>OZ025250.1:10935137-11535137 GCA_964019135.1 Arenicola marina
CCCACTCCACCACTGGGGCGGCCCCTCACCCACCACACTACCCACTGCACCACTGGGGCGGCCCCTTACCCAGCACACTACCCACTCCACCACCAGGGCGCCCTCTCATCCAGCGCACTACCCACTCCACCACTGGGGCGGCCCCTCACCCAGCACACTACCCAGTCCACCGCTGGGGCGGCCCCTAACCCACCACACTACCCACTCCACCACTGGGGCGGCCTCTCATCCAGCACACTACCCACTCCACCACTGGGGCGGCCCCTCACCCACCACACTACCTACTCCACCACTGGGGCGGCCCCTCACCTACCACACTACCCACTCCACCACTGGGGCGGCCCCTTACCCAGCACACTACCCACTCCACCACCAGGGCGCCCTTTCATCCAGCGCAATACCCACTCCACCACTGGGGCGGCCTCTCATCCAGCACATTATCCACTCCACCACTGGGGCGGCCCCTAACCCACCACACTACCCACTCCACCACTGGGGCGGCCCCTCACCCACCACACAACCCACTCCACCACTGGGGCGGCCCCTCACCCACCACACTACCCACTCCACCACTGGGGCGGCCACTTACCCAGCACACTACCCACTCCATCACCAGGGCGCCCTCTCATCCAGCGCACTACCCACTCCACCACTGGGGCGGCCCCTCACCCAGCACACTACCCAGTCCACCGCTGGGGCGGCCCCTAACCCACCACACTACCCACTCCACCACTGGGGCGGCCTCTCATCCAGCACACTACCCACTCCACCACTGGGGCGGCCCGTCACCCACCACACTACCCACTCCACCACTGGGGCGGCCCCTCACCCACCACACTACCCACTCCACCACTGGGGCGGCCCCTCACCCACCACACTACCTACTCCACCACTGGGGCGGCCCCTTACCCAGCACACTACCCACTCCACCACCAGGGCGCCCTCTCATCCAGCGCACTACCCACTCCACCACTGGGGCGGCCCCTCACCCAGCACACTACCCAGTCCACCGCTGGGGCGGCCCCTAACCCACCACACTACCCACTCCACCACTGGGGCGGCCCCTTACCCAGCACACTACCCACTCCACCACCAGGGCGCCCTCTCATCCAGCGCACTACCCACTCCACCACTGGGGCGGCCTCTCATCCACCACACTACCCACTCCACCACTGGGGCGGCCTCTCATCCAGCACATTACCCACTCCACCACTGGGGCGGCCCCTAACCCACCACACTACCCACTCCACCACTGGGGCGGCCCCTTACCCAGCACACTTCCCACTCCACCTCTGGGGCGGCCCCTTACCCACCACATTACCCACTCCACCACAAGGGCGCCCTCTCATCCACCACACTACCCACTCCACCACTGGGGCGGCCTCTCATCCAGCACATTACCCACTCCACCACTGGGGCGGCCCCTAACCCACCACACTACCCACTCCACCACTGGGGCGGCCCCTTACCCAGCACACTTCCCACTCCACCTCTGGGGCGGCCCCTTACCCACCACATTACCCACTCCACCACAAGGGCGCCCTCTCATCCACCACACTACCCACTCCACCACTGGGGCGGCCTCTCATCCGGCACATTACCCACTCCACCACTGGGGCGGCACCTAACCCACCACACTACCCACTCCACCACAGGGGCGGCCCCTCACCCACCACACAACCCACTCCACCACTGGGGCGGCCCCTCACCCACCACACTACCCACTCCACCACTGGGGCGGCCACTTACCCAGCACACTACCCACTCCATCACCAGGGCGCCCTCTCATCCAGCGCACTACCCACTCCACCACTGGGGCGGCCCCTCACCCAGCACACTACCCAGTCCACCGCTGGGGCGGCCCCTAACCCACCACACTACCCACTCCACCACTGGGGCGGCCTCTCATCCAGCACACTACCCACTCCACCACTGGGGCGGCCCCTCACCCACCACACTACCCACTCCACCACTGGGGCGGCCCCTCACCCACCACACTACCCACTCCACCACTGGGGCGGCCTCTCATCCAGCACACTACCCACTCCACCACTGGGGCGGCCCCTCACCCACCACACTACCCACTCCACCACTGGGGCGGCCCCTCACCCACCACACTACCCACTCCACCACTGGGGCGGCCCCTCATCTACCACACTACCCACTCCACCACTGGGGCGGCCCCTCATCCACCACACTACCCACTCCACCACTGGGGCTGCCCCTCATCTACCACACTACCCACTCCACCACTGGGGCTGCCCCTCATCTACCACACTACCGACTCCACCAATGGGGAGGCCTCTCACCCACCACACTACCCACTCCACCACTAGGGCGGCCCGTCACCCAGCACACTACCCACTCCACCGCTGATGCGGCCCCTCACCCACCACACTACCCACTCGCCAACTTGGGCGGTCCCTCACCCACCAAACTACCCACTTCCCCACTGGGGCGGCCCCTCACCCAGCCCACTACCCACACCACCACTGGAGCGGCCCCTCACCCAGCACACTACCCGCTCCACCACTGGGGCGTGCTCTTACCCATCACACTACCCACTCCACCACTGGGGCGGCCTCTCATCCGGCACACTACCCACTCCACCACTGGGGCGGCCCCTCTCGAAAACCACAATACACACTCTACCACTGGGGCGGCGTTGTGTCCGCCACGCATCGGTTTGGTGTCCGCCACGGATCGGTGTGGTGCGTGCAACGGATCGGTGTGGTGTCCGCCAAGGGTCGGTGTGGTGTGGCGGACATCTATGATGAACGATGAACGATGTCTCTATAGGACAGATATTTGAACACCTGCGACGGGGGGGTTGGGGGCGGGGGGGGGGGGGCTCTGAAAATGTGCGTTCATAGAGCAGGTTGCCGCCACAAAATACCGCTTTCAGGCGGATTTCGCAAAACGCTCCTGCCGGATGATGGTATTAAAACCATCGAGCAGATTTTGGCGGCAAAACCTCGTGGTAACAGAGTTACCGCGGAACCTTCCCGCCGACAGCAATTTATTAGGTAGCCCACCCCCCCACCCCGACCCCCCGGGTGTATGTGTAGGCTATGCTCAGTCTCAGGGCCCCTGAGGGGGGGGGGGGGGGAGGGGGTAGCCAGGTCGCGTGTCGATTTAAAAAAAAGGTCCATGTCGCGTGTCGATTTTAAGAAAAGGTCCATGTCGCGTGTCGATTTTAAGAAAAGGTCCATGTCGCGTGTCGATTTAAAGAAAAGTTCCATGTCGCTTGTCGCTAAATCTTATGTCGCATGTCGATTCTAAGACAACCCCAATGTCGCGTTGTCGATTTTAAAATTCGCCGTGTCGCCATGTCGAAAAAGCCCCTCTGGGGCCCTGGTCTCATACACTCGAGACAGCCTATGGGGCTGTGTATGCAGTCGAGCGTGCAGAGAGAGACACCGATATATAACACACCGGACCACAGCTTGCATTCTTAAAGCAGCTCGCTCGCACTCGTCCGCGGAGACCAGAGAAAGAGAAAAAGTGCCGAGAGAGAGACAGAGACAGAGAGAGACAGAGCGACATAGCTTAGACGCAGCAAAGCACAAGTTCAAGTCTTCATTACCTTCAGGCAGCACGCCAGAGGCCGCTGTTCTACGTAAGCAAAGACGTAAGTTACATATCACATCTTATTGTATCTACCGTGATCTGATTTGATTTGACTCCGGCATTATTAACGTGGTAGGAGATGATCGAGTGGCTCTGGGGGTCAACTTGCGGGTGATTCCAATAATCTTCCTGCACTACAAGAAATGCGTCTGTCCAATACGTCGGACGAGTCACTCAAGAATGTAGAGCAGAAGAAATAGGAATTGCAGGAGCCTAAAGTTAGTAATATTCCCATTAGGTAAGATGTTCATCCTTTCACGCCTGGTGAAGCGTTGGACTAAGAGACATGTTGGCAATGAATCAAAGGACTGTAGTTCATATAACTTTACATAGCTGAAATTCCACCTGCCCATCGGGCAGGTAAGCCGGGATTTCCACTTGCCCGAATAATATGTTTACCTGCCATAGATAGTTAGTGTTGAACCCTGGGTACAGAGAGCGCCGAGCGAGACAAAAGCAGAACTCCTCAGACCTCTCCCTTCAACATCAGACTCTAATGACGAGACAACACCCCTGAATCCGGATGATCAGTCATCAGTTATTTACCTGGGTTTGGAAGACAACCAGGGCGCTAGTATGTACCGAAGGGGTCGTAACAAACAGTCTGATGAACCCTAGGTTGGTCTTTACCGACACGTGGCACGTGGCGATTTTTATTAGGGCTGCCTTAAAATGGATATGCGACATGGACCTCTCCTTAAACTCGACATGCGACATGGACCTCTCCTTAAACTCGACATGCGACATGGACCTCTCCTTAAACTCGACATGCGACATGGCTACCCCTCCTCAGGGGCCCTACTCACAGCGAGGAATTTGTTGGTATGCTCTGTGCGTGAAGATATAACAAAGACAATCATCGCTGTCTTTCCCAGCGTCCCCTGCATTTTAAAACGCCCACGAGTATAACGTGCTTCCCCAATTATAGTAACCATAGTAACTGGTAACTGCCCGGGAACTATCTTTCACTAAATCAAGATATCAATTAAAGTTAGGTGCCTGGCGGCCAATATCTCATTTATATTAATGTTTTTGGTCAGAGTAATTTAGGTCATATAACTATAGAACAATACAAGGTTGAATTACCACAAATTTGTTGTCGTCTGTTTCAATTAAAGCTAATGTGACGCAATGCACGTAGCCTCCAACTTACGGTAACCTGTCATGCCAAAAATACATTCTCTACCAGGTTTGCCACGAACAGTTATTAAATGTGAATAACAACCTTGCATTTCAGTATCCAATGCAGATTTATTATAATTGGTGAGAAGCATCTGTTTAAATAGCTTTAAGTGATTCAAGGGTAAAATACGTTATGTAAGTCATGACACAGATCATCTGCTATTTGCAGTAACCTTATTCCCCTCACCTCATTGGTTGATTGAAGATAATGACATACTGCGCCGGCTAGAATAAACATATCTCCGCCATTCTTGCATAGATATTATCTCTACTAACGTTATATTGTAAACATTTAATTTTAGGTTGTACACCAAATCTTCAGATTATTATAAGGTATTACTTTACAACCTGACGAACCCCTTCTCCCGTGTTCAGTTAGGCGCAGGGGGCGTATCTGTGCACCGGTTTGTGCACAGTTTTTATTGACTTAAATCATGGGTCCTTGCAGTAAATAAAATACATAGATACCTGTACATGGCTTATAATAAATCGATTGGTTCAAATATAAGATGTTTCATTACAGTAACCTGTGAACATGTACATGGTGTATAGGCCTACATACAGCCACACATACGGGGTTAGCACAGGCCAACGGGTTAACAAGTTAACTCTGGTTAAAGAAATTATAACAAAGTGGCTGTGTTTAATTATTTGAAGATATAGTTCAATCATCTTGATACCTTGTATTCCAGCATGGGAGGCCAGCTGGTGATTTAATGAAATGATGACCTCCAGTTACCTCCTTGTGCTGTAGACATTGGAGAACTATAACATGAGGGCCCCTGAGGGGGGCGGGGGGGTAGCCATGTTGCATGCAGATTTTAAGAAGTGGTCCATGTCGCGCGTCGCAAGTGTAAATCAGTATCTGTACTATCGCTAAATGGTACCACGCATGATCCCCGCATCAGACCCCTTCTTGCAGTGGTTGTAGGTGTATCATACCAACTGGTAGGAAAACTTACGACACTCTCACAGAACGTTGACTTGTTGCACTAGACTACGAAGTAAAGCAAAGTAAAGGGATAGTGGGGATGGCGGGGATAGTGGGGACGGCGGGAATATTGGGGACGGCGGGGATATTAGGGACGGCGGGGATAGTGGGGATGGCGGGGATAGTGGGGACGGCGGGGATAGTGGGGACGGCGGGGATAGTGGGGACGGCGGGGATATTGGGGACGGCGGGGATAGTGGGGACGGCGGGGATATTGGGGATAGTGGGGATGGCGGGGACGGCGGGGATATTGGGGACGGCGGGGATAGTGGGGACGGCGGGGATAGTAGGGACGGCGGGGATAGTGAGAACGGCGGAGACGGCGGGGTTAGTGGGGGCGGCGGGGATAGTGGGGACAGCGGGGATGAAGTGAACGGCGGGGTCGGAGGGGGTAAAGGAGACTGCGGTTACGGTAGGGACAGCGTGGATGTTAACTTGCCTTTGCTTTGTGTCAGCTGGGTTTGTGACATATTGGTATACCTGATCGAGAATATTTCTTCTACATTAATTTCTGCACGTCAAGAAATGTCGTCGCTGAAGTATTAGACGGATTTCATTTACTTTACAGAGTAACCTGACAACAACCAACAACCCGACCGGATAAAATGGAAGGGAAAGTTAGCAAAGAGCGCCGGAAGGCAGGATCAAGGTAAGCCAGCGGCACACTGTGTCCAGCCACCTTTTCAGAATCCGAGATTGCCTTCTCTTACTATTTCTTATTGTTCTTTTGAAAGGGAAAGGTAATTAGGGCTTTGGTGAATCGACTACGATGTAATTAATTATTAGGGGACCATGTCGCAGCGGGTGGAGAGAGAGGATAGGTTTGGTATGTGTGAAGATATGTGAACACATCCCTCCGATTGACGAAATGATATGTCTGTTGATGCGCAATAAACGCACCATGCTCCTCCGGCTCCCCTGGGTTGTGGTTGTTTGTATTGTGTTAAAAGGTGGGAGGTAAGTTCCCTCTAATGCACCCCTCATCATACGGCCTGTGTACTCTTGTGTACGTCTATATATGCTGGTAAGTTGATACTTGTGGCCTGAGCCATGACCTAGACTTCACCTTCCTCATCATCGCTGTCAAGGGACGGACGCTGACCCTTCTGCAAACGCTGTGATCCAGGGCCGCCCGCTGATCACGATGGGTGACCGTTCGCTGAGCGCGATGGGTGACCGGCCACTGGTGGCGATGGGTGACCGTCCGCTGGTCACGATGGCCAGGTGACCGTTCGCTGGTCGCGAGGGTGACCGTCTGAAGGTGGTGATGGGTGACCGGCCGCTGGTCACGATGGACGGGTGAGCGTCCGCTGGTCGCGACGGGTGGCCTCCCGCTGGTCGCGATGGGTGACCGTCCGCTGGTCGCGATGGGTGACCGTTTGCTGGTCGCGATGGGTGACCGGCCACTGGTGGCGATGGGTGACCGTCCGCTGGTCACGATGGCCGGGTGACCGTTCGCTGGTCGCGATGGGTGACCGTCTGAAGGTGGCGATGGGTGACCTCCCGCTGGTCCCGATGGGCGACCGACTGCTGGTCACGATGGGTGACCGACTGCTGGTCACGATGGGTGACCGACCGCTGGTCACGATGGATGACCTCCCGCTGGTCGCGATGGGTGCCCGACTGCTGGTCACGATGGGTGACCGACTGCTGGTCACGATGGCCTCGTGCCCGTCCACTGGTCGCGATGGGTGTCGGACTGCTCGTCACAATGGCCGGGTGACCGTCCACTGGTCGCGGTGGGTGACCGCGATGGGTGACCGGCCACTCATCGCGATGTGTGACCGACCGCAGGTCGCGATGGGTGACCGCGATGGGGGACCGACCGTTGGTCGCGATGGGTGACCATCCGCTGGGCGCGATGGGTGACCGGCCGCTGGTCGCGATTATATAGCCTCAGAAACCTGGATGGGGTGGGTGGGGTTAACATGTACGGCGCAGTGATGCATCAGGGGCCTCCCTGGTGTAGTGGTTAGCGCACTAGACCGCAGATCAATAGGTCCTGGGTTCGAATCCGGGCTCGGGCACCTAATCTGGGGCATGTTTCATTCCTTCATCGTCTCGGGAGGTTCCTTGGCCCAATTTAGCCTGTATGTGCACAAAAGTGGCCTAAAACACCAACATTCCATTCCAGTGATGCATCGTTTAACATGGAACAGATTGTTCATTGCACGGGTGCATTATGATAACAATTTATCGAATTCTGAAGTCTGAAGTCTGAAGTCGCTTCACCAATAAATTTCGAAAATATTTTGAGCCATCATGCTATTACTTCTCGTTGTGATCGAAGGAACACCCCCACCCATTTGCAGACCCCCCCCCCCCCGCACCCGCCTATATAGTTGATATGTTATTTGACGATATGCCGTAAAGCTATTCGAACAGTATAAACAAATGTCAATTAAATATAAATCGGCACTAGTACGCTTAAATGAAAGATTATTCTTCACATTCGAAGTAACTGTAACAATGTCTTAAAAATATTATAGTAAGCTTCATAGAAAATGTATTTGTTGCCTAACAGCTGATCATAAGTTGGAAGCTATGTGAACTAAGACTTAAGTCACAAATGTGTGTGTAGTTCTCCGGCTTATTGCAGCCTGTTATGGATGCTGAACAGGCTCCAGGCAGGACATTTTTGTGAGAACTAAGTGCTAAGAATAAATCATTATTGCATTAATCAGGCCTTAAATGTAGGTCCTGGCATGATTATGGTGGTAAAAAAATGTTCTATAGATTTAACTTGTTCGAACCTGCTATGTGTCAAGTTTGATATGATAAACTATGATAAGTATATTGTTATCAGGTTAGATCTATGTTATATATATATATATTTCACGATCTAAGGTAACAGTAAGTAAGCTTAAGAGTTCGCATAACCAGACCACAGGTTATGTATACATGTATAAACATATTTTCAAGTGACGAGGCCATCAGGCTATATATAGATCTAGCTCTGTGCTGAATACATTCCGTGCAGCGAAGTTGACTCGTGGCGCGTGGCGCGAGAAACAGTGAAAGAAAATGACGTCATGTACTGTGACAAAATAAGACAGGGGGGCGGACTTTCCAAGCATCGCAATTGCATGTTCTTTTCAATTTGTCAGTATGTGTTTTTCATTAACTCAAGTCGGTGGTACAAAGAAGTAGTAGTAGTATTTAGTTCTATTTTTAATTCAGGATTAAGTTGTTTCTAAGTCTAAATGCCACATACTGAGAAACGTACTTCTGTTTTTCCATTCACATGGCTTGAAATAGGTAACGGCGAGTCAGCCAGTGGATGCACGCAGACATAACCTTTTTATGCACCAACATTTATGTGCAATTTTTATTCGCTGAATAATGAGACACTTTTAGTATTCATTGAAATATTTATTTATAATAACATATGTAGTAGATATATGCATAAAACTTTCTATATTGGCAATTACAATTATACAAAATATATTGATAATTATCCAGAACTATCTGGTAAATACTGATTAGATCTAATCTTACCACCCTATAATTTATTTAGGAGAAATCTAATCGGAGATTTACTATTTATTAGTGCTTTCATAAGAGGTTTTGTAATCAACTTCATTATTTTTAAGCCCGTTTCTCAACGTGATTTATCCGTCCTTACCGGAGTGACCCCCGCGCAGTGTTCTGCTAAAACGTTCGAATTTCTCGTCTGCTCGCCGCTCGCCTCACCGGTTTGGTCGTCAGCTTGTCATCACTTCAGTCAAAGAACTTGTATGGTTCAGTTGTTGTGGTTCTGATCAGACGATATCTTTGGCCATTCCCTCCCAGGAGGGAGACGATGTGGCATTTTGGATTAAAATATTTGGTCATGTTTAAATATATTGAAATATATTTCCCATTATCGGGTTCTGTTCACCAGACTTATTATTGTAACAGTTGATCTAATTTAGTTAACCTTATAATATTTGCCATTCCCTCTCAGGAGAGAGACGATGTGGCTCCTGGATTAATTTTGAAATAAATTAACCTTATTCTTAGCCTAGTCTATCAGTTTTGTATGTCAAGTTATGAGGATATTTCATAATTAACATCAAGTCAAGTGTAATGACTAATGTCTGCCGAGTACAGTTCTTGGAAGAATTAGATGTAAGAGTTAAATAACTTGATCAGTTCTTGCTTATGCATTGCCATTGTTGAACTTATTATCTAATAGATCTAGATGTAGGCCTCTGTAACAATGTTTGTCCAATTTTTAATATTTGTTGAGAGAGCTCAACTCAATTAATTCAATCATTCTTCTGTTTCATTTCAGCTCAACACCTGCTGCATCCGCCGAGACAACCACCCCCAGAACAACCACCCCCGGCACAACCACCCCCAAGGACGTCACCCCCGGCACATCCACCCCCCAGGCCATCGCCCCCGGCGCAGGGACCCCCAAGACCCTCACCTGGGAGGAGGAGCTGCCGGGCGAGTACCCCCCTCAGGACGCCATGATCCTCAGCGCCCGGGGACTGGTGGAGGGCCGACCCCCCGGCACCCTGGCCGAGGAGGCGGCCAGGCTGGAGGAGGGTACCTATGACCGGGATGACCCGGACACGGTGGCCCTGAGATATGCTTTCTGGAGGTATGTTTGTGACCTGGTTGAAGAGGTGGGGAGGTGGGACCCCCTGTTCGCCGCAGTCCGCCTCCAGCTGGTAGGCAGTCATGGCGACGGGACAGATGTCAGACCAAAGGCTGTCGAGTATGATTTTTTAGTTAGTGTGACGGGGGAGGGGGTGAGGGTGGTGAGGGAGGAGGGGAGGGAGGGGGTGGAGTGGAGTGTGTGGGTGGGAGGGGAGGCCCTGACCGCTTGTCGGGAGGAGGGGAGGAGACCGGTCATGACAGGTAAGTCACGGTGGGTGAGGGTGGGGGTGAGGTGGGTGAAGGAGTGGGAGGTGAACCCTCGGGCCTTCCACGTGCGCTGGGCGGATGGGCTGGATGCTGTGGGGCCCAGCGTCACGCTCCCCGAGGGTCTGACCCACGGCGGCCCCCTCTCCCCCAGGCACACCGGGGTGGAGGTCGGCAACACCACTGCCACCCAGCCTCTGGTGTGGCGGGGGGAGAGACGGGTGACCTCTGACCTCACCCCCGCTTTCCCTGTCCCCCGGGAGGCCCTGGAGGATGTCACCCAGGAGGCGGTGGGCCGCCTGGAGGGGGTGGCGGGGCTGGCGCGGTCCTCACACCCCGTCCACCTGGTGCCGGGGGGGGTGAAGAAGGGGGAGGAGTGGGTGTATGGGTGGTTACCGACGACGAGTGTCCTGGAGACACACGCGCTGGACGCCCTCGGCCCCCGCTCACCCCCCGTCACCCTCATCCGGGGCCTCAAGCTGTTGGCGGGGAGATACCTCCAGTGGCGCCACCTGGATGAGAGTGAGGTGGGGGAGGCCAGAGACACCCTGGCGGCCCTGGCGGGTGGGTGTGGGGGGTCCCGGGGGTCTATTGGGGGGCTGGTGGGGGTGGAGGGGCTCTCTGAGTGTGTCGTGGAGTCCCTGGAGACCGGGAGCGTGAGGCTACCAGTGAGGAGGGAGGGGGAGGGGAGGGAGTGGGGGTGGGGGGAGGAGGCTGGGGAGGGGGTGTACTGGAGTAGGGTGGCGCTGGTGGTGTCCGCCACCCACACAGCGCACTGGGCGGCGCGGGGGGCGGGGGGGTGTCAGGGTGAGTGTGCCCTGTGTGAGGACCTGACCCGTGAGGCCCGGGAGCTGTTATTCCCCGCCACTGCCCACCTCCTCCACCCCGCCGTGGGGGAGGCTGTGGGGACGCCACTCGGACCCCAAGTTGAGGTCCCCTCCGCCTTCCTCAAGTACCTCGTCCTGAGTGACTTGGTGCGGGGGAGGGCGGCGGGGCAGGTCGATACCTACATGAGGGACCTGGCGACTCGCATGGAGGAGAGGAAGCTTGTCCCCCACCCCCTGCTGAGTGGTGAGGGGGTGGAGGGCATCTCTCCGCGGTCATGGCGGGGAGTGTGGCTGGACACAACAGACCCAGAGTCCAGTGCCTTGAGGTCACGGTGGCCTGTCTGGCGCTTGCTTCCCCGCCCCTCCCTCGCTCTCTGTCACAGGGAGGTCTGCCGTCAGCTCTGTGACGTCGCACAGGTCACGTGATCACTGACACACCAACCACGTCACGGGGTCGTATCACGTGACCCCAACGAGTGACGTCACAAGATGGCGGCAGTTTGTTTACATCCGGTGAGTGAGGGTGGGTAGGGGGGGGGGGGTAGGTGTGAGGTGTAGGGGGGTGTAGAGGGTAGGTGTAGGCGTTAATATTATTGGTTATTGGTATGAGACATTCAAAATGGCGGCGGTTTGTTTACCTTTTTCAGTTCGGTCCTTTAGTTTAGGTTCATTGAGATTTTTAGTTTTCTTTTGTTTTAATTGATGCCTTTTGCTTCAATCTTTTTTTATCTGAGTACAGGGGTAGAGGGCATGTGTAGGGGTAGGTCTATCGGGGGGGTGGGGAGGCATTTTAGGCTTCTCTTGGCATTATTTGTATTTCAAGTGTGATATCTATTGAGGGTTTCGCTTTAGTCTAATTATTTTTTTCCTTTTTTGCCTTTACTGACTTCATCTTTTTTTTTTTTACTGTTGCTGACTATTAAACATTTTAGCAATTTGGTGGGGGTGGGGGTGGAGGAATGGGGGAATTGTGTTGGGAGGTGAACTCGTTGGCTTTTCTGACTCTGACCGCTCAGATTGACTGTCGACTGGGTGTCCTTATTTCTAAAGTTTTTGTAATTGTAACATTTTGGGATTTAATTTTTCGGCTGAATATTTGCATAATTGATCCCCAGTAAGAGTTCTGAACTCATTGACATGCCTCCTAGCCACGTCACAACTCGCCAAGTTTTGTATGTGAACAATTTCTCTGTACAAGTATATATATATAGTTTTTATTTTTTATAAATGTCACGGAATCGATTTTCATGTGTATTCTTAACAGGACTGACATGTCACCTGAACCTGTGAGTGAGTGTTTTGGCCAGTGGCTGTCTGTGACAACAATTTTAGAAAGTTGTTCACAAAGTTTGTAAATCAATATTTTGACTGAACTTGGTTTTGATGTGTTAACTCGCAGGAGGAAAACCACCTAAATATTTGCTAACCTAGTAGATCTCTTTCTTTATTGGTTATCCATAATCTTGTAGAATTCTGCGTAAAATATCCATAGATGAACAGTTTTCCCCGTGTGGCTCAAGTAAAGGTCAAGGCCACCGATGTGTGTAGTTTATTGGTTTATAGCGCCACCATACGGAGAATAATTGTCGGAAATGTCTGTTGCGCATGCGTAATAATTTGCAAATACCATATACTGGCGTATAAAAGCCGCCGCCTCGCCGGCGTTACCATCTTTCCTGACACTAAGATCGAAGCAGGTGGTGGGGAAATCTCACAATTTCCCCTAACACCTCCGGAATTTACACTGAGGGTCTTAAGGCCTTGCTTTACAGGTATGTCGCTGACATGTTAGCATAATTAAGTTGTAGCTTACTGGTTTCGCGTCACAGTTTTATAATAAGAATTAACTGGGTTTGAGAGTAACGCCGGTGTTGACGTTCTGAACACGTGTTGGGCGTAACCCAAGTTTAAATGCAGCCAACCCATGTTTTGCTCTTGTATTGCAATAGTTTTACCAAGCTGAGTAACCCAATTATTTAACCATAGCCTTGTATCAGCATGTATTTACCATTACTTATTGCTAAAAACTGAGGCATAGACGTTTTGTGGTTAAATTTATACTTCTAGCATTTGACAGTTGAGTTTTCAATATTTGCTATTAATTATGAGCTGAGCCTAGTACATGCTGGTAATAATTGTCTTTTTTATCTAATTCGCTGCTGTAACCTGGTTTTCTGAGACATGTGGTATGAGAGCCACATGTTAAATTAGGAGTCATTATTTGAGGGCTCCACATGGTTAATGTAATATCCTGAATTGTAAATTGGTTTATCCTTGCTTTACAGTTACTCCTCAATAAACACGCCACAACCGTTGCTACCTACAGTTGCCTGGTCTTTGTTTTTGCCTGAACCCGTTACATAAATATGAGTTTGGACGGAACGCTGTGGTGATTTAGCCCCTGCTAAGTTGACACCTGACCCCCCCCCCCCCCCCACCACACACACACACACACTCGCACCTGATGTGATACTTGAGCCCAGTCCCCAGGCTACACCGGTCGTGGTTAACACGGAGCGGCGGTTTGATCCCGAACCGACGCCAGTTCAGAAACCTCCACTTATATGCCATATGTGGTGGTTACCGAGCCTCCTCTGGAATCTGTCCCAATTAGGCGAAGTAATCGTACTACAGCAGGGAAGCCCCGCAACCCTCACAATGAACCGCGGCCTGCGTTAGAGATGTTTGATGGGTTTTTTGAGAAGTATTCTCTTGATGCGTGTACCTGTTTCACAGTAAGTGTTGATGGACATATATATGTTCGATTGTGATTTTGAAATGCGATTGTTTGACAAATGTAAGAAGGGGTGGGTGTGTCAGTTTTACAATTATTTAAGATTACAGAGGTGACACCTAGTGGTGCTCTGAGATAATATGTTGTTGAAAAGTGTTGTCATCTATTGGTATCTTTATTTTTGGTATGTGCTGCTATCTGTCGATGCACCAAATTTGAACATCCGTTTCCACTCAGAGAAATTCATTTCTGCTCAAAGTCCCTCTACGAACAAGACATATTTGGATCGAGTCAACAGTTTTAGTCCTTTATCTTATTATTTTATTAAACTTATGGATATTGATATTGGGTTTAAAATTAGTATGAAATGATGAAAAAATGCATTGTCGGTAACCGATGTTCTATTCAGGACTCCTTTTCACCATACAGGAGATATACTTGAATTGAAATTTATTATAATTTTAACTTATTTGAGCAACAGCTCAAAATCGCAGTACAAGCGGAATATCATATTGTTCTTGCGAAAGTATCAAATGGTTACAAAAATAGAGTGCATAAACCATGCAAATTGTATTGTGTATAAACGCTTCACTATTATTTTGATGTATTATCCTGTGATGAATATAACAACTGACTTGTACTTGATGTAGCGCCTTTCAAAGAAAAACAAAATGTCTGATGATAGACTAAATCTGGATCTGAACATTGTTGTAATAATGAGTATGTCTGATGATAGACTATATCTGGATCTGGACATTGTTGTCATAATTAGTATGTCTGATGATAGACTATATCTGGATCTGGACGTTGTTGTAATAATTAGTATGTCTGATGGTAGACTATATCTGGATCTGGACATTGTTGTCATAATTAGTATGTCTGATGATAGACTATATCTGGATCTGGACATTGTTGTGATGATTAGTATGTCTGATGATAGACTATATCTGGATCTGGACGTTGTTGTGATGATTAGTATGTCTGATGATAGACTATATCTGGATCTGGACATTGTTGTGATGATTAGTATGTCTGATGATAGACTATCTGGATCTGGACGTTGTTGTAATAATTAGTATGTCTGATGATAGACTATATCTGGATCTGGACATTTTTGTAATTATTTGCTGAGGTTTAATTTGAGACTTATATTTTTTTCATACTGAATGTATTTATTGCAGAGCAATTTTTATATAATTTTGTCCTGCTACATTACCAGTGGATCTTCGAATAATACAGTTGTGAATGCGAAACGGATCTGTCATTTAAAGACAACACTTGTAATATATTGTAGTATATATCATATATTTAGTTTCATCGTTCGTTCTTTTATGCAATCATCTAGTCTCCAAAGCTTACTGCCTGAAGTTAGTTAATAGTCATTGAAATCAAGTTTTCTAAGTGTATGTTTTATTGATTTTGTATCCTGGCTTTACATGGTGTTTATATTATGAATAAACTTCGGAACAGTCCATTCTGTTGATTCTCTCTGTCTGCGCCCTCTCATATCGACTCTGCTACAAATGTAACCGCATGAAATAATTGGCATGTGCCAACTCATTTTATAAATGAATGCCGTGCTAATTGGCGCTTATATAACCTCACAATGTGTATTCCTGGCGCCTTGTCTTGCACTGCTCATTGCGACAAGAAACTGTTAGAGTATAGATGCTGTTAACATTCTAAAGAGTGCTCTGAAAATGAACCTAGATATATATCTGAACATTGTATTACTTCTTGAATTCAAATGGGCATTAATTTTAGCCCAATTGTAAATTGATCAAATATTACCGGTCACTTGCTATGGCAAACACACATATATATATTACGTCGAATAATTTTAACAAAACTTATCACTACTCTTCATTTCAACAGAAGGCTGCAAAGCAAATCACTACAGAATTAATCGCTCAAACTGTTCAGTAAGCCTTGTACGGGATCGTTATGATGCTACGCGGCTGAAATAAAAGGCCTATTTTTGGAGGGTCCATGACAAATAAACGCCAAGCTACCGTGCGACTGGCGAAAACGTTTACAATCGTTGCTATGACCGGATATGATACCACACCGGTGTGGGGTCCGCCACGGGTCGGTGTGGTGTCCGCCACTGGTCAGTTTGGTGTCCGCCACGGGTCGGTGTGGTGTCCGCCACGGGTCGGTGTGGTGTCCGCCATGGGTCGGTGTGGTGTCCGACACGGTTCGGTGTGGTGTCGGCCACGGGTCGGTGTGGTGTCCGCCACTGGTCAGTGTGGTGTCCGACACGGGTCGGTGTGGTGTCCGACACGGTTCGGTGTGGTGTCCGCCACTGGTCAGTTTGGTGTCCGCCACTGGTCAGTGTGGTGTCCGCCACGGGTCGGTGTGACCTTCTCCACTGGTCGGTGTGGTGTCCGCCACTGGTCAGTTTGGTGTCCGCCACGGGTCGGTGTGACCTTCTCCACTGGTCGGTGTGGTGTCCGCCACGGGTCGGTGTGACCTTCTCCACTGGTCGGTGTGGCATCCGCCACGGGTCGGTGTGGTGTCAGTGTGGTGTCGGCCACGGGTCGGTGTGGTGTCAGTGTGGTATCGGCCACAGGTCGGTGTGGTGTCAGTGTGGTGTCGGCCACGGGTTGGTGTGGTGTCAGTGTGGTGTCGGCCACGGGTCTGTGTGATGTCAGTGTGGTGTCGGCCACGGGTCGGTGTGGTGTCAGTGTGGTATCGGCCACAGGTCGGTGTGGTGTCAGTGTGGTGTCGGCCACGGGTTGGTGTGGTGTCAGTGTGGTGTCGGCCACGGGTCTGTGTGATGTCAGTGTGGTGTCGGCCACGGGTCGGTGTGATGTCAGTGTGGTGTCGGCCACGGGTCGGTGTGGTGTCAGTGTGCTGTCGCCCACGGGTCTGTGTGATGTCAGTGTGGTGTCGGCCACGGGTCGGTGTGATGTCAGTGTGGTGTCGGCCACGGGTCGGTGTGGTGTCAGTGTGGTGTCGGCCACGGGTCGGTGTGGTGTCAGTGTGGTGTCGGCCACGGGTCGGTGTGGTGTCAGTGTGGAGTCCGCCACGGGTCTGTGTGATGTCAGTGTGGTGTCGGCCACGGGTCGGTGTGGTGTCAGTGTGGTGTCGGCCACGGGTCGGTGTGATGTCAGTGTGGTGTCGGCCACGGGTCGGTGTAGTGTCAGTGTGGTGTGCGCCACGGGTCGGTGTGGTGTCAGTGTGGTGTCGACCACGACTCGGTGTGGTGTCAGTGTAACGTCGGAGGCGGGTCGGTGTGGTGTCAGTGTGGTGTCGGCTGCGTGCCGGTGTTGTGTCGGCCATGTGCTGTCAGTGTGGTGTTTGCCACGGGTCGGTGTACTGTCAGTGTGGTGTCCGCCACAGGTCGGTGTGTTTTCAGTGTGGTGTCGGCCACGGGTCGGTGTGGTGTCAGTGTGGTGTCGGCCACGGTTCGGATGGTGTCAGTGTGGCGTCGGCCACTGGTCGGTGTGGTGTCGGACACGGGTCGGTGTAGTGTCAGTGTGGTGTGCGCCACGGGTCGGTGTGATGTCAGTGTGGTGTCGGACGCGGGTCAGCGTGGTGTCAGTGTGGTGTCGGCCGCGGGTCAGAGTGGTGTCAGTGTGGTGTCGGCCTCGGGTCGGTGTGGTGTCAGTGTGCTGTCGGACGCGGGTCGGTGTGCTGTCATTGTGGTGTCGGCCAGACCTCGGTGTGGAGTCAGTGTGGTGTCGGTGGGGTGTCAGTGTGGTGTCAGGGTGGTGTCGGACGCGGGTCGATGTGGTGTCAGTGTGGTGTCCGCATGGTTCGGATGGTGTCAGCGTGGTACCGGCCACAGGTCGGTGTGGTGTCAGTGTGGTGTCGGCTACGGGTGGGTGTGGTGTCAGTTTGCTGTCGGCCACTGGTCATTGTGATGTCAGTATGGTGTCGACCACGGGTCGGCGTGACGTCAGTGTAATGTCGGTCGCGGGTCTGTGTGAAGTCAGTGTGGTGTCAGCCATGGTTCGGTGTGGTGTCAGTGTGGTGTCGGCCACGGGTCAGTGTGGTGTCGGCCACAGGTCGGTGTGGTGTCAGTGTGGTGTCGGCCACGGGTCGGTTTGGTGTCAGTGTGGTGCCGGGACACGGGTCGGTGTAGTGTCAGTGTGGTGTCGGCCACAGGTCGGCGTGGTGTCAATGTGGTGTCGGCCACTGGTCGGTGTGCTGTCAGTGTGGTTTCGGCTACGGGTCGGTGTGGTGTAAGTGTCGTGTCGGCCACGAGTCGGTTGGCGTCAGTGAGGTTAACGTCAGCCACAGGTGCCAGTGTGGTGTCGGCCGCGGATCGGTGTGGTGTCAGTGTGGTGTCGACCACAGGTCTGTGTGGTGTCAGTGTGGTGTCGGACGCGGTTCGGTTTGGTATCAGTGTGATGTCGGTCGCGGGTCGGTGTGGTGTCAGTGTGGTGTGCGCCACGGGTCGGCGTGTTGTCAGTGTGGTGTCGGACGCGGTTCGGTGTGATGTCAGTGTGATGTCGGTCGCGGGTCGGTGTGGTGTCAGTGTGGTGTCCGCCACGGGTCTGTGTGGTGTCAGTGTGCTGTCGGACGCGGGTCGGTTTGGTATCAGTGTGATGTCGGTCGCGGGTCGGTGTGGTGTCAGTGTGGTGTCCGCCACGGGTCTGTGTGGTGTCAGTGTGCTGTCGGACGCGGGTCGGTGTGCTGTCAGTGTGGTGTCCGCCACAGGTCGGTGTGTTGTCAGTGTGGTGTCGGCCAAGGGTTGGTGTGGTATCAGTGTGGTGTCGGCCAAGGTTCGGATGGTGTCAGTGTGGTATCGGCCACAGGTCGGTGTGGTGCCAGTGTGGTGTCGGCCACTGGTCGGTGTGGTGTCGGACACGGGTCGGTGTAGTGTCAGTGTGGTGTGCTCCACGGGTCGGTGTGATGTCAGTGTGGTGTCGGCTGCGGGTCGGTGTGGTGTCAGTGTGGTGTCGGCCACGGGTCGGTGTGGTGTCAGGGTGGTGTCGGCCACGGGTCGGCGCGCTGTCCGTCTCGGGCCTGTGTTGTGTCCGCCACGGTTCCGTGTGGTGTCTGCCACAGGTCGGTGAGTTGTCCGCCAAGAGTAGATGTGGTGTCCGTATGGTGTCGGCCACTGGTCGTTGTGGTGTCAGTGTGGTGTCGGCCACGGGTCGGTGTGGTGTCCGTATGGTGTCGGCCACTGGTCGTTGTGGTGTTAGTGTTGTGTCTTCCAACGGTCGGTGTGGTGTCAGTGTGGTGTCGGCCACGGGTCGGCGTGGTGTCAGTGTGGTGTCGGCCACGGGTCGGTTTGGTGTCGAACACGGGTCGGTGTAGTGTCAGTGCGGTGTCGGCCACGGGTCGGCGTGGTGTCAGTGTGGTGTCGGATACGGGTCGGTGTGGTGTCAGTGTGGTGTCGGCCACTGGTCGGTGTGGTGTCCGCCATGGGTCTGTGTGGTGTCAGTGTGGTGTCGGCCACGGGTGGGTGCGGTGTCAGTGTGGTGTCGGCCACAGGTCGGTGTGGTGTCGGCCACATGTGGGTGTGGTGTCAGTGTGGTGTCGGCCACAGGTCGGTGTGGTGTCAGTGTGGTGTCGGCCACGGGTCGGTGTGGTGTCAGTGTGGTGTCGGCCACGGGTCGGTGTGGTGTCGATGTGGTGTCCGCAACGGGTCGGTGTAGTGTCAGTGTGGTGTCGGCCACGGGTCGGCGTGGTGTCAGCGTGGTGTCGGCCACGGGTCGGTTTGGTGTCGAACACGGGTCCGTGTAGTGTCAGTGCGGTGTCGGCCACGGGTCCTCGTGGTGTCAGTGTGGTGTCGAATACGGGTCGGTGTGGTGTCAGTGTGGTGTCGGCCAGTGGTCAGTGTGGTGTCCGCCATGGGTCTGTGTGGTGTCAGTGTGGTGTCGGCCACGGGTGGGTGCGGTGTCAGTGTGGTGTCGGCCACAGGTCGGTGTGGTGTCGGCCACATGTCGGTGTGGTGTCAGTGTGGTGTCGGCCACAGGTCGGTGTGGTGTCAGTGTGGTGTCGGCCACGGGTCGGTGTGGTGTCAGTGTGGTGTCGGCCACGGGTCGGTGTGGTGTCAGTGTGGTGTCCGCAACGGGTCGGTGTAGTGTCAGTGTGGTGTCGGCCACGGGTCGGCGTGTTGTCAGTGTGGTGTCGGCCACGGGTCGGTTTGGTGTCGAACACGGGTCGGTGTAGTGTCAGTGCGGTGTCGGCCACAGGTCGGTGTGGTGTCGGACACGGGTCGGTGTAGTGTCAGTGTGGTGTCGGCCACGGGTCGATGTGGTGTCAGTGTGGTGTCCGCCACAGGTCGGTGTAGGGTCAGTGTGGTGTCGGCCACGGGTCGGTTTTGTGTCAGTGTTGTCGGACACGGGTCGGTGTAGTGTCAGTGTGGTGTCGGCCACGGGTCGGTTTTGTGTCAGTGTGTTGTCGGACACGGGTCGGTGTAGTGTCAGTGTGGTGTCGGCCACGGGTCGGCGTGGTGTCAGTGTGGTGTCGGCCACGGGTCGGTTTGGTGTCGGACACGGGTCGGTGTGGTGTCGGACACGGGTAGGTGTAGTGTCAGTGTGGTGTCGGCCACGGGTGTGCGTGGTGTCGGACACGGGTCGGTGTGGTGTCAGTGTGGTGTCGGCCACGGGTCGGTGTGGTGTCAGTGTGGTTTCAGTTGCGGGTCGGTGTGGTGGCAGTGTGGTATCGGAGGCGGATCAGTGTGGTGTCAGTGTGGTGTCGGACACGGGTCGGTGTGGTGTCAGTGTGGTGTCGGCCATTGCTCGGTGTGGTGTCAGGGTGGTGTCGGCCACAGGTCGGTGTGGTGTCAGTGTGGTGTCGGCCACGGGTCGGTGTGGTGTCAGTGTGGTGTCGGCCACGGGTCGGTGTGGTGTCAGTGTGGTGTCCGCAACGGGTCGGTGTAGTGTCAGTGTGGTGTCGGCCACGGGTCGGCGTGGTGTCAGCGTGGTGTCGGCCACGGGTCGGTTTGGTGTCGAACACGGGTCCGTGTAGTGTCAGTGCGGTGTCGGCCACGGGTCCTCGTGGTGTCAGTGTGGTGTCGAATACGGGTCGGTGTGGTGTCAGTGTGGTGTCGGCCAGTGGTCAGTGTGGTGTCCGCCATGGGTCTGTGTGGTGTCAGTGTGGTGTCGGCCACGGGTGGGTGCGGTGTCAGTGTGGTGTCGGCCACAGGTCGGTGTGGTGTCGGCCACATGTCGGTGTGGTGTCAGTGTGGTGTCGGCCACAGGTCGGTGTGGTGTCAGTGTGGTGTCGGCCACGGGTCGGTGTGGTGTCAGTGTGGTGTCGGCCACGGGTCGGTGTGGTGTCAGTGTGGTGTCCGCAACGGGTCGGTGTAGTGTCAGTGTGGTGTCGGCCACGGGTCGGCGTGTTGTCAGTGTGGTGTCGGCCACGGGTCGGTTTGGTGTCGAACACGGGTCGGTGTAGTGTCAGTGCGGTGTCGGCCACAGGTCGGTGTGGTGTCGGACACGGGTCGGTGTAGTGTCAGTGTGGTGTCGGCCACGGGTCGATGTGGTGTCAGTGTGGTGTCCGCCACAGGTCGGTGTAGGGTCAGTGTGGTGTCGGCCACGGGTCGGTTTTGTGTCAGTGTTGTCGGACACGGGTCGGTGTAGTGTCAGTGTTGTGTCGGCCACGGGTCGGTTTTGTGTCAGTGTGTTGTCGGACACGGGTCGGTGTAGTGTCAGTGTGGTGTCGGCCACGGGTCGGCGTGGTGTCAGTGTGGTGTCGGCCACGGGTCGGTTTGGTGTCGGACACGGGTCGGTGTGGTGTCGGACACGGGTAGGTGTAGTGTCAGTGTGGTGTCGGCCACGGGTGTGCGTGGTGTCGGACACGGGTCGGTGTGGTGTCAGTGTGGTGTCGGCCACGGGTCGGTGTGGTGTCAGTGTGGTTTCAGTTGCGGGTCGGTGTGGTGGCAGTGTGGTATCGGAGGCGGGTCGGTGTGGTGTCAGTGTGGTGTCGGACACGGGTCGGTGTGGTGTCAGTGTGGTGTCGGCCATTGCTCGGTGTGGTGTCAGGGTGGTGTCGGCCATTGCTCGGTGTGGTGTCAGGGTCTTGTCGGCCACGGGACGGTGTGGTGTCAGTGTGGTGTCGGCCATGGGTAGGTGTGGTGTCAGTGTGGTGTCGGCCACGGGTCGGTGTGGTGTCAGTGTGGTGTCCGCCAGGGGTCTGTGTGGTGTCAGTGTGCTGTCGGACGCAGGTCGGTGTGTTGTCAGTGTGGCGTCGGCCAAGGGTTGGTGTGGTATCAGTGTGGTGTCGGCCAAGGTTCGGATGGTGTCAGTGTGGTATCGGCCACAGGTCGGTGTGGTGCCAGTGTGGTGTCGGCCACTGGTCGGTGTGGTGTCGGACACGGGTCGGTGTAGTGTCAGTGTGGTGTGCTCCACGGGTCGGTGTGGTGTCAGTGTGGTGTCGGCCACGGGTCGGTGTGGTTTCAGGGTGGTGTCGGCCACGGGTCGGCGCGCTGTCCGTCTCGGGCCTGTGTTGTGTCCGCCACGGTTCCGTGTGGTGTCTGCCACAGGTCGGTGAGTTGTCCGCCAAGAGTAGATGTGGTGTCCGTATGGTGTCGGCCACTGGTCGTTGTTTTGTTAGTGTGGTGTCGGCCACTGGTCGGTGTGGTGTCAGTGTGGTGTCGGCCACGGGTCGGTGTGGTGTCAGTGTGGTGTCGGCCACGGGTCGGTGTGGTGTCAGGGTGGTGTCGGCCACAGGTCGATGTGGTGTCAGTGTGGTGTCGGCCACGGGCCGGTGTGGTGTCAGTGTGGTGTCGGCCACGGGTCGGTGCGGTGTCAGTGTGGTGTCGGCCACAGGTCGGTGTGGTGTCAGTGTGGTGTCGGCCACAGGTCGGTGTGGTGTCAGTGTGGTATCGGCCACAGGTCGGTGTGGTGTCAGTGTGGTATCGGCCACAGGTCGGTGTGGTGTCAGTGTGGTGTCGACCACAGGTCGGTGCGGTGTCAGTGTGGTGTCGGCCACAGGTCGGTGTGGTGTCAGCCACATGTCGGTGTGGTGTCAGTGTGGTGTCGGCCACAGGTCGGTGTGGTGTCAGTGTGGTGTCGGCCACGGGTCGGTGTGGTGTCAGTGTGGTGTCGGCCACGGGTCGGTGTGGTGTCAGTGTGGTGTCCGCAACGGGTCGGTGTTTGGTCAGTGTGGTGTTGGGCACGGGTCGGTTTTGTGTCAGTGTGTTGTCGGACACGGGTCGGTGTAGTGTCAGTGTGGTGTCGGCCACAGGTCGGTTTTGTGTCAGTGTGTTGTCGGACACGGGTCGGTGTAGTGTCAGTGTGGTGTCGGCCACGGGTCGGCGTGGTGTCAGTGTGGTGTCGGCCACGGGTCGATTTGGTGTCGGACACGGGTCGGTGTAGTGTCAGTGCGGTGTCGGCCACGGGTCGGTGTGGTGTCGGACACGGGTAGGTGTAGTGTCAGTGTGGTGTCGGCCACAAGTGTGCGTGGTGTCGGACACGGGTCGGTGTAGTGTCAGTGTGGTGTCGGCCACGGGTCGGTGTGGTGTCAGTGTGGTGTCCGCCACGGGTTGGTGTAGTGTCAGTGTGGTGTCGGCCACGGGTCGGTGTAGTGTCAGTGTGGTGTCGGCCACGGGTGTGCGTGGTGTCAGTGTGGTTTCAGTTGCGGGTCGGTGTGGTGGCAGTGTGGTATCGGAGGCGGGTCGGTGTGGTGTCAGTGTGGTGTCGGCCACATGTCTGTGTGGTGTCAGTGTTGTGTCGGCCACAGGTCGGTGTGGTGTCAGTGTGATGTCGGCGAAAGGTCGGTGTGGTGTCAGTGTGGTGTCGGCCATTGCTCGGTGTGGTGTCAGGGTGGTGTCGGCCATTGCTCGGTGTGGTGTCAGGGTGGTGTCGGCCACGGGTCGGTGTGGTGTCAGTGTGGTGTCGGCTACGGGTAGGTGTGGTGTCAGTGTGGTGTCGGCCACGGGTCGGTGTGGTGTCAGTGTGGTGTCCGCCACGGGTCTGTGTGGTGTCAGTGTGCTGTCGGACGCGGGTCGGTGTGCTGTCAGTGTGGTGTCCGCCACAGGTCGGTGTGTTGTCAGTGTGGTGTCGGCCAAGGGTTGGTGTGGTATCAGTGTGGTGTCGGCCAAGGTTCGGATGGTGTCAGTGTGGTATCGGCCACAGGTCGGTGTGGTGCCAGTGTGGTGTCGGCCACTGGTCGGTGTGGTGTCGGACACGGGTCGGTGTAGTGTCAGTGTGGTGTGCTCCACGGGTCGGTGTGGTGTCAGTGTGGTGTCTGCCACAGGTCGGTGAGTTGTCCGCCAAGAGTAGATGTGGTGACCGTATGGTGTCGGCCACTGGTCGTTGTGGTGTTAGTGTGGTGTCGGCCACTGGTCGGTGTGGTGTCAGTGTGGTGTCGGCCACGGGTCGGTGTGGTGTCAGGGTGGTGTCGCCCACACGTCGATGTGGTGTCAGTGTGGTGTCGGCCACGGGTCGGTGCGGTGTCAGTGTGGTGTCGGCCACAGGTCGGTGTGGTGTCAGTGTGGTGTCGGCCACAGGTCGATGTGGTGTCAGTGTGGTATGGGCCACAGGTCGGTGTGGTGTCAGTGTGGTCTCGGCCACAGGTCGGTGTGGTGTCAGTGTGGTGTCGACCACAGGTCGGTGCGGTGTCAGTGTGGTGTCGGCCACAGGTCGGTGTGGTGTAGGCCACATGTCGGTGTGGTGTCAGTGTGGTGTCGGCCACAGGTCGGTGTGGTGTCAGTGTGGTGTCGGCCACGGGTCGGTGTGGTGTCAGTGTGGTGTCGGCCACGGGTCGGTGTGGTGTCAGTGTGGTGTTGGCCACGGGTCGGTTTTGTGTCATTGTGTTGTCGGACACGGGTCGGTGTAGTGTCAGTGTGGTGTCGGCCACAGGTCGGTTTTGTGTCAGTGTGTTGTCGGACACGGGTCGGTGTAGTGTCAGTGTGGTGTCGGCCACGGGTCGGCGTGGTGTCAGTGTGGTGTCGGCCACGGGTCGGTTTGGTGTCGGACACGGGTCGGTGTAGTGTCAGTGCGGTGTCGGCCACGGGTCGGTGTGGTGTCGGACACGGGTAGGTGTAGTTTTAGTGTGGTGTCGGCCACAAGTGTGCGTGGTGTCAGACACGGGTCGGTGTAGTGTCAGTGTGGTGTCGGCCACGGGTCGGTGTGGTGTCAGTGTGGTGTCCGCCACGGGTCGGTGTAGGGTCAGTGTGGTGTCGGCCACGGGTCGGTTTTGTGTCAGTGTGTTGTCGGACACGGGTCGGTGTAGTGTCAGTGTGGTGTCGGCCACGGGTCGGTTTTGTGTCAGTGTGTTGTCGGACACGGGTCGGTGTAGTGTCAGTGTGGTGTCGGCCACGGGTCGGCGTGGTGTCAGTGTGGTGTCCGCCACGGGTCTGTGTGGTGTCAGTGTGCTGTCGGACGCGGGTCGGTGTGCTGTCAGTGTGGTGTCCGCCACAGGTCGGTGTGTTGTCAGTGTGGTGTCGGCCAAGGGTTGGTGTGGTGTCGGACACGGGTCGGTGTAGTGTCAGTGTGGTGTGCTCCACGGGTCGGTGTGGTGTCAGTGTGGTGTCGGCCACGGGTCGGTGTGGTGTCAGGGTGGTGTCGGCCACGGGTCGGCGTGGTGTCAGTGTGGTGTCGGCCACGGGTCGGTTTGGTGTCGGACACGGGTCGGTGTGGTGTCGGACACGGGTAGGTGTAGTGTCAGTGTGGTGTCGGCCACGGGTGTGCGTGGTGTCGGACACGGGTCGGTGTAGTGTCAGTGTGGTGTCGGCCACGGGTCGGTGTGGTGTCAGTGTGGTATCGGAGGCGGGTCGGTGTGGTGTCAGTGTGGTGTCGGCCACATGTCGGTGTGGTGTCGGCCACGGGTTGGTGTAGTGTCAGTGTGGTGTCGGCCACGGGTCGGTGTGGTGTCAGTGTGGTTTCAGTTGCGGGTCGGTGTGGTGGCAGTGTCGTATCGGAGGCGGGTCGGTGTGGTGTCAGTGTGGTGTCGGCCACATGTCTGTGTGGTGTCAGTGTTGTGTCGGCCACAGGTCGGTGTGGTGTCAGTGTGGTGTCGGCCATTGCTCGGTGTGGTGTCAGGGTGGTGTCGGCCATTGCTCGGTGTGGTGTCAGGGTGGTGTCGCCCACGGGTCGGTGTGGTGTCAGTGTGCTGTCCGCCACGGGTCTGTGTGGTGTCAGTGTGCTGTCGGACGCGGGTCGGTGTGCTGTCAGTGTGGTGTCGGCCAAGGGTTGGTGTGGTATCAGTGTGGTGTCGGCCAAGGTTCGGATGGTGTCAGTGTGGTATCGGCCACAGGTCGGTGTGGTGCCAGTGTGGTGTCGGCCACTGGTCGGTGTGGTGTCGGGCACGAGTCGGTGTAGTGTCAGTGTGGTGTGCTCCACGGGTCGGTGTGGTGTCAGTGTGGTGTCGGCCACGGGTCGGTGTGGTGTCAGGGTGGTGTCGGCCACGGGTCGGCGCGCTGTCCGTCTCGGGCGTGTGTTGTGTCCGCCACGGTTCCGTGTGGTGTCTGCCACAGGTCGGTGAGTTGTCCGCCAAGAGTAGATGTGGTGTCCGTATGGTGTCGGCCACTGGTCGTTGTGGTGTTAGTGTGGTGTCGGCCACTGATCGGTGTGGTGTCAGTGTGGTGTCGGCCACAGGTCGGTGTGGTGTCAGTGTGGTGTCGGCCACGGGTCGGTGCGGTGTCAGTGTGGTGTCGGCCACAGGTCGGTGTGGTGTCAGTGTGGTGTCGGCCACGGGTCGGTGTGGTGTCAGGGTGGTGTCGGCCACAGGTCGATGTGGTGTCGGCCACGGGTCGGTGTGGTGTCAGTGTGGTGTCGGCCACAGGTCGGTGTGGTGTCAGTGTGGTATCGGCCACAGGTCGGTGTGGTGTCAGTGTGGTGTCGACCACAGGTCGGTGTGGTGTCAGTGTGATGTCGGCCACAGGTCGGTGTGGTGTCAGTGTGGTGTCGAACACTGGTCAGTGTGGTGTCCGCCACGGGTCGGTGTGGTGTCGGACACGGGTAGGTGTAGTTTTAGTGTGGTGTCGGCCACAAGTGTGCGTGGTGTCAGACACGGGTCGGTGTAGTGTCAGTGTGGTGTCGGCCACGGGTCGGTGTGGTGTCAGTGTGGTGTCCGCCACGGGTCGGTGTGGTGTCAGTGTGTTGTCGGACACGGGTCGGTGTGGTGTCAGTGTGGTGTCGGCCATGGTTGGGTGCGGTGTCAGTGTGGTGTCGGCCACAGGTCGGTGTGGTGTCGGCCACAGGTCGGTGTGGTGTCAGTGTGGTGTCGGCCACAGGTCGGTGCGGTGTCAGTGTGGTGTCGGCCACGGGTCGGTGTGGTGTCAGTGTGGTGTCGGCCACGGGTCGGTGTGGTGTCAGTGTGGTGTCTGCAACGGGTCGGTGTTTGGTCAGTGTGGCGTCGGCCACGGGTCGGTTTTGTGTCAGTGTGTTGTCGGACACGGGTCGGTGTAGTGTCAGTGTGGTGTCGGCCACGGGTCGGTTTTGTGTCAGTGTGTTGTCGGACACGGGTCGGTGTAGTGTCAGTGTGGTGTCGGCCACAGGTCGGTGTGGTGTCAGTGTGGTGTCGGCCACGGGTCGGCGTGATGTCAGTGTGGTGTCAGCCACGGGTCGGTTTGGTGTCGGACACGGGTCGGTGTGGTGTCGGACACGGGTAGGTGTAGTGTCAGTGTGGTGTGCTCCACGGGTCGGTGTGGTGTCAGTGTGGTGTCGGCCACGGGTCGGTGTGGTGTCAGGGTGGTGTCGGCCACGGGTCGGCGCGCTGTCTGTCTCGGGCCTGTGTTGTGTCCGCCACGGTTCCGTGTGGTGTCTGCCACAGGTCGGTGAGTTGTCCGCCAAGAGTAGATGTGGTGTCCGTATGGTGTCGGCCACTGGTCGTTGTGGTGTTAGTGTGGTGTCGGCCACTGATCGGTGTGGTGTCAGTGTGGTGTCGGCCACAGGTCGGTGTGGTGTCAGTGTGGTGTCGGCCACGGGTCGGTGCGGTGTCAGTGTGGTGTCGGCCACAGGTCGGTGTGGTGTCAGTGTGGTGTCGGCCACGGGTCGGTGTGGTGTCAGGGTGGTGTCGGCCACAGGTCGATGTGGTGTCGGCCACGGGTCGGTGTGGTGTCAGTGTGGTGTCGGCCACAGGTCGGTGTGGTGTCAGTGTGGTATCGGCCACAGGTCGGTGTGGTGTCAGTGTGGTGTCGACCACAGGTCGGTGTGGTGTCAGTGTGATGTCGGCCACAGGTCGGTGTGGTGTCAGTGTGGTGTCGAACACTGGTCAGTGTGGTGTCCGCCACGGGTCGGTGTGGTGTCGGACACGGGTAGGTGTAGTTTTAGTGTGGTGTCGGCCACAAGTGTGCGTGGTGTCAGACACGGGTCGGTGTAGTGTCAGTGTGGTGTCGGCCACGGGTCGGTGTGGTGTCAGTGTGGTGTCCGCCACGGGTCGGTGTGGTGTCAGTGTGTTGTCGGACACGGGTCGGTGTGGTGTCAGTGTGGTGTCGGCCATGGTTGGGTGCGGTGTCAGTGTGGTGTCGGCCACAGGTCGGTGTGGTGTCGGCCACAGGTCGGTGTGGTGTCAGTGTGGTGTCGGCCACAGGTCGGTGCGGTGTCAGTGTGGTGTCGGCCACGGGTCGGTGTGGTGTCAGTGTGGTGTCGGCCACGGGTCGGTGTGGTGTCAGTGTGGTGTCTGCAACGGGTCGGTGTTTGGTCAGTGTGGCGTCGGCCACGGGTCGGTTTTGTGTCAGTGTGTTGTCGGACACGGGTCGGTGTAGTGTCAGTGTGGTGTCGGCCACGGGTCGGTTTTGTGTCAGTGTGTTGTCGGACACGGGTCGGTGTAGTGTCAGTGTGGTGTCGGCCACAGGTCGGTGTGGTGTCAGTGTGGTGTCGGCCACGGGTCGGCGTGATGTCAGTGTGGTGTCAGCCACGGGTCGGTTTGGTGTCGGACACGGGTCGGTGTGGTGTCGGACACGGGTAGGTGTAGTGTCAGTGTGGTGTGCTCCACGGGTCGGTGTGGTGTCAGTGTGGTGTCGGCCACGGGTCGGTGTGGTGTCAGGGTGGTGTCGGCCACGGGTCGGCGCGCTGTCTGTCTCGGGCCTGTGTTGTGTCCGCCACGGTTCCGTGTGGTGTCTGCCACAGGTCGGTGAGTTGTCCGCCAAGAGTAGATGTGGTGTCCGTATGGTGTCGGCCACTGGTCGTTGTGGTGTTAGTGTGGTGTCGGCCACTGATCGGTGTGGTGTCAGTGTGGTGTCGGCCACAGGTCGGTGTGGTGTCAGTGTGGTGTCGGCCACGGGTCGGTGCGGTGTCAGTGTGGTGTCGGCCACAGGTCGGTGTGGTGTCAGTGTGGTGTCGGCCACGGGTCGGTGTGGTGTCAGGGTGGTGTCGGCCACAGGTCGATGTGGTGTCGGCCACGGGTCGGTGTGGTGTCAGTGTGGTGTCGGCCACAGGTCGGTGTGGTGTCAGTGTGGTATCGGCCACAGGTCGGTGTGGTGTCAGTGTGGTGTCGACCACAGGTCGGTGTGGTGTCAGTGTGATGTCGGCCACAGGTCGGTGTGGTGTCAGTGTGGTGTCGAACACTGGTCAGTGTGGTGTCCGCCACGGGTCGGTGTGGTGTCGGACACGGGTAGGTGTAGTTTTAGTGTGGTGTCGGCCACAAGTGTGCGTGGTGTCAGACACGGGTCGGTGTAGTGTCAGTGTGGTGTCGGCCACGGGTCGGTGTGGTGTCAGTGTGGTGTCCGCCACGGGTCGGTGTGGTGTCAGTGTGGTGTCCGCCATGGGTCTGTGCGGTGTCAGTGTGGTGTCGGCCATGGTTGGGTGCGGTGTCAGTGTGGTGTCGGCCACAGGTCGGTGTGGTGTCGGCCACAGGTCGGTGTGTTGTCGGCCACAGGTCGGTGTGGCGTCAGTGTGGTGTCGGCCACAGGTCGGTGCGGTGTCAGTGTGGTGTCGGCCACGGGTCGGTGTGGTGTCAGTGTGGTGTCGGCCACGGGTCGGTGTGGTGTCAGTGTGGTGTCTGCAACGGGTCGGTGTTTGGTCAGTGTGGCGTCGGCCACGGGTCGGTTTTGTGTCAGTGTGTTGTCGGACACGGGTCGGTGTAGTGTCAGTGTGGTGTCGGCCACGGGTCGGTTTTGTGTCAGTGTGTTGTCGGACACGGGTCGGTGTAGTGTCAGTGTGGTGTCGGCCACAGGTCGGTGTGGTGTCAGTGTGGTGTCGGTCACGGGTCGGTGTGGTGTCAGTGTGGTGTCGGCCATGGTTGGGTGCGGTGTCAGTGTGGTGTCGGCCACAGGTCGGTGTGGTGTCGGCCACAGGTCGGTGTGGTGTCAGTGTGGTGTCGGCCACAGGTCGGTGCGGTGTCAGTGTGGTGTCGGCCACGGGTCGGTGTGGTGTCAGTGTGGTGTCGGCCACAGGTCGGTGTGGTGTCAGGGTGGTGTCGGCCACATGTCTGTGTGGTGTCAGTGTTGTGTCGGCCAACAGGTCGGTGTGGTGTCAGTGTGATGTTGTGATGTCGGCGAAAGGTCGGTGTGGTGTCAGTGTGGTGTCGGCCATTGCTCGGTGTGGTGTCAGGGTGGTGTCGGCCATTGCTCGGTGTGGTGTCAGGGTGGTGTCGGCCACGGGTCGGTGTGGTGTCAGTGTGGTGTCGGCTACGGGTCGGTGTGGTGTCAGTGTGGTGTCTGCAACGGGTCGGTGTTTGGTCAGTGTGGCGTCGGCCACGGGTCGGTTTTGTGTCAGTGTGTTGTCGGACACGGGTCGGTGTAGTGTCAGTGTGGTGTCGGCCACGGGTCGGTTTTATGTCCGTGTGTTGTCGGACACGGGTCGGTGTAGTGTCAGTGTGGTGTCGGCCACGGGTCGGCGTGATGTCAGTGTGGTGTCAGCCACGGGTCGGTTTGGTGTCGGACACGGGTCGGTGTGGTGTCGGACACGGGTAGGTGTAGTGTCAGTGTGGTGTCGGCCACGGGTGTGCGTGGTGTCGGACACGGGTCGGTGTAGTGTCAGTGTGGTGTCGGCCACGGGTCGGTGTAGTGTCAGTGTGGTGTCGGCCACGGGTCGGCGTGATGTCAGTGTGGTGTCAGCCACGGGTCGGTTTGGTGTCGGACACGGGTCGGTGTGGTGTCGGACACGGGTAGGTGTAGTGTCAGTGTGGTGTCGGCCACGGGTGTGCGTGGTGTCGGACACGGGTCGGTGTAGTGTCAGTGTGGTGTCGGCCACGGGTCGGTGTAGTGTCAGTGCGGTGTCGGACACGGGTCGGTGTAGTGTCAGTGTGGTGTCGGACACGGGGCGGTGTAGTGTCAGTGTGGTGTCTGCAACGGGTCGGTGTTTGGTCAGTGTGGCGTCGGCCACGGGTCGGTTTTGTGTCAGTGTGTTGTCGGACACGGGTCGGTGTAGTGTCAGTGTGGTGTCGGCCACGGGTCGGTGTGGTGTCAGTGTGGTGTCGGCCACGGGTCGGTGTGGTGTCAGTGTGGTGTCGGCCACGGGTCGGCGTGATGTCAGTGTGGTGTCAGCCACGGGTCGGTTTGGTGTCGGACACGGGTAGGTGTAGTGTCAGTGTGGTGTCGGCCACGGGTCGGTGTGGTGTCAGTGTGGTTTCAGTTGCGGGTCGGTGTGGTGGCAGTGTGGTATCGGAGGCGGGTCGGTGTGGTGTCAGTGTGGTGTCGGCCACATGTCTGTGTGGTGTCAGTGTTGTGTCGGCCACAGGTCGGTGTGGTGTCAGGGTGATGTTGTGATGTCGGCGAAAGGTCGGTGTGGTGTCAGTGTGGTGTCGGCCATTGCTCGGTGTGGTGTCAGTGTGGTGTCGGCTACGGGTCGGTGTGGTGTCAGTGTGGTGTCGGCCACGGGTCGGTGTGGTGTCAGTGTGGTGTCGGCCACGGGTCGGTGTGGTGTCAGTGTGGTGTCGGCCACGGGTCGGTGTGGTGTCAGTGTGGTGTCGGCCACGGGTCGGTGTGGTGTCAGTGTGGTGTCGGACGCGGGTCGGTGTGCTGTCAGTGTGGTGTCCGCCACAGGTCGGTGTGTTGTCAGTGTGGTGTCGGCCAAGGGTTGGTGTGGTATCAGTGTGGTGACGGCCAAGGTTCGGATGGTGTCAGTGTGGTATCGGCCACAGGTCGGTGTGGTGCCAGTGTGGTGTCAGCCACTGGTCGGTGTGGTGTCGGACACGGGTCGGTGTAGTGTCAGTGTGGTGTGCTCCACGGGTCGGTGTGGTGTCAGTGTGGTGTCGGCCACGGGTCGGTGTGGTGTCAGTGTGGTGTCGGCCACAGGTCGGTGTGGTGTCAGTGTGGTGTCGGCCACTGGTCTGTGTGGTGTCGGACACGGGTCGCTGTAGTGTCAGTGTGGTGTGCTCCACGGGTCGGTGTGGTGTCAGTGTGGTGTCGGCCACGGGTCGGTGTGGTGTCAGTGTGGTGTCGGCCACAGGTCGGTGTGGTGTCAGTGTGGTGTCGGCCACTGGTCGGTGTGGTGTCGGACACGGGTCGGTGTAGTGTCAGTGTGGTGTGCTCCACGGGTCGGTGTGGTGTCAGGGTGGTGTCGGCCACGGGTCGGTGTGGTGTCAGGGTGGTGTCGGCCACGGGTCGGTGTGGTGTCAGTGTGGTGTCGGCCACTGGTCGGTGTGGTGTTAGGGTGGTGTCGACCACGGGTCGGTGTGGTGTCAGGGTGGTGTCGGCCACGGGTCGGCGCGCTGTCCGTCTCGGGCCTGTGTTGTGTCCGCCACGGTTCCGTGTGGTGTCTGCCACAGGTCGGTGAGGTGTCCGCCAAGGGTAGATGTGGTGTCCGTATGGTGTCGGCCACGGGTCGGCGTGGTGTCAGTGTGGTGTCGGCCACGGGTCGGTTTGGTGTCGGATACGGGTCGGTGTAGTGTCAGTGCGGTGTCGGCCACGGGTCGGTGTGGTGTCGGACACGGGTAGGTGTAGTTTTAGTGTGGTGTCGGCCACAAGTGTGCGTGGTGTCAGACACGGGTCGGTGTAGTGTCAGTGTGGTGTCGGCCACGGGTCGGTGTGGTGTCAGTGTGGTGTCCGCCACGGGTCGGTGTAGGGTCAGTGTGGTGTCGGCCACTGGTCAGTGTGGTGTCCGCCACGGGTCGGTGTGGTGTCAGTGTGGTGTGAGCCATGGGTCGGTGTGGTGTCAGTGTGGTGTCGGCCATGGTTGGGTGCGGTGTCAGTGTGGTGTCGGCCACAGGTCGGTGTGGTGTCGGCCACAGGTCGGTGTGGTGTCAGTGTGGTGTCGGCCACAGGTCGGTGTGGTGTCAGTGTGGTGTCGGCCACGGGTCGGTGTGGTGTCAGTGTGGTGTCGGCCACGGGTCGGTGTGGTGTCAGTGTGGTGTCTGCAACGGGTCGGTGTTTGGTCAGTGTGGCGTCGGCCACGGGTCGGTTTTGTGTCAGTGTGTTGTCGGACACGGGTCGGTGTAGTGTCAGTGTGGTGTCGGCCACGGGTCGGTTTTGTGTCAGTGTGTTGTCGGACACGGGTCGGTGTAGTGTCAGTGTGGTGTCGGCCACGGGTCGGCGTGATGTCAGTGTGGTGTCAGCCACGGGTCGGTTTGGTGTCGGACACGGGTCGGTGTGGTGTCGGACACGGGTAGGTGTAGTGTCAGTGTGGTGTCGGCCACGGGTGTGCGTGGTGTCGGACACGGGTCGGTGTAGTGTCAGTGTGGTGTCGGCCACGGGTCGGTGTGGTGTCAGTGTGGTTTCAGTTGCGGGTCGGTGTGGTGGCAGTGTGGTATCGGAGGCGGGTCGGTGTGGTGTCAGTGTGGTGTCGGCCACATGTCTGTGTGGTGTCAGTGTTGTGTCGGCCACAGGTCGGTGTGGTGTCAGTGTGATGTCGGCGAAAGGTCGGTGTGGTGTCAGTGTGGTGTCGGGCATTGCTCGGTGTGGTGTCAGTGTGGTGTCGGCCACGGGTCGGTGTGGTGTCAGTGTGGTGTCGGCTACGGGTCGGTGTGGTGTCAGTGTGGTGTCGGCCACGGGTCGGTGTGGTGTCAGTGTGGTGTCGGCCACGGGTCGGTGTGGTGTCAGTGTGGTGTCGGCCACGGGTCGGTGTGGTGTCAGTGTGGTGTCGGCCACGCGTCGGTGTGGTGTCAGTGTGGTGTCCGCCACGGGTCTGTGTGGTGTCAGTGTGCTGTCGGACGCGGGTCGGTGTGCTGTCAGTGTGGTGTCCGCCACAGGTCGGTGTGTTGTCAGTGTGGTGTCGGCCAAGGGTTGGTGTGGTATCAGTGTGGTGTCGGCCAAGGTTCGGATGGTGTCAGTGTGGTATCGGCCACAGGTCGGTGTGGTGCCAGTGTGGTGTCGGCCACTGGTCGGTGTGGTGTCGGACACGGGTCGGTGTAGTGTCAGTGTGGTGTGCTCCACGGGTCGGTGTGGTGTCAGTGTGGTGTCGGCCACGGGTCGGTGTGGTGTCAGTGTGGTGTCGGCCACTGGTCGGTGTGGTGTCGGACACGGGTCGGTGTAGTGTCAGTGTGGTGTGCTCCACGGGTCGGTGTGGTGTCAGGGTGGTGTCGGCCACGGGTCGGTGTGGTGTCAGTGTGGTGTCGGCCACTGGTCGGTGTGGTGTCAGGGTGGTGTCGGCCACGGGTCGGTGTGGTGTCAGGGTGGTGTCGGCCACGGGTCGGCGCGCTGTCCGTCTCGGGCCTGTGTTGTGTCCGCCACGGTTCCGTGTGGTGTCTGCCACAGGTCGGTGAGGTGTCCGCCAAGGGTAGATGTGGTGTCCGTATGGTGTCGGCCACTGGTCGTTGTGGTGTTAGTGTTGTGTCTTCCAACGGTCGGTGTGGTGTCAGTGTGGTATCGGCCACAGGTCGGTTTTGTGTCAGTGTGTTGTCGGACACGGGTCGGTGTAGTGTCAGTGTGGTGTCGGCCACGGGTCGGCGTGGTGTCAGTGTGGTGTCGGCCACGGGTCGGTTTGGTGTCGGACACGGGTCGGGGTAGTGTCAGTGCGGTGTCGGCCACGGGTCGGTGTGGTGTCGGACACGGGTAGGTGTAGTTTTAGTGTGGTGTCGGCCACAAGTGTGCGTGGTGTCAGACACGGGTCGGTGTAGTGTCAGTGTGGTGTCGGCCACGGGTCGGTGTGGTGTCAGTGTGGTGTCCGCCACGGGTCGGTGTAGGGTCAGTGTGGTGTCGGCCACTGGTCAGTGTGGTGTCCGCCACGGGTCGGTGTGGTGTCAGTGTGGTGTCCGCCATGGGTCTGTGTGGTGTCAGTGTGGTGTCGGCCATGGTTGGGTGCGGTGTCAGTGTGGTGTCGGCCACAGGTCGGTGTGGTGTCGGCCACAGGTCGGTGTGGTGTCGGCCACAGGTCGGTGTGGTGTCAGTGTGGTGTCGGCCACAGGTCGGTGTGGTGTCAGTGTGGTGTCGGCCACGGGTCGGTGTGGTGTCAGTGTGGTGTCGGCCACGGGTCGGTGTGGTGTCAGTGTGGTGTCTGCAACGGGTCGGTGTTTGGTCAGTGTGGCGTCGGCCACGGGTCGGTTTTGTGTCAATGTGTTGTCGGACACGGGTCGGTGTAGTGTCAGTGTGGTGTCGGCCACGGGTCGGTTTTGTGTCAGTGTGTTGTCGGACACGGGTCGGTGTAGTGTCAGTGTGGTGTCGGCCACGGGTCGGCGTGATGTCAGTGTGGTGTCAGCCACGGGTCGGTTTGGTGTCGGACACGGGTCGGTTTGGTGTCGGACACGGGTAGGTGTAGTGTCAGTGTGGTGTCGGCCACGGGTGTGCGTGGTGTCGGACACGGGTCGGTGTAGTGTCAGTGTGGTGTCGGCCACGGGTCGGTGTGGTGTCAGTGTGGTTTCAGTTGCGGGTCGGTGTGGTGGCAGTGTGGTATCGGAGGCGGGTCGGTGTGGTGTCAGTGTGGTGTCGGCCACATGTCTGTGTGGTGTCAGTGTTGTGTCGGCCACAGGTCGGTGTGGTGTCAGTGTGATGTCGGCGAAAGGTCGGTGTGGTGTCAGTGTGGTGTCGGCCATTGCTCGGTGTGGTGTCAGGGTGGTGTCGGCCATTGCTCGGTGTGGTGTCAGGGTGGTGTCGGCCACGGGTCGGTGTGGTGTCAGTGTGGTGTCGGCTACGGGTCGGTGTGGTGTCAGTGTGGTGTCGGCCACGGGTCGGTGTGGTGTCAGTGTGGTGTCGGCCACGGGTCGGTGTGGTGTCAGTGTGGTGTCGGCCACGGGTCGGTGTGGTGTCAGTGTGGTGTCGGCCACGCGTCGGTGTGGTGTCAGTGTGGTGTCTGCCACGGGTCTGTGTGGTGTCAGTGTGCTGTCGGACGCGGGTCGGTGTGCTGTCAGTGTGGTGTCCGCCACAGGTCCGTGTGTTGTCAGTGTGGTGTCGGCCAAGGGTTGGTGTGGTATCAGTGTGGTGTCGGCCAAGGTTCGGATGGTGTCAGTGTGGTATCGGCCACAGGTCGGTGTGGTGCCATTGTGGTGTCGGCCACTGGTCGGTGTGGTGTCGGACACGGGTCGGTGTAGTGTCAGTGTGGTGTGCTCCACGGGTCGGTGTGGTGTCAGTGTGGTGTCGGCCACGGGTCGGTGTGGTGTCAGTGTGGTGTCGGCCACAGGTCGGTGTGGTGTCAGTGTGGTGTCGGCCACTGGTCGGTGTGGTGTCGGACACGGGTCGGTGTAGTGTCAGTGTGGCGTGCTCCACGGGTCGGTGTGGTGTCAGTGTGGTGTCGGCCACGGGTCGGTGTGGTGTCAGTGTGGTGTCGGCCACGGGTCGGCGTGATGTCAGTGTGGTGTCAGCCACTGGTCGGTTTGGTGTCGGACACGGGTCGGTTTGGTGTCGGACACGGGTAGGTGTAGTGTCAGTGTGGTGTCGGCCACGGGTGTGCGTGGTGTCGGACACGGGTCGGTGTAGTGTCAGTGTGGTGTCGGCCACGGGTCGGTGTGGTGTCAGTGTGGTTTCAGTTGCGGGTCGGTGTGGTGGCAGTGTGGTATCGGAGGCGGGTCGGTGTGGTGTCAGTGTGGTGTCGGCCACATATCTGTGTGGTGTCAGTGTTGTGTCGGCCACAGGTCGGTGTGGTGTCAGTGTGATGTCGGCGAAAGGTCGGTGTGGTGTCAGTGTGGTGTCGGCCATTGCTCGGTGTGGTGTCAGGGTGGTGTCGGCCATTGCTCGGTGTGGTGTCAGGGTGGTGTCGGCCACGGGTCGGTGTGGTGTCAGTGTGGTGTCGGCTACGGGTCGGTGTGGTGTCAGTGTGGTGTCGGCCACGGGTCGGTGTGGTGTCAGTGTGGTGTCGGCCACGGGTCGGTGTGGTGTCAGTGTGGTGTCGGCCACGGGTCGGTGTGGTGTCAGTGTGGTGTCGGCCACGGGTCGGTGTGGTGTCAGTGTGGTGTCGGCCACGCGTCGGTGTGGTGTCAGTGTGGTGTCCGCCACGGGTCTGTGTGGTGTCAGAGTGCTGTCGGACGCGGGTCGGTGTGCTGTCAGTGTGGTGTCCGCCACAGGTCGGTGTGTTGTCAGTGTGGTGTCGGCCAAGGGTTGGTGTGGTATCAGTGTGGTGTCGGCCAAGGTTCGGATGGTGTCAGTGTGGTATCGGCCACAGGTCGGTGTGGTGCCAGTGTGGTGTCGGTCACTGGTCGGTGTGGTGTCGGACACGGGTCGGTGTAGTGTCAGTGTGGTGTGCTCCACGGGTCGGTGTGGTGTCAGTGTGGTGTCGGCCACGGGTCGGTGTGGTGTCAGTGTGGTGTCGGCCACAGGTCGGTGTGGTGTCAGTGTGGTGTCGGCCACTGGTCGGTGTGGTGTCGGACACGGGTCGGTGTAGTGTCAGTGTGGCGTGCTCCACGGGTCGGTGTGGTGTCAGTGTGGTGTCGGCCACGGGTCGTTGTGGTTTCAGTGTGGTGTCGGCCACAGGTCGGTGTGGTGTCAGTGTGGTGTCGGCCACTGGTCGGTGTGGTGTCGGACACGGGTCGGTGTGGTGTCAGTGTGGTGCGCTCCACGGGTCGGTGTGGTGTCAGGGAGGTGTCGGCCACGGGTCGGTGTGGTGTCAGGGTGGTGTCGGCCATGGGTCGGTGTGGTGTCAGTGTGGTGTCGGCCACTGGTCGGTGTGGTGTCAGGGAGGTGTCGGCCACGGGTCGGTGTTGTGTCAGGGTGGTGTCGGCCACGGGTCGGCGCGCTGTCCGTCTCGGGCCTGTGTTGTGTCCGCCACGGTTCCGTGTGGTGTCTGCTACAAGTCGGTGAGGTGTCCGCCAAGGGTAGATGTGGTGTCCGTATGGTGTCGGCCACTGGTCGTTGTGGTGTTAGTGTTGTGTCTTCCAACGGTCGGTGTGTTGTCAGTGTGATGTCGGCCACTAGTCGTTGTGGTGTTAGTGTGGTGTCGGCCACTGGTCGGTGTGGTGTCAGTGTGGTGTCGGCCACGGGTCGGTGTGGTGTCAGGGTGGTGTCGGCCACAGGTCGATGTGGTGTCAGTGTGGTGTCGGCTACGGGTCGGTGTGGTGTTAGTGTTGTGTCGGCCACGGGTCGGTGCGGTGTCAGTGTGGTGTCGGCCACGGGTCGGTGTGGTGTCAGGGTGGTGTCGGCCACAGGTCGATGTGGTGTCAGTGTGGTGTCGGCCACGGGTCGGTGTGGTGTTAGTGTTGTGTCGGCCACGGGTCGGTGCGGTGTCAGTGTGGTGTCAGTGTGGTGTCGGCCACAGGTCGGTGTGGTGTCAGTGTGGTGTCGGCCACAGGTCGGTGTGGTGTCAGTGTGGTGTCGGCCACGGGGTCGGTGTGGTGTCAGGGTGGTGTCGGCCACAGGTCGATGTGGTGTCGGCCACAGGTCGGTGTGGTGTCAGTGTGGTGTCGGCCACGGGTCGGTGCGGTGTCAGTGTGGTGTCGGCCACAGGTCGGTGTGGTGTCAGTGTGGTGTCGGCCACAGGTCGGTGTGGTGTCAGTGTGGTATCGGCCACAGGTCGGTGTGGTGTCAGTGTGGTGTCCGCCACGGGTCGGTGTGGTGTCAGTGTGGTGTCGGCCACTGGTCGTTGTGGTGTCAGTGTGGTGTCCGCCACGGGTCGGTGTGGTGTCAGTGTGGTGTCGGCCACGGGTCGGTGTGGTGTCAGTGTGATGTCGACCACAGGTCGTTGTGGTGTCAGTGTGGTGTCGACCACAGGTCGGTGTGGTGTCAGTGTGATGTCGGCCACAGGTCGGTGTGGTGTCAGTGTGGTGTCGGCCACTGGTCAGTGTGGTGTCCGCCACGGGTCGGTGTGGTGTCAGTGTGGTGTCCGCAACGGGTCGGTGTTTGGTCAGTGTGGTGTTGGCCACGGGTCGGTTTTGTGTCAGTGTGTTGTCGGACACGGGTCGGTGTAGTGTCAGTGTGGTGTCGGCCACGGGTCGGCGTGGTGTCAGTGTGGTGTCGGCCACGGGTCGGTTTGGTGTCGGACACGGGTCGGTGTAGTGTCAGTGCGGTGTCGGCCACGGGTCGGTGTGGTGTCGGACACGGGTAGGTGTAGTTTTAGTGTGGTGTCGGCCACAAGTGTGCGTGGTGTCAGACACGGGTCGGTGTAGTGTCAGTGTGGTGTCGGCCATGGGTCGGTGTGGTGTCAGTGTGGTGTCCGCCACGGGTCGGTGTAGGGTCAGTGTGGTGTCGGCCACTGGTCAGTGTGGTGTCAGCCATGGGTCTGTGTGGTGTCAGTGTGGCGTCGGCCATGGTTGGGTGCGGTGTCAGTGTGGTGTCGGCCACAGGTCGGTGTGGTGTCGGCCACAGGTCGGTGTGGTGTCAGTGTGGTGTCGACCACAGGTCGGTGTGGTGTCAGTGTGGTGTCGGCCACGGGTCGGTGTGGTGTCAGTGTGGTGTTGGCCACAGGTCGGTGTGGTGTCAGTGTGGTGTCGGCCACGGGTCGGTTTTGTGTCAGTGTGTTGTCGGACACGGGTCGGTGTAGTGTCAGTGTGGTGTCGGCCACGGGTCGGTTTTGTGTCAGTGTGTTGTCGGACACGGGTCGGTGTAGTGTCAGTGTGGTGTCGGCCACGGGTCGGCGTGATGTCAGTGTGCTGTCAGCCACGGGTCGGTTTGGTGTCGGACACGGGTCGGTGTGGTGTCGGACACGGGTAGGTGTAGTGTCAGTGTGGTGTCGGCCACGGGTGTGCGTGGTGTCGGCCACGGGTCGGTGTGGTGTCAGTGTGGTGTCGGCCACGGGTGTGCGTGGTGTCGGACACGGGTCGGTGTAGTGTCAGTGTGGTGTCGGCCACGGGTCGGTGCGGTGTCAGTGTGGTTTCAGTTGCGGGTCGGTGTGGTGGCAGTGTGGTATCGGAGGCGGGTCGGTGTGGTGTCAGAGTGGTGTCGGCCACATGTCTGTGTGGTATCAGTGTTGTGTCGGCCACAGGTCGGTGTGGTGTCAGTGTGATGTCGGCGAAAGGTCGGTGTGGTGTCAGTGTGGTGTCGGCCATTGCTCGGTGTGGTGTCAGGGTGGTGTCGGCCATTGCTCGGTGTGGTGTCAGGGTGGTGTCGGCCACGGGTCGGTGTGGTGTCAGTGTGGTGTCGGCTACGGGTCGGTGTGGTGTCAGTGTGGTGTCGGCCACGGGTCGGTGTGGTGTCAGTGTGGTGTCGGCCACGGGTCGGTGTGGTGTCAGTGTGGTGTCGGCCACGGGTCGGTGTGGTGTCAGTGTGGTGCCGGCCACGGGTCGGTGTGGTGTCAGTGTGGTGTCGGCCACGCGTCGGTGTGGTGTCAGTGTGGTGTCGGCCAAGGTTCGGATGGTGTCAGTGTGGTATCGGCCACAGGTCGGTGTGGTGCCAGTGTGGTGTCGGCCACTGGTCGGTGTGGTGTCGGACACGGGTCGGTGTAGTGTCAGTGTGGTGTGCTCCACGGGTCGGTGTGGTGTCAGTGTGGTGTCGGCCACGGGTCGGTGTGGTGTCAGTGTGGTGTCGGCCACAGGTCGGTGTGGTGTCAGTGTGGTGTCGGCCACTGGTCGGTGTGGTGTCGGACACGGGTCGGTGTAGTGTCAGTGTGGTGTGCTCCACGGGTCGGTGTGGTGTCAGTTAGGTGTCGGCCACGGGTCGGTGTGGTGTCAGTGTGGTGTCGGCCACAGGTCGGGGTGGTGTCAGTGTGGTGTCGGCCACTGGTCGGTGTGGTGTCGGACACGGGTCGGTGTAGTGTCAGTGTGGTGTGCTCCACGGGTCGGTGTGGTGTCAGGGTGGTGTCGGCCACGGGTCGGTGTGGTGTCAGGGTGGTGTCGGCCACGGGTCGGTGTGGTGTCAGTGTGGTGTCGGCCACTGGTCGGTGTGGTGTCAGGGTGGTGTCGGCCACGGGTCGGTGTGGTGTCAGGGTGGTGTCGGCCACGGGTCGGCGCGCTGTCCGTCTCGGGCCTGTGTTGTGTCCGCCACGGTTCCGTGTGGTGTCTGCCACAGGTCGGTGAGGTGTCCGCCAAGGGTAGATGTGGTGTCCGTATGGTGTCGGCCACTGGTCGTTGTGGTGTTAGTGTTGTGTCTTCCAACGGTCGGTGTGTTGTCAGTGTGATGTCGGCCAATAGTCGTTGTGGTGTTAGTGTGGTGTCGGCCACAGGTCGGTGTGGTGTCAGTGTGGTATCGGCCACAGGTCAGTGTGGTGTCAGTGTGGTGTCGACCACAGGTCGGTGTGGTGTCAGTGTGATGTCGGCCACAGGTCGGTGTGGTGTCAGTGTGGTGTCGGCCATTGCTCGGTGTGGTGTCAGGGTGGTGTCGGCCATTGCTCGGTGTGGTGTCAGGGTGGTGTCGGCCACAGGTCGGTGTGGTGTCAGTGTGGTGTCGGCCACAGGTCGGTGTGGTGTCAGTGTGGTGTCGGCCACGGGTCGGTGTGGTGTCAGTGTGGTGTCGGCCACAGGTCGGTGTGGTGTCAGTGTGGTGTCGGCCACGGGTCGGTTTTGTGTCAGTGTGTTGTCGGACACGGGTCGGTGTAGTGTCAGTGTGGTGTCGGCCACGGGTCGGTTTTGTGTCAGTGTGTTGTCGGACACGGGTCGGTGTAGTGTCAGTGTGGTGTCGGCCACGGGTCGGCGTGATGTTAGTGTGCTGTCAGCCACGGGTCGGTTTGGTGTCGGACACGGGTCGGTGTGGTGTCGGACACGGGTAGGTGTAGTGTCAGTGTGGTGTCGGCCACGGGTGTGCGTGGTGTCGGCCACGGGTCGGTGTGGTGTCAGTGTGGTGTCGGCCACGGGTGTGCGTGGTGTCGGACACGGGTCGGTGTAGTGTCAGTGTGGTGTCGGCCACGGGTCGGTGTGGTGTCAGTGTGGTTTCAGTTGCGGGTCGGTGTGGTGGCAGTGTGGTATCGGAGGCGGGTCGGTGTGGTGTCAGAGTGGTGTCGGCCACATGTCTGTGTGGTGTCAGTGTTGTGTCGGCCACAGGTCGGTGTGGTGTCAGTGTGATGTCGGCGAAAGGTCGGTGTGGTGTCAGTGTGGTGTCGGCCATTGCTCGGTGTGGTGTCAGGGTGGTGTCGGCCATTGCTCGGTGTGGTGTCAGGGTGGTGTCGGCCACGGGTCGGTGTGGTGTCAGTGTGGTGTCGGCTACGGGTCGGTGTGGTGTCAGTGTGGTGTCGGCCACGGGTCGGTGTGGTGTCAGTGTGGTGTCGGCCACGGGTCGGTGTGGTGTCAGTGTGGTGTCGGCCACGGGTCGGTGTGGTGTCAGTGTGGTGCCGGCCACGGGTCGGTGTGGTGTCAGTGTGGTGTCGGCCACGCGTCGGTGTGGTGTCAGTGTGGTGTCCGCCACGGGTTGGTGTGGTATCAGTGTGGTGTCGGCCAAGGTTCGGATGGTGTCAGTGTGGTATCGGCCACAGGTCGGTGTGGTGCCAGTGTGGTGTCGGCCACTGGTCGGTGTGGTGTCGGACACGGGTCGGTGTAGTGTCAGTGTGGTGTGCTCCACGGGTCGGTGTGGTGTCAGTGTGGTGTCGGCCACGGGTCGGTGTGGTGTCAGTGTGGTGTCGGCCACAGGTCGGTGTGGTGTCAGTGTGGTGTCGGCCACTGGTCGGTGTGGTGTCGGACACGGGTCGGTGTAGTGTCAGTGTGGTGTGCTCCACGGGTCGGTGTGGTGTCAGTGTGGTGTCGGCCACGGGTCGGTGTGGTGTCAGTGTGGTGTCGGCCACAGGTCGGGGTGGTGTCAGTGTGGTGTCGGCCACTGGTCGGTGTGGTGTCGGACACGGGTCGGTGTAGTGTCAGTGTGGTGTGCTCCACGGGTCGGTGTGGTGTCAGGGTGGTGTCGGCCACGGGTCGGTGTGGTGTCAGGGTGGTGTCGGCCACGGGTCGGTGTGGTGTCAGTGTGGTGTCGGCCACTGGTCGGTGTGGTGTCAGGGTGGTGTCGGCCACGGGTCGGTGTGGTGTCAGGGTGGTGTCGGCCACGGGTCGGCGCGCTGTCCGTCTCGGGCCTGTGTTGTGTCCGCCACGGTTCCGTGTGGTGTCTGCCACAGGTCGGTGAGGTGTCCGCCAAGGGTAGATGTGGTGTCCGTATGGTGTCGGCCACTGGTCGTTGTGGTGTTAGTGTTGTGTCTTCCAACGGTCGGTGTGTTGTCAGTGTGATGTCGGCCACTAGTCGTTGTGGTGTTAGTGTGGTGTCGGCCACAGGTCGGTGTGGTGTCAGTGTGGTATCGGCCACAGGTCAGTGTGGTGTCAGTGTGGTGTCGACCACAGGTCGGTGTGGTGTCAGTGTGATGTCGGCCACAGGTCGGTGTGGTGTCAGTGTGGTGTCGGCCACTGGTCAGTGTGGTGTCCGCCACGGGTCGGTGTGGTGTCAGTGTGGTGTCCGCCATGGGTCGGTGTGGTGTCAGTGTGCTGTCGGTCACGGGTGGGTGCGGTGTCAGTGTGGTGTCGGCCACAGGTCGGTGTGGTGTCGGCCACAGGTCTGTGTGGTGTCAGTGTGGTGTCGGCCACAGGTCGGTGTGGTGTCAGTGTGGTGCCAGCCACGGGTCGGTGTGGTGTCAGTGTGGTGTCGGCCACGGGTCGGTGTGGTGTCAGTGTGTTGTCGGACACGGGTCGGTGTAGTGTCAGTGTGGTGTCGGCCACGGGTCGGTTTTGTGTCAGTGTGTTGTCGGACACGGGTCGGTGTAGTGTCAGTGTGGTGTCGGCCACGGGTCGGCGTGGTGTCAGTGTGGTGTCGGCCACGGGTCGGTTTGGTGTCGACCACGGGTCGGTGTAGTGTCAGTGCGGTGTCGGCCACGGGTCGGTGTGGTGTCGGACACGGGTAGGTGTAGTGTCAGTGTGGTGTCGGCCACGGGTGTGCGTGGTGTCGGACACGGGTCGGTGTAGTGTCAGTGTGGTGTCGGAAACGGGTCGGTGTGGTGTCAGTGTGGTGTCGGCCACTGGTCGGTGTGGTGTCGGACACGGGTCGGTGTAGTGTCAGTGTGGTGTGCTCCACGGGTCGGTGTGGTGTCAGGGTGGTGTCGGCCACGGGTCGGTGTTGTGTCAGGGTGGTGTCGGCCACGGGTCGGTGTGGTGTCAGTGTGGTGTCGGCCACTGGTCGGTGTGGTGTCAGGGTGGTGTCGGCCACGGGTCGGTGTGGTGTCAGGGTGGTGTCGGCCACGGGTCGGTTTTGTGTCAGTGTGTTGTCGGACACGGGTCGGTGTAGTGTCAGTGTGGTGTTGGCCACGGGTCGGCGTGGTGTCAGTGTGGTGTCGGCCACGGGTCGGTTTGGTGTCGACCACGGGTCGGTGTAGTGTCACTGTGGTGTCGGCCACGGGTGTGCGTGGTGTCGGACACGGGTCGGTGTAGTGTCAGTGCGGTGTCGGCCACGGGTCGGCGTGGTGTCAGTGTGGTGTCGGCCACGGGTCGGTGTGGTGTCGGCCACGGGTCGGCGTGGTGTCAGTGTGGTGTCGGACACGGGTCGGTGTGGTGTCAGTGTGGTGTCGGCCACGGGTCGGTGTGGTGTCAGTGTGGTGTCGGACACGGGTCGGTGTGGTGTCAGTGTGGTGTCGGCCACGGGTCGGTTTTGTGTCAGTGTGTTGTCGGCCACGGGTCGGTTTTGTGTCAGTGTGTTGTCGGACACGGGTCGGTGTAGTGTCAGTGCGGTGTCGGCCACGGGTCGGCGTGGTGTCAGTGTGGTGTCGGCCACGGGTCGGTTTGGTGTCGGACACGGGTAGGTGTAGTGTCAGTGAGGTGTCGGCCACGGGTCGGTTTGGTGTCGGACACGGGTAGGTGTAGTGTCAGTGAGGTGTCGGCCACGGGTCGGTGTGGTGTCGGACACGGGTAGGTGTGGTGTCAGTGAGGTGTCGGCCACGGGTCGGCGTGGTGTCAGTGTGGTGTCGGCCACGGGTCGGTTTGGTGTCGGACACGGGTAGGTGTGGTGTCAGTGAGGTGTCGGCCACGGTTCGGCGTGGTGTCAGTGTGGTGTCGGCCACGGGTCGGTTTGGTGTCGGACACGGGTCGGTGTAGTGTCAGTGCGGTGTCGGCCACGGGTCGGTTTGGTGTCGGACACGGGTCGGTGTGGTGTCAGTGTGGTGTCGGCCACGGGTCGGTTTGGTGTCGGACACGGGTAGGTGTAGTGTCAGTGAGGTGTCGGCCACGGGTGTGCGTGGGGTCGGACACGGGTCGGCGTGGTGTCAGTGTGGTGTCGGCCACGGGTCGGTTTGGCGTCGGACACGGGTAGGTGTGGTGTCAGTGAGGTGTCGGCCACGGGTCGGCGTGGTGTCAGTGGGGTGTTGGCCACGGGTCGGTTTGGTGTCGGACACGGGTAGGTGTGGTGTCAGTGAGGTGTCGGCCACGGGTCGGCGTGGTGTCAGTGTGGTGTCGGCCACGGGTCGGTGTGGTGTCGGACACGGGTAGGTGTAGTGTCAGTGAGGTGTCGGCCACGGGTGTGCGTGGTGTCGGACACGGGTCGGTGTGGTGTCAGTGTGGTGTCGGCCACGGGTCGGTGTGGTGTCAGTGTGGTGTCGGCCACAGGTCGGTGTGGTGTCAGTGTGGTATCGGCCACAGGTCGGTGTGGTGTCAGTGTGGTATCGGCCACAGGTCAGTGTGGTGTCAGTGTGGTGTCGACCACAGGTCGGTGTGGTGTCAGTGTGATGTCGGCCACAGGTCGGTGTGGTGTCAGTGTGGTGTCGGCCACTGGTCAGTGTGGTGTCCGCCACGGGTCGGTGTGGTGTCAGTGTGGTGTCCGCCATGGGTCGGTGTGGTGTCAGTGTGGTATCGGCCACGGGTGGGTGCGGTGTCAGTGTGGTGTCGGCCACAGGTCGGTGTGGTGTCGGCCACAGGTCGGTGTGGTGTCAGTGTGGTGTCGGCCACAGGTCGGTGTGGTGTCAGTGTGGTGTCAGCCACGGGTCGGTGTGGTGTCAGTGTGGTGTCGGCCACGGGTCGGTGTGGTGTCAGTGTGGTGTCGGCCACGGGTCGGTTTTGTGTCAGTGTGTTGTCGGACACGGGTCGGTGTAGTGTCAGTGTGGTGTCGGCCACGGGTCGGTTTTGTGTCAGTGTGTTGCCGGACACGGGTCGGTGTAGTGTCAGTGTGGTGTTGGCCACGGGTCGGCGTGGTGTCAGTGTGGTGTCGGCCACGGGTCGGTTTGGTGTCGACCACGGGTCGGTGTAGTGTCAGTGTGGTGTCGGCCACGGGTGTGCGTGGTGTCGGACACGGGTCGGTGTAGTGTCAGTGCGGTGTCGGCCACGGGTCGGCGTGGTGTCAGTGTGGTGTCGGCCACGGGTCGGTTTGGTGTCGGACACGGGTAGGTGTAGTGTCAGTGAGGTGTCGGCCACGGGTCGGTTTGGTGTCGACCACGGGTCGGTGTAGTGTCAGTGTGGTGTCGGCCACGGGTGTGCGTGGTGTCGGACACGGGTCGGTGTGGTGTCAGTGTGGTGTCGGACACGGGTCGGTGTGGTGTCAGTGTGGTGTCGGACACGGGTCGGTGTGGTGTCAGTCTGGTGTCGGCCACGGGTCGGTTTTGTGTCAGTGTGTTGTCGGCCACGGGTCGGTTTTGTGTCAGTGTGTTGTCGGACACGGGTCGGTGTAGTGTCAGTGCGGTGTCGGCCACGGGTCGGCGTGGTGTCAGTGTGGTGTCGGCCACGGGTCGGTTTGGTGTCGGACACGGGTAGGTGTAGTGTCAGTGAGGTGTCGGCCACGGGTCGGTTTGGTGTCGGACACGGGTAGGTGTAGTGTCAGTGAGGTGTCGGCCACGGGTGTGCGTGGTGTCGGCCACAGGTCGGTGTGGTGTCAGTGAGGTGTCGGCCACGGGTCGGCGTGGTGTCAGTGTGGTGTCGGCCACGGGTCGGTGTGGTGTCGGACATGGGTAGGTGTAGTGTCAGTGAGGTGTCGGCCACGGGTGTGCGTGGTGTCGGACACGGGTCGGCGTGGTGTCAGTGTGGTGTCGGCCACGGGTCGGTTTGGTGTCGGACACGGGTAGGTGTGGTGTCAGTGAGGTGTCGGCCACGGGTCGGCGTGGTGTCAGTGTGGTGTCGGCCACGGGTCGGTTCGGTGTCGGACACGGGTAGGTGTGGTGTCAGTGAGGTGTCGGCCACGGGTCGGCGTGGTGTCAGTGTGGTGTCGGCCACGGGTCGGTGTGGTGTCGGACACGGGTAGGTGTAGTGTCAGTGAGGTGTCGGCCACGGGTGTGCGTGGTGTCGGACACGGGTCGGTGTAGTGTCAGTGTGGTGTCGGCCACGGGTCGGTGTGGTGTCAGTGTGGTGTCGGCCACGGGTCGGTGTGGTGTCAGTGTGGTTTCAGTTGCGGGTCGGTGTAGTGTCAGTGTGGTGTCCGCCACGGGTCGGTGTGGTGTCAGTGTGGTGTCGGCCACGGGTCGGTGTGGTGTCAGTGTGGTGTCGGACACGGGTCGGTGTGGTGTCAGTGTGGTGTCGGACACGGGTCGGTGAGGTGTCAGTGTGGTTTCAGTTGCGGGTCGGTGTAGTGTCAGTGTGGTGTCCGCCACGGGTCGGTGTGGTGTCAGTGTGGTGTCGGACACGGGTCGGTGTGGTGTCAGTGTGGTGTCGGCCACGGGTCGGTGTGGTGTCAGTGTGGTGTCGGACACGGGTCGGTGAGGTGTCAGTGTGGTGTCCGCCACGGGTCGGTGTGGTGTCAGTGTGGTGTCCGCCACAGGTCGGTGTGGTGTCAGTGTGGTGTCGGACACGGGTCGGTGTGGTGTCAGTGTGGTGTCGGCCACGGGTCGGTGTGGTGTCAGTGTGGTGTCGGACACGGGTCGGTGAGGTGTCAGTGTGGTGTCGGCCACGGGTCGGTTTGGTGTCAGTGTGGTGTCGGCCACGGGTCGGTTTGGTGTCGGACACGGGTAGGTGTAGTGTCAGTGAGGTGTCGGCCACGGGTCGGTGTGGTGTCAGTGTGGTGTCAGCCACGGGTGGGTGCGGTGTCAGTGTGGTGTCGGCCACAGGTCGGTGTGGTGTCGGCCACAGGTCGGTGTGGTGTCAGTGTGGTGTCGGCCACAGGTCGGTGTGGTGTCAGTGTGGTGTCAGCCACGGGTCGGTGTGGTGTCAGTGTGGTGTCGGCCACGGGTCGGTGTGGTGTCAGTGTGGTGTCGGCCACGGGTCGGTTTTGTGTCAGTGTGTTGTCGGACACGGGTCGGTGTAGTGTCAGTGTGGTGTCGGCCACGGGTCGGTTTTGTGTCAGTGTGTTGCCGGACACGGGTCGGTGTAGTGTCAGTGTGGTGTTGGCCACGGGTCGGCGTGGTGTCAGTGTGGTGTCGGCCACGGGTCGGTTTGGTGTCGACCACGGGTCGGTGTAGTGTCAGTGTGGTGTCGGCCACGGGTGTGCGTGGTGTCGGACACGGGTCGGTGTAGTGTCAGTGCGGTGTCGGCCACGGGTCGGCGTGGTGTCAGTGTGGTGTCGGCCACGGGTCGGTGTGGTGTCAGTGTGGTTTCAGTTGCGGGTCGGTGAGGTGTCAGTGTGGTGTCGGCCACGGGTCGGTGTGGCGTCAGTGTGGTGTCGGCCACGGGTCGGTGTGGTGTCAGTGTGGTGTCGGACACGGGTCGGTGAGGTGTCAGTGTGGTGTCGGCCACGGGTCGGGTTGGTGTCGGACACGGGTCGGTGTAGTGTCAGTGCGGTGTCGGCCACGGGTCGGCGTGGTGTCAGTGTGGTGTCGGCCACGGGTCGGTTTGGTGTCGGACACGGGTAGGTGTAGTGTCAGTGAGGTGTCGGCCACGGGTGTGCGTGGTGTCGGACACGGGTCGGTGTAGTGTCAGTGTGGTGTCGGCCACGGGTCGGTGTGGTGTCAGTGAGGTGTCGGCCACAGGTGTGCGTGGTGTCAGTGTGGTGTCGGCCACGGGTCGGTGTGGTGTCAGTGTGGTGTCGGCCACGGGTGTGCGTGGTGTCAGTGTGGTGTCGGCCACGGGTCGGTGTGGTGTCAGTGTGGTGTCGGCCACGGGTGTGCGTGGTGTCAGTGTGGTGTCGGCCACGGGTCGGTGTGGTGTCAGTGTGGTGTCGGACACGGGTGTGCGTGGTGTCAGTGTGGTGTCGGCCACGGGTCGGTGTGGTGTCAGTGTGGTGTCGGCCACGGGTGTGCGTGGTGTCAGTGTGGTGTCGGCCACGGGTCGGTGTAGTGTCAGTGTGGTGTCGGACACGGGTCGGTGAGGTGTCAGTGTGGTGTCGGCCACGGGTCGGTTTGGTGTCGGACACGGGTAGGTGTAGTTTCAGTGAGGTGTCGGCCACGGGTCGGTGTGGTGTCAGTGTGGTGTCGGACACGGGTCGGTGTGGTGTCAGTGTGGTGTCGGCCACAGGTCGGTGTGGTGTCAGTGTGGTGTCGGCCACTGGTCAGTGTGGTGTCCGCCACGGGTCGGTGTGGTGTCAGTGTGGTGTCCGCAACGGGTCGGTGTTTGGTCAGTGTGGTGTTGGCCACGGGTCGGTTTTGTGTCAGTGTGTTGTCGGACACGGGTCGGTGTAGTGTCAGTGTGGTGTCGGCCACGGGTCGGCGTGGTGTCAGTGTGGTGTCGGCCACGGGTCGGTTTGGTGTCGGACACGGGTCGGTGTAGTGTCAGTGCGGTGTCGGCCACGGGTCGGTGTGGTGTCGGACACGGGTAGGTGTAGTTTTAGTGTGGTGTCGGCCACAAGTGTGCGTGGTGTCAGACACGGGTCGGTGTAGTGTCAGTGTGGTGTCGGCTACGGGTCGGTGTGGTGTCACTGTGGTGTCCGCCACGGGTCGGTGTAGGGTCAGTGTGGTGTCGGCCACTGGTCAGTGTGGTGTCCGCCATGGGTCTGTGTGGTGTCAGTGTGGCGTCGGCCATGGTTGGGTGCGGTGTCAGTGTGGTGTCGGCCACAGGTCGGTGTGGTGTCGGCCACAGGTCGGTGTGGTGTCAGTGTGGTGTCGGCCACAGGTCGGTGTGGTGTCAGTGTGGTGTCGGCCACGGGTCGGTGTGGTGTCAGTGTGGTGTCGGCCACAGGTCGGTGTGGTGTCAGTGTGGTGTCGGCCACGGGTCGGTTTTGTGTCAGTGTGTTGTCGGACACGGGTCGGTGTAGTGTCAGTGTGGTGTCGGCCACGGGTCGGTTTTGTGTCAGTGTGTTGTCGGACACGGGTCGGTGTAGTGTCAGTGTGGTGTCGGCCACGGGTCGGCGTGATGTCAGTGTGCTGTCAGCCACGGGTCGGTTTGGTGTCGGACACGGGTCGGTGTGGTGTCGGACACGGGTAGGTGTAGTGTCAGTGTGGTGTCGGCCACGGGTGTGCGTGGTGTCGGCCACGGGTCGGTGTGGTGTCAGTGTGGTGTCGGCCACGGGTGTGCGTGGTGTCGGACACGGGTCGGTGTAGTGTCAGTGTGGTGTCGGCCACGGGTCGGTGTGGTGTCAGTGTGGTTTCAGTTGCGGGTCGGTGTGGTGGCAGTGTGGTATCGGAGGCGGGTCGGTGTGGTGTCAGAGTGGTGTCGGCCACATGTCTGTGTGGTGTCAGTGTTGTGTCCGCCACAGGTCGGTGTGGTGTCAGTGTGATGTCGGCGAAAGGTCGGTGTGGTGTCAGTGTGGTGTCGGCCATTGCTCGGTGTGGTGTCAGGGTGGTGTCGGCCATTGCTCGGTGTGGTGTCAGGGTGGTGTCGGCCACGGGTCGGTGTGGTGTCAGTGTGGTGTCGGCTACGGGTCGGTGTGGTGTCAGTGTGGTGTCGGCCACGGGTCGGTGTGGTGTCAGTGTGGTGTCGGCCACGGGTCGGTGTGGTGTCAGTGTGGTGTCGGCCACGGGTCGGTGTGGTGTCAGTGTGGTGCCGGCCACGGGTCGGTGTGGTGTCAGTGTGGTGTCGGCCACGCGTCGGTGTGGTGTCAGTGTGGTGTCCGCCACGGGTTGGTGTGGTATCAGTGTGGTGTCGGCCAAGGTTCGGATGGTCTCAGTGTGGTATCGGCCACAGGTCGGTGTGGTGCCAGTGTGGTGTCGGCCACTGGTCGGTGTGGTGTCAGTGTGGTGTCGGCCACTGGTCTGTGTGGTGTCAGGGTGGTGTCGGCCACGGGTCGGTGTGGTGTCAGGGTGGTGTCGGCCACGGGTCGGTTTTGTGTCAGTGTGTTGTCGGACACGGGTCGGTGTAGTGTCAGTGTGGTGTTGGCCACGGGTCGGCGTGGTGTCAGTGTGGTGTCTGCCACGGGTCGGTTTGGTGTCGACCACGGGTCGGTGTAGTGTCAGTGTGGTGTCGGCCACGGGTGTGCGTGGTGTCGGACACGGGTCGGTGTAGTGTCAGTGCGGTGTCGGCCACGGGTCGGCGTGGTGTCAGTGTGGTGTCGGCCACGGGTCGGTGTGGTGTCGGCCACGGGTCGGCGTGGTGTCAGTGTGGTGTCGGACACGGGTCGGTGTGGTGTCAGTGTGGTGTCGGCCACGGGTCGGTGTGGTGTCAGTGTGGTGTCGGACACGGGTCGGTGTGGTGTCAGTGTGGTGTCGGACACGGGTCGGTGAGGTGTCAGTGTGGTGTCGGCCACGGGTCGGTTTGGTGTCAGTGTGGTGTCGGCCACGGGTCGGTTTGGTGTCGGACACGGGTAGGTGTAGTGTCAGTGAGGTGTCGGCCACGGGTCGGTGTGGTGTCAGTGTGGTGTCAGTCACGGGTCGGTGTGGTGTCGGTGTGGTGTCGGCCACGGGTCGGTGTGGTGTCAGTGTGGTGTCGGCCACGGGTCGGTGTGGTGTCAGTGTGGTGTCGGACACGGGTCGGTGAGGTGTCAGTGTGGTGTCGGCCACGGGTCGGTTTGGTGTCAGTGTGGTGTCGGCCACGGGTGTGCGTTGTGTCGGACACGGGTCGGTGTGGTGTCAGTGTGGTGTCGGTCACGGGTCGGTGTGGTGTCAGTGTGGTGTCAGTCACGGGTCGGTGTGGTGTCAGTGTGGTGTCGGCCACGGGTCGGTGTGGTGTCAGTGTGTTGTCGGACACGGGTCGGTGAGGTGTCAGTGTGGTGTCGGCCACGGGTCGGTTTGGTGTCGGACACGGGTCGGTGTAGTGTCAGTGCGGTGTCGGCCACGGGTCGGCGTGGTGTCAGTGTGGTGTCGGCCACGGGTCGGTTTGGTGTCGGACACGGGTAGGTGTAGTGTCAGTGAGGTGTCGGCCACGGGTGTGCGTGGTGTCGGACACGGGTCGGTGTAGTGTCAGTGTGGTGTCGGCCACGGGTCGGTGTGGTGTCAGTGAGGTGTCGGCCACAGGTGTGCGTGGTGTCAGTGTGGTGTCGGCCACGGGTCGGTGTGGGGTCAGTGTGGTGTCGGCCACGGGTGTGCGTGGTGTCAGTGTGGTGTCGGCCACGGGTCGGTGTGGTGTCAGTGTGGTGTCGGCCACGGGTGTGCGTGGTGTCAGTGTGGTGTCGGCCACGGGTCGGTGTGGTGTCAGTGTGGTGTCGGACACGGGTGTGCGTGGTGTCAGTGTGGTGTCGGCCACGGGTCGGTGTGGTGTCAGTGTGGTGTCGGCCACGGGTGTGCGTGGTGTCAGTGTGGTGTCGGCCACGGGTCGGTGTGGTGTCAGTGTGGTGTCGGACACGGGTCGGTGAGGTGTCAGTGTGGTGTCGGCCACGGGTCGGTTTGGTGTCGGACACGGGTAGGTGTAGTGTCAGTGAGGTGTCGGCCACGGGTCGGTGTGGTGTCAGTGTGGTGTCGGACACGGGTCGGTGTGGTGTCAGTGTGGTGTCGGCCACAGGTCGGTGTGGTGTCAGTGTGGTGTCGGCCACTGGTCAGTGTGGTGTCCGCCACGGGTCGGTGTGGTGTCAGTGTGGTGTCCGCAACGGGTCGGTGTTTGGTCAGTGTGTTGTTGGCCACGGGTCGGTTTTGTGTCAGTGTGTTGTCGGACACGGGTCGGTGTAGTGTCAGTGTGGTGTCGGCCACGGGTCGGCGTGGTGTCAGTGTGGTGTCGGCCACGGGTCGGTTTGGTGTCGGACACGGGTCGGTGTAGTGTCAGTGCGGTGTCGGCCACGGGTCGGTGTGGTGTCGGACACGGGTAGGTGTAGTTTTAGTGTGGTGTCGGCCACAAGTGTGCGTGGTGTCAGACACGGGTCGGTGTGGTGTCAGTGTAGTGTCGGCCACGGGTCGGTGTGGTGTCAGTGTGGTGTCCGCCACGGGTCGGTGTAGGGTCAGTGTGGTGTCGGCCACTGGTCAGTGTGGTGTCCGCCATGGGTCTGTGTGGTGTCAGTGTGGCGTCGGCCATGGTTGGGTGCGGTGTCAGTGTGGTGTCGGCCACAGGTCGGTGTGGTGTCGGCCACAGGTCGGTGTGGTGTCAGTGTGGTGTCGGCCACAGGTCGGTGTGGTGTCAGTGTGGTGTCGGCCACGGGTCGGTGTGGTGTCAGTGTGGTGTCGGCCACAGGTCGGTGTGGTGTCAGTGTGGTGTCGGCCACGGGTCGGTTTTGTGTCAGTGTGTTGTCGGACACGGGTCGGTGTAGTGTCAGTGTGGTGTCGGCCACGGGTCGGTTTTGTGTCAGTGTGTTGTCGGACACGGGTCGGTGTAGTGTCAGTGTGGTGTCGGCCACGGGTCGGCGTGATGTCAGTGTGCTGTCAGCCACGGGTCGGTTTGGTGTCGGACACGGGTCGGTGTGGTGTCGGACACGGGTAGGTGTAGTGTCAGTGTGGTGTCGGCCACGGGTGTGCGCGGTGTCGGCCACGGGTCGGTGTGGTGTCAGTGTGGTGTCGGCCACGGGTGTGCGTGGTGTCGGACACGGGTCGGTGTAGTGTCAGTGTGGTGTCGGCCACGGGTCGGTGTGGTGTCAGCGTGGTTTCAGTTGCGGGTCGGTGTGGTGGCAGTGTGGTATCGGAGGCGGGTCGGTGTGGTGTCAGAGTGGTGTCGGCCACATGTCTGTGTGGTGTCAGTGTTGTGTCGGCCACAGGTCGGTGTGGTGTCAGTGTGATGTCGGCGAAAGGTCGGTGTGGTGTCAGTGTGGTGTCGGCCATTGCTCGGTGTGGTGTCAGGGTGGTGTCGGCCATTGCTCGGTGTGGTGTCAGGGTGGTGTCGGCCACGGGTCGGTGTGGTGTCAGTGTGGTGTCGGCTACGGGTCGGTGTGGTGTCAGTGTGGTGTCGGCCACGGGTCGGTGTGGTGTCAGTGTGGTGTCGGCCACGGGTCGGTGTGGTGTCAGTGTGGTGTTGGCCACGGGTCGGTGTGGTGTCAGTGTGGTGCCGGCCACGGGTCGGTGTGGTGTCAGTGTGGTGTCGGCCACGCGTCGGTGTGGTGTCAGTGTGGTGTCCGCCACGGGTTGGTGTGGTATCAGTGTGGTGTCGGCCAAGGTTCGGATGGTGTCAGTGTGGTATCGGCCACAGGTCGGTGTGGTGCCAGTGTGGTGTCGGCCACTGGTCGGTGTGGTGTCGGACACGGGTCGGTGTAGTGTCAGTGTGGTGTGCTCCACGGGTCGGTGTGGTGTCAGTGTGGTGTCGGCCACGGGTCGGTGTGGTGTCAGTGTGGTGTCGGCCACAGGTCGGTGTGGTGTCAGTGTGGTGTCGGCCACTGGTCGGTGTGGTGTCGGACACGGGTCGGTGTAGTGTCAGTGTGGTGTGCTCCACGGGTCGGTGTGGTGTCAGTGTGGTGTCGGCCACGGGTCGGTGTGGTGTCAGTGTGGTGTCGGCCACAGGTCGGGGTGGTGTCAGTGTGGTGTCGGCCACTGGTCGGTGTGGTGTCGGACACGGGTCGGTGTAGTGTCAGTGTGGTGTGCTCCACGGGTCGGTGTGGTGTCAGGGTGGTGTCGGCCACGGGTCGCTGTGGTGTCAGGGTGGTGTCGGCCACGGGTCGGTGTGGTGTCAGTGTGGTGTCGGCCACTGGTCGGTGTGGTGTCAGGGTGGTGTCGGCCACGGGTCGGTGTGGTGTCAGGGTGGTGTCGGCCACGGGTCGGCGCGCTGTCCGTCTCGGGCCTGTGTTGTGTCCGCCACGGTTCCGTGTGGTGTCTGCCACAGGTCGGTGAGGTGTCCGTCAAGGGTAGATGTGGTGTCCGTATGGTGTCGGCCACGGGTCGGTTTTGTGTCAGTGTGTTGTCGGACACGGGTCGGTGTAGTGTCAGTGTGGTGTCGGCCACGGGTCGGTTTTGTGTCAGTGTGTTGTCGGACACGGGTCGGTGTAGTGTCAGTGTGGTGTCGGCCACGGGTCGGCGTGGTGTCAGTGTGGTGTCGGCCACGGGTCGGTTTGGTGTCGACCACGGGTCGGTGTAGTGTCAGTGCGGTGTCGGCCACGGGTCGGTGTGGTGTCGGACACGGGTAGGTGTAGTGTCAGCGTGGTGTCGGCCACGGGTGTGCGTGGTGTCGGACACGGGTCGGTGTAGTGTCAGTGTGGTGTCGGAAACGGGTCGGTGTGGTGTCAGTGTGGTGTCGGCCACTGGTCGGTGTGGTGTCGGACACGGGTCGGTGTAGTGTCAGTGTGGTGTGCTCCACGGGTCGGTGTGGTGTCAGGGTGGTGTCGGCCACGGGTCGGTGTTGTGTCAGGGTGGTGTCGGCCACGGGTCGGTGTGGTGTCAGTGTGGTGTCGGCCACTGGTCTGTGTGGTGTCAGGGTGGTGTCGGCCACGGGTCGGTGTGGTGTCAGGGTGGTGTCGGCCACGGGTCGGTTTTGTGTCAGTGTGTTGTCGGACACGGGTCGGTGTAGTGTCAGTGTGGTGTCGGCCACGGGTCGGTTTGGTGTCGACCACGGGTCGGTGTAGTGTCAGTGTGGTGTCGGCCACGGGTGTGCGTGGTGTCGGACACGGGTCGGTGTAGTGTCAGTGCGGTGTCGGCCACGGGTCGGCGTGGTGTCAGTGTGGTGTCGGCCACGGGTCGGTGTGTTGTCGGACACGGGTCGGCGTGGTGTCAGTGTGGTGTCGGACACGGGTCGGTGTGGTGTCAGTGTGGTGTCGGCCACGGGTCGGTGTAGTGTCAGTGTGGTGTCGGACACGGGTCGGTGTGGTGTCAGTGTGGTGTCGGCCACGGGTCGGGTTTGTGTCAGTGTGTTGTCGGCCACGGGTCGGTTTTGTGTCAGTGTGTTGTCGGACACGGGTCGGTGTAGTGTCAGTGCGGTGTCGGCCACGGTTCGGCGTGGTGTCAGTGTGGTGTCGGCCACGGGTCGGTTTGGTGTCGGACACGGGTAGGTGTAGTGTCAGTGAGGTGTCGGCCACGGGTCGGTTTGGTGTCGGACACGGGTAGGTGTAGTGTCAGTGAGGTGTCGGCCACGGGTCGGTGTGGTGTCGGACACGGGTAGGTGTGGTGTCAGTGAGGTGTCGGCCACAGGTCGGGGTGGTGTCAGTGTGGTGTCGGCCACTGGTCGGTGTGGTGTCGGACACGGGTCGGTGTAGTGTCAGTGTGGTGTCGGCCACGGGTCGGTTTGGTGTCGGACACGGGTAGGTGTGGTGTCAGTGAGGTGTCGGCCACGGGTCGGCGTGGTGTCAGTGTGGTGTCAGCCACGGGTCGGTGTGGTGTCGTACACGGGTCGGTGAGGTGTCAGTGAGATGTCGGCCACGGGTCGGTGTGGTGTCAGTGTGGTGTCGGCCACGGGTCGGTTTGGTGTCGGACACGGGTCGGTGTAGTGTCAGTGCGGTGTCGGCCACGGGTCGGTTTGGTGTCGGACACGGGTCGGTGTGGTGTCAGTGCGGTGTCGGCCACGGGTCGGTTTGGTGTCGGACACGGGTAGGTGTAGTGTCAGTGAGGTGTCGGCCACGGGTGTGCGTGGTGTCGGACACGGGTCGGCGTGGTGTCAGTGTGGTGTCGGCCACGGGTCGGTTTGGTGTCGGACACGGGTAGGTGTGGTGTCAGTGAGGTGTCGGCCACGGGTCGGCGTGGTGTCAGTGGGGTGTCGGCCACGGGTCGGTTTGGTGTCGGACACGGGTAGGTGTGGTGTCAGTGAGGTGTCGGCCACGGGTCGGCGTGGTGTCAGTGTGGTGTCGGCCACGGGTCGGTGTGGTGTCGGACACGGGTAGGTGTAGTGTCAGTGAGGTGTCGGCCACGGGTGTGCGTGGTGTCGGACACGGGTCGGTGTGGTGTCAGTGTGGTGTCGGCCACGGGTCGGTGTGGTGTCAGTGTGGTGTCGGCCACAGGTCGGTGTGGTGTCAGTGTGGTATCGGCCACAGGTCGGTGTGGTGTCAGTGTGGTATCGGCCACAGGTCAGTGTGGTGTCAGTGTGGTGTCGACCACAGGTCGGTGTGGTGTCAGTGTGATGTCGGCCACAGGTCGGTGTGGTGTCAGTGTGGTGTCGGCCACTGGTCAGTGTGGTGTCCGCCACGGGTCGGTGTGGTGTCAGTGTGGTGTCCGCCATGGGTCGGTGTGGTGTCAGTGTGGTGTCGGCCACGGGTGGGTGCGGTGTCAGTGTGGTGTCGGCCACAGGTCGGTGTGGTGTCGGCCACAGGTCGGTGTGGTGTCAGTGTGGTGTCGGCCACAGGTCGGTGTGGTGTCAGTGTGGTGTCAGCCACGGGTCGGTGTGGTGTCAGTGTGGTGTCGGCCACGGGTCGGTGTAGTGTCAGTGTGGTGTCAGCCACGGGTCGGTGTGGTGTCAGTGTGGTGTCGGCCACGGGTCGGTGTAGTGTCAGTGTGGTGTTGGCCACGGGTCGGCGTGGTGTCAGTGTGGTGTCGGCCACGGGTCGGTTTGGTGTCGACCACGGGTCGGTGTAGTGTCAGTGTGGTGTCGGCCACGGGTGTGCGTGGTGTCGGACACGGGTCGGTGTAGTGTCAGTGCGGTGTCGGCCACGGGTCGGCGTGGTGTCAGTGTGGTGTCGGCCACGGGTCGGTTTGGTGTCGGACACGGGTAGGTGTAGTGTCAGTGAGGTGTCGGCCACGGGTCGGTTTGGTGTCGACCACGGGTCGGTGTAGTGTCAGTGTGGTGTCGGCCACGGGTGTGCGTGGTGTCGGACACGGGTCGGTGTGGTGTCAGTGTGGTGTCGGACACGGGTCGGTGTGGTGTCAGTGTGGTGTCAGCCACGGGTCGGTGTGGTGTCGTACACGGGTCGGTGAGGTGTCAGTGAGATGTCGGCCACGGGTCGGTGTGGTGTCAGTGTGGTGTCGGCCACGGGTCGGTTTGGTGTCGGACACGGGTCGGTGTAGTGTCAGTGCGGTGTCGGCCACGGGTCGGTTTGGTGTCGGACACGGGTCGGTGTGGTGTCAGTGCGGTGTCGGCCACGGGTCGGTTTGGTGTCGGACACGGGTAGGTGTAGTGTCAGTGAGGTGTCGGCCACGGGTGTGCGTGGTGTCGGACACGGGTCGGCGTGGTGTCAGTGTGGTGTCGGCCACGGGTCGGTTTGGTGTCGGACACGGGTAGGTGTGGTGTCAGTGAGGTGTCGGCCACGGGTCGGCGTGGTGTCAGTGGGGTGTCGGCCACGGGTCGGTTTGGTGTCGGACACGGGTAGGTGTGGTGTCAGTGAGGTGTCGGCCACGGGTCGGCGTGGTGTCAGTGTGGTGTCGGCCACGGGTCGGTGTGGTGTCGGACACGGGTAGGTGTAGTGTCAGTGAGGTGTCGGCCACGGGTGTGCGTGGTGTCGGACACGGGTCGGTGTGGTGTCAGTGTGGTGTCGGCCACGGGTCGGTGTGGTGTCAGTGTGGTGTCGGCCACAGGTCGGTGTGGTGTCAGTGTGGTATCGGCCACAGGTCGGTGTGGTGTCAGTGTGGTATCGGCCACAGGTCAGTGTGGTGTCAGTGTGGTGTCGACCACAGGTCGGTGTGGTGTCAGTGTGATGTCGGCCACAGGTCGGTGTGGTGTCAGTGTGGTGTCGGCCACTGGTCAGTGTGGTGTCCGCCACGGGTCGGTGTGGTGTCAGTGTGGTGTCCGCCATGGGTCGGTGTGGTGTCAGTGTGGTGTCGGCCACGGGTGGGTGCGGTGTCAGTGTGGTGTCGGCCACAGGTCGGTGTGGTGTCGGCCACAGGTCGGTGTGGTGTCAGTGTGGTGTCGGCCACAGGTCGGTGTGGTGTCAGTGTGGTGTCAGCCACGGGTCGGTGTGGTGTCAGTGTGGTGTCGGCCACGGGTCGGTGTAGTGTCAGTGTGGTGTCAGCCACGGGTCGGTGTGGTGTCAGTGTGGTGTCGGCCACGGGTCGGTGTAGTGTCAGTGTGGTGTTGGCCACGGGTCGGCGTGGTGTCAGTGTGGTGTCGGCCACGGGTCGGTTTGGTGTCGACCACGGGTCGGTGTAGTGTCAGTGTGGTGTCGGCCACGGGTGTGCGTGGTGTCGGACACGGGTCGGTGTAGTGTCAGTGCGGTGTCGGCCACGGGTCGGCGTGGTGTCAGTGTGGTGTCGGCCACGGGTCGGTTTGGTGTCGGACACGGGTAGGTGTAGTGTCAGTGAGGTGTCGGCCACGGGTCGGTTTGGTGTCGACCACGGGTCGGTGTAGTGTCAGTGTGGTGTCGGCCACGGGTGTGCGTGGTGTCGGACACGGGTCGGTGTGGTGTCAGTGTGGTGTCGGACACGGGTCGGTGTGGTGTCAGTGTGGTGTCGGACACGGGTCGGTGTGGTGTCAGTCTGGTGTCGGCCACGGGTCGGTTTTGTGTCAGTGTGTTGTCGGCCACGGGTCGGTTTTGTGTCAGTGTGTTGTCGGACACGGGTCGGTGTAGTGTCAGTGCGGTGTCGGCCACGGGTCGGCGTGGTGTCAGTGTGGTGTCGGCCACGGGTCGGTTTGGTGTCGGACACGGGTAGGTGTAGTGTCAGTGAGGTGTCGGCCACGGGTCGGTTTGGTGTCGGACACGGGTAGGTGTAGTGTCAGTGAGGTGTCGGCCACGGGTGTGCGTGGTGTCGGCCACAGGTCGGTGTGGTGTCAGTGAGGTGTCGGCCACGGGTCGGCGTGGTGTCAGTGTGGTGTCGGCCACGGGTCGGTGTGGTGTCGGACATGGGTAGGTGTAGTGTCAGTGAGGTGTCGGCCACGGGTGTGCGTGGTGTCGGACACGGGTCGGCGTGGTGTCAGTGTGGTGTCGGCCACGGGTCGGTTTGGTGTCGGACACGGGTAGGTGTGGTGTCAGTGAGGTGTCGGCCACGGGCCGGCGTGGTGTCAGTGTGGTGTCGGCCACGGGTCGGTTTGGTGTCGGACACGGGTAGGTGTGGTGTCAGTGAGGTGTCGGCCACGGGTCGGCGTGGTGTCAGTGTGGTGTCGGCCGCGGGTCGGTGTGGTGTCGGACACGGGTAGGTGTAGTGTCAGTGAGGTGTCGGCCACGGGTGTGCGTGGTGTCGGACACGGGTCGGTGTAGTGTCAGTGTGGTGTCGGCCACGGGTCGGTGTGGTGTCAGTGTGGTGTCGGCCACGGATCGGTGTGGTGTCAGTGTGGTTTCAGTTGCGGGTCGGTGTAGTGTCAGTGTGGTGTCCGCCACGGGTCGGTGTGGTGTCAGTGTGGTGTCGGAAACGGGTCGGTGTGGTGTCAGTGTGGTGTCGGCCACGGGTCGGTGTGGTGTCAGTGTGGTGTCGGACACGGGTCGGTGAGGTGTCAGTGTGGTGTCGGCCACGGGTCGGTGTGGTGTCAGTGTGGTGTCCGCCACAGGTCGGTGTGGTGTCAGTGTGGTGTCGGACACGGGTCGGTGTGGTGTCAGTGTGGTGTCGGCCACGGGTCGGTGTGGTGTCAGTGTGGTGTCGGACACGGGTCGGTGAGGTGTCAGTGTGGTGTCGGCCACGGGTCGGTTTGGTGTCAGTGTGGTGTCGGCCACGGGTCGGTTTGGTGTCGGACACGGGTAGGTGTAGTGTCAGTGAGGTGTCGGCCACGGGTCGGTGTGGTGTCAGTGTGGTGTCAGTCACGGGTCGGTGTGGTGTCGGTGTGGTGTCGGCCACGGGTCGGTGTGGTGTCAGTGTGGTGTCGGCCACGGGTCGGTGTGGTGTCAGTGTGGTGTCGGACACGGGTCGGTGAGGTGTCAGTGTGGTGTCGGCCACGGGTCTGTTTGGTGTCAGTGTGGTGTCGGCCACGGGTATGCGTTGTGTCGGACACGGGTCGGTGTGGTGTCAGTGTGGTGTCGGTCACGGGTCGGTGTGGTGTCAGTGTGGTGTCAGTCACGGGTCGGTGTGGTGTCAGTGTGGTGTCGGCCACGGGTCGGTGTGGTGTCAGTGTGGTGTCGGACACGGGTCGGTGAGGTGTCAGTGTGGTGTCGGCCACGGGTCGGTTTGGTGTCGGACACGGGTCGGTGTAGTGTCAGTGCGGTGTCGGCCACGGGTCGGCGTGGTGTCAGTGTGGTGTCGGCCACGGGTCGGTTTGGTGTCGGACACGGGTAGGTGTAGTGTCAGTGAGGTGTCGGCCACGGGTGTGCGTGGTGTCGGACACGGGCCGGTGTAGTGTCAGTGTGGTGTCGGCCACGGGTCGGTGTGGTGTCAGTGAGGTGTCGGCCACAGGTGTGCGTGGTGTCAGTGTGGTGTCGGCCACGGGTCGGTGTGGTGTCAGTGTGGTGTCGGCCACGGGTGTGCGTGGTGTCAGTGTGGTGTCGGCGACGGGTCGGTGTGGTGTCAGTGTGGTGTCGGCCACGGGTGTGCGTGGTGTCAGTGTGGTGTCGGCCACGGGTCGGTGTGGTGTCAGTGTGGTGTCGGACACGGGTGTGCGTGGTGTCAGTGTGGTGTCGGCCACGGGTCGGTGTGGTGTCAGTGTGGTGTCGGCCACGGGTGTGCGTGGTGTCAGTGTGGTGTCGGCCACAGGTCGGTGTGGTGTCAGTGTGGTGTCGGACACGGGTCGGTGAGGTGTCAGTGTGGTGTCGGCCACGGGTCGGTTTGGTGTCGGACACGGGTAGGTGTAGTGTCAGTGAGGTGTCGGCCACGGGTCGGTGTGGTGTCAGTGTGGTGTCGGACACGGGTCGGTGTGGTGTCAGTGTGGTGTCGGCCACGGGTCGGTGTGGTGTCAGTGTGGTGTCGGACACGGGTCGGTGTGGTGTCAGTGTGTTGTCGGACACGGGTCGGTGTGGTGTCAGTGTGTTGTCGGACACGGGTCGGTGTGGTGTCAGTGTGGTGTCGGCCACGGGTCGGTGTGGTGTCAGTGTGGTGCCGGCCACGGGTCGGTGTGGTGTCAGTGTGGTGTCGGCCATGGGTCGGTGTGGTGTCAGTGTGGTGTCGGCAACGGGTCGGTGTGGTGTCAGTGTGGTGTCGGCCACGGGTCGGTTTGGTGTCGGACACGGGTAGGTGTAGTGTCAGTGTGGTGTCGGCCACGGGTCGGTTTGGTGTCGGACACGGGTCGGTGTGGTGTCAGTGTGGTGTCGGCCACGTGTCGGTGTGGTGTCAGTGTGGTGTCGGCCACGGGTCGGTGTGGTGTCAGTGTGGTGTCGGACACGGGTCGGTGTGGTGTCAGTGTGGTGTCGGACACGGGTCGGTGTGGTGTCAGTGTGGTGTCGGCCACGGGTCGGTGTGGTGTCAGTGTGGTGTCGGCCAAGGGTTGGTGTGGTGTCAGTGTGGTATCGGCCACAGGTCGGTGTGATATCAGTGTGGTGTCGGACACGGGTCGGCGTGGTGTCAGTGTGGTGTCGGCCACGGGTCGGTGTGGTGTCAGTGTGGTGTCGGCCACGGGTCGGTTTGGTGTCGGACACGGGTCGGTGTGGTGTCAGTGAGGTGTCGGCCACGGGTGTGCGTGGTGTCAGTGTGGTGTCGGCCACGGGTCGGTTTGGTGTCGGACACGGGTCGGTGTGGTGTCAGTGCGGTGTCGGCCACGGGTGTGCGTGGTGTCGGCCACGGGTCGGCGTGGTGTCAGTGTGGTGTCGGCCACGGGTCGGTTTGGTGTCGGACACGGGTCGGTGTGGTGTCAGTGTGGTGTCGGCCACGGGTGTGCGTGGTGTCGGACACGGGTCGGCGTGGTGTCAGTGTGGTGTCGGCCACGGGTCGGTTTGGTGTCGGACACGGGTAGGTGTAGTGTCAGTGAGGTGTCGGCCACGGGTGTGCGTGGTGTCGGACACGGGTCGGTGAGGTGTCAGTGTGGTGTCGGCCACGGGTCGGTGTGCTGTCAGTGTGGTGTCGGCCACGGGTGTGCGTGGTGTCGGACACGGGTCGGTGTGGTGTCAGTGTGGTGTCGGCCACGGGTCGGTGTAGTGTCAGTGTGGTGTCGGCCACGGGTCGGTTTTGTGTCAGTGTGTTGTCGGACACGGGTCGGTGTAGTGTCAGTGTGGTGTCGGCCACGGGTCGGTTTTGTGTCAGTGTGTTGTCGGACACGGGTCGGTGTGGTGTCAGTGTGGTGTCGGCCACGGGTCGGTGTGGTGTCAGTGTGGTGTCGGCCAAGGGTTGGTGTGGTGTCAGTGTGGTATCGGCCACAGGTCGGTGTGATGTCAGTGTGGTGTCGGACACGGGTCGGCGTGGTGTCAGTGTGGTGTCGGCCACGGGTCGGTGTGGTGTCAGTGTGGTGTCGGCCACGGGTCGGTTTGGTGTCGGACACGGGTCGGTGTGGTGTCAGTGAGGTGTCGGCCACGGGTCGGTGTGGTGTCAGTGTGGTGTCGGCCACGGGTCGGTTTGGTGTCGGACACGGGTCGGTGTGGTGTCAGTGAGATGTCGGCCACGGGTCGGTTTGGTGTCAGTTAGGTGTCGGCCACGGGTGTGCGTGGTGTCAGTGTGGTGTCGGCCACGGGTCGGTGTGGTGTCAGTGTGGTGTCGGACACGGGTGTGCGTGGTGTCAGTGTGGTGTCGGCCACGTGTCGGTGTGGTGTCAGTGTGATGTCGGCCACGGGTCGGTGTAGTGTCAGTGTGGTGTCGGCCACGGGTCGGTTTTGTGTCAGTGTGTTGTCGGACACGGGTCGGTGTGGTGTCAGTGTGGTGTCGGCCACGGGTCGGTTTTGTGTCAGTGTGTTGTCGGACACGGGTCGGTGTGGTGTCAGTGTGGTGTCGGCCACGGGTGTGCGTGGTGTCAGTGTGGTGTCGGCCACGGGTCGGTGTGGTGTCAGTGTGGTGTCGGACACGGGTCGGTGAGGTGTCAGTGTGGTGTCGGCCACGGGTCGGTTTGGTGTCGGACACGGGTAGGTGTAGTGTCAGTGAGGTGTCGGCCACGGGTCGGTGTGGTGTCAGTGTGGTGTCGGACACGGGTCGGTGTGGTGTCAGTGTGGTGTCGGCCACGGGTCGGTGTGGTGTCAGTGTGGTGTCGGACACGGGTCGGTGTGGTGTCAGTGTGTTGTCGGACACGGGTCGGTGTGGTGTCAGTGTGTTGTCGGACACGGGTCGGTGTGGTGTCAGTGTGGTGTCGGCCACGGGTCGGTGTGGTGTCAGTGTGGTGTCGGCCACGGGTCGGTGTGGTGTCAGTGTGGTGTCGGCCACGGGTCGGTGTGGTGTCAGTGTGGTGTCGGCAACGGGTCGGTGTGGTGTCAGTGTGGTGTCGGCCACGGGTCGGTTTGGTGTCGGACACGGGTAGGTGTAGTGTCAGTGAGGTGTCGGCCACGGGTGTGCGTGGTGTCGGACACGGGTCGGTGTAGTGTCAGTGTGGTGTCGGACACGGGTCGGTGTGGTGTCAGTGTGGTGTCGGACACGGGTCGGTGTGGTGTCAGTGTGGTGTCGGACACGGGTCGGTGTGGTGTCAGTGTGGTGTCGGCCACGGGTCGGTGTGGTGTCAGTGTGGTGTCGGCCAAGGGTTGGTGTGGTGTCAGTGTGGTATCGGCCACAGGTCGGTGTGATGTCAGTGTGGTGTCGGACACGGGTCGGCGTGGTGTCAGTGTGGTGTCGGCCACGGGTCGGTGTGGTGTCAGTGTGGTGTCGGCCACGGGTCGGTTTGGTGTCGGACACGGGTCGGTGTGGTGTCAGTGAGGTGTCGGCCACGGGTGTGCGTGGTGTCAGTGTGGTGTCGGCCACGTGTCAGTGTGGTGTCAGTGTGGTGTCGGACACGGGTCGGTGTGGTGTCAGTGTGGTGTCGGCCACGGGTCGGTGTGGTGTCAGTGTGGTTTCAGTTGCGGGTCGGTTTGGTGTCGGACACGGGTCGGTGTGGTGTCAGTGTGGTGTCGGCCACGGGTGTGCGTGGTGTCGGACACGGGTCGGCGTGGTGTCAGTGTGGTGTCGGCCACGGGTCGGTGTAGTGTCAGTGCGGTGTCGGCCACGGGTCGGCGTGGTGTCAGTGTGGTGTCGGCCACGGGTCGGTTTGGTGTCGGACACGGGTCGGTGTGGTGTCAGTGTGGTGTCGGCCACGGGTGTGCGTGGTGTCGGACACGGGTCGGCGTGGTGTCAGTGTGGTGTCGGCCACGGGTCGGTTTGGTGTCGGACACGGGTCGGTGTAGTGTCAGTGTGGTGTCTCCCACGGGTCGGTGTGGTGTCGGACACGGGTAGGTGTAGTGTCAGTGAGGTGTCGGCCACGGGTGTGCGTGGTGTCGGACACGGGTCGGTGTAGTGTCAGTGAGGTGTCGGCCACGGGTCGGTGTGGTGCCTGTGTGGTGTCAGTGTGGTGTCGGCCACGGGTCGGTGTGGTGTCAGTGAGGTGTCGGCCACGGGTCGGTTTGGTGTCGGACACGGGTAGGTGTAGTGTCAGTGTGGTGTCGGCCACGGGTCGGTGTGGTGTCGGTGTGGTGTCAGTGTGGTGTCGGCCACGGGTCGGTGTGGTGTCGGTGTGGTGTCAGTGTGGTGTCGGCCACGGGTCGGTGTGGTGTCGGTGTGGTGTCAGTGTGGTGTCGGCCACGGGTCGGTTTGGTGTCGGACACGGGTAGGTGTAGTGTCAGTGTGGTGTCGGACACGGGTCGGTGTAGTGTCAGTGAGGTGTCGGCCACGGGTCGGTGTGGTGTCGGTGTGGTGTCAGTGTGGTGTCGGCCACGGGTCGGTGTGGTGTCAGTGAGGTGTCGGCCACGGGTCGGTTTGGTGTCGGACACGGGTAGGTGTAGTGTCAGTGTGGTGTCGGCCACGGGTGTGCGTGGTGTCGGACACGGGTCGGCGTGGTGTCAGTGTGGTGTCGGCCACGGGTCGGTTTGGTGTCGGACACGGGTCGGTGTAGTGTCAGTGTGGTGTCGGCCACGGGTCGGTGTGGTGTCAGTGTGGTGTCGGACACGGGTCGGTGTAGTGTCAGTGTGGTGTCGGCCACGGGTCGGTGTCGTGTCGGACACGGGTAGGTGTAGTGTCAGTGTGGTGTCAGCCACGGGTGTGCGTGGTGTCGGACACGGGTCGGCGTGGTGTCAGTGTGGTGTCGGCCACGGGTCGGTTTGGTGTCGGACACGGGTCGGTGTAGTGTCAGTGTGGTGTCGGCCACGGGTCGGTGTGGTGTCGGACACGGGTAGGTGTAGTGTCAGTGAGGTGTCGGCCACGGGTGTGCGTGGTGTCGGACACGGGTCGGTGTGGTGTCAGTGTGGTGTCGGCCACGGGTCGGCGTGATGTCAGTGTGGTGTCAGCTACGGGTCGGTTTGGTGTCGGACACGGGTCGGTGTGGTGTCGGACACGGGTAGGTGTAGTGTCAGTGTGGTGTCGGCCACGGGTCGGTGTGGTGTCAGTGTGGTGTCGGCCACGGGTCGGTGTAGTGTCAGTGTGGTGTCGGCCACGGGTCGGCGTGGTGTCGGACACGGGTCGGTGTAGTGTCAGTGTGGTGTCGGCCACGGGTGTGCGTGGTGTCGGACACGGGTAGGTGTGGTGTCAGTGTGGCGTCCGCCACGGGTGTGCGTGGCCTCGGACACGGGTCGGTGTAGTGTCAGTGTGGTGTCGGACACGGGTCGGTGTAGTGTCAGTGTGGTGTCGGCCACGGGTCGGTTTTGTGTCAGTGTGTTGTCGGACACGGGTCGGTGTGGTGTCAGTGTGGTGTCGGCCACGGGTCGGTGTGGTGTCAGTGTGGTGTCGGCAAAGGGTTGGTGTGGTGTCAGTGTGGTATCGGCCACAGGTCGGTGTGATGTCAGTGTGGTGTCGGACACGGGTCGGCGTGGTGTCAGTGTGGTGTCGGCCACGGGTCGGTGTGGTGTCAGTGTGGTGTCGGCCACGGGTCGGTTTGGTGTCGGACACGGGTCGGTGTGGTGTCAGTGAGGTGTCGGCCACGGGTCGGTGTGGTGTCAGTGTGGTGTCGGCCACGGGTCGGTTTGGTGTCGGACACGGGTCGGTGTGGTGTCAGTGAGATGTCGGCCACGGGTCGGTTTGGTGTCGGCCGCAGGTCGGTGTGGTGTCAGTGTGGTGTCGGCCACGGGTCGGTTTGGTGTCGGCCACGGGTCGGCGTGGTGTCAGTGTGGTGTCGGCCACCGGTCGGTTTGGTGTCGGACACGGGTCGGTGTGGTGTCAGTGTGGTGTCGGCCACAGGTCGGTTTGGGGTCGGACACGGGTCGGTGTGGTGTCAGGGTGGTGTCGGCCACGGGTCGGTGTGGTGTCGGACACGGGTAGGTGTTGTGTCAGTGTGGTGTCGGCCACGGGTCTGTGTGGTGTCGGACACGGGTCGGTGTGGTGTCAGGGTGGTGTCGGCCACGGGTCGGTGTGGTGTCGGACACGGGTCGGTGTAGTGTCAGTGTGGTGTCGGCCACAAGTGTGCGTGGTGTCGGACACGGGTCGGTGTAGTGTCAGTGCGGTGTCGGCCACGGGTCGGCGTGGTGTCAGTGTGGTGTCGGCCACGGGTCGGTGTGGTGTCGGACACGGGTCGGTGTAGTGTCTGTGTGGTGTCGGCCACAAGTGTGCGTGGTGTCGGACACGGGTCGGTGTAGTGTCAGTGTGGTGTCGGCCACGGGTGTGCGTGGTGTCGGACACGGGTCGGTGTAGTGTCAGTGCGGTGTCGGCCACGGGTCGGCGTGGTGTCAGTGTGGTGTCGGCCACGGGTCGGTGTGGTGTCGGACACGGGTCGGTGTAGTGTCTGTGTGGTGTCGGCCACAAGTGTGCGTGGTGTCGGACACGGGTCGGTGTAGTGTCAGTGTGGTGTCGGCCACGGGTGTGCGTGGTGTCGGACACGGGTCGGTGTAGTGTCAGTGCGGTGTCGGCCACGGGTCGGCGTGGTGTCAGTGTGGTGTCGGCCACGAGTCGGTGTGGTGTCGGACACGGGTAGGTGTAGTGTCAGTGTGGTGTCGGCCACGGGTCTGTGTGGTGTCGGACACGGGTAGGTGTAGTGTCAGTGTGGTGTCGGCCACGGGTGTGCGTGGTGTCGGACACGGGTAGGTGTAGTGTCAGTGTGGTGTCGGCCACGGGTCGGTGTGGTGTCAGTGTGGTGTCGGCCAAGGGTTGGTGTGGTGTCAGTGTGGTATCGGCCACAGGTCGGTGTGATGTCAGTGTGGTGTCGGACACGGGTCGGCGTGGTGTCAGTGTGGTGTCGGCCACGGGTCGGTGTGGTGTCAGTGTGGTGTCGGCCACGGGTCGGTTTGGTGTCGGACACGGGTCGGTGTGGTGTCAGTGAGGTGTCGGCCACGGGTCGGTGTGGTGTCAGTGTGGTGTCGGCCAAGGGTTGGTGTGGTGTCAGTGTGGTATCGGCCACAGGTCGGTGTGATGTCAGTGTGGTGTCGGACACGGGTCGGCGTGGTGTCAGTGTGGTGTCGGACACGGGTCGGTGTGGTGTCAGGGTGGTGTTGGCCACGGGTCGGTGTGGTGTCGGACACGGGTAGGTGTAGTGTCAGTGTAGTGTCGGCCACGGGTCTGTGTGGTGTCGGACACGGGTCGGTGTGGTGTCAGGGTGGTGTCGGCCACGGGTCGGTGTGGTGTCGGACACGGGTCGGTGTAGTGTCAGTGTGGTGTCGGCCACGGGTCGGTTTGGTGTCGGCCACGGGTCGGCGTGGTGTCAGTGTGGTGTCGGCCACGGGTCGGTTTGGTGTCGGACACGGGTCGGTGTGGTGTCAGTGTGGTGTCGGCCACGGGTCGGTTTGGTGTCGGACACGGGTCGGTGTGGTGTCAGGGTGGTGTCGGCCACGGGTCGGTGTGGTGTCGGACACGGGTAGGTGTAGTGTCAGTGTGGTGTCGGCCCGGGTCTGTGTGGTGTCGGACACGGGTCGGTGTGGTGTCAGGGTGGTGTCGGCCACGGGTCGGTGTGGTGTCGGACACGGGTCGGTGTAGTGTCAGTGTGGTGTCGGCCACAAGTGTGCGTGGTGTCGGACACCGGTCGGTGTAGTGTCAGTGCGGTGTCGGCCACGGGTCGGCGTGGTGTCAGTGTGGTGTCGGCCACGGGTCGGTGTGGTGTCGGACACGGGTCGGTGTAGTGTCTGTGTGGTGTCGGCCACAAGTGTGCGTGGTGTCGGACACGGGTCGGTGTAGTGTCAGTGTGGTGTCGGCCACGGGTGTGCGTGGTGTCGGACACGGGTCGGTGTAGTGTCAGTGCGGTGTCGGCCACGGGTCGGCGTGGTGTCAGTGTGGTGTCGGCCACGGGTCGGTGTGGTGTCGGACACGGGTCGGTGTAGTGTCTGTGTGGTGTCGGCCACAAGTGTGCGTGGTGTCGGACACGGGTCGGTGTAGTGTCAGTGCGGTGTCGGCCACGGGTCGGCGTGGTGTTAGTGTGGTGTCGGCCACGAGTCGGTGTGGTGTCGGACACGGGTAGGTGTAGTGTCAGTGTGGTGTCGGCCACGGGTGTGCGTGGTGTCGGACACGGGTAGGTGTAGTGTCAGTGTGGTGTCGGCCACGGGTCGGTGTGGTGTCAGTGTGGTGTCGGCCAAGGGTTGGTGTGGTGTCAGTGTGGTGTCGGCCACAGGTCGGTGTGATGTCAGTGTGGTGTCGGACACGGGTCGGCGTGGTGTCAGTGTGGTGTCGGCCACGGGTCGGTGTGGTGTCAGTGTGGTGTCGGCCACGGGTCGGTTTGGTGTCGGACACGGGTCGGTGTGGTGTCAGTGAGGTGTCGGCCACGGGTCGGTGTGGTGTCAGTGTGGTGTCGGCCACGGGTCGGTTTGGTGTCGGACACAGGTCGGTGTGGTGTCAGTGAGGTGTCGGCCACGGGTCGGTTTGGTGTCGGCCACAGGTCGGTGTGGTGTCAGTGTGGTGTCGGCCACGGGTCGGTTTGGTGTCGGCCACGGGTCGGCATGGTGTCAGTGTGGTGTCGGCCACGGGTCGGTTTGGTGTCGGACACGCGTCGGTGTGGTGTCAGTGTGGTGTCGGCCACGGGTCGGTTTGGTGTCGGACACGGGTCGGTGTGGTGTCAGGGTGGTGTCGGCCACGGGTCGGTGTGGTGTCGGACACGGGTAGGTGTAGTGTCAGTGTGGTGTCGGCCAGGGGTCTGTGTGGTGTCGGACACGGGTCGGTGTGGTGTCAGGGTGGTGTCGGCCACGGGTCGGTGTGGTGTCGGACACGGGTCGGTGTAGTGTCAGTGTGGTGTCGGCCACAAGTGTGCGTGGTGTCGGACACGGGTCGGTGTAGTGTCAGTGCGGTGTCGGCCACGGGTCGGCGTGGTGTCAGTGTGGTGTCGGCCACGGGTCGGTGTGGTGTCGGACACGGGTCGGTGTAGTGTCTGTGTGGTGTCGGCCACAAGTGTGCGTGGTGTCGGACACGGGTCGGTGTAGTGTCAGTGCGGTGTCGGCCACGGGTGTGCGTGGTGTCGGACACGGGTCGGTGTAGTGTCAGTGCGGTGTCGGCCACGGGTCGGCGTGGTGTCAGTGTGGTGTCGGCCACGGGTCGGTGTGGTGTCGGACACGGGTCGGTGTAGTGTCTGTGTGGTGTCGGCCACAAGTGTGCGTAGTGTCGGACACGGGTCGGTGTAGTGTCAGTGCGGTGTCGGCCACGGGTCGGCGTGGTGTCAGTGTGGTGTCGGCCACGGGTCGGTTTGGTGTCGGACACGGGTCGGTGTGGTGTCAGTGTGGTGTCGGCCACTGGTCGGTGTGGTGTCAGTGTGGTGTCCGCCACGGGTCGGTGAGGTGTCAGTGTGGTGTCGGCCACGGGTCGGTTTGGTGTCGGACACGGGTAGGTGTAGTGTCAGTGTGGTGTCGGCCACGGGTCGGTGTGGTGTCAGTGTGGTGTCGGCCACGGGTCGGTTTGGTGTCGGACACGGGTCGGTGTAGTGTCAGTGTGGTGTCGGCCACAAGTGTGCGTGGTGTCGGACACGGGTCGGTGTAGTGTCAGTGTGGTGTCGGCCACGGGTCGGCGTGGTGTCAGTGTGGTGTCGGCCACGGGTCGGTGTGGTGTCGGACACGGGTAGGTGTAGTGTCAGCGTGGTGTCGGCCACGGGTCGGTGTGGTGTCGGACACGGGTAGGTGTAGTGTCAGTGTGGTGTCGGCCGCGGGTCGGTGTGGTGTCAGTGTGGTGTCGGACACGGGTCGGTGAGGTGTCAGTGTGATGTCGGCCACGGGTCGGTTTTGTGTCAGTGTGTTGTCGGACACGGGTCGGTGTAGTGTCAGTGCGGTGTCGGCCACGGGTCGGCGTGGTGTCAGTGTGGTGTCGGCCACGGGTCGGTTTGGTGTCGGACACGGGTAGGTGTAGTGTCAGTGAGGTGTCGGCCACGGGTGTGCGTGGTGTCAGTGTGGTGTCGGTCACGGGTCGGTGTGGTGTCGGTGTGGTGTCGGACACGGGTCGGTGAGGTGTCAGTGTGATGTCGGCGAAAGGTCGGTGTGGTGTCAGTGTGGTGTCGGCCATTGCTCGGTGTGGTGTCCGGGTGGTGTCGGCCACGGGTCGGTGTGGTGTCAGTGTGGTGTCGGCTACGGGTCGGTGTGGTGTCAGTGGTCGGCCACTGGTCGGTGTGGTGTCCGTGTGGTGTCCGCCACGGGTCGGTGAGGTGTCAGTGTGGTGTCGGCCACGGGTCGGTTTGGTGTCGGACACGGGTAGGTGTAGTGTCAGTGTGGTGTCGGCCACGGGTCGGTGAGGTGTCAGTGTGGTGTCGGCCACGGGTGTGCGTGGTGTCGGACACGGGTCGGTGAGGTGTCAGTGTGGTGTCGGCCACGGGTCGGTGTGGTGTCAGTGTGATGTCGGCGAAAGGTCGGTGTGGTGTCAGTGTGGTGTCGGCCATTGCTCGGTGTGGTGTCAGGGTGGTGTCGGCCACGGGTCGGTGTGGTGTCAGTGTGGTGTCGGCTACGGGTCGGTGTGGTGTCAGTGTGGTGTCGACCACTGGTCGGTGTGGTGTCAGTGTGGTGTCCGCCACGGGTCGGTGTGGTGTCAGTGTGGTGTCCGCCATGGGTCTGTGTGGTGTCAGTGGGGTGTCCGCCACGGGTCGGTGTGGTGTCAGTGTGGTGTCCGCCACGGGTCGGTGTGGTGTCAGTGTGGTGTCGGACACGGGTCGGTGTGGTGTCCGTATGGTGTCGGCCACTGGTCGTTGTGGTGTTAGTGTGGTGTCCGCCACGGGTCGGTGTGGTGTCAGTGTGGTGTCGGCCACTGGTCGTTGTGGTGTCAGTGTGTTGTCGGCCTCTGGTCGTTGTGGTGTCAGTGTGGTGTCCGCCACGGGTCGGTGTGGTGTCAGTGTGGTGTCGGCCACTGGTCGTTGTGGTGTCAGTGTGGTGTCCGCCACGGGTCGGTGTGGTGTCAGTGTGGTGTCCGCCACGGGTCGGTGTGGTGTCAGTGTGGTGTCGGCCACGGGTCGGTGTGTTGTCAGTGTGGTGTCGGCCACTGGTCGTTGTGGTGTCAGTGTGGTGTCGGCCGCGGGTCGGTGTGGTGTCAGTGTGGTGTCGGCCACGGGTCGGTGTGGTGTCAGTGTGGTGTCGGCCACTGGTCGTTGTGGTGTCCGTATGGTGTCGGCCACTGGTCGTTGTGGTGTCAGTGTGGTGTCCGCCACGGGTCGGTGTGGTGTCAGTGTGGTGTCCGCCATGGGTCTGTGTGATGTCAGTGTGGTGTCTGCCACGGGTCGGTGTGGTGTCAGTGTGGTGTCGGCCACGGGTCGGTGTGGTGTCAGTGTGGTGTCGGCCACGTGTCGGTGTGGTGTCAGTGTGGTTACAGTCGCGGGTCAGTGTGGTGTCAGTGTGGTGTCGGACGCGGGTCGGTGTGGTGTCAGTGTGGTGTCGGCCATTGCTCGGTGTGGTGTCAGTGTGGTGTCGGCCACGGGTCGGTGTTGTGTCAGTGTGGTGTCGGCCACGGGTGGGTGTGGTGTCAGTGTGGTGTCGGCCACAGGTCGGTGTGGTGTCAGTTTGGTGTCGGCCACGGGTCGGTGTGGTGTCCGTGTGGTCTCGGCCACGGGTCGGTGTGGTGTCAGTGTGGTGTCGGCCACGGGTCGGTGTGGTGTCAGTGTGGTGTCGGCCACGGGTCGGTGTGGTGTCGGCCACAGGTCGGTGTGGTGTCAGTGTTGTGTCGGCCACGAGTGGGTGTGCTGTCAGTGTGGTGTCGGCCGCGAGGTTGCGTGGTGTCAGTGTGGTGTCGGACGCGGGTCGATGTGGTGTCAGTGTGGTGTCAGCCACGGGTCGGCGTGGTGTCTGTGTGGTGTCGGACGCGGGTCGGTGTGGTGTCAGTGTGGTGTCGGCCACTGCTCGGTGTGGTGTCAGTGTTGTGTCGGCTACGGGTCCGTTTGGTGTCAGTGTGGTGTCGGACGCGGGTCGGTGGGGTGTCAGTGTGGTGTCAGCCACGGGTCGGTGTGGTGTCCGCCATAGGCCTGTGTGGTGTCCGCCACTGCTCAGTGTGATTTCAAACGCGGGTTGGTGTGATTTCAACGGGGGGTTGGTGTGGTGTCCGCCACGGGTCGGTGTAGTCCATCACGGATCGATGTAGTGTCCGCCACGGGTCGGTGTGGTGTCCGCCAAGGGTCGGTGTGGTGTCCGCCACCTCACTGGACACGTTGTGGACACCTCACTGGCCCGTGGCACACACCACACCGACTCGCGGCCGACACCACACTGACACGTTGCGGACACCTCACCGAGCCGTGGCGGTCCCCACACCGACAAGTGGCGGACACCACACTGACACGTTGCGGACACCTCACTGACCCGTGATGGACACCACACCGACCCTGCGCATTTCTACCAATTAATGCCGGGGTCCCAGCCTAAGCCTAATAACACACGGTATCAGGTGATGAAAAGATGGAGTTCACTCTCAATTAAAACGTTTTCAAAATGCAACACGATGCATTTTGCTGTTAAATACGCAGCGCTCGTTCCTTTTATGTCGAATTCTTGAACAGTATATGTTGGGAGAAAGAAGGGAGAGTGGAGCTTTAACCCAGACTCCTGGCGAAGATAGACATGGGATCTTTATCCTGTGACCACACAGACATGGGATCTTTATCCTGTGACCACACAGACATGAGATCTTTATCCTGTGATCACACAGACATGGGATCTTTGTTCTGTGACCACACAGACGTGGGATCTTTATCCTATGACCACACAGACATGGGATCTTTATCCTGTGACCACACAGACATGGGATCTTTATCCTGTGACCACACAGACATGGGATCTTTATCCTGTGACCACACAGACATGGGATCTTTATCCTGTGACCACACAGACATGGGATCTTTATCCTGTGACCACACAGACATGGGATCTTTATCCTGTGACCACACAGACATGAGATCTTTATCCTGTGATCACACAGACATGGGATCTTTATCCTGTGACCACACAGACATGAGATCTTTATCCTGTGATCACACAGACATGGGATCTTTGTTCTGTGACCACACAGACGTGGGATCTTTATCCTATGACCACACAGACATGGGATCTTTATCCTGTGACCACACAGACATGGGATCTTTATCCTGTGACCACACAGACATGGGATCTTTATCCTGTGACCACACAGACATGAGATCTTTATCCTGTGATCACACAGACATGGGATCTTTGTTCTGTGACCACACAGACGTGGGATCTTTATCCTATGACCACACAGACATGGGATCTTTATCCTGTGACCACACAGACATGGGATCTTTATCCTGTGACCACACAGACATGGGATCTTTATCCTGTGACCACACAGACATGGGATCTTTATCCTGTGACCACACAGACATGGGATCTTTATCCTGTGACCACACAGACATGGGATCTTTATCCTGTGACCACACAGACATGGGATCTTTATCCTGTGACCACACAGACATGGGATCTTTATCCTGTGACCACACAGACATGGGATCTTTATCCTGTGACCACACAGACATGGGATCTTTATCCTGTGACCACACATACATGGGATCTTTATCCTGTGACCACACAGACATGGGATCTTTATCCTGTGACCACACAGACATGGGATCTTTATCCTGTGACCACACAGACATGATATCTTTATCCTGTGACCACACAGACATGGGATCTTTATCCTGTGACCACACAGACATGGGATCTTTATCCTGTGATCACACAGACATGATATCTTTATCCTGTGACCACACAGACATGGGATCTTTATCCTGTGACCACACAGACATGGGATCTTTATCCTGTGACCACACAGACATGGGATCTTGATCCTGTGACCACACAGACATGGGATCTTTATCCTGTGACCACACAGACATGGGATCTTTATCCTGTGACCACACAGACATGGGATCTTTATCCTGTGACCACACAGACATGGGATCTTTATCCTGTGACCACACAGACATGGGATCTTTATCCTGTGATCACACAGACATGGGATCTTTGTCCTGTGACCACACAGACATAGGATCTTTATCCTGTGACCACACAGACATGGGATACTTATCCTGTGACCACACAGACATGGGATCTTTATCCTGTGACCACACAGACATGGGATCTTTATCCTGTGATCACACAGACATGGGATCTTTATCCTGTGACCACACAGACATGGGATCTTTATCCTGTGACTACACAGACATGGGATCTTTATCCTGTGACCACACAGACATGGGATCTTTATCCTGTGACCACACAGACATGGGATCTCTATCCTGTGACCACACAGACATGGGATCTTTATCCTGTGACCGCACAGACATGGGATCTTTATCCTGTGACCACACAGGCATGGGATCTTTATCCTGTGACCACACAGACATGGGATCTTTATCCTGTGACCACACAGACATGGGATCTTTATCCTGTGACCACACAGACATGGGATCTTTATCCTGTGACCACACAGACATGGGATCTTTATCCTGTGACCACACAGACATGGGATTTTTATCCTGTGACCACACAGACATGGGATCTTTATCCTGTAACCACACAGACATGGGATCTTTATCCTGTGACCACACAGACATGGGATCTTTATCCTGTGACCACACAGGCATGGGATCTTTATCCTGTGACCACACAGACATGGGGTCTTTATCCTGTGACCACACAGACATGGGATATTTATCCTGTGACCACACATACATGGGATCTTTATCCTGTGACCACACAGACATGGGATCTTTGTCCTGTGACCACACAGACATGGGATCTTTATCCTGTGACCACACAGACATGGGATCTTTATCCTGTGACCACACAGACATGGGATATTTATCCTGTGACCACACAGACATGGGATCTTTATCCTGTGACCACACAGACATGGGATCTTTATCCTGTGACCACACAGACATGGGATCTTTATCCTGTGACCACACAGACATGATATCTTTATCCTGTGACCACACAGACATGGGATCTTTATCCTGTGACAACACAGACATGGGATCTTTATCCTGTGACCACACATACTTGGGATCTTTATCCTGTGACCACACAGACATGGGATCTTTATCCTGTGACCACACAGACATGGGATCTTTATCCTGTGACCACACAGACATGGGATCTTTATCCTGTGACCACACAGACATGGGATCTTTATCCTGTGACCACACAGACATGGGATCTTTATCCTGTAACCACACAGACATGGGATCTTTATCCTGTGACCACACAGACATGGGATCTTTATCCTGTGACCACACAGACATGGGATCTTTATCCTGTGACCACACAGACATGGGATCTTTATCCTGTGACCACACAGACATGGGATCTTTATCCTGTGACCACACAGACATGGGATCTTTATCCTGTGACCACACAGACATGGGATCTTTATCCTGTGACTACACAGACATGGGATCTTTATCCTGTGACAACACAGACATGGGATCTTTATCCTGTGACCACACAGACATGGGATCTTTATCCTGTGACCATACAGACATGGGATCTTTATCCTGTGACCACACAGACATGGGATCTTTATCCTGTGACCACACAGGCATGGGATCTTTATCCTGTGACCACACAGACATGGGATCTTTATCCTGTGACCACACAGACATGATATCTTTATCCTGTGACCACACAGACATGGGATCTTTATCCTGTGACCACACAGACATGGGATCTTTATCCTGTGACCACACAGACATGGGATCTTTATCCTGTGACCACACAGACATGGGATCTTTATCCTGTGACCACACAGACATGGGATCTTTATCCTGTGACCACACAGACATGGGATCTTTATCCTGTGACCACACAGACATGGGATCTTTATCCTGTGACCACACAGACATGGGATCTTTATCCTGTGACCACACAGACATGGGATCTTTATCCTGTGACCACACAGACATGGGATCTTTATCCTGTGAGCACACAGACATGGGATATTTATCCTGTGACCACACAGACATGGGATCTTTATCATGTGACCACACAGACATGGGATCTTTATCCTGTGACCACACAGACATGGGATCTTTGTTCTGTGACCACACAGACATGGGATCTTTATCCTGTGACCACACAGACATGGGATCTTTATCCTGTGAGTACACAGACATGGGATCTTTATCCTGTGACCACACAGACATGGGATCTTTATCCTGTGACCACACAGACTTGGGATCTTTATCCTATGACCACACAGACATGGGATCTTTATCCTGTGACCACACAGACATGGGATCTTTATCCTGTGACCACACAGACATGGGATCTTTATCCTGTGACCACACAGACATGGGGTCTTTATCCTGTGACCACACAGACATGGGATCTTTATCCTGTGACCACACAGACATGGGATCTTTATCCTGTGACCACACAGATATGGGATCTTTATCCTGTGACCACACAGACATGATATCTTTATCCTGTGACCACACAGACATGGGATCTGTATCCTGTGACCACACAGACATGGGATCTTTATCCTGTGACCACACAGACATGGGATCTTTATCCTGTGAGTACACAGACATGGGATCTTTATCCTGTGAGTACACAGACATGGGATCTTTATCCTGTGACCACACAGACATGGGATCTTTATCCTGTGACCACACAGACATGATATCTTTATCCTGTGACCACACAGACATGGGATCTGTATCCTGTGACCACACAGACATGGGATCTTTATCCTGTGACCACACAGACATGGGATCTTTATCCTGTGACCACACAGACATGGAATCTTTATCCTGTGACCACACAGACATGGGATCTTTATCCTGTGACCACACTTACATGGGATCTTTATCCTGTGACCACACAGACATGGGATCTTTATCCTGTGACCACACAGACATGGAATTTTTATCGTGTGACCACAGAGGCATGGGATCTTTATCCTGTGACCACACAAACATGGGATCTTTATCCTGTGACCACACAGACATAGGATCTTTATCCTGTGACCCCACAGACATGGGATCTTTATCCTGTGACCACACAGACATGGGATCTTTATCCTGTGACCACACAGACATGGGATCTTTATCCTGTGACCACACATACATGGGATCTTTATCCTGTGACCACAAAGACATGGGATCTTTATCCTGTGACCACACAGGCATGGGATCTTTATCCTGTGACCACACAGACATGGGATCTTTATCCTGTGACCACACAGACATGGGATATTTATCCTGTGACCACACAGACATGGGATCTTTATCCTGTGACCACACAGACATGGGATCTTTATCCTGTGACCACACAGACATGGGATCTTTATCCTGTGACCACACAGACATGGGATCTTTATCCTGTGACCAGGGGGCCTCCCTGGTGTAGTGGTTAGCGCACTAGACCACAGATCAATAGGTCCTGGGTTCGAATCCGGGCTCGGGCACCTAATCTGGGGCATGTTTCATTCCTTCATCCTTCATCGTCTCGGGAGGTTCCTTGGCCCAATTTAGCCTGTATGTGCACAAAAGTGGCCTAAAACACCAACATTCCATTCCATTCCTGTGACCACACAGACATGGGATATTTATCCTGTGACCACACAGACATGGGATCTTTATCCTGTGACCACACAGACATGGGATCTTTATCCTGTGAGTACACAGACATGGCATCTTTATCCTGTGACCACACAGACATGGGATCTTTATCCTGTGACCACACAGACATGGCATCTTTATCCTGTGACCAAATAGACATGGGATCTTTATCCTGTGACCACACACACTTGGGATCTTTATCCTGTGACCACACAGACATGGGATCTTTATCCTGTGACCACACAGACATGGGATCTTTATCCTGTGACCACACAGACATGGGATCTTTATCCTGTGACCACACAGACATGGGATCTTTATCCTGTGACCACACAGACATGGGATCTTTATCCTGTGACCACACAGACATGGGATCTTTATCCTGTGACCACACAGACATGGGATCTTTATCCTGTGACCACAGAGACATGGGATCTTTATCCTGTGACCACACAGACATGGGATCTTTATCCTGTGACCACACAGACATGGGATCTTTATCCTGTGACCACACAGACATGGGATCTTTATCCTGTGACCACACAGACATGGGATCTTTATCCTGTGACCACACAGACATGGGATTTTTATCCTGTGACCACACAGACATGGGATCTTTATCCTGTGACCACACAGACATGGGATCTTTATCCTGTGACCATACAGACATGTGATCTTTATCCTGTGACCACACAGACATGGGATCTTTATCCTGTGACCACACAGACATGGGATCTTTATCCTGTGACCACACAGACATGGGATCTTTATCCTGTGACCACACAGACATGGGATCTTTATCCTGTGACCACACAGACATGGGATCTTTATCCTGTGACCACACAGACATGGGATCTTTATCCTGTGACCACACAGACATGGGATCTTTATCCTGTGACCACACAGACATGGGATCTTTATCCTGTGACCACACAGACATGGGATCTTTATCCTGTGACCACACATACATGGGATCTTTATCCTGTGACCACACAGACATGGGATCTTTATCCTGTGACCACACAGACATGGGATTTTTATCCTGTGACCACACAGGCATGGGATCTTTATCCTGTGACCACACAGACATGGGATCTTTATCCTGTGACCACACAGACATGGGATCTTTATCCTGTGACTACACAGACATGGGATCTTTATCCTGTGACCACACAGACATGGGATCTTTATCCTGTGACCACACAGACATGGGATCTTTATCCTGTGACCACACATACATGGGATCTTTATCCTGTGACCACACAGACATGGGATCTTTATCCTGTGACCACACAGACATGGGATCTTTATCCTGTGACCACACAGGCATGGGATCTTTATCCTGTGACCACACAGACATGGGGTGTTTATCCTGTGACCACACAGACATGGGATATTTATCCTGTGACCACACAGACATGGGATCTTTATCCTGTGACCACACAGACATGGGATCTTTATCCTGTGACCACACAGACATGGGATCTTTATCCTGTGACCACACAGACATGGGATATTTATCCTGTGACCACTCAGACATGGGATCTTTATCCTGTGACCACACAGACATGGGATCTTTATCCTGTGACCACACAGACATGGGATATTTATCCTGTGACCACACAGACATGGGATCTTTATCCTGTGACCACACAGACATGGGATCTTTATCCTGTGACCACACAGACATGGGATATTTATCCTGTGACCACACAGACATGGGATCTTTATCCTGTGACCACACAGACATGGGATCTTTATCCTGTGACCACACAGACATGGGATCTTTATCCTGTGACCACACAGACATGGGATCTTTATTCTGTGACCACACAGACATGGGATCTTTATCCTGTGACCACACAGACATGGGATCTTTATCCTGTGACCACACAGACATGATATCTTTATCCTTTGACCACACAGACATGGGATCTTTATCCTGTGACCACACAGACATGGGATCTTTATCCTGTGACCACACAGACATGGGATCTTTATCCTGTGACTACACAGACATGGGATCTTTATCCTGTGACCACACAGACATGGGATCTTTATCCTGTGACCACACAGACATGGGATCTTTATCCTGTGACCACACATACATGGGATCTTTATCCTGTGACCACACAGACATGGGATCTTTATCCTGTGACCACACAGACATGGGATCTTTATCCTGTGACCACACAGGCATGGGATCTTTATCCTGTGACCACACAGACATGGGGTGTTTATCCTGTGACCACACAGACATGGGATATTTATCCTGTGACCACACAGACATGGGATCTTTATCCTGTGACCACACAGACATGGGATCTTTATCCTGTGACCACACAGACATGGGATCTTTATCCTGTGACCACACAGACATGGGATATTTATCCTGTGACCACTCAGACATGGGATCTTTATCCTGTGACCACACAGACATGGGATCTTTATCCTGTGACCACACAGACATGGGATATTTATCCTGTGACCACACAGACATGGGATCTTTATCCTGTGACCACACAGACATGGGATCTTTATCCTGTAACCACACAGACATGGGATATTTATCCTGTGACCACACAGACATGATATCTTTATCCTGTGACCACATAGACATGGGATCTTTATCCTGTGACCACACAGACATGGGATCTTTATCCTGTGACCACACAGACATGGGATCTTTATCCTGTGACCACACAGACATGGGATCTTTATCCTGTGGCCACACAGACATGATATCTTTATCCTGTGACCACATAGACATGGGATCTTTATCCTGTGACCACACAGACATGGGATCTTTATCCTGTGACCACACAGACATGGGATCTTTATCCTGTGACCACACAGACATGGGATCTTTATCCTGTGGCCACACAGACATGGGCTCTTTATCCTGTGACCACACAGACATGGGATCTTTATCCTGTGACCACACAGACATGGGATCTTTATCCTCTGACCACACAGACATGGGATCTTTATCCTGTGACCACACAGACATGATATCTGTATCCTGTGACCACACAGACATGGGATCTTTATCCTGTGACCACACAGACATGGGATCTTTATCCTGTGACCACACAGACATGGGATCTTTATCCTGTGACCACACAGACATGGGATCTTTATGCTGTGACCACACAGACATGGGATCTTTATCCTGTGACCACACAGACATGGGATCTTTAACCTGTGACCACACATACATGGGATCTTTATCCTGTGACCACACAGACATGGGATCTTTATCCTGTGACCACACAGACATGGGATCTTTATCCTGTTACCACACAGACATGGGATCTTTATCCTGTGACCACACAGACATGGGATATTTATCCTGTGACCACACAAACATGGGATCTTTATCCTGTGACCACACAGACATGGGATCTTTATCATGTGACCACACAGACATGGGATCTTTATCCTGTGACCACACAGACATGGGATCTTTATCCTGTGACCACACAGACATGGGATCTTTATCCTGTGATCACACAGACATGGGATCTTTATCCTGTGACCACACAGACATGGGATCTTTATCCTGTGACCACACAGACATGGGATCTTTATCCTGTGATCACACAGACATGGGATCTTTATCCTGTGACTACACAGACATGGGATCTTTATCCTGTGACCACACAGACATGGCCACAGCGGGGCGCGAAGGCACTTACACGTACCCTGACTCACACGTACCCTGACTTACACGTACCCTGACTTACACGTACCCTGACTTACACGTACCCTGACTCACACGTACCCTGACTTACACGTACCCTGACTCACACGTACCCTGACTCACACGTACCCTGACTCACACGTACCCTGACTTACACGTACCCCGACTCACACGTACCCTCACTCACACGTACCCTGACTCACACGTACCCTGACTTACACGTACCCCGACTCACACGTACCCTCACTCACACGTACCCTGACTCACACGTACCCTGACTTACACGTACTATCGTAGTGCACTTTCCCCTGTCATGCCATGTAGCAGTGCGCCGGGAGCCAGCCCGCCAACCACACAAAAGCAGTCCTGCACTAAAAATATGCTCAAAAGCTAAAGACGCATAGCGACTTCCTAAATTACCCAGTTAAACATTTATTTCATGTCACTTCCCGCTTAAGTGATAAATGCCACATTGATATATTCCGTTTTGTTCATCGGATGGCCATCCACTTTCACTTTATACGGAATATATGTTTGTTGTAATTTGTTGCTGTCATTTCATCGTTTCATTCATCTTTATCACCTCTCATCTGGGTGACAGTTGCGCAGCATCGTTAAGCTACACTGAGTGATGAGACTGACAGGGAGATCAGGAATATGTGTCATGAACCCGAACCTCGTTTACCTATTGAGCCAGATGCTATGGGTATATTTAAGCCCGTATGAAACAAGTACCACTACGCGCCTATTAGATTAACTAGGGTGCTTCCTGGCACTAAGAGGCAAACTTCGTTAGCATCAGACATGTGTTTCAAAGTTGATAGGGCTCCTGCACATACGATGGCCTATGCAGTTCTTGTGGTGCGTGCATGTTTATGTCCCCGAAGGTCAAGGCCGTGTGTGCACTGACGCCCGCCGCCCAGCCGCACGCTCAGGCAGACGCCTTTAGCCTGACGCCCGAGCCAGAGACACCGCACAGCAAGCGACTGCGCTAGCAGACGACACACTGCATCGTTCTTAAACGTTTACCAGCGTGCTTCTACGCATTTTATTATCTTGGAGTTAATGTATATATATATATATAGGTTGCTTTGGTGTTTTCTAGCATTCGTTTTCTTAGGCATTCATCATTAGCCATGAAGGAGCGATTAAGATTGTTATACACAAAGGTTCACAATTGTATGGGCAGTGATCAATGGCCTCGATGAGTAGTGGTATAAAATTTGGATGTATGAATGTTCGAGGTATTGCTTCAACGTCAAAACGGAGAGATGTGAGCGAATGGCTACAGGGGCAAAAACTATCGGTCTATTGTCTCCAGATGTTCACCTTGATACAAAAACTCAGGCAGATTTAAGAGACGAGTGGGGATGTGAGTGTTTTTGTAACTCTTCCTGTTCACAGTCTAGGGGCGTTGCGATCATTATAACGAAACGCGTACAGTACGAGGTTCACGGTGTCCAGAGTGATGACTCTGGTAATCTTCTGGTATTGGATGTCACTTTGAATGGGTACAGGTTGACTTTAGCCACTGTGTATGGTCCAAATAAGGACACCCCAGAGTTCTTTGAAAACTTACAACAAAAAGTAGACAGTATGGGCAACGCTAGCATGCTGCTTTGCGGAGACTGGAATTTAGTATTAAAACAGGAACTAGACACACACGGTTATAAAAGAGAAAATAATGTAAAGGCTAGGAGCCGGGTACTTAATATGATAGAGTCCTTAGAACTCATAGATACCTGGAGGGTTATGCACCCAGATACTAAACGTTTCACCTGGGTCAATCAACAGTGCAAAACGCAGCGAGCTAGGCTGGATTTTTACCTCTCTTCTCCAGATCTGCATGCCGTTACACAAAGTGCCACAATACGACCTGGGTATAGAACGGATCATTGTCTTACTACTATTGATGTAGACATTCTAACAGCTGAAAGAGGGAAGGGGTTCTGGAAATTAAACACTTCTCTGTTTTACGATGAGGAATACGTTAGGCTGATTAAAGACTGTATTGCAAACGTAGAGAAACACTATAGGGCGACACCAGGTGTGGAAGTCATTAACGATCAACTCTTTTTTGAAATGCTGAAAATGGAAATTCGCGGTAAAACTATCAGTTATAGTTCGTTTAAGAAAAAGACACTAGACAAGCAGATTTGGGGGATAGAGCAAGATATAGAAAAGCTAGATATCAGAATAGATCTAAATGCAGCAGAGAGCGCTGATTTGGTAGCCAAGCGCGATGAGTTAAGTTTTGAACTAGAAAAGCTACGCTCCCCCAAGATAAAGGCCACAATGTTACGAGCCCGGGCCAAATATTATGAGAAAGGGGAGAAGCCTAGCAGATATTTTTGCAGCCTTGAGAAAAGAAATTATATAAATAAATTAATCACTAAGCTAGATGTTAATGGCAAAGAGTTGATGGACCCAAATGACATCTTGGTCGAGCAAAAGACCTTTTATAAGAAATTATATTCAAAATGTGACTATATGTCTTCGAAAGGCGACATGAACCAGTTTTTAAATTCCAAGCATATAAAACAGCTCTCAGAACAGCAAAAGGCTATATGTGAGGGAGAAATTACTTTGGAAGAAGTCAAACAAGTTACAAATGGTATGAAAAACAACAAGTGTCCAGGGAGCGACGGACTCCCAATAGACTTTTATAAGTTCTTTTGGAAGGACATTGGAATACATCTGATGAACAGTCTAAGACATGCATGTCAGCAGGGTACTCTATCTATAACACAAAGACAAGGTATCATTACCTGTTTACCTAAACCAGAGAAACCTAGACAATATCTGAAAAATTGGGGGGCTATTACTTTACTTAATGCAGATTACAAAGTTCTAGCTGGTGTGCTTGCACTAAGGATGAAAAATATTTTACCAACGATCATCAGTTCGGACCAGAAAGGTTTTTTAAAAATCGCTTCATAGGAGAAAATACTAGAATTGTATACGATTTAATGCACTATTTAAGAGAACAGAACAAAACAGGGCTATTATTACTTGTTGACTTCGAAAAAGCGTTTGACTCTTTAAGCTGGGACTATACTACACAGCTTCTACATGCATATGGTTTTGGGGATGAGTTTATAAGGTACTATATGTCGTTGTACGAGGACTCCAACAGCTGCGTCATAAACAATGGTATATTTTCTGAATTCTTTAGGCTGGAAAGAGGTTGCAGACAGGGTGACCCCCTGTCCCCATACTTGTTTATTCTTGCGGTGGAACCTCTAGCCATGGCCATCAAAAACTGCCCTGACGTGAAAGGTATCTAAATTCGAGAGAAAGTATATAAGTTAGGGCAATATGCCGATGACGCTTTCTTATTGTTGGACGGCAGTGAATCATCTCTACGTGCTGCACTAGGGATCCTTGACTCGTTTTATAAATGTTCGGGTTTGAAAATGAATGTGGACAAAACGAAGGCCGTGTGGTTGGGAAGAAAGCCAAAAGGCAGAGATAAAATATGTCGTGATCTATGTCTTGGCTGGGTTACGGAGTTTACACTGCTGGGAATAAAATTCGATACTGACCTACATAAAATGCTGCAAATAAATCTTAGTAGCAAGATTTCAGTAATTCAAAATCTCTTCAGCGCCTACGAGAAGAGAAGTCTCTCATTGAGGGGTCGGGTTACTGTTGCTAAGACCCTGGCTTTGCCTAAACTGGTCCACGTGCTGTCAGTCCTTCCCTCCCCTAGTAAAGCTTATATTAGTCAGCTAGAGGGTATGATTCGGTCTTTTATATGGCGTAAGAAAAAGTCTAAAATCTCGCTCACCCGTTTGGCACAGGAGGCTGAAGATGGAGGTGTTAATCTGACTCATATTCCGTCATTCATCCAATCACTAAAACTTACATGGGTGCGTCGGTTAATAACCACAGACGGCGCTTGGCAAGATTTCTTCACGGACGTGGTGTGTACGAACAAATCGCTGTTTTGGGAAATGGACACTAAATCCTTGAAAGATTGCAAAAAAAATAACTAACCCTTTCTGGGCTGATGTAGTAAAAGCATGGATCCATTTTCGAAATATCTTACCTCCGAAAACACCGTTTGAGATGCCTCTCTGGAACACCCACTTCATGAAAAATCCCAACCTTGTTACCCGACAGCAGGAATTTATAAATAAGGGAGTTGTATATTATAACGATGTACTAAATGATGACGGGTCACCTTTAGGATGGCAAAGTTTTACGCATAAGTTTAATATTAAACTAAACTTTGCTGACTTCTATAGTCTTATTCACAGTGTACCCCAAGAATGGAGACGGTATTGTCAGCAAGAGCATTCCAAACCATCGGATGTAAGCTGTAAATATTTAGATTTTATGCGGATAAATAACAAAATTTGTAATAAGGCGTATAAGGTGATAGTAAAAGAATTACAAGTGTCGAAAACAAACGAAATAAAATGGGCAGAAAACTTGAATCTTAATTTAGAAGAAACCCCATGGAAAACCCTGTACTGCCTACCATTGAAGTGTACGACTCTTCTCTCTCCTTCCCTTATCCCAAATTCCCCGCCTTTATATACCTCATCCTGCATCCGTTATTGCTCGCTAGTATTCGCTGTCTCGGTACCCCACACTTCTCACCACCTCCTACTTGACGACCCCAACTATCGTACCGCCCCCTACTAGACTAGCTAATCCTTCACCGGTTGTTTCTCGCTGGTCTTGGCTGACGCGGTACCCCAGACATCGCACCACCCCCTACATCACCACCCCAAACCTCGTACCGCCCCTGACTTTACCATCCCAAATATCGCACCACCCCCTACTAGACTAGCTTTTCCTTCACCCGATGTTTTTCCCTAGTTCTGACTGTCTCGGTACCCCAGACGTCGCACCATCCCCTCCCTGTGTCGCTGACCTACTACCGGCCGCGCAACCACTTGACGGCTCCGAGATACATGCCAGACACCTACTGCGACCGCTGCTATGTGAATGCCACAATACATATAACAATTACTCACTAGATATTCTACACTATATACTTATATGTTCATTTAATAAAGAGCACGATTAATTCAGTCCATGGATGAGTGTTATCATTCAACTGACTAATTCCCCGACCACAGTAATATCGCACGCGGGTCGATGTGGTGTCAGTGTGGTGTCGGTCACGGGTCGGCGTGGTGTCAGTGTGGTGTCGGCCACGAGTGGGTGTGGTGTCAGTGTGGTGTCGGCCACGGGTCAGTCATGTGTCAGTGTGGTGTCCGCCACGGGGCTGTGTGGTGTCCGTGGGGTGTCCGCCACGGGTCGGTATGGTGTCAGTGTGGTGTCGGTGTGGTGTCAGTGTGCAGTCCGCCACGCGTCTGTGCGGTGTCAGTGTGGTGTCGGCCACGGGTTTGTTTGCTGTCAGTGTAGTGTTGGCCACCGGTCGGTGTGGTGTCAGTGTGGTGTCGGCCACGGGTCGGTGTGGTGTCGGACACCGGTCGGTGTAGTGTCAGTGTGGTGTCGGCCACTGGTCGTTGTGGTGTTAGTGTGGTGTCCGCCACGGGTCGGTGTGGTGTCAGTGTGGTGTCGGCCACTGGTCGTTGTGGTGTCAGTGTGGTGTCGGCCACTGGTCGTTGTGGTGTCAGTGTGGTATCGGCCACTGGTCGTTGTGGTGTCAGTGTGGTGTCCGCCACGGGTCGGTGTGGTGTCAGTGTGGTGTCCGCCACGGGTCGGTGTGGTGTCAGTGTGGTGTCGGCCACGGGTCGGTGTGTTGTCAGTGTGGTGTCGGCCACTGGTCGTTGTGGTGTCAGTGTGGTGTCGGCCACTGGTCGTTGTGGTGTCCGTATGGTGTCGGCCACTGGTCGTTGTGGTGTCAGTGTGGTGTCCGCCACGGGTCGGTGTGTTGTCAGTGTGGTGTCGGCCACTGGTCGTTGTGGTGTCCGTATGGTGTCGGCCACTGGTCGTTGTGGTGTCAGTGTGGTGTCCGCCACGGGTCGGTGTGGTGTCAGTGTGGTGTCCGCCATGGGTCTGTGTGATGTCAGTGTAGTGTCCGCCACGGGACGGTGTTGTGTCAGTGTGGTGCTGGCCACTGGTCGTTGTGGTGTCAGTGTGGTGTCCGCCACGGGTCGGTGTGGTGTCAGTGTGGTGTCCGCCATGGGTCTGTGTGATGTCAGTGTGGTGTCTGCCACGGGTCGGTGTGGTGTCAGTGTGGTGTCGGCCACGGGTCGGTGTGGTGTCAGTGTGGTGTCGGCCACGTGTCGGTGTGGTGTCAGTGTGGTTACAGTCGCGGGTCAGTGTGGTGTCAGTGTGGTGTCGGACGCGGGTCGGTGTGGTGTCAGTGTGGTGTCGGCCATTGCTCGGTGTGGTGTCAGTGTGGTGTCGGCCACGGGTCGGTGTTGTGTCAGTGTGGTGTCGGCCACGGGTGGGTGTGGTGTCAGTGTGGTGTCGGCCACAGGTCGGTGTGGTGTCAGTTTGGTGTCGGCCACGGGTCGGTGTGGTGTCAGTGTGGTGTCGGCCACGGGTCGGTGTGGTGTCAGTGTGGTGTCGGCCACGGGTCGGTGTGGTGTCAGTGTGGTGTCGGCCACGGGTCGGTGTGGTGTCGGCCACAGGTCGGTGTGGTGTCAGTGTTGTGTCGGCCACGAGTGGGTGTGCTGTCAGTGTGGTGTCGGCCGCGAGGTTGCGTGGTGTCAGTGTGGTGTCGGACGCGGGTCGATGTGGTGTCAGTGTGGTGTCAGCCACGGGTCGGCGTGGTGTCTGTGTGGTGTCGGACGCGGGTCGGTGTGGTGTCAGTGTGGTGTCGGCCACTTCTCGGTGTGGTGTCAGTGTGGTGTCGGCTACGGGTCGGTTTGGTGTCAGTGTGGTGTCGGACGCGGGTCGGTGGGGTGTCAGTGTGGTGTCAGCCACGGGTCGGTGTGGTGTCCGCCATAGGCCTGTTTGGTGTCCGCCACTGCTCAGTGTGATTTCAAACGCGGGTTGGTGTGATTTCAACGGGGGGTTGGTGTGGTGTCCGCCACGGGTCGGTGTAGTCCATCACGGATCGATGTAGTGTCCGCCACGGGTCGGTGTGGTGTCCGCCAAGGGTCGTTGTGGTGTCCGCCAAGGGTCGTTGTGGTGTCCGCCACGGGTCGGTGTGGTGTCCGCCACGGGTCGTTGTGGTGTCCGCCACGGGTCGGTGTGTTGTCTGCCCCGGGTCGGTGTGGTGTCCGCCAAGGGTCGTTGTGGTGTCCGCCCCGGGTCGGTGTGTTGTGTGCCCCGGGCCGGTGTGGTGTCCGCCAAGGGTCGTTGTGGTGTCCGCCACGCGTCGGTGTGGTGTCCGCCACCTCACTGGACACGTTGTGGACACCTCACTGGCCCGTGGCACACACCACACCGACTCGCGGCCGACACCACACTGACACGTTGCGGACACCTCACCGAGCCGTGGCGGTCCCCACACCGACAAGTGGCGGACACCACACTGACACGTTGCGGACACCTCACTGACCCGTGATGGACACCACACCGACCCTGCGCATTTCTACCAATTAATGCCGGGGTCCCAGCCTAAGCCTAATAACACACGGTATCAGGTGATGAAAAGATGGAGTTCACTCTCAATTAAAACGTTTTCAAAATGCAACACGATGCATTTTGCTGTTAAATACGCAGCGCTCGTTCCTTTTATGTCGAATTCTTGAACAGTATATGTTGGGAGAAAGAAGGGAGAGTGGAGCTTTAACCCCGACTCCTGGCGAAGATAGACATGGGATCTTTATCCTGTGACCACACAGACATGGGATCTTTATCCTGTGACCACACAGACATGGGATCTTTATCCTGTGACCACACAGACATGGGATCTTTATCCTGTGACCACACAGACATGGGATCTTTATCCTGTGACCACACAGACATGGGATCTTTATCCTGTGACCACACAGACATGGGATCTTTATCCTGTGACCACACAGACATGGGATCTTTATCCTGTGACCACACAGACATGGGATCTTTATCCTGTGACCACACAGACATGGGATCTTTATCCTGTGACCACACAGACATGGGATCTTTATCCTGTGACCACACAGACATGGGATCTTTATCCTGTGACCACACAGACATGGGATCTTTATCCTGTGACCACACATACATGGGATCTTTATCCTGTGACCACACAGACATGGGATCTTTATCCTGTGACCACACAGACATGGGATCTTTATCCTGTGACCACACAGACATGATATCTTTATCCTGTGACCACACAAACATGGGATCTTTATCCTGTGACCAGACAGACATGGGATCTTTATCCTGTGACCACACAGACATGGGATCTTTATCCTGTGATCACACAGACATGATATCTTTATCCTGTGACCACACAGACATGGGATCTTTATCCTGTGACCACACAGACATGGGATCTTTATCCTGTGACCACACAGACATGGGATCTTGATCCTGTGACCACACAGACATGGGATCTTTATCCTGTGACCACACAGACATGGGATCTTTATCCTGTGACCACACAGACATGGGATCTTTATCCTGTGACCACACAGACATGGGATCTTTATCCTGTGACCACACAGACATGGGATCTTTATCCTGTGATCACACAGACATGGGATCTTTGTCCTGTGACCACACAGACATAGGATCTTTATCATGTGACCACACAGACATGGGATCTTTATCCTGTGACCACACAGACATGGGATCTTTATCCTGTGACCACACAGACATGGGATCTTTATCCTGTGACCACACAGACATGGGATCTTTATCCTGTGACCACACAGACATGGGATCTTTATCCTGTGACCACACAGACATGGGATCTTTATCCTGTGACCACACAGACATGGGATCTTTATCCTGTGACCACACAGACATGGGATCTTTATCCTGTGACCACACAGACATGGGATCTTTATCCTGTGACCACACAGACATGGGATCTTTATCCTGTGACCACACAGACATGGGATCTTTATCCTGTGACCACACATACATGGGATCTTTATCCTGTGACCACACAGACATGGGATCTTTATCCTGTGACCACACAGACATGGGATCTTTAACCTGTGACCACACAGACATGATATCTTTATCCTGTGACCACACAAACATGGGATCTTTATCCTGTGACCAGACAGACATGGGATCTTTATCCTGTGACCACACAGACATGGGATCTTTATCCTGTGATCACACAGACATGATATCTTTATCCTGTGACCACACAGACATGGGATCTTTATCCTGTGACCACACAGACATGGGATCTTTATCCTGTGACCACACAGACATGGGATCTTGATCCTGTGACCACACAGACATGGGATCTTTATCCTGTGACCACACAGACATGGGATCTTTATCCTGTGACCACACAGACATGGGATCTTTATCCTGTGACCACACAGACATGGGATCTTTATCCTGTGACCACACAGACATGGGATCTTTATCCTGTGATCACACAGACATGGGATCTTTGTCCTGTGACCACACAGACATAGGATCTTTATCATGTGACCACACAGACATGGGATCTTTATCCTGTGACCACACAGACATGGGATCTTTATCCTGTGACCACACAGACATGGGATCTTTATCCTGTGACCACACAGACATGGGATCTTTATCCTGTGACCACACAGACATGGGATCTTTATCCTGTGACCACACAGACATGGGATCTTTATCCTGTGACCACACAGACATGGGATCTTTATCCTGTGACCACACAGACATGGGATCTTTATCCTGTGACCACACAGACATAGGATCTTTATCCTGTGACCACACAGACATGGGATACTTATCCTGTGACCACACAGACATGGGATCTTTATCCTGTGACCACACAGACATGGGATCTTTATCCTGTGACCACACAGACATGGGATCTTTATCCTGTGACCACACAGACATGGGATCTTTATCCTGTGACTACACAGACATGGGATCTTTATCCTGTGACCACACAGACATGGGATCTTTATCCTGTGACCACACATACATGGGATCTCTATCCTGTGACCACACAGACATGGGATCTTTATCCTGTGACCGCACAGACATGGGATCTTTATCCTGTGACCACACAGGCATGGGATCTTTATCCTGTGACCACACAGACATGGGATCTTTATCCTGTGACTACACAGACATGGGATCTTTACCCTGTGACCACACAGACATGGGATCTTTATCCTGTGACCACACATACATGGGATCTCTATCCTATGACCACACAGACATGGGATCTTTATCCTGTGACCGCACAGAGATGGGATCTTTATCCTGTGACCACACAGGCATGGGATCTTTATCCTGTGACCACACAGACATGGGATCTTTATCCTGTGACCACACAGACATGGGATCTTTATCCTGTGACCACACAGACATGGGATCTTTATCCTGTGACCACACAGACATGGGATCTTTATCCTGTGACCACACAGACATGGGATCTTTATCCTGTGACCACACAGACATGGGATCTTTATCCTGTAACCACACAGACATGGGATCTTTATCCTGTGACCACACAGACATGGGATCTTTATCCTGTGACCACACAGGCATGGGATCTTTATCCTGTGACCACACAGACATGGGGTCTTTATCCTGTGACCACACAGACATGGGATATTTATCCTGTGACCACACATACATGGGATCTTTATCCTGTGACCACACAGACATGGGATCTTTATCCTGTGACCACACAGACATGGGATCTTTATCCTGTGACCACACAGACATGGGATCTTTATCCTGTGACCACACATACTTGGGATCTTTATCCTGTGACCACACAGACATGGGATCTTTATCCTGTGACCACACAGACATGGGATCTTTATCCTGTGACCACACAGACATGGGATCTTTATCCTGTGACCACACAGACATGGGATCTTTATCCTGTGACCACACAGACATGGGATCTTTATCCTGTAACCACACAGACATGGGATCTTTATCCTGTGACCACACAGACATGGGATCTTTATCCTGTGACCACACAGACATGGGATCTTTATCCTGTGACCACACAGACATGGGATCTTTATCCTGTGACCACACAGACATGGGATCTTTATCCTGTGACCACACAGACATGGGATCTTTATCCTGTGACCACACAGACATGGGATCTTTATCCTGTGACCACACAGACATGGGATCTTTATCCTGTGACTACACAGACATGGAATTTTATCCTGTGACAACACAGACATGGGATCTTTATCCTGTGACCACACAGACATGGGATCTTTATCCTGTGACCATACAGACATGGGATCTTTATCCTGTGACCACACAGACATGGGATCTTTATCCTGTGACCACACAGAGATGGGATCTTTATCCTGTGACCACACAGAGATGGGATCTTTATCCTGTGACCACACAGACATGATATCTTTATCCTGTGACCACACAGACATGGGATCTTTATCCTGTGACCACACAGACATGGGATCTTTATCCTGTGACCACACAGACATGAGATTTTTATACTGTGACCACACAGACATGGGATCTTCATCCTGTGACCACACAGACATGGGATCTTTATCCTGTGACCACACAGACATGGGATCTTTATCCTGTGACCACACAGACATGGGATCTTTATCCTGTGACCACACAGACATGGGATCTTTATCCTGTGACCACACAGACATGGGATCTTTATCCTGTGACCACACAGACATGGGATCTTTATCCTGTGACCACACAGACATGGGATCTTTATCCTGTGAGCACACAGACATGGGATATTTATCCTGTGACCACACAGACATGGGATCTTTATCATGTGACCACACAGACATGGGATCTTTATCCTGTGACCACACAGACATGGGATCTTTATCCTGTGACCACACAGACATGGGATCTTTATCCTGTGAGTACACAGACATGGGATCTTTATCCTGTGACCACACAGACATGGGATCTTTATCCTGTGACCACACAGACTTGGGATCTTTATCCTGTGACCACACAGACATGGGATCTTTATCCTGTGACCACACAGACATGGGATCTTTATCCTGTGACCACACAGACATGGGATCTTTATCCTGTGACCACACAGACATGGGATCTTTATCCTGTGACCACACAGACATGGGATCTTTATCCTGTGACCACACAGACATGGGATCTTTATCCTGTGACCACACAGATATGGGATCTTTATCCTGTGACCACACAGACATGATATCTTTATCCTGTGACCACACAGACATGGGATCTGTATCCTGTGACCACACAGACATGGGATCTTTTCCCTGTGACCACACAGACATGGGATCTTTATCCTGTGAGTACACAGACATGGGATCTTTATCCTGTGACCACACAGACATGGGATCTTTATCCTGTGACCACACAGATATGGGATCTTTATCCTGTGACCACACAGACATGATATCTTTATCCTGTGACCACACAGACATGGGATCTGTATCCTGTGACCACACAGACATGGGATCTTTATCCTGTGACCACACAGACATGGGATCTTTATCCTGTGACCACACAGACATGGGATCTTTATCCTGTGAGTACACAGACATGGGATCTTTATCCTGTGACCACACAGACATGGGATCTTTATCCTGTTACCACACAGACTTGGGATCTTTATCCTGTGACCACACAGACATGGGATCTTTATCCTGTGACCACACAGACATGGGATCTTTATCCTGTGACCACACAGACATGGGATCTTTATCCTGTGACCACACAGACATGGGATCTTTATCCTGTGACCACACAGACATGGGATCTTTATCCTGTGACCACACAGACATGGGATCTTTATCCTGTGACCACACAGATATGGGATCTTTATCCTGTGACCACACAGACATGATATCTTTATCCTGTGACCACACAGACATGGGATCTGTATCCTGTGACCACACAGACATGGGATCTTTATCCTGTGACCACACAGACATGGGATCTTTATCCTGTGAGTACACAGACATGGGATCTTTATCCTGTGACCACACAGACATGGGATCTTTATCCTGTGACCACACAGATATGGGATCTTTATCCTGTGACCACACAGACATGATATCTTTATCCTGTGACCACACAGACATGGGATCTGTATCCTGTGACCACACAGACATGGGATCTTTATCCTGTGACCACACAGACATGGGATCTTTATCCTGTGACCACACAGACATGGGATCTTTATCCTGTGACCACACAGACATGGGATCTTTATCCTGTGACCACACATACATGGGATCTTTATCCTGTGACCACACAGACATGGGATCTTTATCCTGTGACCACACAGACATGGGATTTTTATCGTGTGACCACACAGGCATGGGATCTTTATCCTGTGACCACACAGACATGGGATCTTTATCCTGTGACCACACAGACATAGGATCTTTATCCTGTGACCCCACAGACATGGGATCTTTATCCTGTGACCACACAGACATGGGATCTTTATCCTGTGACCACACAGACATGGGATCTTTATCCTGTGACCACACATACATGGGATCTTTATCCTGTGACCACACAGACATGGGATCTTTATCCTGTGACCACACAGACATAGGATCTTTATCCTGTGACCACACAGACACGGGATCTTTATCCTGTGACCACACAGACATGGGATATTTATCCTGTGACCACACAGACATGGGATCTTTATCCTGTGACCACACAGACATGGCATCTTTATCCTGTGACCACACAGACATGGGATCTTTATCCTGTGACCACACAGACATGGGATCTTTATCCTGTGACCACACAGACATGGGATATTTATCCTGTGACCACACAGACATGGGATCTTTATCCTGTGACCACACAGACATGGGATCTTTATCCTGTGAGTACACAGACATGGGATCTTTATCCTGTGACCACACAGACATGGGATCTTTATCCTGTGACCACACAGACATGGCATCTTTATCCTGTGACCAAACAGACATGGGATCTTTATCCTGTGACCACACACACTTGGGATCTTTATCCTGTGACCACACAGACATGGGATCTTTATCCTGTGACCACACAGACATGGGATCTTTATCCTGTGACCACACAGACATGGGATCTTTATCCTGTGACCACACAGACATGGGATCTTTATCCTGTGACCACACAGACATGGGATCTTTATCCTGTGACCACACAGATATGGGATCTTCATCCTGTGACCACACAGACATGGGATCTTTATCCTGTGACCACACAGACATGGGATCTTTATCATGTGACCACACAGACATGGGATCTTTATCCTGTGACCACACAGACATGGGATCTTTATCCTGTGACCACACAGACATGGGATCTTTATCCTGTGACCACACAGACATGGGATCTTTATCCTGTGACCACACAGACATGGGATCTTTATCCTGTGACCACACAGACATGGGATCTTTATCCTGTGACCAAACAGACATGGGATCTTTATCCTGTGACCACACAGACATGGGATCTTTATCCTGTGACCATACAGACATGTGATCTTTATCCTGCGACCACACAGACATGGGATCTTTATCCTGTGACCACACAGACATGGGATCTTTATCCTGTGACCACACAGACATGGGATATTTATCCTGTGACCACACAGACATGGGATCTTTATCCTGTGACCACACAGACATGGGATCTTTATCCTGTGACCACACAGACATGGGATCTTTATCCTGTGACCACACAGACATGGGATCTTTATCCTGTGACCACACAGATATGGGATCTTTATCCTGTGACCACACAGACATGATATCTTTATCCTGTGACCACACAGACATGGGATCTGTATCCTGTGACCACACAGACATGGGATCTTTTCCCTGTGACCACACAGACATGGGATCTTTATCCTGTGAGTACACAGACATGGGATCTTTATCCTGTGACCACACAGACATGGGATCTTTATCCTGTGACCACACAGATATGGGATCTTTATCCTGTGACCACACAGACATGATATCTTTATCCTGTGACCACACAGACATGGGATCTGTATCCTGTGACCACACAGACATGGGATCTTTATCCTGTGACCACACAGACATGGGATCTTTATCCTGTGACCACACAGACATGGGATCTTTATCCTGTGAGTACACAGACATGGGATCTTTATCCTGTGACCACACAGACATGGGATCTTTATCCTGTTACCACACAGACTTGGGATCTTTATCCTGTGACCACACAGACATGGGATCTTTATCCTGTGACCACACAGACATGGGATCTTTATCCTGTGACCACACAGACATGGGATCTTTATCCTGTGACCACACAGACATGGGATCTTTATCCTGTGACCACACAGACATGGGATCTTTATCCTGTGACCACACAGACATGGGATCTTTATCCTGTGACCACACAGATATGGGATCTTTATCCTGTGACCACACAGACATGATATCTTTATCCTGTGACCACACAGACATGGGATCTGTATCCTGTGACCACACAGACATGGGATCTTTATCCTGTGACCACACAGACATGGGATCTTTATCCTGTGAGTACACAGACATGGGATCTTTATCCTGTGACCACACAGACATGGGATCTTTATCCTGTGACCACACAGATATGGGATCTTTATCCTGTGACCACACAGACATGATATCTTTATCCTGTGACCACACAGACATGGGATCTGTATCCTGTGACCACACAGACATGGGATCTTTATCCTGTGACCACACAGACATGGGATCTTTATCCTGTGACCACACAGACATGGGATCTTTATCCTGTGACCACACAGACATGGGATCTTTATCCTGTGACCACACATACATGGGATCTTTATCCTGTGACCACACAGACATGGGATCTTTATCCTGTGACCACACAGACATGGGATTTTTATCGTGTGACCACACAGGCATGGGATCTTTATCCTGTGACCACACAGACATGGGATCTTTATCCTGTGACCACACAGACATAGGATCTTTATCCTGTGACCCCACAGACATGGGATCTTTATCCTGTGACCACACAGACATGGGATCTTTATCCTGTGACCACACAGACATGGGATCTTTATCCTGTGACCACACATACATGGGATCTTTATCCTGTGACCACACAGACATGGGATCTTTATCCTGTGACCACACAGACATAGGATCTTTATCCTGTGACCACACAGACATGGGATCTTTATCCTGTGACCACACAGACATGGGATATTTATCCTGTGACCACACAGACATGGGATCTTTATCCTGTGACCACACAGACATGGCATCTTTATCCTGTGACCACACAGACATGGGATCTTTATCCTGTGACCACACAGACATGGGATCTTTATCCTGTGACCACACAGACATGGGATATTTATCCTGTGACCACACAGACATGGGATCTTTATCCTGTGACCACACAGACATGGGATCTTTATCCTGTGAGTACACAGACATGGGATCTTTATCCTGTGACCACACAGACATGGGATCTTTATCCTGTGACCACACAGACATGGCATCTTTATCCTGTGACCAAACAGACATGGGATCTTTATCCTGTGACCACACACACTTGGGATCTTTATCCTGTGACCACACAGACATGGGATCTTTATCCTGTGACCACACAGACATGGGATCTTTATCCTGTGACCACACAGACATGGGATCTTTATCCTGTGACCACACAGACATGGGATCTTTATCCTGTGACCACACAGACATGGGATCTTTATCCTGTGACCACACAGATATGGGATCTTCATCCTGTGACCACACAGACATGGGATCTTTATCCTGTGACCACACAGACATGGGATCTTTATCATGTGACCACACAGACATGGGATCTTTATCCTGTGACCACACAGACATGGGATCTTTATCCTGTGACCACACAGACATGGGATCTTTATCCTGTGACCACACAGACATGGGATCTTTATCCTGTGACCACACAGACATGGGATCTTTATCCTGTGACCACACAGACATGGGATCTTTATCCTGTGATCAAACAGACATGGGATCTTTATCCTGTGACCACACAGACATGGGATCTTTATCCTGTGACCATACAGACATGTGATCTTTATCCTGCGACCACACAGACATGGGATCTTTATCCTGTGACCACACAGACATGGGATCTTTATCCTGTGACCACACAGACATGGGATATTTATCCTGTGACCACACAGACATGGGATCTTTATCCTGTGACCACACAGACATGGGATCTTTATCCTGTGACCACACAGACATGGGATCTTTATCCTGTGACCACACAGACATGGGATCTTTATCCTGTGACCACACAGACATGGGATCTTTATCCTGTGACCACACAGACATGGGATCTTTATCCTGTGACCACACATACATGGGATCTTTATCCTGTGACCACACAGACATGGGATCTTTATCCTGTGACCACACAGACATGGGATTTTTATCCTGTGACCACACAGGCATGGGATCTTTATCCTGTGACCACACAGACATGGGATCTTTATCCTGTGACCACACAGACATGGGATCTTTATCCTGTGACTACACATACATGGGATCTTTATCCTGTGACCACACAGACATGGGATCTTTATCCTGTGACCACACAGACATGGGATCTTTATCCTGTGACCACACATACATGGGATCTTTATCCTGTGACCACACAGACATGGGATCTTTATCCTGTGACCACACAGACATGGGATCTTTATCCTGTGACCACACAGGCATGGGATCTTTATCCTGTGACCACACAGACATGGGGTGTTTATCCTGTGACCACACAGACATGGGATATTTATCCTGTGACCACACAGACATGGGATCTTTATCCTGTGACCACACAGACATGGGATCTTTATCCTGTGACCACACAGACATGGGATCTTTATCCTGTGACCACACAGACATGGGATATTTATCCTGTGACCACACAGACATGGGATCTTTATCCTGTGACCACACAGACATGGGATATTTATCCTGTGACCACACAGACATGGGATCTTTATCCTGTGACCACACAGACATAGGATCTTTATCCTGTGACCACACAGATATGGGATCTTTATCCTGTGACCACACAGACATGATATCTTTATCCTGTGACCACATAGACATGGGATCTTTATCCTGTGACCACACAGACATGGGATCTTTATCCTGTGACCACACAGACATGGGATCTTTATCCTGTGACCACACAGACATGGGATCTTTATCCTGTGGCCACACAGACATGGGCTCTTTATCCTGTGACCACACAGACATGGGATCTTTATCCTGTGACCACACAGACATGGGATCTTTATCCTGTGACCACACAGACATGGGATTATTATCCTGTGACCACACAGACATGGGATCTTTATCCTGTGACCACACAGACATGATATCTTTATCCTGTGACCACATAGACATGGGATCTTTATCCTGTGACCACACAGACATGGGATCTTTATCCTGTGACCACACAGACATGGGATCTTTATCCTGTGACCACACAGACGTGGGATCTTTATCCTGTGGCCACACAGACATGGGCTCTTTATCCTGTGACCACACAGACATGGGATCTTTATCCTGTGACCACACAGACATGGGATCTTTATCCTGTGACCACACAGACATGGGATCTTTATCCTGTGACCACACAGACATGATATCTGTATCCTGTGACCACACAGACATGGGATCTTTATCCTGTGACCACACAGACATGGGATCTTTATCCTGTGACCACACAGACATGGGATCTTTATCCTGTGACCACACAGACATGGGATCTTTATGCTGTGACCACACAGACATGGGATCTTTATCCTGTGACCACACAGACATGGGATCTTTAACCTGTGACCACACATAGATGGGATCTTTATCCTGTGACCACACAGACATGGGATCTTTATCCTGTGACCACACAGACATGGGATCTTTATCCTGTGACCACACAGACATGGGATCTTTATCCTGTGACCACACAGATATGGGATATTTATCCTGTGACCACACAAACATGGGATCTTTATCCTGTGACCACACAGACATGGGATCTTTATCCTGTGACCACACAGACATGGGATCTTTATCCTGTGACCACACAGACATGGGATCTTTATCCTGTGACCACACAGACATGGGATCTTTATCCTGTGATCACACAGACATGGGATCTTTATCCTGTGACCACACAGACATGGGATCTTTATCCTGTGACCACACAGACATGGGATCTTTATCCTGTGATCACACAGACATGGGATCTTTATCCTGTGACTACACAGACATGGGATCTTTATCCTGTGACCACACAGACATGGCCACAGCGGGGCGCGAAGGCACTTACACGTACCCTGACTCACACGTACCCTGACTCACACGTACCCTGACTTACACGTACCCTGACGCACACGTACCCTGACTCACACGTACCCTGACTTACACGTACCCTGACTCACACGTACCCTGACTCACACGTACCCTGACTTACACGTACCCCGACTCACACGTACCCTCACTCACACGTACCCTGACTCACACGTACCCTGACTTACACGTACTATCGTAGTGCACTTTCCCCTGTCATGCCATGTAGCAGTGCGCCGGGAGCCAGCCCGCCAACCACACAAAAGCAGTCCTGCACTAAAAATATGCTCAAAAGCTAAAGACGCATAGCGACTTCCTAAATTACCCAGTTAAACATTTATTTCATGTCACTTCCCGCTTAAGTGATAAATGCCACATTGATATATTCCGTTTTGTTCATCGGATGGCCATCCACTTTCACTTTATACGGAATATATGTTTGTTGTAATTTGTTGCTGTCATTTCATCGTTTCATTCATCTTTATCACCTCTCATCTGGGTGACAGTTGCGCAGCATCGTTAAGCTACACTGAGTGATGAGACTGACAGGGAGATCAGGTATATTCAATATGTGTCTTGAACCCGAACCTCGTTTACCTATTGATCCAGATGCTATGGGTATATTTAAGCCCGTATGAAACAAGTACCACTACGCGCCTATTAGATTAACTAGGGTGCTTCCTGGCACTAAGAGGCAAACTTCGTTAGCATCAGACATGTGTTTCAAAGTTGATAGGGCTCCTGCACATACGATGGCCTATGCAGTTCTTGTGGTGCGTGCATGTTTATGTCCCCGAAGGTCAAGGCCGTGTGTGCACTGACGCCCGCCGCCCAGCAGCCAGCCGCACGCTCAGGCAGACGCCTTTAGCCTGACGCCCGAGCCAGAGACACCGCACAGCAAGCGACTGCGCTAGCAGACGACACACTGCATCGTTCTTAAACGTTTACCAGCGTGCTTCTACGCATTTTATTATCTTGGAGTTAATGTATATATATATATATAGGTTGCTTTGGTGTTTTCTAGCATTCGTTTTCTTAGGCATTCATCATTAGCCATGAAGGAGCGATTAAGATTGTTATACACAAAGGTTCACAATTGTATGGGCAGTGATCAATGGCCTCGATGAGTATTGTTTATGCTCGTATTTAATGCCTGTGGATGTAAATGAATTTTTGCTACAGTTAGGAGGAGCTAAAAAGAACTCACTGGTCGAACTTTTAAACCCCAATAATGGTAATATCCGAGATGTAGACCCTGCTAACCAATATATTCAGCATTCTCCGTATTATGAGTTAGATCAATTGGATCCTGTTCTGCAAAACAGGACCGATGATTTTTCCATTCTTAGTATGAATGTGGCCAGTATCAATGCCAAGATCGATGAACTTCAAATAATGATTGATATGTTATATAAGCAAAATATTGTATTTTCCGCTTTATGTATACAAGAGTCCTGGTTAACCGACATGTCAGATACATCCCTATTTCATATTGAGGGATATACACTTATATCCAAAGGTAAAACTTGCAGTGAGCATGGTGGGCTAATGATATATTTAAAAGATACTCTAAGCTTCACGGTCCTAGATATTCCTATTGATTCTGAAATTTGGGAAGGTCAATTTATAAAGGTAAAGGGATCTGATAAAACTATTATACTAGGAAATATATATAGGCCACCATGCGACATTAATGAAAATTACTGGACCTTTACTGAGGAATTTTCAAAAATCTTATCCCTCTTTGAGAGAAAGAGCGGTGAATTATTAGTAACCGGAGATTTCAATATTGACTTACTTCAAATCAATGAAAAAGCAGCATTTAGTAATTATTTTGACACTATCACATCCCTTGGCTTTTTCCCAAAGATTACATTTCCAACAAGACTTTCAAAGTATAAAGGAACCCTTATAGATAATTTTCTGGTACGAATATCTCCTGCCATGCAATCTGCTGTTTCTGGTATTTTAGTGAAATCGATTTCAGACCACTTCCCGTATTTCCTCAGCCTAGACTTACAGCAAAAGGCAACGAGGAAATCACCCGCATACGTCACAATTAAAAATAATGACCCTGCTACAATTAATTTGTTTACTGATCATGTGGTAGATTTTGATGTGTTTAGTAGACTGAACCATGAAATGGGAACTGATCCTAACCTAAATTACGATATCTTACAGGATATCTTAGTAAAATCTAAAGAAATGTTTTTGTCGGATAAAGTTGTGAAGTTTAATAAAAAAAAGCATAAAATGTCGAACTGGATTTCGAACGGTATCATCAAATCTATTGCATTTAAGGATCGACTGTATAAGAAACTTAAGACGACTCCGTCTACCAGTTCACAATATAATACGTTAAAAATAAATTTTAAAACTTATAATAATATTTTAAAACAATGTATTCGTACCGCAAAAAAAGATTACTATTATAATTACTTCGATAAGTGTAAGGGGGATATAAAAAGAACGTGGCAAGCGATTAACACAGTCCTGAATAACAATAGGGCGAAGAATAAATCATTGCCTGAGGAATTTAGCATAAATAGAGAACTTATTAGTGACAAAGTAGTCGTAACAAATACTTTTAATGCATTCTTCTCTTCTGTTGGTTCGACAGCCTGTGAAGGACTTCGAACTGAAGACCATCCCTCTTTCTCTCAATACCTTGGATCGCCGGCTACTTCCAAAATGAACTTTGAGCTTATAACCAAAGCAACAGTTGAAAAAATCATCGATGGTCTCAAACCTAAACAAAGCACTGGGGATGATGGGCTATCTGTGAAACTACTTAAGGTATTAAAATTCGATCTAAGTGAGTCACTGGCCTTAATCATTAATCAATCGCTTTCTACAGGAATATTCCCTGACAAATTGAAAATTGCAAAGATAACTCCGGTTTTTAAGAAAGGAGATGCTTCCAATATCGACAATTATAGACCCATCTCCGTTCTGCCTGCAATTTCAAAGGTATTTGAAAAGATTATTTATGATCAAATCTATGATTATTTCCAGAAAGAAAAATTATTTTACAATGGTCAATATGGTTTCAGAAAGAAACATTCCACCCAGCTTGCCGCGCTTGAATTAGTTGATCGAACTCTGCAAAAGCTGGACGAGGGCGAGGTTCCTATCAGTATATATCTGGATCTGTCGAAGGCGTTTGACACTTTAAATCATAACATTCTTATCCATAAACTAAAACACTATGGTCTATCTGAACCAGCTATTTCTTTGCTAACGTGTTATCTCACAAATCGTTATCAATATGTGCACTTGGGAGATGTTAAATCAAATGTAACGAAAATATCTCGAGGGGTACCTCAGGGCTCTATTCTGGGTCCCTTGCTATTTATTATTTATGTAAACGACATGTCACGCGCCAGTCAGCTATTTAGAGCTATTGTATATGCTGATGATACCACTCTGTGTAGCACGTTGACTGCGTCATCGTCTGATAACATGCTGGTTGATGATATATTAAACGACGAACTCTCTAAGATATACGGTTGGCTATGTGCAAACGAGTTATCGCTTAACGTTTCCAAAACCAAATTTATGATATTTTGTATGCCGCGAAAAATTGTTAGAATTCCGCGTTTATTCATAAATAACATATCTGTCGAGTGCGTAGAAGAGTTCGATTTTTTGGGTCTGACAGTTCAGAAAGATCTCAAGTGGAACGGTCATATTAATAAGATATCTTCAAAAATATCAAAGGTTATCGGGGTAATGAGTAAGTTAAAACATGCAGTTCCATCCTATGTTTTGAAAATTATTTACAACTCTTTGATCCTACCCCATTTACACTATAATGTTCTGGCATGGGGCTTCCAAGCTGATCGTATAAGGTTATTGCAGAAAAAGGTGATTCGCATCATAGCAAAGGGTTCATATCTTTGTCATACGGAACCATTATTTAAGCAATTAAGTGTGTTGAAGCTGACAGACATAATGTTCTCTCAACAACTGAAATTTTATTACAAGCATTTCCACGGGGATCTACCAGATTACTTTTTAACTGATATGCCTATCTCCAAAGTGTCGGATCTTCATCTTCATAACTATGACACAAGACAAAAGGATGACCTGCTAGTTGCACGGGTAAAACATAAGTTTGCTGAACAATGTTTAAGATATCGATTTGCTAGAAATATAAACGAAACACCTGATATTATATTAGATAAGGTCAAAACTCATGAATTGGACGGATTTTCAAAATATGTCAAACAGTTCTTGCTTAATATGTATTCATTGGTATGTGATATGGTTAATTGTTATATTTGCCAAAGAAATAATTAGAATATAAGAGGTCTCCCCCTTTGTTTACTTCTCGGTAAGAGCGACGTGTTAATATTTCATCTAATTCCCTCAAGACTCTCGCCTTTACATATACTTAATATAACTTTGTATCTTTGTGATGACGCGATGATTTTTTGTTGTTGTTTTTTTTTTTTTTTTTTCTTTTTTTCGTTTTTTTTTTCTTTGGTGGCTCCTATGCCAGCGGCCCTCGTGGTCTTAATGGGAGTCCCCAGAGCGAGAATTTTCTACGTTGCCATGTTTTTTGCCATCTAATGTTTGTAGTGGTTCTTGCTCAAATAAATGACATTGAATTGAATTGAATTGTAGTGGTATAAAATTTGGATGTATGAATGTTCGAGGTATTGCTTCAACGTCAAAACGGAGAGATGTGAGCGAATGGCTACAGGGGCAAAAACTATCGGTCTATTGTCTCCAAGATGTTCACCTTGATACAAAAACTCAGGCAGATTTAAGAGACGAGTGGGGATGTGAGTGTTTTTGTAACTCTTCCTGTTCACAGTCTAGGGGCGTTGCGATCATTATAACGAAACGCGTACAGTACGAGGTTCACGGTGTCCAGAGTGATGACTCTGGTAATCTTCTGGTATTGGATGTCACTTTGAATGGGTACAGGTTGACTTTAGCCACTGTGTATGGTCCAAATAAGGACACCCCAGAGTTCTTTGAAAACTTACAACAAAAAGTAGACAGTATGGGCAACGCTAGCATGCTGCTTTGCGGAGACTGGAATTTAGTATTAAAACAGGAACTAGACACACACGGTTATAAAAGAGAAAATAATGTAAAGGCTAGGAGCCGGGTACTTAATATGATAGAGTCCTTAGAACTCATAGATACCTGGAGGGTTATGCACCCAGATACTAAACGTTTCACCTGGGTCAATCAACAGTGCAAAACGCAGCGAGCTAGGCTGGATTTTTACCTCTCTTCTCCAGATCTGCATGCCGTTACACAAAGTGCCACAATACGACCTGGGTATAGAACGGATCATTGTCTTACTACTATTGATGTAGACATTCTAACAGCTGAAAGAGGGAAGGGGTTCTGGAAATTAAACACTTCTCTGTTTTACGATGAGGAATACGTTAGGCTGATTAAAGACTGTATTGCAAACGTAGAGAAACACTATAGGGCGACACCAGGTGTGGAAGTCATTAACGATCAACTCTTTTTTGAAATGCTGAAAATGGAAATTCGCGGTAAAACTATCAGTTATAGTTCGTTTAAGAAAAAGACACTAGACAAGCAGATTTGGGGGATAGAGCAAGATATAGAAAAGCTAGATATCAGAATAGATCTAAATGCAGCAGAGAGCGCTGATTTGGTAGCCAAGCGCGATGAGTTAAGTTTTGAACTAGAAAAGCTACGCTCCCCCAAGATAAAGGCCACAATGTTACGAGCCCGGGCCAAATATTATGAGAAAGGGGAGAAGCCTAGCAGATATTTTTGCAGCCTTGAGAAAAGAAATTATATAAATAAATTAATCACTAAGCTAGATGTTAATGGCAAAGAGTTGATGGACCCAAATGACATCTTGGTCGAGCAAAAGACCTTTTATAAGAAATTATATTCAAAATGTGACTATATGTCTTCGAAAGGCGACATGAACCAGTTTTTAAATTCCAAGCATATAAAACAGCTCTCAGAACAGCAAAAGGCTATATGTGAGGGAGAAATTACTTTGGAAGAAGTCAAACAAGTTACAAATGGTATGAAAAACAACAAGTGTCCAGGGAGCGACGGACTCCCAATAGACTTTTATAAGTTCTTTTGGAAGGACATTGGAATACATCTGATGAACAGTCTAAGACATGCATGTCAGCAGGGTACTCTATCTATAACACAAAGACAATGTATCATTACCTGTTTACCTAAACCAGAGAAACCTAGACAATATCTGAAAAATTGGGGGGCTATTACTTTACTTAATGCAGATTACAAAGTTCTAGCTGGTGTGCTTGCACTAAGGATGAAAAATATTTTACCAACGATCATCAGTTCGGACCAGAAAGGTTTTTTAAAAATCGCTTCATAGGAGAAAATACTAGAATTGTATACGATTTAATGCACTATTTAAGAGAACAGAACAAAACAGGGCTATTATTACTTGTTGACTTCGAAAAAGCGTTTGACTCTTTAAGCTGGGACTATACTACACAGCTTCTACATGCATATGGTTTTGGGGATGAGTTTATAAGGTACTATATGTCGTTGTACGAGGACTCCAACAGCTGCGTCATAAACAATGGTATATTTTCTGAATTCTTTAGGCTGGAAAGAGGTTGCAGACAGGGTGACCCCCTGTCCCCATACTTGTTTATTCTTGCGGTGGAACCTCTAGCCATGGCCATCAAAAACTGCCCTGACGTGAAAGGTATCTAAATTCGAGAGAAAGTATATAAGTTAGGGCAATATGCCGATGACGCTTTCTTATTGTTGGACGGCAGTGAATCATCTCTACGTGCTGCACTAGGGATCCTTGACTCGTTTTATAAATGTTCGGGTTTGAAAATGAATGTGGACAAAACGAAGGCCGTGTGGTTGGGAAGAAAGCCAAAAGGCAGAGATAAAATATGTCGTGATCTATGTCTTGGCTGGGTTACGGAGTTTACACTGCTGGGAATAAAATTCGATACTGACCTACATAAAATGCTGCAAATAAATCTTAGTAGCAAGATTTCAGTAATTCAAAATCTCTTCAGCGCCTACGAGAAGAGAAGTCTCTCATTGAGGGGTCGGGTTACTGTTGCTAAGACCCTGGCTTTGCCTAAACTGGTCCACGTGCTGTCAGTCCTTCCCTCCCCTAGTAAAGCTTATATTAGTCAGCTAGAGGGTATGATTCGGTCTTTTATATGGCGTAAGAAAAAGTCTAAAATCTCGCTCACCCGTTTGGCACAGGAGGCTGAAGATGGAGGTGTTAATCTGACTCATATTCCGTCATTCATCCAATCACTAAAACTTACATGGGTGCGTCGGTTAATAACCACAGACGGCGCTTGGCAAGATTTCTTCACGGACGTGGTGTGTACGAACAAATCGCTGTTTTGGGAAATGGACACTAAATCCTTGAAAGATTGCAAAAAAAATAACTAACCCTTTCTGGGCTGATGTAGTAAAAGCATGGATCCATTTTCGAAATATCTTACCTCCGAAAACACCGTTTGAGATGCCTCTCTGGAACACCCACTTCATGAAAAATCCCAACCTTGTTACCCGACAGCAGGAATTTATAAATAAGGGAGTTGTATATTATAACGATGTACTAAATGATGACGGGTCACCTTTAGGATGGCAAAGTTTTACGCATAAGTTTAATATTAAACTAAACTTTGCTGACTTCTATAGTCTTATTCACAGTGTACCCCAAGAATGGAGACGGTATTGTCAGCAAGAGCATTCCAAACCATCGGATGTAAGCTGTAAATATTTAGATTTTATGCGGATAAATAACAAAATTTGTAATAAGGCGTATAAGGTGATAGTAAAAGAATTACAAGTGTCGAAAACAAACGAAATAAAATGGGCAGAAAACTTGAATCTTAATTTAGAAGAAACCCCATGGAAAACCCTGTACTGCCTACCATTGAAGTGTACGACTCTTCTCTCTCCTTCCCTTATCCCAAATTCCCCGCCTTTATATACCTCATCCTGCATCCGTTATTGCTCGCTAGTATTCGCTGTCTCGGTACCCCACACTTCTCACCACCTCCTACTTGACGACCCCAACTATCGTACCGCCCCCTACTAGACTAGCTAATCCTTCACCGGTTGTTTCTCGCTGGTCTTGGCTGACGCGGTACCCCAGACATCGCACCACCCCCTACATCACCACCCCAAACCTCGTACCGCCCCTGACTTTACCATCCCAAATATCGCACCACCCCCTACTAGACTAGCTTTTCCTTCACCCGATGTTTTTCCCTAGTTCTGACTGTCTCGGTACCCCAGACGTCGCACCATCCCCTCCCTGTGTCGCTGACCTACTACCGGCCGCGCAACCACTTGACGGCTCCGAGATACATGCCAGACACCTACTGCGACCGCTGCTATGTGAATGCCACAATACATATAACAATTACTCACTAGATATTCTACACTATATACTTATATGTTCATTTAATAAAGAGCACGATTAATTCAGTCCATGGATGAGTGTTATCATTCAACTGACTAATTCCCCGACCACAGTAATATCGCACGCGGGTCGATGTGGTGTCAGTGTGGTGTCGGTCACGGGTCGGCGTGGTGTCAGTGTGGTGTCGGCCACGAGTGGGTGTGGTGTCAGTGTGGTGTCGGCCACGGGTCAGTCATGTGTCAGTGTGGTGTCCGCCACGGGGCTGTGTGGTGTCCGTGGGGTGTCCGCCACGGGTCGGTATGGTGTCAGTGTGGTGTCGGTGTGGTGTCAGTGTGCAGTCCGCCACGCGTCTGTGCGGTGTCAGTGTGGTGTCGGCCACGGGTTTGTTTGCTGTCAGTGTAGTGTTGGCCACCGGTCGGTGTGGTGTCAGTGTGGTGTCGGCCACGGGTCGGTGTGGTGTCGGACACCGGTCGGTGTAGTGTCAGTGTGGCGTCGGCCACCGGTCGGTGTAGTGTCAGTGTGGTGTCGGCCACGGGTCGGTGTGGTGTCAGTGTGGTGTCGGACGCGGGTCGGTGTGGTGTCGGTGTGGTGTCGGACGCAGGTCGGTGTGCTGTCAGTGTGGTGTCGGCCACGGGTCGGCGTGGTGTCAGTGTGGTGTTGGCCACGGGTCGGTGTGGTGTCAGTGTGGTGTCGGCCACGGGTCGGTGTGGTGTCAGTGTGGTGTCGGCCACGGGTGGGTGTGGTGTCAGTGTGGTGTCGGACGCGGGTCGGTGTGGTGTCAGTGTGGTGTCGGACGCGGGTCGGTGTGGTGTCAGTGTAGTGTCCGCCACGGGTCGCTGTGTTGTCTGTGTGGTGTTGGCCACAGGTCGGTGTGCTGTCAGTGTGGTGTCGGCTACGGGTCGGTGTGGTGTCAGTGTGGTGTTGGCCACGGGTCGCTGTGTTGTCTGTGTGGTGTCCGCCACTGGTCTGTGTGCTGTCAGTGTGGTGTCGGTCACGGGTCGGCGTGGTGTCAGTGTGGTGTCGGCCACGAGTGGGTGTGGTGTCAGTGTGGTGTCGGCCACGGGTCAGTCATGTGTCAGTGTGGTGTCCGCCACGGGGCTGTGTGGTGTCCGTGGGGTGTCCGCCACGGGTCGGTATGGTGTCAGTGTGGTGTCGGTGTGGTGTCAGTGTGCAGTCCGCCACGCGTCTGTGCGGTGTCAGTGTGGTGTCGGCCACGGGTTTGTTTGCTGTCAGTGTAGTGTTGGCCACCGGTCGGTGTGGTGTCAGTGTGGTGTCGGCCACGGGGCGGTGTGGTGTCAGTGTGGTGTCGGCCACAGGTCGGTGTGGTGTCAGTGTGGTGTCCGCCACGGGTCGGTGTGGTGTCAGTGTGGTGTCGGCCACAGGTCGGTGTGGTGTCAGTGTGGTGTCGGCCACGGGTTTGTTTGCTGTCAGTGTAGTGTTGGCCACCGGTCGGTGTGGTGTCATTGTGGTGTCGGCCACAGGTCGGTGTGGTGTCAGTGTGGTCTCCGCCACGGGTCGGTGTGGTGTCAGTGTGGTGTCGGCCACAGGTCGGTGTGGTGTCAGTGTGGTGTCGGCCACGGGTTTGTTTGCTGTCAGTGTAGTGTTGGCCACCGGTCGGTGTTGTGTCAGTGTGGTGTCGGCCACAGGTCGGTGTGGTGTCGGACACGGGTCGATGTAGTGTCAGTGTGGTGTGCGCCACGGGTCGGTGTGGTGTCAGTGTGGTGTCGGCCACAGGTCGGTGCGGTGTCAATGGGGTGTCGGCCACAGGTCGGTGTGGTGTTAGTGTTGTGTCGGCCAGAGGTCGGCGTGGTGTCAGTGTGGTGTCGGCTGCGGGTCGGTGTGGTGTCAGTGTGGTGTCGGCCACGGGTCGACGTGGTGTCAGTGTGGTGTCGGCTGCGGGTCGGTGTGGTGTCAGTGTGGTGTCGGCTGCGGGTCGGCGTGGTGTCAGTGTGGTGTCGGCCACGGGTCGGTGTGGTGTCAGTGTGATGTCGGCCACAGGTCGGTGTGGTGTCAGTGTGGTGTCGGCCACGGGTCGGTGTGGTGTCAGTGTGGTGTCGGCCACAGGTCGGTGCGGTGTCAGTCTGGTGTCGGCCACGGGTCGGTGTGGTGTCAGTGTGGTGTCGGCCTCGGGTCGGTGTGGTGTCAGCGTGGTGTCGGCTACGTGTCGGCGTGGTGTCAGTGTGGTGTCGGCCACAGGTCGGTGTGGTGTCAGTGGGGTGTCGGCCACGGGTCGGGGTGGTGTCAGTGTGGTGTCGGCCATGGGTCGGTGTTGTGTCAGTGTGTTGTCGGCCACAGGTCGGTGTGGTGTCAGTGTGGTGTCGGCCATGGGTCGGTGTTGTGTCAGTATGGTTTCGGCCACAGGTCGGTGTGGTGCCAGTGAGGTGTCGGCCACAGGTCGGTGTAGTGTCAGTGTGGTGTCGGCCACGGGTCGGTGTGGTGTCAGTCTGTAGTCGGCGACGGGTTGGTGTATTGTCAGTGTGGTGTCGGCCACGGGTCTGTGTGGTGTCGGACACGGGTCGGTGTGGTGTCAGCGGGGTGTCGGCCGCGGGTCGGTGTGGTGTCAGTGTAATATCGGAAGCGAGTCGCTGTGGTGTCAGTGTGGTCTCGGCCACGGGTCGGTGTGGTGTCAGTGTGGTGTCAGACACGGGTCGGTGTATTGTCAGTGTGGTGTCGGCCACGGGTCTGTGTGGTGTCGGACACGGGTCAGTGTAGTGTCAGTGTGGTGTCGGCCACGAGTCTGTGTGGTGTCTGACCCTGGTCGGTGTAGTGTCAGTGTGGCGTCGGACACGGGTCGGTGTAGTGTCAGTGTGGTGTCGGCCACGGGTCGGTGTAGTGTCAGTGTGGTCTCGTCCACGGGTCGGTGTGGTTTCAGTGTAACGTCGGACGCGGGTCGGTGTGGTGTCAGTGTGGTGTCGGCCACGGGTCGGTGTGGTGTCATTGTGGTGTCGGACGCGGGTCGGTGTGGTGTCAGTGTGGTGTCAGCCACGGGTCGGTGTGGTGTCAGTGTGGTGTCAGCCACGGGTCGGTGCGCCGTCAGTGTGGTGTCGGAGACGGGTCGGTGTGGTGTCAGTGTGGTGTCGGCCACGGGTCGGTGTGGTGTCAGTGTGGTGTCGGCCACGGGACGGTGTGGTGTCAGTGTGGTGTCGGCCACGGGTCGGCGTTGTGTCAGTGTGGTGTCGGCTACAGGTCGGTGTGGTGTCAGTGTGGTGTCGGCCACGGGTCGGTGTGGTGTCAGTGTGGTGTCGGCCACGGGTCGGTGTGGTGTCAGTGTGGTGTCGGAGACGGGTCGGCGTGGTGTCGGCCACGGGACGGTGTGATGTCAGTGTGGTGTCGCCCACTGGTCGGTGTGGTGTCAGTGTGGTGTCGGCCACGGGTCGGCGTGGTGTCAGTGTGGTGTCGGCCACGGGTCGGCGTGGTGTCGGCCACGGGACGGTGTGGTGTCAGTGTGGTTGGTTGGTTATTCAGGACGCTTTAACCACTTTTTGTCATATCGCGTCAATGGGAGAAGGAAGGGAGAGTGGAGCCATGTCCCCGGGGGTGACCCCCTACTCTTTACGACGAAAGACATGGGATCTTTATCCTGCGACCACACAGACATGGCCACAGCGGGGCGCGAACCATCGACCCACGCGACGTTAGGCTCTCAGGTGACCAGAGCACTCAATGCGAGCGCTCTAGCCCACTGAGCTGTCGCGCCGCCCCCCTGGTGTCAGTGTGGTGTCGGCCACGGGTCGGCGTGGTGTCAGTGTGGTGTCGGCCACGGGTCGGTGTGGTGTCGGCCACGGGTCGGTGTGGTGTACGCCACGGGTCGGCGTGGTGTCAGTGTGGTGTCGGCCACGTGTCGGCGTGGTGTCAGTGTGGTGTCGGCCACGTGTCGGTGTGGTGTCAGTGTGGTGTCGGCCACGGGTCGGCGTGGTGTCAGTGTGGTGTCGGCCACGGGTCGGCATGGTGTCAGTGTGGTGTCGGCCACGGGTCGGTGTGGTGTCCGCCACGGGTCGGTGTGGTGTCGGCCACGGGTCGGTGTGGTGTCCGCCACGGGTCGGCGTGGTGTCAGTGTGGTGTCGGCCACGTGTCGGCGTGGTGTCAGTGTGGTGTCGGCCACGTGTCGGTGTGGTGTCACTGTGGTGTCGGCCACGGGTCGGCGTGGTGTCAGTGTGGTGTCGACCACGGGACGGTGTGGTGTCAGTGTGGTGTCGGCAAAGGGTCGGCATGGTGTCAGTGTGGTGTCGGCCACGGGTCGGTGTGGTGTCCGCCACGGGTCGGCGTGGTGTCAGTGAGGTGTCGGCCACGTGTCGGCGTGGTGTCAGTCAGGTGTCGGCCACGGGTCGTCGTGGTGTCAGTGTGGTGTCGGCCACGGGTCGGCGTGGTGTCAGTGTGGTGTCGGCCACGGGTCGGTGTGGTGTCAGTGTGGTGTCGGCCACAGGTCGGTGTGTTGTCAGTGTGGTGTCGGCCACGTGTCGGTGTGTTGTCAGTGTGGTGTCGGCCACGGGTCTGTGTGGTGTCAGTGTGGTGTCGGCCACGGGTCGGTGTGTTGTCAGTGTGGTGTCGGCCACGGTTCGGTGTAGTGTCAGTGTGGTGTCGTCCACGGGTCGGTGTGGTTTCAATGTAACGTCGGACGCGGGTCGGTGTGCTGTCAGTGTGGTGTCGGCCACGGGTCGGCGTGGTGTCAGTGTGGTGTCGGCCACGGGTCGGCGTGGTGTCAGTGTGGTGTCGGCCACGGGTCGGCGTGGTGTCAGTGTGGTGTCGGCCACGGGTCGGTGTGGTGTCAGTGTGGTGTCGGCCACAGGTCGGTGTGTTGTCAGTGTGGTGTCGAGCACGGGTCGGTGTGGAGTCAGTGTGGTGTCGGCCACGGGTCGGTGTGGTGTCAGTGTGGTGTCGGCCACGGGTCGGTGTGGTGTCAGTGTGGTGTCGGCCACGGGTCGGTGTGGTGTCAGTGTGGTGTCGGCCACGGGACGGTGTGGTGTCAGTGTGGTGTCGGCCACGGGTCGGTGTGGTGTCAGTGTGGTGTCGGCCACGGGTCGGTGTGGTGTCAGTGTGGTGTCGGCCACGGGTCGGTGTGGTGTCAGTGTGGTGTCGGCCACGGGTCGGTGTAGTGTCAGTGTGGTGTCAGCCACGGGTCGGTGTGGTGTCAGTGTGGTGTCGGCCACGGGACGGTGTGGTGTCAGTGTGGTGTCAGCCACGGGTCGGTGTGGTGTCAGTGTGGTGTCGGCCACGGGACGGTGTGGTGTCAGTGTGGTGTCGGCCACGGGTCGGCGTGGTGTCGGCCACGGGTCGGTGTGTTGTCAGTGTGGTGTCGGCCACGGGTCGGTGTGTTGTCAGTGTGGTGTCGGCCACGGGTCGGTGTGTTGTCAGTGTGGTGTCCGCCACGGGTTGGTGTGGTGTCAGTGTGGTGTCGGCCACGGGTTGGTGTGGTGTCAGTGAGGTGTCGGCCACGGGTCGGCGTGGTGTCAGTGTGGTGTCGGTGTGGTGTCGGCCACGGGTCGGTGTAGTGTCGGCCACGGGTCGGTGTGTTGTCAGTGTGGTGTCGGTCACGAGTCGGTGTGTTGTCAGTGTGGTGTCCGCCACGGGTTGGTGTGGTGTCAGTGTGGTGTCGGCCACGGGTTGGTGTGGTGTCATTGAGGTGTCGGCCACGGGTCGGCGTGGTGTCAGTGTGGTGTCGGTGTGGTGTCGGCCACGGGTCGGTGTAGTGTCGGCCACGGGTCGGTGTGTTGTCAGTGTGGTGTCGGCCACGGGTCGGTGTGGTGTCAGTGTGGTGTCGGCGTGGTGTCAGTGTGGTGTCCGCCACGGGTCGGTGTGGTGTCAGTGTGGTGTCGGCCACGGGTCGGTATGGTGTCAGTGTGGTGTCGGCCACGGGTCGGTGTGGTATCAGTGTGGTGTCGGCCACGGGTCGGCGTGGTGTCAGTGTGGTGTCGGCCACGGGTCGGTGTGTTGTCAGTGTGGTGTCGGCCACGGGTCGGTGTGTTGTCAGTGTGGTGTCGGCCACGGGTCGGTGTGTTGTCAGTGTGGTGTCGGCCACGGTTTGGTGTGGTGTCAGTGTGGTGTCGGCCACGGGTTGATGGGGTGTCAGTGAGGTGTCGGCCACGGGTCGGCGTGGTGTCAGTGTGGTGTCGGTGTGGTGTCGGCCACGGGTCGGTGTGGTGTCCGCCACGGGTCGGCGTGGTGTCAGTGAGGTGTCGGCCACGTGTCGGCGTGGTGTCAGTGAGGTGTCGGCCACGGGTCGTCGTGGTGTCAGTGTGGTGTCGGCCACGGGTCGGCGTGGTGTCAGTGTGGTGTCGGCCACGGGTCGGTGTGGTGTCAGTGTGGTGTCGGCCACAGGTCGGTGTGTTGTCAGTGTGGTGTCGGCCACGTGTCGGTGTGTTGTCAGTGTGGTGTCGGCCACGGGTCTGTGTGGTGTCAGTGTGGTGTCGGCCACGGGTCGGTGTGTTGTCAGTGTGGTGTCGGCCACGGTTCGGTGTAGTGTCAGTGTGGTGTCGTCCACGGGTCGGTGTGGTTGCAATGTAACGTCGGACGCGGGTCGGTGTGCTGTCAGTGTGGTGTCGGCAACGGGTCGGCGTGGTGTCAGTGTGGTGTCGGCCACGGGTCGGCCTGGTGTCAGTGTGGTGTCGGCCACGGGTCGGCGTGGTGTCAGTGTGGTGTAGGCCACGGGTCGGTGTGGTGTCAGTGTGGTGTCGGCCACGGGACGGTGTGGTGTCAGTGTGGTGTCGGCCACGGGTCGGTGTGATGTCAGTGTGGTGTCGGCCACGGGTCGGTGTAGTGTCAGTGTGATGTCGAACACGGGTCGGTGTGGAGTCAGTGTGGTGTCGGCCACGGGTCGGTGTGGTGTCCGTGTGGTGTCGGCCACGGGTCGGTGTGGTGTCAGTGTGGTGTCGGCCACGGGTCGGTGTGGTGTCAGTGTGGTGTCGGCCACGGGACGGTGTGGTGTCAGTGTGGTGTCGGCCACGGGTCGGTGTGATGTCAGTGTGGTGTCGGCCACGGGTCGGTGTGGTGTCAGTGTGGTGTCGGCCACGGGTCGGTGTGGTGTCAGTGTGGTGTCGGCCACGGGTCGGTGTAGTGTCAGTGTGGTGTCAGCCACGGGTCGGTGTGGTGTCAGTGTGGTGTCGGCCACGGGACGGTGTGGTGTCAGTGTGGTGTCAGCCACGGGTCGGTGTGGTGTCAGTGTGGGGTCGGCCACGGGACGGTGTGGTGTCAGTGTGGTGTCGGCCACGGGTCGGCGTGGTGTCGGCCACGGGTCGGTGTGTTGTCACTGTGGTGTCGGCCACGGGTCGGTGTGTTGTCAGTGTGGTGTCGGCCACGGGTCGGTGTGTTGTCAGTGTGGTGTCCGCCACGGGTTGGTGTGGTGTCAGTGTGGTGTCGGCCACGGGTTGGTGTGGTGTCAGTGAGGTGTCGGCCACGGGTCGGCGTGGTGTCAGTGTGGTGTCGGTGTGGTGTCGGCCACGCGTCGGTGTAGTGTCGGCCACGGGTCGGTGTGTTGTCAGTTTGGTGTCGGCCACGGGTCGGTGTGGTGTCAGTGTGGTGTCGGCGTGGTGTCAGTGTGGTGTCCGCCACGGGTCGGTGTGGTGTCAGTGTGGTGTCGGCCACGGGTCGGTATGGTGTCAGTGTGGTGTCGGCCACGGGTCGGTGTGGTATCAGTGTGGTGTCGGCCACGGGTCGGCGTGGTGTCAGTGTGGTGTCGGCCACGGGTCGGTGTGGTGTCAATGTGGTGTCGGCCACGGGTCGGTGTGGTGTCAGTGTGGTGTCGGCCACGGGTCGGTGTGGTGTCAGTGTGGTGTCGGCCACGGGTCGGTGTGTTGTCAGTGTGGTGTCGGCCACGGGTCGGTGTGTTGTCAGTGTGGTGTCGGCCACGGGTCGGTGTGTTGTCAGTGTGGTGTCGGCCACGGTTTGGTGTGGTGTCAGTGTGGTGTCGGCCACGGGTTGATGTGGTGTCAGTGAGGTGTCGGCCACGGGTCGGCGTGGTGTCAGTGTGGTGTCGGTGTGGTGTCGGCCACGGGTCGGTGTGGTGTCGGCCACGGGTCGGTGTGTTGTCAGTGTGGTGTCGGCCACGGGTCGGTGTGGTGTCAGTGTGGTGTCGGCCACGGGTCGGCGTGGTGTCAGTGTGGTGTCCGCCACGGGTCGGTGTGGTGTCAGTATGGTGTCGGCCACGGGTCGGTGTGGTGTCGGCCACGGGTCGGTGTGGTGTCGGCCACGGGTCGGTGTGGTGTCAGTGTGGTGTCCGCCACGGGTCGGTGTGGTGTCAGTGTGGTGTCGGCCACGGGTCGGTGTGGTGTCAGTGTGGTGTCGGCCACGGGTTGGTGTGGTGTCAGTGAGGTGTCGGCCACGGGTCGGTGTGGTGTCGGCCACGGGTCGGTGTGGTGTCGGCCACGGGTCGGTGTGTTGTCAGTGTGGTGTCGGCCACGAGTCGGTGTGGTGTCGGCCACGGGTCGGTGTGGTGTCGGCCACGGGTCGGTGTGTTGTCAGTGTGGTGTCGGCCACGGGTCGGTGTGGTGTCAGTGTGGTGTCGGCCACGGGTCGGCGTGGTGTCAGTGTGGTGTCCGCCACGGGTCGGTGTGGTGTCAGTGTGGTGTCGGCCACGGGTCGGTCACGGGTCGGTGTAGTGTCACTGTGGTGTCGGCCACGGGTCGGTGTGGTGTCAGTGTGGTGTCGGCCACGGGTCGGCGTGGTGTCAGTATGGTGTCAGTGTCTTCTCGGCTACGGGTCGGCTTGCCCCCGAGCTGGGACACCACGGTCTTGAGGAGCTGGATGTTGTGGCCTCCCTTGGCGCCCGCCGTCGACAGGACGGCCGGCCGCAGACCGCCACCTGGCGGCAACAACACGAGTCACGGTTAAATAGCGACCGACGAGGGCCGACCAACCACAGTGAAGTAAGGATACAAAACAACATTAAATACATCTATTATCTATTTAATATATTTAATATAGTTATTACATATTAAATACATATTTATTAAACATATATATATTTATTACATGTATATAGTGGATACATATATTATACATAACATAATGTCATTAAAGATTTCCCGAATGAGAACGTCATTGGTTTAAGGAGTAGCTGGGGGTGTTGTGTGTGCAGGCGGCCGTGAGTGTTGACCTGTGATGAGCTGGTGCGGGGCGATAACCTTGCCCTGTGGAGACTGCAGCAGGAAGCCGCCAGTCAGCATACTGCCCTGAGTCACCACCACGCTCTTCATGCCCCCTGCCGACACACATGTAAAACATGTAGTCATCAGACCAGAGCGCCACCTGCCGACACACCTGTAAAACATGTAGACATCAGACCAGAGCGCCACCTGCCGACACACCTGTAAAACATGTAGTCATCAGACCAGAGCGCCACCTGCCGACACACCTGTAAAACATGTAGTCATCAGACCAGAGCGCCACCTGCCGACACACCTGTAAAACATGTAGTCATCAGACCAGAGCGCCACCAGCCGACACACCTGTAAAACATGTAGTCATCAGACCAGAGCGCCACCTGCCGACACACCTGTAAAACATGTAGTCATCAGACCAGAGCGCCACCTGCCGACACACCTGTAAAACATGTAGTCATCAGACCAGAGCGCCACCTGCCGACACACCTGTAACAGTTGCAGTCATCAGACCAGAGCGCCACCTGCCGACACACCTGTAAAACATGTAGTCATCAGACCAGAGCGCCACCTGCCGACACACCTGTAAAACATGTAGTCATCAGACCAGAGCGCCACCTGCCGACACACATGTAAAACATGTAGTCATCAGACCAGAGCGCCACCTGCCGGCACACTTGTAAAACATGTAGTCATCAGACCAGAGCGCCACCTGCCCACACCTGTAAAACATGTAGTCATCAGACCAGAGCGCCCCCTGCCGACACACCTGTAAAACATGTAGTCATCAGACCAGAGCGCCACCTGCCGACACACCTGTAACACTTGTAGTCATCAGACCAGAGCGCCACCTGCCGACACACCTGTAAAACATGTAGTCCTCAGACCAAAGCGCCACCTGCCGACACATCTGTAAAAATTGTAGTCATCAGACGAGAACGCCACCTGCCGGGACGCCTGGAAAAATCCGCCGTCACTGTTTTTTTCAATATCTTTCGAAGGCAGTTAACATGTGCTAAAATTCACATGAACAAAAATAAAAATACATTTAATTATACATCTATATCATAATATAATATAATAAAATACAAAACTAATAATAGCAGTAGCAAGAAATGCTTCTCGTTTCTTCATCCCTGGACAAAAGACATTTTTTTGGAAACGATTGTACCAAATATTTGTTGGATAATCATTAAAAAAAACCTCGTGTTCTCACTTCGTGTTGCCAATTCCACTTCCAGAGAATCTGTCACGACCATATCAATTAAATGTCAAGGTCATACAAGGGGTGTAGGACTCACCAGCCTTTGGGTTGGCCAGCTGTTGGATGCCCTGACCCAGGGTCACCAGTTCCGTCTGACCCCCTATCGTCATGGCAACGGACTGCTGCTGCTGACCGCTACCGCTGACCCGCGTCTGCATTTGACCTTGATGTTGCGTGACGGCGGCTTGAGCCTGGGCCGGGGTCAAGGTCACCAAGTGGGGGGTATTAACCCCCGGCTGCTGGTGGGTGTGGGCCGTGGATGTCTGTACCACGCGGGTTACCACACCCGCTCCCGCCCCCGTGGAGGTCAGAGGGGTCATCTTGGCCTGGGGGGAGGTCACGGTGACACCCTGCGGAAGTGACGTCAGAGACGTGAGGGCGCTCTGTCCCACCGCTGACGTCCCTGTCACGCTGGCCTGTGGGTGGTGGGAAGGGAGAGGGTGAGGGGGGAGGGGTCAAACAGTTGGAGACGTTACCATGGACATTCGTCGGAAAACATTATTTTTTTGGCTAAGATCTTTGAAACTGGTCAAAACAAGAAATTTATCATGGAGCAGATAAACTAAAATACTAACCATATGCGGCACTGCACAACAGACACTTGGCGTGAACAGAACAAATACCAAACACCTTGTATCAATATAGTAGAATACGCCTCCTCCTTCCCCTAGATATGTGGAAGGCGGACAGACCCCCCTGACCCCTCTACTCACCTGGGTGGTTATGTTGAAGGCGGACAGACCCCCCTGACCCCTCTACTCACCTGGGTGGTTATGTTGAAGGCGGACAGACCCCCCTGACCCCTCTACTCACCTGGCTAGTTATGTTGAAGGCGGACAGACCCCCCTGACCCCTCTACTCACCTGGGTAGCTATGTTGAAGGCGGACAGACCCCCCTGACCCCTCTACTCACCTGGGTAGCTATGTTGAAGGCGGACAGACCCCCCTGACCCCTCTACTCACCTGGCTAGTTATGTTGAAGGCGGACAGACCCCCCTGACCCCTCTACTCACCTGGGTAGTTATGTTGAAGCCGGACAGACCCCCCTGACCCCTTTACTCACCTGGGTAGTTATGTTGAAGGCGGACAGACCCCCCTGACCCCTCTACTCACCTGGGTAGCTATGTTGAAGGCGGACAGACCCCCCTGACCCCTCTACTCACCTGGGTAGTTATGTTGAAGCCGGACAGACCCCCCTGACCCCTTTACTCACCTGGGTAGTTATGTTGAAGGCGGACAGACCCCCCTGACCCCTCTACTCACCTGGATGGTTATGTTGAAGCCGGACAGACCCCCCTGACCCCTTTACTCACCTGGGTAGTTATGTTGAAGGCGGACAGACCCCCCTGACCCCTCTACTCACCTGGATGGTTATGTTGAAGGCGGACAGACCCCCCTGACCCCTCTACTTACCTAAGTAGTTATGTTGAAGGCCGGCAGACCCCCCTGACCCCTCTACGCACCTGGGTAGCTATGTTGAAGGCGGACAGACCCCCCTGACCCCTCTACTCACCTGGGTAGCTATGTTGAAGGCGGACAGACCCCCCTGACCCCTCTACTCACCTGGCTAGTTATGTTGAAGGCGGACAGACCCCCCTGACCCCTCTACTCACCTGCGTAGTTATGTTGAAGCCGGACAGACCCCCCTGACCCCTTTACTCACCTGGGTAGTTATGTTGAAGGCGGACAGACCCCCCTGACCCCTCTACTCACCTGGATGGTTATGTTGAAGCCGGACAGACCACCCCTGACCCCTTTACTCACCTGGGTAGTTATGTTGAAGGCGGACAGACCCCCCTGACCCCTCTACTCACCTGGATGGTTATGTTGAAGGCGGACAGACCCCCCTGACCCCTCTACTTACCTAAGTAGTTATGTTGAAGGCCGGCAGACCCCCCTGACCCCTCTACGCACCTGGGTAGCTATGTTGAAGGCGGACAGACCCCCCTGACCCCTCTACTCACCTGGGTGGTCTGACCCCTCTACTCACCTGGGTAGCTATGTTGAAGGCGGACAGACCCCCCTGACCCCTCTACTCACCTGGGTAGTTATGTTGAAGGCGGACAAACCCCCCTGACCCCTCTACTCACCTGGATGGTTATGTTGAAGCCGGACAGACCCCCCCTGACCCCTTTACTCACCTGGGTAGTTATGTTGAAGGCGGACAGACCCCCCTGACCCCTCTACTCACCTGGATGGTTATGTTGAAGGCGGACAGACCCCCCTGACCCCTCTACTTACCTAAGTAGTTATGTTGAAGGCCGGCAGACCCCCCTGACCCCTCTACTCACCTGGGTGGTCTGACCCCTCTACTCACCTGGGTAGCTATGTTGAAGGCGGACAGACCCCCCTGACCCCTCTACTCACCTGGGTAGTTATGTTGAAGGCGGACAGACCCCCCTGACCCCTCCCAAACAGTGGGAGACGTTACCATAGACATTCGTCGGAAAACATTATTTTTTTGGCTAAGATCTTTCAAACTGGTCAAAACAAGAAATTTATCATGGAGCAGATAAACTAAAATACTAATCATATGCGGCACTGCACAACAGACACTTGGAGTGAACAGAACAAATACCAAACACCTTGTATCAATATAGCAGAATACGCCCCCTCCCTCCCCTAGACATGTGGAAGGCGGACAGACCCCCTGACCCCTCTACTCACCTGGGTGGTTATGTTGAAGCCGGACAGACCCCCCTGACCCCTCTACTCACCTGGGTAGTTATGTTGAAGGCGGACAGACCCCCCTGACCCCTCTACTCACCTGGGTAGCTATGTTGAAGGCGGACAGACCCCCCTGACCCCTCTACTCACCTGGGTAGTTATGTTGAAGGCCGACAGACCCCCCTGACCCCTCTACTCACCTGGGTAGCTATGTTGAAGGCGGACAGACCCCCCTGACCCCTCTACTCACCTGGGTAGTTATGTTGAAGGCGGACAGACCCCCCTGACCCCTCTACTCACCTGGGTAGTTATGTTGAAGGCGGACAGACCCCCCTGACCCCTCTACTCACCTGCGTGGTTATGTTGAAGGCGGACAGACCCCCCCTGACCCCTCTACTCACCTGGGTGGTTATGTTGAAGGCGGACAGACCCCCCTGACCCCTCTACTCACCTGGGTAGTTATGTTGAAGGCGGACAGACCCCCTGACCCCTCTACTCACCTGCGTGGTTATGTTGAAGGCGGACAGACCCCCCCTGACCCCTCTACTCACCTGGGTGGTTATGTTGAAGGCGGACAGACCCCCCTGACCCCTCTACTCACCTGGGTAGCTATGTTGAAGGCGGACAGACCCCCCTGACCCCTCTACTCACCTGCGTGGTTATGTTGAAGGCGGACAGACCCCCCCTGACCCCTCTACTCACCTGGGTGGTTATGTTGAAGGCGGACAGACCCCCCTGACCCCTCTACTCACCTGGGTAGTTATGTTGAAGGCGGACAGACCCCCTGACCCCTCTACTCACCTGGGTAGTTATGTTGAAGCCGGACAGACCCCCCTGACCCCTTTACTCACCTGGGTAGTTATGCTGAAGGCGGACAGACCCCCCTGACCCCTCTACTCACCTGGATGGTTATGTTGAAGGCGGACAGACCCCCCTGACCCCTCTACTTACCTAAGTAGTTATGTTGAAGGCCGGCAGACCCCCCTGACCCCTCTACTCACCTGGGTAGCTATGTTGAAGGCGGACAGACCCCCCTGACTCCTCTACTCACCTGGGTGGTCTGACCCCTCTACTCACCTGGGTGGTCTGACCCCTCTACTCTCCTGGGTAGCTATGTTGAAGGCGGACAGACCCCCCTGACCCCTCTACTCACCTGGGTAGTTATGTTGAAGGCGGACAGACCCCCCTGACCCCTCTACTCACCTGGGTAGTTATGTTAAAGGCGGACAGACCCCCTGACCCCTCTACTCACCTGGGTGGTCTGACCCCTCTACTCACCTGGGTAGCTATGTTGAAGGCGGACAGACCCCCCTGACCCCTCTACTCACCTGGGTAGCTATGTTGAAGGCGGACCGACCCCCCTGACCCCTCTACTCACCTGGGTAGTTATGTTAAAGGCGGACAGACCCCCTGACCCCTCTACTCACCTGGGTAGTTATGTTGAAGGCGGACAGACCACACTGACCCCTCTACTCACCTGGGTAGCTATGTTAAAGGCGGGCAGACCCCCCTTACCCCTCTACTCACCTGGGTAGCTATGTTAAAGGCGAATAGACACCCCTGACCCCTCTACTCACTTGGGTAGTTATGTTGAAGGCGGACAGACCCCCTGACCCCTCTACTCACCTGGGTAGCTATGTTGAAGGCGAACAGACCCCCCTGACCCCTTTACTCACCTGGGTAGCTATGTTGAAGGCGGACAGACCCCCCTTACCGCTCCACTCACTTGGGTAGTTATGTTGAAGGCGGACAGACCCCCTGATCCCTCTACTCACCTGGGTAGCTATGTTGAAGGCAGACAGACCCCCTTGACCCCCCTACTCACCTGGGTAGCTATGTTGAAGGCGGACAGACCCCCTGACCCCTCTACTCACCTGGGTAGCTATGTTGAAGGCGGACAGACCCCCCTGACCCCTCTACTCACCTGGGTAGCTATGCTGAAGGCGGACAGACCCCTTGACCCCTCTACTCACCTGGGTAGCTATGTTGAAGGCGGACAGACCCCGCTGGCCCTGGATGAAGCCAATCTGGCCGCCCTTGCCGGTGACCGGCTGCACGGGTTTGCCGCCAATCTGGAAGGACTGCCCCCCGAAGAAGACAGGCTTCCCCCCTAGCATGGCCGTCTTGCCGCCCAGCACGGCACCCCCCTTCCCCGCCAGGGCCGTCGACTGGATGATCTGGGCCACCGTCTGGGTCGTGCTGGGCTTGCCGCTGCCACCCCACCGCCCCCCGCCGTTGCCTTGGTGACCATGACGGAGGCGGGTTTGCCGGCGCGCGTTAACGTTATCTGTGTGAAATGAGGGAGTAAAGTGGGTTGGGGAGAGTTATCACAGAGCACATCTGGACAGTGTTCCTCGTAAAGCAATTATTAGCGTGACAGTTTCAATGTAAGAGTAACCATACAGTTTAACATAGTCAGCGTATTTTCCACAAAAAAATCACTTTAACATGCATTAGATAGTAGATTTATTTTAATTTATTCACATTGCTTAAATAAATTTATTATTTCCAATCACATTATTATAAATCTCAAATCTGGATTGATTCACCAGAGGCCCACAATTACAAAATGACAAATTAAAACCAAAATAACGAATATAGGTTTCTTTTTTCGAGGAGTGTAATTTAACACCACTTGTTGACCTTGACCCCGCGGCACAAACCTGCTGGGCCAGCTTGCCGGGGGTGGTGGGTGGGGTGCCGGAGGTGGGGGTGACTGGGGCGCTGGGGACACCCCCTCCGACCCTTGTCTCTGGAGCACGGTGGCGCCCCCTGCGAGCAGCTGGGCGGTGGTCAGTGGTTTCCCTCCCACTGTCTGGATCAGAGGCTTCCCGCCTGACGTATGGATCAAGGTGCCTCCTGGATCAGGCGGAAGTCCGGGTCAGTAATAAATATCCAGAGTTGATCAAAGCAAAATAATATATGATAAAGCTATACATGATAAGTATCAGCACAAGTGTTCAGGTATAAAATGACATGGCGATTGCGCTGATCAGGTACATATGAAAATGTAACCATGATAGGGTCTGCATGAAGCACCACCTCACGCTGTATCTTGACGGCCTGCTTGAAGCCGTCACCCCGCGCCCCCTTCTGTAATGACACCACTCACCCTGTATCTTGACGGCCTGCTTGAAGCCCTCGCCCCCCCCCCCATTCTGTAATGACACCACTCACCCTGTATCTTGACGGCCTGCTTGAAGCCCTTGTCTCCCCCTCCCCTTCTGTAATGACACCACTCACCCTGTATCTTGACGGCCTGCTTGAAGCCCTCGCCTCCCCCCCCCCTTCTGTAATGACACCACTCACCCTGTATCTTGACGGCCTGCTTGAAGCCCTGGCCTCCCCCCTCCCCCCTTCTGTAATGACACCACTCACCCTGTATCTTGACGGCCTGCTTGAAGCCCTCGCCTCCCCCCCCCTTCTGTAATGACAACACTCACCCTGTATCTTGACGGCCTGCTTGAAGCCCTCGCCTCCCCCCCCCATTCTGTAATGACACCACTCACCCTGTATCTTGACGGCCTGCTTGAAGCCCTCGCCCCCCCCCCATTCTGTAATGACACCACTCACCCTGTATCTTGACGGCCTGCTTGAAGCCCTTGTCTCCCCCTCCCCTTCTGTAATGACACCACTCACCCTGTATCTTGACGGCCTGCTTGAAGCCCTCGCCTCCCCCCCCCCCTTCTGTAATGACACCACTCACCCTGTATCTTGACGGCCTGCTTGAAGCCCTGGCCTCCCCCCTCCCCCCTTCTGTAATGACACCACTCACCCTGTATCTTGACGGCCTGCTTGAAGCCCTCGCCTCCCCCCCCTTCTGTAATGACAACACTCACCCTGTATCTTGACGGCCTGCTTGAAGCCCTCGCCTCCCCCCCCCCCATTCTGTGATGACACCACTCACCCTGTATTTTGACGGCCTGCTTGAAGCCCTCGCCTCCCCCCCCCCCCTTCTGTAATGACACCACTCACCCTGTATCTTGACGGCCTGCTTGAAGTCCTCGCCTCCGCTCCCCCCCTTCTGTAATGACACCACTCACCCTGTATCTTGACGGCCAGCTTGAAGCCCTCGCCTCCCCCCCCCCTTCTGTAATGACACCACTCACCCTGTATCTTGACGGCCTGCTTGAAGCCCTCACCTCCCCCCCCCCTCCCCCCTTCTGTAATGACACCGCTCACCCTGTATCTTGACGGCCTGCTTGAAGCCATCCCCCCCCCCTTTCTGTAATGACACCACTCACCCTGTATCTTGCCGGCCTGCTTGAAGCCCTCGCCCCCCCCCTTTCTGTAATGACACCACTCACCCTGTATCTTGACGGCCTGCTTGAAGCCCTCGCCTCCCCCCCCATTCTCTAATGACACCACTCACCCTGTATCTTGACGGCCTGCTTGAAGCCCTTGCCTCCCCCCCCCATTCTGTAATGACACTACTCACCCTGTATCTTGACGGCCTGCTTGAAGCCCTCGCCTCCCCCCCCTTCTGTAATGACACCACTCACCTTGTATCTTGACGGCCTGCTTGAAGCCCTCGCCTCCCCCCCCTTCTGTAATGACACCACTCACCCTGTATCTTGACGGCCTGCTTGAAGCCCTTGCCTCCCCCCCCCCCTTCTGTAATGACACCACTCACCCTGTATCTTGACGGCCTGCTTGAAGCCCTCGCCTCCCCCCCCCCATTCTGTAATGACACCACTCACCCTGTATCTTGACGACCTGCTTGAAGACCTCGCCTCCCCCCCCCATTCTCAAATGACACCAATCACCCTGTATCTTGACGGCCTGCTTGAAGCCCTTGCCTCCCCCCCCCCCCCTTCTGTAATGACACCACTCACCCTGTATCTTGACGGCCTGCTTGAGGCCCTCGCCTCCCCCCCCCCTTCTGTAATGACACCACTCACCCTGTATCTTGACGGCCTGCTTGAAGCCCTCGCCTCCCCCCCCCCCTTCTGTAATGACACCACTCACCCTGTATCTTGACGGCCAGCTTGAAGCCCTCACCTCCCCCCCCCATTCTGTAATGACACCACTCACCCTGTATCTTGACGGCCTGCTTGAAGCCCTCCCCCCCCCCCATTCTGTAATGACACCACTCACCCTGTATTTTGACGGCCTGCTTGAAGCCCTCGCCCCCCCCCCCTTCTGTAATGACACCACTCACCCTGTATCTTGACGGCCTGCTTGAGGCCCTCGCCTCCCCCCCCACCCTTCTGTAATGACACCACTCACCCTGTATCTTGACGGCCTGCTTGAAGCCCTCGCCTCCCAACCCCCTTCTGTAATGACACCACTACCCTGTATCTTGACGGCCTGCTTGAAGCCCTCGCCTCCCCCCCCCCCCTTCTGTAATGACACCACTCACCCTGTATCTTGACGGCCTGCTTGAAGCCCTCGCCTCCCCCCCCCCCCTTCTGTAATGACACCACTACCCTGTATCTTGACGGCCTGCTTGAAGCCCTCGCCCCCCCCCCCCTTCTGTAATGACACCACTCACTCTGTATCTTGACGGCCTGCTTGAAGCCTTCACCTCCCCTCCCCTTCTGTAATGACAACACTCACCCTGTATCTTGACGGCCTGCTTGAAGCCCTCGCCTCCCCACCTTCTGTAATGACACCACTCACCCTGTATCTTGACGGCCAGCTTGAAGCCCTCGCCTCCCCCCCCCCATTCTGTAATGACACCACTCACCCTGTATCTTGACGGCCAGCTTGAAGCCCTCGCCTCCCCCCCATTCTGTAATGACACCACTCACCCTGTATCTTGACGGCCTGCTTGAAGCCCTCACCTCCCTTCTGTAGAGCGGCCTGCGTGGCCAGCAGGGTGCTGATGTTGACGACCTGCTGTTGCTGGGGCTGCGAGGTTCCGGGCCGGGCCTGCTGCACCAGGCGGGTCAGCATGGGCTTGCCGCCCGCCGCCAGCAGCCGCGCGCCCCCGGGCAGCGTCACCGTGGTCGGGGCGGGGTGGTTCAGCGTCGCCCCGCCCCGCGTCACCGTCGCCGTCTCCGTCGTCAGCGACGCCGTCTGGGTGACCACGCCGGCCGCCGTTGCCATGACGATTCCGGTGCCCCCCGCGGAGAGCTGCTGGACTTGGACGGCCCCGGGGGACTGGGCGGCCGTGAGGGTGTGGGTGTGTGGGTGCTGCTGGGGGTGGGCGGTGAGCACCTTTTGCCCCTTGCCGTCAGCTGTCTTGATGAGCATGGTGCGGGGGGACCCCGGGGACCCGGCCACCAGCGACTCCACCAGCTTGGTGCCGCCCTGGCTCTGGATCAGGCTGAAGGTCAGGGGGCGGGGGCCAGCCCCCAGCAGGGTCGTGGTGGTGGTGGTCGAGGTGGTAGCGGCGGCAGCGGCGGCCACGGGGGTAGCCCTGCCCCCCGCCGCCGCCGGTACCGACCTGGGGGTGGAACCCTGCGCCGTGACGGTCAGCCCGGCCTGGGGGGAACCCAGCATGCCGCCGCCCCCACCCTGGCCCTGCAGCAGGGACATGGCCACGGGCTTACCCCCCGGGGAGGAGGTCACCACGCGGGGGGTCCCCGGGGGGAGGCCGCCCGCCAGGAGCTTCATCCCCGCACCGCAGGCGGCGCCACCAATCGGGGCGCGGTGCTGAGGGCCGGGGTGGCCGAGACGGGGGCGGGGGTTGTGGCGACAGCGGTCACGGTGCGGAGGGGCCCGGTCAGGGGGGTCCGGCGCGGGCTCGTAGGGGTAGATGTTGTTACCACGGTCACCCCCTTGGTTACCGCCTTGGGCACCCCCATAGCCCCGGGGGACGGTCCCGCCCCGCCCCCTGGCCCCGGCGGCCCCAGGCCCTTGGGGCTGTGGCCGGCGGCCACGGGGGAGGGGCTGAGGGTCTCCACGTTGATGTATGAGTCGTTGCTGCCCGTGCTCAGCACCGACGACTGCCGGGAGAGGGAGGGGGTGGGGCCCGCCGCCCCAGACAGACAGGTGGCCACCGGGTTGCTTAGCAACGATGGCACTGAGGGTCCCATTGATTCGCGACCCTTCTGAAAACAAAACGTCATCAAGTGATATGGAGTGACAAATAAATACATAAAGTTCACTCCAAGGTGTCAAATGATTGCATATTGTGCAACATTAGGAAATGGTTGTTAGATTTTCAATATCATATCTGTGTGACATATAGTGATAGACTTCATCAGCTCATGTCATTTTATGTTTGTCGGTAAACATCAATTGTTTCTGCGCTAATGTTTATTGTTGACTTGGTTAAATACCGACGTCAAACAAAGCTTTATCTTATATTATCCTGTCTAACCCATGGTGGATTCCTACCTTGACTGGCTTGTCTAACCCACGGTGGATTCCTACCTTGACTGGCTTGTCTAACCCACGGTGGATTCCTACCTTGACTGGCTTGTCTAACCCACGGTGGATTCCTACCTTGACTGGCTTGTCTAACCCATGGTCGATTCCTACCTTGACTGGCTTGTCTAACCCATGGTGGATTCCTACCTTGACCGGCTTGTCTAACCCACGGTGGATTCCTACCTTGACTGGCTTGTCTAACCCACGGTGGATTCCTACCTTGACTGGCTTGTCTAACCCATGGTGGATTCCTACCTTGACTGGCTTGTCTAACCCATGGTGGATTCCTACCTTGACTGGCTTGTCTAACCCACGGTGGATTCCTACCTTGACTGGCTTGTCTAACCCACGGTGGATTCCTACCTTGACTGGCTTGTCTAACCCATGGTGGATTCCTACCTTGACCGGCTTGTCTAACCCACGGTGGATTCCTACCTTGACTGGCTTGTCTAACCCATGGTGGATTCCTACCTTGACCGGCTTGTCTAACCCACGGTGGATTCCTACCTTGACTGGCTTGTCTAACCCACGGTGGATTCCTACCTTGACTGGCTTGGGTTTCTGCATCGCTTTCTTCGCCTTGACGGCTGCTCCCTGCGCACGGTGGATCCTCTCTGCGCGAGAAAAGCGTTACGACATCGAAGATAGTGAATACTTGTGTCCAGGAGTCATCTGTTGATCGCAACACTCGGCATTTAGTGTTATCCGGGATTATGACAAGATGTCGCATAGATTGTCAGCGTCGTGTTAAATAACTGAAGGTCAGTGAAAAGTGCCAGGAACACGGGTTGTGTAGATACAATAAAAACATCAGAAAAACGCTGTGTGGAATTTATCCATCACTATAGCCACGCCCTTTATTACATATGGAGGGGGGGGGGGGGGGCGGGGGGCAGGAGGGCAAGGTTGAGAGGCAGGGCACACAGGGGAAATCGGAGGGGGGGGGGGTGGCGGGTACACAATGCTGCAGAATGAATGGGTGCTTTAAGGGGCGTTTGTACAAACTGTCCCAATAAACCTAACCACTACACCAGGGAGGCCCCAAGGATCTATTGATCTGCGGTCTAATGAGCTAACCACTACACCAGGGAGGCCCCCAGGACATATTGATCGGCGGTCTAATGCGTTAACCACTACACCAGGGAGGCCCCCAGGACCTATGGATCTGCGGTCTAGTGCGCTAACCACTACACCAGGGAGGTCTCCATGACATATTGATCTGCGGTCTAATGCGCTAAACACTACACCAGGGAGGCCCCCAGGACCTATGGATCTGCGGTCTAGTGCGCTAACCACTACACCAGGGAGGTCCCCATGACATATTGATCTGCGGTCTAATGCGCTAACCACTACACCAGGGAGGCCACCAGGACATATTGATCTGCGGTCTAGTGCGCTAACCACTACACCAGGGAGGTCCCCATGACATATTGATCTGCGGTCTAATGCGCTAACCACTACACCAGGGAGGCCCCCAGGACATATTGATCTGCGGTCTAGTGCGCTAAGAACTACACCAGGGAGGCCCTCAGGACATATTGATCTGCGGTCTAATGCGCTAACCACTACACCAGGAAGGCCCCCAGGGCCTATTGATCTGCGGTCTAGTGCGCCAACCACTACACCAGGGAGGCCCTCATGACCTATTGATCTGCGGTCTAGTGCGCTATCCACTACACCAGGGAGGCCCCCATGACCTATTGATCTGCGGTCTAGTGCGCTAACCACTACACCAGGGAGGCCCCCAGGACATATTGATCTGCGGTCTAGTGCGCTAACCACTACACCAGGGAGGCCCCCAGGGCCTATTGATCTGCGGTCTACTGCGCTAACCACTACACCAGGGGGGCTCCCAAAACCTATTGATATGCGGTCTAGTGCGCTAACCACTACACCAGGGAGCTCCCCAGGACCTATTGATCTGCGGTCTAGTGCGCTAACCACTACACCAGGGAGGCCCCCATGATCTATTGATCTGCGGTCTAGTGCGCTAACCACTACACCAGGGAGGCCCCCAGGACATATTGATCAGCGGCCTAGTGCGCTAACCACTACACCAGGGAGGTCCCCAGGACCTATTGATCTGCGGTCTAGTGCGCTAACCACTACACCAGGGAGGTCCCCAGGACCTATTGATCTGCGGTCTAGTGCGCTAACCACTACACCAGGGAGGCCCCCAGGGCCTATTGATCTGCCGTCTAGTGCGCTAACCACTACACCAAGGAGGTCCTCATGACCTATTGATCTGCGGTTTAATGCGCTAACCACTACACCAGGGAGGCCCCCAGGACATATTGATCTGCGGTCTAGTGCGCTAACCACTACACCAGGGAGGCCCCCAGGGCCTATTGATCTGCGGTCTAGTGCGCTCACCACTACACCAGGGAGGCCCCCATGACCTATTTATCTGCGGTCTAGTGCGCTAACCACTACACCAGGGAGGCTCCCATGACCTATTGATCTGCGGTCTAGTGCGGTAACCACTACACCAGGGAGGCCCCCATGACATATTGATCTGCGGTCTAAGGCGCTAACCACTACACCAGGGAGGCCCCCAGGACCTATTGATCGGCGGTCTAATGCGCTAACCACTACACCAGGGAGGCCCCCAGAACCTATTGATCTGCGGTCTAGTGCGCTAACCACTACACCAGGGAGGCCCCAGGACATATTGATCTGCGGTCTAGTGCGCTAACCACTACACCAGGGAGGTCCCCAGGACCTATTGATCTGCGGTCTAGTGCGCTAACCACTACACCAGGGAGGCCCCCAGAACCTATTGATCTGCGGTCTAGTGGGCTAACCACTACACCAGGGAGGCCCCCAGAACCTATTGATCTGCGGTCTAGTGCGCTAACCACTACAACAGGGAGGCCCCAGGACCTATTGATCTGCGGTCTAGTGCGCTAACCACTACACCAGGGAGGTTCCCAGGACCTATTGATCTGCGGTCTAGCGCGCTAACCACTACACCAGGGAGGCACCCAGGACCTATTGATCTGCGGTCTAGTGCGCTAACCACTACACGAGGGAGGCCCCCATGACCTATTGATCTGCGGTCTAGTGCGCTAACCACTACACCAGGGAGGCCCCCAGGACATATTGATCTGCGGTCTAGTGCGCTAACCACTACACCAGGGAGGTCCCCAGGACCTATTGATCTGCGGTCTAATGCGCTAACCACTACACCAGGGAGGCCTCCAGGACATATTGATCTGCGGTCTAATGCACTAACCACTACACCAGGGAGGCCCCCAGGACATATTGATCTGCGGTCTAGTGCGCTAACCACTACACCAGGGAGGCCCCCAGGGCCTATTGATCTGTGGTCTAGTGCGCTAACCACTACACCAGGGAGGTCCCCAGGACCTATTGATCTGCGGTCTAATGCGCTAACCACTACACCAGGGAGGCCCCGAGGACATATTGATCTGCGGTCTAGTGCGCTAACCACTACACCAAGGAGGCCCCAAGAACCTTGTGATCTGCGGCCTAGTGCGCTAACCACTACACCAGGGAGGCCCCCAGGACATATTGATCTGCGGTCTAGTGCGCTAACCACTACACCAGGGAGGCCAAGAAGGGCCTATTGATCTGCGGTCTAGAGCGCTAACCACTACACCAGGGAGGCCCCCAGGACCTATTGATCTGCGGTCTAGTGCGCTAACCACTACACCAGGGAGGCCCCCAGGACATATTGATCTGCGGTCTAATGCGCAAACCACTACACCAAGGAGGCCCCAAGAACCTATTGATCTGCGGCCTAGTGCGCTAACCACTACACCAGAGAGGTCCCCAGGACCCATTGGTCTGCGGTCTAGTGCGCTAACCACTACGCCAGGGAGGCCTCCAGAACCTATTGATCTGCGGTCTAGTGAGCTAACCGCTACACCAGGAAAGCCCCCATGACCTATTGATCTGCGGTCTAGTGAGCTAACCACTACACCAGGGAGGCCCCCATGACCTATTGATCTGCGGTCTAGTGAGCTAACCACTACACCAGGGAGGTCCCCAGGACCTATTGATCTGCGGTCTAGTGCGCTAACCACTACACCAGGGAGGTCCCCAGGACCTATTGATCTGCGGCCTAGTGCGCTAACCACTACACCAGGGAGGCCCCCAGGGCCTATTGATCTGCGGTCTAGTGCGCTAACCACTACACCAGGGAGGTCCCCAGGACCAATTGATCTGCGGTTTAATGCGCTAACCACTACCCCAGGGAGGCCCCCAGGACATATTGATCTGCGGTCTAGTGCGCTAACCACTACACTAGGGAGGCCCCCAGGGCCTATTGATCTGCGGTCTAGTGCGCTAACCACTACACCAGGGAGGCCCCCATGACCTATTTATCAGCGGTCTAGTGCGCTAACCACTACACCAGGGAGGCTCCCATGACCTATTGATCTGCGGTCTAGTGCGCTAACCACTACACCAGGGAGGCCCCCATGACATATTGATCTGCGGTCTAATGCGCTAACCACTACACCAGGGAGGCCCCCAGGATCTATTGATCGAGGGTCTAATGCACTAACCACTACACCAGGGAGGCCCTCAGAACCTATTGATCTGCGGTCTAGTGCGCTAACCACTACACCAGGGAGGCCCCAGGACCTATTGATCTGCGGTCTAGTGCGCTAACCACTACGCCAGGGAGGTCCCCAGGACCTATTGATCGGCGGTCTAGTGCGCTAACCACTACACCAGGGAGGTCCCCAGGACCTATTGATCTGCGGTCTAGTGCGCTAACCACTACACCAGGGAGGCCCCCAGAACCTATTGATCTGCGGTCTAGTGCGCTAACCACTACACCAGGGAGGTCCCCAGGACCTATTGATCTGCGGTTTAATGCGCTAACCACTACACCAGGGAGGTCCCCAGGACCTATTGATCTGCGGTCTAGTGCGCTAACCACTACAACAGGGAGGCCCCAGGACCTATTGATCTGCGGTCTAGTGCGCTAACCACTACACCAGGGAGGTTCCCAGGACCTATTGATCTGCGGTCTAGCGCGCTAACCACTACACCAGGGAGGCACCCATGACCTATTGATCGGCGGTCTAGTGCGCTAACCACTACACGAGGGAGGCCCCCATGACCTATTGATCTGCGGTCTAGTGCGCTAACCACTACACCAGGGAGGCCCCCAGGACATATTGATCTGCGGTCTAGTGCGCTAACCACTACACCAGGGAGGTCCCCAGGACCTATTGATCTGCGGTCTAATGCGCTAACCACTACACCAGGGAGGCCCCCAGGACATATTGATCTGCGGTCTAGTGCGCTAACCACTACACCAGGGAGGCCCCCATGACCTATTGATCTGCGGTCTAGTGAGCTAACCACTACACCAGGGAGGCCCCCATGACCTATTGATCTGCGGTCTAGTGAGCTAACCACTACACCAGGGAGGTCCCCAGGACCTATTGATCTGCGGTCTAGTGCGCTAACCACTACACCAGGGAGGTCCCCAGGACCTATTGATCTGCGGCCTAGTGCGCTAACCACTACACCAGGGAGGCCCCCAGGGCCTATTGATCAGCGGTCTAGTGCGCTAACCACTACACCAGGGAGGTCCCCAGGACCAATTGATCTGCGGTTTAATGCGCTAACCACTACACCAGGGAGGCCCCCAGGACATATTGATCTGCGGTCTAGTGCGCTAACCACTACACTAGGGAGGCCCCGAGGACATATTGATCTGCGGTCTAGTGCGCTAACCACTACACCAAGGAGGCCCCAAGAACCTTGTGATCTGCGGCCTAGTGCGCTAACCACTACACCAGGGAGGCCCCCAGGACATATTGATCTGCGGTCTAGTGCGCTAACCACTACACCAGGGAGGCCCCCATGACATATTGATCTGCGGTCTAATGCGCTAACCACTACACCAGGGAGGCCCCCAGGACCTATTGATCGAGGGTCTAATGCGCTAACCACTACACCAGGGAGGCCCTCAGAACCTATTGATCTGCGGTCTAGTGGGCTAACCACTACACCAGGGAGGCCCCAGGACCTATTGATCTGCGGTCTAGTGCGCTAACCACTACACCAGGGAGGTCCCCAGGACCTATTGATCGGCGGTCTAGTGCGCTAACCACTACACCAGGGAGGTCCCCAGGACCTATTGATCTGCGGTCTAGTGCGCTAACCACTACACCAGGGAGGCCCCCAGAACCTATTGATCTGCGGTCTAGTGCGCTAACCACTACACCAGGGAGGTCCCCAGGACCTATTGATCTGCGGTTTAATGCGCTAACCACTACACCAGGGAGGTCCCCAGGACCTATTGATCTGCGGTCTAGTGCGCTAACCACTACAACAGGGAGGCCCCAGGACCTATTGATCTGTGGTCTAGTGCGCTATCCACTACACCAGGGAGGTTCCCAGGACCTATTGATCTGCGGTCTAGCGCGCTAACCACTACACCAGGGAGGCACCCATGAGCTATTGATCTGCGGTCTAGTGCGCTAACCACTACACGAGGGAGGCCCCCATGACCTATTGATCTGCGGTCTAGTGCGCTAACCACTACACCAGGGAGGCCCCAAGAACCTTGTGATCTGCGGTCTAGTGCGCTAACCACTACACCAGGGAGGTCCCCAGGACCTATTGAGCTGCGGTCTAATGCGCTAACCACTACACCAGGGAGGCCCCCAGGACATATTGATCTGCGGTCTAGTGCGCTAACCACTAAACCAGGGAGGCCCCCAGGGCCTATTGATCTGCGGTCCAGTGCGCTAACCACTACACCAGGGAGGTCCCCAGGACCTATTGATCTGCGGTCTAGTGCGCTAACCACTACACCAGGGAGGCCCCCAGGACATATTGATCTGCGGTCTAGTGCGCTAACCACTACACCAGGGAGGTCCTCAGGACCTATTGATCTGCGGTCTAATGCGCTAACCACTACACCAGGGAGGCCCCCAGGACATATTGATCTGCGGTCTAGTGCGCTAACCACTACACGAGGGAGGCCCCCAGGGCCTATTGATCTGTGGTCTAGTGCGCTAACCACTACACCAGGGAGGTCCCCAGGACCTATTGATCTGCGGTCTAATGCGCTAACCACTACACCAGGGAGGCCCCGAGGACATATTGATCTGCGGTCTAGTGCGCTAACCACTACACCAAGGAGGCCCCAAGAACCTTGTGATCTGCGGCCTAGTGCGCTAACCACTACACCAGGGAGGCCCCCAGGACATATTGATCTGCGGTCTAGTGCGCTAACCACTACACCAGGGAGGCCAAGAAGGGCCTATTGATCTGCGGTCTAGAGCGCTAACCACTACACCAGGGAGGCCCCCATGACCTATTGATCTGCGGTCTAGTGCGCTAACCACTACACCAGGGAAGCCCCCAGGACATATTGATCTGCGGTCTAGTGCGCAAACCACTACACCAAGGAGGCCCCAAGAACCTATTGATCTGCGGCCTAGTGCGCTAACCACTACACCAGGGAGGTCCCCAGGACCTATTGGTCTGCGGTCTAGTGCGCTAACCACTACACCAGGGAGGCCTCCAGAACCTATTGATCTGCGGTCTAGTGAGCTAACCGCTACACCAGGAAGGCCCCCATGACCTATTGATCTGCGGTCTAGTGAGCTAACCACTACACCAGGGAGGCCCCCATGACCTATTGATCTGCGGTCTAGTGAGCTAACCACTACACCAGGAGGTCCCCAGGACCTATTGATCTGCGGTCTAGTGCGCTAACCACTACACCAGGGAGGTCCCCAGAACCTATTGATCTGCGGTCTAGTGCGCTAACCACTACACCAGGGAGGCCCCCAGGGCCTATTGATCTGCGGTCTAGTGCGCTAACCACTACACCAGGGAGGTCCTCAGGACCAATTGATCTGCGGTTTAATGCGCTAACCACTACACCAGGGAGGCCCCCAGGACATATTGATCTGCGGTCTAGTGCGCTAATCACTACACTAGGGAGGCCCCCAGGGCCTATTGATCTGCGGTCTAGTGCGCTAACCACTACACCAGGGAGGCCCCCATGACCTATTTATCTGCGGTCTAGTGCGCTAACCACTACACCAGGGAGGCTCCCATGACCTATTGATCTGCGGTCTAGTGCGCTAACCACTACACCAGGGAGGCCCCCATGACATATTGATCTGCGGTCTAATGCGCTAACCACTACACCAGGGAGGCCCCCAGGACCTATTGATCGGCGGTCTAATGCGCTAACCACTACACCAGGGAGGCCCTCAGAACCTATTGATCTGCGGTCTAGTGCGCTAACCACTACACCAGGGAGGCCCCCATGACCTATTGATCTGCGGTCTAGTGCGCTAACCACTACACCAGGGAGGCCCCCAGGACATATTGATCTGCGGTCTAGTGCGCAAACCACTACACCAAGGAGGCCCCAAGAACCTATTGATCTGCGGCCTAGTGCGCTAACCACTACACCAGGGAGGTCCCCAGGACCTATTGGTCTGCGGTCTAGTGCGCTAACCACTACAACAGGGAGGCCTCCAGAACCTATTGATCTGCGGTCTAGTGAGCTAACCGCTACACCAGGAAGGCCCCCATGACCTATTGATCTGCGGTCTAGTGAGCTAACCACTACACCAGGGAGGCCCCCATGACCTGTTGATCTGCGGTCTAGTGAGCTAACCACTACACCAGGAGGTCCCCAGGACCTATTGATCTGCGGTCTAGTGCGCTAACCACTACACCAGGGAGGTCCCCAGAACCTATTGATCTGCGGTCTAGTGCGCTAACCACTACACCAGGGAGGCCCCCAGGGCCTATTGATCTGCGGTCTAGTGCGCTAACCACTACACCAGGGAGGTCCTCAGGACCAATTGATCTGCGGTTTAATGCGCTAACCACTACACCAGGGAGGCCCCCAGGACATATTGATCTGCGGTCCAGTGCGCTAATCACTACACTAGGGAGGCCCCCAGGGCCTATTGATCTGCGGTCTAGTGCGCTAACCACTACACCAGGGAGGCCCCCATGACCTATTTATCTGCGGTCTAGTGCGCTAACCACTACACCAGGGAGGCTCCCATGACCTATTGATCTGCGGTCTAGTGCGCTAACCACTACACCAGGGAGGCCCCCATGACATATTGATCTGCGGTCTAATGCGCTAACCACTACACCAGGGAGGCCCCCAGGACCTATTGATCTGCGGTCTAGTGCGCTAACCACTTCACCAGGGAGGTCCCCAGGACCTATTGATCTGAGGTCTAGTGCGCTAACCACTACACCAGGGAGGTCCCCAGGACCCATTGATCTGCGGTCTAGTGCGCTAACCACTACACCAGGGAGGCCCCCAGAACCTATTGATCTGCGGTCTAGCGCGCTAACCACTACACCAGGGAGGTCCCCAGGACCTATTGATCTGCGGTTTAATGCGCTAACCACTACACCAGGGAGGTCCCCAGGACCTATTGATCTGCGGTCTAGTGCGCTAACCACTACACCAGGGATGCCCCCAGAACCTATTGATCTGCGGTCTAGTGCGCTAACCACTACACCAGGAAGGCCCCCATGACCTATTGATCTGCGGTCTAGTGCGCAAACCACTACACCAGGGAGGTCCCCAGGACCTATTGATCTGCGGTCTAGTGCGCTAACCACTACACCATAGAGGCCCCAGGACCTATTGATCTGCGGTCTAGTGCGCTAACCACTACACCAGGGAGGCCCCCAGGACATATTGATCTGCGGTCTAGTGCGCTAACCACTACACCAGGGAGGTCCCCAGGGCCTATTGATCTGCGGTCTAGTGCGCTAACCACTACACCAGGGAGGCCCCCAGGGCCTATTGATCTGCGGTTTAATGCGCTAACCACTACACCAGGGAGGCCCCAGGACATATTGATCTGCGGTCTAGTGCGCTAACCACTACACTAGGGAGGCCCCCAGGGCCTATTGATCTGCGGTCTAGTGCGCTAACCACTACACCAGGGAGGCCCCCATGACCTATTTATCTGCGGTCTAGTGCGCTAACCACTACACCAGGGAGGCTCCCATGACCTATTGATCTGCGGTCTAGTGCGCTAACCACTACACCAGGGAGGCACCCATGACATATTGATCTGCGGTCTAATGCGCTAACCACTACACCAGGGAGGCCCCAGGACCTATTGGTCTGCGGTCTAGTGCGCTAACCACTAAACCAGGGAGGTCCCCAGGACCTATTGATCTGCGGTCTAGTGCGCTAACCACTACACCAGGGAGGTCCCCAGGACCAATTGATCTGCGGTTTAATGCGCTAACCACTACACCAGGGAGGCCCCCAGGACATATTGATCTGCGGTCTAGTGCGCTAACCACTACACTAGGGAGGCCCCCAGGGCCTATTGATCTGCGGTCTAGTGCGCTAACCACTACACCAGGGAGGCCCCCATGACCTATTTATCTGCGGTCTAGTGCGCTAACCACTACACCAGGGAGGCTCCCATGACCTATTGATCTGCGGTCTAGTGCGCTAACCACTACACCAGGGAGGCCCCCATGACATATTGATCTGCGGTCTAATGCGCTAACCACTACACCAGGGAGGCCCCCAGGACCTATTGATCGGCGGTCTAATGCGCTAACCACTACACCAGGGAGGCCCTCAGAACCTATTGATCTGCGGTCTAGTGCGCTAACCACTACACCAGGGAGGCCCCAGGACCTATTGATCTGCGGTCTAGTGCGCTAACCACTACACCAGGGAGGTCCCCAGGACCTATTGATCTGCGGTCTAGTGCGCTAACCACTACACCAGGGAGGTCCCCAGGACCTATTGATCTGCGGTCTAGTGCGCTAACCACTACACCAGGGAGGCCCCCAGAACCTATTGATCTGCGGTCTAGTGCGCTAACCACTACACCAGGGAGGTCCCCAGGACCTATTGATCTGCGGTTTAATGCGCTAACCACTACACCAGGGAGGTCCCCAGGACCTATTGATCTGCGGTCTAGTGCGCTAACCACTACACCAGGGATGCCCCCAGAACCTATTGATCTGCGGTCTAGTGCGCTAACCACTACACCAGGAAGGCCCCCATGACCTATTGATCTGCGGTCTAGTGCGCAAACCACTACAACAGGGAGGTCCCCAGCACCTATTGATCTGCGGTCTAGTGCGCTAACCACTACACCATGGAGGCCCCAGGACCTATTGATCTGCGGTCTAGTGCGCTAACCACTACACCAGGGAGGCCCCCAGGACATATTGATCTGCGGTCTAGTGCGCTAACCACTACACCAGGGAGGTCCCCAGGGCCTATTGATCTGCGGTCTAGTGCGCTAACCACTACACCAGGGAGGCCCCCAGGGCCTATTGATCTGCGGTCTAGTGCGCTAACCACTACACCAGGGAGGTCCCCAGGACCTATTGATCTGCGGTTTAATGCGCTAACCACTACACCAGGGAGGCCCCCAGGACATATTGATCTGCGGTCTAGTGCGCTAACCACTACACTAGGGAGGCCCCCAGGGCCTATTGATCTGCGGTCTAGTGCGCTAACCACTACACCAGGGAGGCCCCCATGACCTATTTATCTGCGGTCTAGTGCGCTAATCACTTCACCAGGGAGGCTCCCATGACCTATCGATCTGCGGTCTAGTGCGCTAACCACTACACCAGGGAGGCCCCCATGACATATTGATCTGCGGTCTAATGCGCTAACCACTACACCAGGGAGGCCCCCAGGACCTATTGATCGGCGGTCTAATGCGCTAACCACTACACCAGGGAGGCCCTCAGAACCTATTGATCTGCGGTCTAGTGCGCTAACCACTACACCAGGGAGGCCCAGGACCTATTGGTCTGCGGTCTAGTGCGCTAACCACTACACCAGGGAGGTCCCCAGGACCTATTGATCTGCGGTCTAGTGCGCTAACCACTACACCAGGGAGGTCCCCAGGACCTATTGATCTGCGGTCTAGTGCGCTAACCACTACACCAGGGAGGTCCCCAGAACCTATTGATCTGCGGTCTAGTGCGCTAACCACTACACCAGGGAGGCCCCCAGGACCTATTGATCTGCGGTCTAGTGCGCTAACCACTACACCAGGAAGGCCCCCATGACCTATTGATCTGCGGTCTAGTGCGCTAACCACTACACCAGGGAGGTCCCCAGGACCTATTGATCTGCGGTCTAGTGCGCTAACCACTACACGATGGAGGCCCCAGGACCTATTGATCTGCGGTCTAGTGCGCTAACCACTACACCAGGGAGGCCCCCAGGACATATTGATCTGCGGTCTAGTGCGCTAACCAGTACACCAGGGAGGTCCCCAGGACCTATTGATCTGCGGTTTAATGCGCTAACCACTACACCAGGGAGGTCCCCAGGACCTATTGATCTGCGGTTTAATGCGCTAACCACTACACCAGGGAGGCCCCCAGGACATAATGATCTGCGGACTGGTGCGCTAACCACTACACCAGGGAGGCCCCCAGGGCCTATTGATCTGCGGTCTAGTGCGCTAACCACTACACCAGGGAGGTCCCCAGGACCTATTGATCTGCGGTCTAATGCGCTAACCACTACACCAGGGAGGCCCGTAGGACATATTGATCTGCGGTCTAGTGCGCTAACCACTACACCAGGGAGGCCCCCAGGACCTATTGATCTGCGGTTTAATGCGCTAACCACTACACCAGGGAGGTCCCCAGGACCTATTGATCTGCGGTCTAGTGCGCTAACCACTACACCAGGGATGGCCCCAGAACCTCTTGATCTGCGGTCTAGTGCGCTAACCACTACACCAGGGAGGCCCCCATGACCTATTGATCTGCGGTCTAGTGCGCTAACCACTACACCAGGGAGGTCCCCAGGACCTATTGATCTGCGGTCTAGTGCGCTAACCACTACACCAGGGAGGTCCCCAGGACCTATTGATCTGCGGTTTAATGCGCTAACCACTACACCAGGGAGGTCCCCAGGGCCTATTGATCTGCGGTCCAGTGCGCTAACCACTGCACCAGGGATGCCCCCAGAACCTATTGATCTGCGGTCTAGTGCGCTAACCACTACACCAGGAAGGCCCCCATGACCAATTGATCTGCGGTCTAGTGCGCTAACCACTACACCAGGGAGGTCCCCAGGACCTATTGATCTGCGGTCTAGTGCGCTAACCACTACACGATGGAGGCCCCAGGACCTATTGATCTGCGGTCTAGTGCGCTAACCACTACACCAGGGAGGCCCCCAGGACATATTGATCTGCGGTCTAGTGCGCTAACCACTACACCAGGGATGCCCCCAGAACCTATTGATCTGCGGTCTAGTGCGCTAACCACTACACCAGGAAGGCCCCCATGACCTATTGATCTGCGGTCTAGTGCGCAAACCACTACAACAGGGAGGTCCCCAGCACCTATTGATCTGCGGTCTAGTGCGCTAACCACTACACCAGGGAGGTCCCCAGGACCTATTGATCTGCGGTTTAATGCGCTAACCACTACACCAGGGAGGCCCCCAGGACATATTGATCTGCGGTCTAGTGCGCTAACCACTACACTAGGGAGGCCCCCAGGGCCTATTGATCTGCGGTCTAGTGCGCTAACCACTACACCAGGGAGGTCCCCAGGACCTATTGATCTGCGGTCTAGTGCGCTAACCACTACACGATGGAGGCCCCAGGACCTATTGATCTGCGGTCTAGTGCGCTAACCACTACACCAGGGAGGCCCCCAGGACATATTGATCTGCGGTCTAGTGCGCTAACCACTACACCAGGGATGCCCCCAGAACCTATTGATCTGCGGTCTAGTGCGCTAACCACTACACCAGGAAGGCCCCCATGACCTATTGATCTGCGGTCTAGTGCGCAAACCACTACAACAGGGAGGTCCCCAGCACCTATTGATCTGCGGTCTAGTGCGCTAACCACTACACCAGGGAGGTCCCCAGGACCTATTGATCTGCGGTTTAATGCGCTAACCACTACACCAGGGAGGCCCCCAGGACATATTGATCTGCGGTCTAGTGCGCTAACCACTACACTAGGGAGGCCCCCAGGGCCTATTGATCTGCGGTCTAGTGCGCTAACCACTACACCAGGGAGGCCCCCATGACCTATTTATCTGCGGTCTAGTGCGCTAATCACTTCACCAGGGAGGCTCCCATGACATATTGATCTGCGGTCTAATGCGCTAACCACTACACCAGGGAGGCCCCCAGGACCTATTGATCGGCGGTCTAATGCGCTAACCACTACACCAGGGAGGCCCTCAGGACCTATTGATCTGCGGTCTAGTGCGCTAACCACTACACCAGGGAGGCCCTCAGAACCTATTGATCTGCGGTCTAGTGCGCTAACCACTACACCAGGGAGGCCCAGGACCTATTGGTCTGCGGTCTAGTGCGCTAACCACTACACCAGGGAGGTCCCCAGGACCTATTGATCTGCGGTCTAGTGCGCTAACCACTACACCAGGGAGGTCCCCAGGACCTATTGATCTGCGGTCTAGTGCGCTAACCACTACACCAGGGAGGTCCCCAGAACCTATTGATCTGCGGTCTAGTGCGCTAACCACTACACCAGGGAGGCCCCCAGGACCTATTGATCTGCGGTCTAGTGCGCTAACCACTACACCAGGAAGGCCCCCATGACCTATTGATCTGCGGTCTAGTGCGCTAACCACTACACCAGGGAGGTCCCCAGGACCTATTGATCTGCGGTCTAGTGCGCTAACCACTACACGATGGAGGCCCCAGGACCTATTGATCTGCGGTCTAGTGCGCTAACCACTACACCAGGGAGGCCCCCAGGACATATTGATCTGCGGTCTAGTGCGCTAACCAGTACACCAGGGAGGTCCCCAGGACCTATTGATCTGCGGTTTAATGCGCTAACCACTACACCAGGGAGGTCCCCAGGACCTATTGATCTGCGGTTTAATGCGCTAACCACTACACCAGGGAGGCCCCCAGGACATAATGATCTGCGGACTGGTGCGCTAACCACTACACCAGGGAGGCCCCCAGGGCCTATTGATCTGCGGTCTAGTGCGCTAACCACTACACCAGGGAGGTCCCCAGGACCTATTGATCTGCGGTCTAATGCGCTAACCACTACACCAGGGAGGCCCGTAGGACATATTGATCTGCGGTCTAGTGCGCTAACCACTAGACCAGGGAGGCCCCCAGGACCTATTGATCTGCGGTTTAATGCGCTAACCACTACACCAGGGAGGCTCCCATGACCTATCGATCTGCGGTCTAGTGCGCTAACCACTACACCAGGGAGGCCCCCATGACATATTGATCTGCGGTCTAATGCGCTAACCACTACACCAGGGAGGCCCCCAGGACCTATTGATCGGCGGTCTAATGCGCTAACCACTACACCAGGGAGGCCCTCAGAACCTATTGATCTGCGGTCTAGTGCGCTAACCACTACACCAGGGAGGCCCAGGACCTATTGGTCTGCGGTCTAGTGCGCTAACCACTACACCAGGGAGGTCCCCAGGACCTATTGATCTGCGGTCTAGTGCGCTAACCACTACACCAGGGAGGTCCCCAGGACCTATTGATCTGCGGTCTAGTGCGCTAACCACTACACCAGGGAGGTCCCCAGAACCTATTGATCTGCGGTCTAGTGCGCTAACCACTACACCAGGGAGGCCCCCAGGACCTATTGATCTGCGGTCTAGTGCGCTAACCACTACACCAGGAAGGCCCCCATGACCTATTGATCTGCGGTCTAGTGCGCTAACCACTACACCAGGGAGGTCCCCAGGACCTATTGATCTGCGGTCTAGTGCGCTAACCACTACACGATGGAGGCCCCAGGACCTATTGATCTGCGGTCTAGTGCGCTAACCACTACACCAGGGAGGTCCCCAGGACCTATTGATCTGCGGTTTAATGCGCTAACCACTACACCAGGGAGGCCCCCAGGACATAATGATCTGCGGACTGGTGCGCTAACCACTACACCAGGGAGGCCCCCAGGGCCTATTGATCTGCGGTCTAGTGCGCTAACCACTACACCAGGGAGGTCCCCAGGACCTATTGATCTGCGGTCTAATGCGCTAACCACTACACCAGGGAGGCCCGTAGGACATATTGATCTGCGGTCTAGTGCGCTAACCACTACACCAGGGAGGCCCCCAGGACCTATTGATCTGCGGTTTAATGCGCTAACCACTACACCAGGGAGGTCCCCAGGACCTATTGATCTGCGGTCTAGTGCGCTAACCACTACACCAGGGATGGCCCCAGAACCTCTTGATCTGCGGTCTAGTGCGCTAACCACTACACCAGGAAGGCCCCCATGACCTATTGATCTGCGGTCTAGTGCGCTAACCACTACACCAGGGAGGTCCCCAGGACCTATTGATCTGCGGTCTAGTGCGCTAACCACTACACCAGGGAGGTCCCCAGGACCTATTGATCTGCGGTCTAGTGCGCTAACCACTACACCAGGGAGGTCCCCAGGACCTATTGATCTGCGGTTTAATGCGCTAACCACTACACCAGGGAGGTCCCCAGGGCATATTGATCTGCGGTCCAGTGCGCTAACCACTGCACCAGGGATGCCCCCAGAACCTATTGATCTGCGGTCTAGTGCGCTAACCACTACACCAGGAAGGCCCCCATGACCAATTGATCTGCGGTCTAGTGCGCTAACCACTACACCAGGGAGGTCCCCAGGACCTATTGATCTGCGGTCTAGTGCGCTAACCACTACACGATGGAGGCCCCAGGACCTATTGATCTGCGGTCTAGTGCGCTAACCACTACACCAGGGAGGCCCCCAGGACATATTGATCTGCGGTCTAGTGCGCTAACCACTACACCAGGGATGCCCCCAGAACCTATTGATCTGCGGTCTAGTGCGCTAACCACTACACCAGGAAGGCCCCCATGACCTATTGATCTGCGGTCTAGTGCGCAAACCACTACAACAGGGAGGTCCCCAGCACCTATTGATCTGCGGTCTAGTGCGCTAACCACTACACCATGGAGGCCCCAGGACCTATTGATCTGCGGTCTAGTGCGCTAACCACTACACCAGGGAGGCCCCCAGGACATATTGATCTGCGGTCTAGTGCGCTAACCACTACACCAGGGAGGTCCCCAGGGCCTATTGATCTGCGGTCTAGTGCGCTAACCACTACACCAGGGAGGCCCCCAGGGCCTATTGATCTGCGGTCTAGTGCGCTAACCACTACACCAGGGAGGTCCCCAGGACCTATTGATCTGCGGTTTAATGCGCTAACCACTACACCAGGGAGGCCCCCAGGACATATTGATCTGCGGTCTAGTGCGCTAACCACTACACTAGGGAGGCCCCCAGGGCCTATTGATCTGCGGTCTAGTGCGCTAACCACTACACCAGGGAGGCCCCCATGACCTATTTATCTGCGGTCTAGTGCGCTAATCACTTCACCAGGGAGGCTCCCATGACCTATCGATCTGCGGTCTAGTGCGCTAACCACTACACCAGGGAGGCCCCCATGACATATTGATCTGCGGTCTAGTGCGCTAATCACTACACTAGGGAGGCCCCCAGGGCCTATTGATCTGCGGTCTAGTGCGCTAACCACTACACCAGGGAGGCCCCCATGACCTATTTATCTGCGGTCTAGTGCGCTAACCACTACACCAGGGAGGCTCCCATGACCTATTGATCTGCGGTCTAGTGCGCTAACCACTACACCAGGGAGGCCCCCATGACATATTGATCTGCGGTCTAATGCGCTAACCACTACACCAGGGAGGCCCCCAGGACCTATTGATCGGCGGTCTAATGCGCTAACCACTACACCAGGGAGGCCCTCAGAACCTATTGATCTGCGGTCTAGTGCGCTAACCACTACACCAGGGAGGCCCCCATGACCTATTGATCTGCGGTCTAGTGCGCTAACCACTACACCAGGGAGGCCCCCAGGACATATTGATCTGCGGTCTAGTGCGCAAACCACTACACCAAGGAGGCCCCAAGAACCTATTGATCTGCGGCCTAGTGCGCTAACCACTACACCAGGGAGGTCCCCAGGACCTATTGGTCTGCGGTCTAGTGCGCTAACCACTACAACAGGGAGGCCTCCAGAACCTATTGATCTGCGGTCTAGTGAGCTAACCGCTACACCAGGAAGGCCCCCATGACCTATTGATCTGCGGTCTAGTGAGCTAACCACTACACCAGGGAGGCCCCCATGACCTGTTGATCTGCGGTCTAGTGAGCTAACCACTACACCAGGAGGTCCCCAGGACCTATTGATCTGCGGTCTAGTGCGCTAACCACTACACCAGGGAGGTCCCCAGAACCTATTGATCTGCGGTCTAGTGCGCTAACCACTACACCAGGGAGGCCCCCAGGGCCTATTGATCTGCGGTCTAGTGCGCTAACCACTACACCAGGGAGGTCCTCAGGACCAATTGATCTGCGGTTTAATGCGCTAACCACTACACCAGGGAGGCCCCCAGGACATATTGATCTGCGGTCCAGTGCGCTAATCACTACACTAGGGAGGCCCCCAGGGCCTATTGATCTGCGGTCTAGTGCGCTAACCACTACACCAGGGAGGCCCCCATGACCTATTTATCTGCGGTCTAGTGCGCTAACCACTACACCAGGGAGGCTCCCATGACCTATTGATCTGCGGTCTAGTGCGCTAACCACTACACCAGGGAGGCCCCCATGACATATTGATCTGCGGTCTAATGCGCTAACCACTACACCAGGGAGGCCCCCAGGACCTATTGATCGGCGGTCTAATGCGCTAACCACTACACCAGGGAGGCCCTCAGAACCTATTGATCTGCGGTCTAGTGCGCTAACCACTACACCAGGGAGGCCCCAGGACCTATTGATCTGCGGTCTAGTGCGCTAACCACTTCACCAGGGAGGTCCCCAGGACCTATTGATCTGAGGTCTAGTGCGCTAACCACTACACCAGGGAGGTCCCCAGGACCCATTGATCTGCGGTCTAGTGCGCTAACCACTACACCAGGGAGGCCCCCAGAACCTATTGATCTGCGGTCTAGCGCGCTAACCACTACACCAGGGAGGTCCCCAGGACCTATTGATCTGCGGTTTAATGCGCTAACCACTACACCAGGGAGGTCCCCAGGACCTATTGATCTGCGGTCTAGTGCGCTAACCACTACACCAGGGATGCCCCCAGAACCTATTGATCTGCGGTCTAGTGCGCTAACCACTACACCAGGAAGGCCCCCATGACCTATTGATCTGCGGTCTAGTGCGCAAACCACTACACCAGGGAGGTCCCCAGGACCTATTGATCTGCGGTCTAGTGCGCTAACCACTACACCATAGAGGCCCCAGGACCTATTGATCTGCGGTCTAGTGCGCTAACCACTACACCAGGGAGGCCCCCAGGACATATTGATCTGCGGTCTAGTGCGCTAACCACTACACCAGGGAGGTCCCCAGGGCCTATTGATCTGCGGTCTAGTGCGCTAACCACTACACCAGGGAGGCCCCCAGGGCCTATTGATCTGCGGTTTAATGCGCTAACCACTACACCAGGGAGGCCCCAGGACATATTGATCTGCGGTCTAGTGCGCTAACCACTACACTAGGGAGGCCCCCAGGGCCTATTGATCTGCGGTCTAGTGCGCTAACCACTACACCAGGGAGGCCCCCATGACCTATTTATCTGCGGTCTAGTGCGCTAACCACTACACCAGGGAGGCTCCCATGACCTATTGATCTGCGGTCTAGTGCGCTAACCACTACACCAGGGAGGCACCCATGACATATTGATCTGCGGTCTAATGCGCTAACCACTACACCAGGGAGGCCCCAGGACCTATTGGTCTGCGGTCTAGTGCGCTAACCACTAAACCAGGGAGGTCCCCAGGACCTATTGATCTGCGGTCTAGTGCGCTAACCACTACACCAGGGAGGTCCCCAGGACCAATTGATCTGCGGTTTAATGCGCTAACCACTACACCAGGGAGGCCCCCAGGACATATTGATCTGCGGTCTAGTGCGCTAACCACTACACTAGGGAGGCCCCCAGGGCCTATTGATCTGCGGTCTAGTGCGCTAACCACTACACCAGGGAGGCCCCCATGACCTATTTATCTGCGGTCTAGTGCGCTAACCACTACACCAGGGAGGCTCCCATGACCTATTGATCTGCGGTCTAGTGCGCTAACCACTACACCAGGGAGGCCCCCATGACATATTGATCTGCGGTCTAATGCGCTAACCACTACACCAGGGAGGCCCCCAGGACCTATTGATCGGCGGTCTAATGCGCTAACCACTACACCAGGGAGGCCCTCAGAACCTATTGATCTGCGGTCTAGTGCGCTAACCACTACACCAGGGAGGCCCCAGGACCTATTGATCTGCGGTCTAGTGCGCTAACCACTACACCAGGGAGGTCCCCAGGACCTATTGATCTGCGGTCTAGTGCGCTAACCACTACACCAGGGAGGTCCCCAGGACCTATTGATCTGCGGTCTAGTGCGCTAACCACTACACCAGGGAGGCCCCCAGAACCTATTGATCTGCGGTCTAGTGCGCTAACCACTACACCAGGGAGGTCCCCAGGACCTATTGATCTGCGGTTTAATGCGCTAACCACTACACCAGGGAGGTCCCCAGGACCTATTGATCTGCGGTCTAGTGCGCTAACCACTACACCAGGGATGCCCCCAGAACCTATTGATCTGCGGTCTAGTGCGCTAACCACTACACCAGGAAGGCCCCCATGACCTATTGATCTGCGGTCTAGTGCGCAAACCACTACAACAGGGAGGTCCCCAGCACCTATTGATCTGCGGTCTAGTGCGCTAACCACTACACCATGGAGGCCCCAGGACCTATTGATCTGCGGTCTAGTGCGCTAACCACTACACCAGGGAGGCCCCCAGGACATATTGATCTGCGGTCTAGTGCGCTAACCACTACACCAGGGAGGTCCCCAGGGCCTATTGATCTGCGGTCTAGTGCGCTAACCACTACACCAGGGAGGCCCCCAGGACCTATTGATCTGCGGTCTAGTGCGCTAACCACTACACCAGGGAGGTCCCCAGGACCTATTGATCTGCGGTTTAATGCGCTAACCACTACACCAGGGAGGCCCCCAGGACATATTGATCTGCGGTCTAGTGCGCTAACCACTACACTAGGGAGGCCCCCAGGGCCTATTGATCTGCGGTCTAGTGCGCTAACCACTACACCAGGGAGGCCCCCATGACCTATTTATCTGCGGTCTAGTGCGCTAATCACTTCACCAGGGAGGCTCCCATGACCTATCGATCTGCGGTCTAGTGCGCTAACCACTACACCAGGGAGGCCCCCATGACATATTGATCTGCGGTCTAATGCGCTAACCACTACACCAGGGAGGCCCCCAGGACCTATTGATCGGCGGTCTAATGCGCTAACCACTACACCAGGGAGGCCCTCAGAACCTATTGATCTGCGGTCTAGTGCGCTAACCACTACACCAGGGAGGCCCAGGACCTATTGGTCTGCGGTCTAGTGCGCTAACCACTACACCAGGGAGGTCCCCAGGACCTATTGATCTGCGGTCTAGTGCGCTAACCACTACACCAGGGAGGTCCCCAGGACCTATTGATCTGCGGTCTAGTGCGCTAACCACTACACCAGGGAGGTCCCCAGAACCTATTGATCTGCGGTCTAGTGCGCTAACCACTACACCAGGGAGGCCCCCAGGACCTATTGATCTGCGGTCTAGTGCGCTAACCACTACACCAGGAAGGCCCCCATGACCTATTGATCTGCGGTCTAGTGCGCTAACCACTACACCAGGGAGGTCCCCAGGACCTATTGATCTGCGGTCTAGTGCGCTAACCACTACACGATGGAGGCCCCAGGACCTATTGATCTGCGGTCTAGTGCGCTAACCACTACACCAGGGAGGCCCCCAGGACATATTGATCTGCGGTCTAGTGCGCTAACCAGTACACCAGGGAGGTCCCCAGGACCTATTGATCTGCGGTTTAATGCGCTAACCACTACACCAGGGAGGTCCCCAGGACCTATTGATCTGCGGTTTAATGCGCTAACCACTACACCAGGGAGGCCCCCAGGACATAATGATCTGCGGACTGGTGCGCTAACCACTACACCAGGGAGGCCCCCAGGGCCTATTGATCTGCGGTCTAGTGCGCTAACCACTACACCAGGGAGGTCCCCAGGACCTATTGATCTGCGGTCTAATGCGCTAACCACTACACCAGGGAGGCCCGTAGGACATATTGATCTGCGGTCTAGTGCGCTAACCACTACACCAGGGAGGCCCCCAGGACCTATTGATCTGCGGTTTAATGCGCTAACCACTACACCAGGGAGGTCCCCAGGACCTATTGATCTGCGGTCTAGTGCGCTAACCACTACACCAGGGATGGCCCCAGAACCTCTTGATCTGCGGTCTAGTGCGCTAACCACTACACCAGGAAGGCCCCCATGACCTATTGATCTGCGGTCTAGTGCGCTAACCACTACACCAGGGAGGTCCCCAGGACCTATTGATCTGCGGTCTAGTGCGCTAACCACTACACCAGGGAGGTCCCCAGGACCTATTGATCTGCGGTCTAGTGCGCTAACCACTACACCAGGGAGGTCCCCAGGACCTATTGATCTGCGGTTTAATGCGCTAACCACTACACCAGGGAGGTCCCCAGGGCCTATTGATCTGCGGTCCAGTGCGCTAACCACTGCACCAGGGATGCCCCCAGAACCTATTGATCTGCGGTCTAGTGCGCTAACCACTACACCAGGAAGGCCCCCATGACCAATTGATCTGCGGTCTAGTGCGCTAACCACTACACCAGGGAGGTCCCCAGGACCTATTGATCTGCGGTCTAGTGCGCTAACCACTACACGATGGAGGCCCCAGGACCTATTGATCTGCGGTCTAGTGCGCTAACCACTACACCAGGGAGGCCCCCAGGACATATTGATCTGCGGTCTAGTGCGCTAACCACTACACCAGGGATGCCCCCAGAACCTATTGATCTGCGGTCTAGTGCGCTAACCACTACACCAGGAAGGCCCCCATGACCTATTGATCTGCGGTCTAGTGCGCAAACCACTACAACAGGGAGGTCCCCAGCACCTATTGATCTGCGGTCTAGTGCGCTAACCACTACACCATGGAGGCCCCAGGACCTATTGATCTGCGGTCTAGTGCGCTAACCACTACACCAGGGAGGCCCCCAGAACATATTGATCTGCGGTCTAGTGCGCTAACCACTACACCAGGGAGGTCCCCAGGGCCTATTGATCTGCGGTCTAGTGCGCTAACCACTACACCAGGGAGGCCCCCAGGGCCTATTGATCTGCGGTCTAGTGCGCTAACCACTACACCAGGGAGGTCCCCAGGACCTATTGATCTGCGGTTTAATGCGCTAACCACTACACCAGGGAGGCCCCCAGGACATATTGATCTGCGGTCTAGTGCGCTAACCACTACACTAGGGAGGCCCCCAGGGCCTATTGATCTGCGGTCTAGTGCGCTAACCACTACACCAGGGAGGCCCCCATGACCTATTTATCTGCGGTCTAGTGCGCTAATCACTTCACCAGGGAGGCTCCCATGACATATTGATCTGCGGTCTAATGCGCTAACCACTACACCAGGGAGGCCCCCAGGACCTATTGATCGGCGGTCTAATGCGCTAACCACTACACCAGGGAGGCCCTCAGGACCTATTGATCTGCGGTCTAGTGCGCTAACCACTACACCAGGGAGGCCCTCAGAACCTATTGATCTGCGGTCTAGTGCGCTAACCACTACACCAGGGAGGCCCAGGACCTATTGGTCTGCGGTCTAGTGCGCTAACCACTACACCAGGGAGGTCCCCAGGACCTATTGATCTGCGGTCTAGTGCGCTAACCACTACACCAGGGAGGTCCCCAGGACCTATTGATCTGCGGTCTAGTGCGCTAACCACTACACCAGGGAGGTCCCCAGAACCTATTGATCTGCGGTCTAGTGCGCTAACCACTACACCAGGGAGGCCCCCAGGACCTATTGATCTGCGGTCTAGTGCGCTAACCACTACACCAGGAAGGCCCCCATGACCTATTGATCTGCGGTCTAGTGCGCTAACCACTACACCAGGGAGGTCCCCAGGACCTATTGATCTGCGGTCTAGTGCGCTAACCACTACACGATGGAGGCCCCAGGACCTATTGATCTGCGGTCTAGTGCGCTAACCACTACACCAGGGAGGCCCCCAGGACATATTGATCTGCGGTCTAGTGCGCTAACCAGTACACCAGGGAGGTCCCCAGGACCTATTGATCTGCGGTTTAATGCGCTAACCACTACACCAGGGAGGTCCCCAGGACCTATTGATCTGCGGTTTAATGCGCTAACCACTACACCAGGGAGGCCCCCAGGACATAATGATCTGCGGACTGGTGCGCTAACCACTACACCAGGGAGGCCCCCAGGGCCTATTGATCTGCGGTCTAGTGCGCTAACCACTACACCAGGGAGGTCCCCAGGACCTATTGATCTGCGGTCTAATGCGCTAACCACTACACCAGGGAGGCCCGTAGGACATATTGATCTGCGGTCTAGTGCGCTAACCACTACACCAGGGAGGCCCCCAGGACCTATTGATCTGCGGTTTAATGCGCTAACCACTACACCAGGGAGGCTCCCATGACCTATCGATCTGCGGTCTAGTGCGCTAACCACTACACCAGGGAGGCCCCCATGACATATTGATCTGCGGTCTAATGCGCTAACCACTACACCAGGGAGGCCCCCAGGACCTATTGATCGGCGGTCTAATGCGCTAACCACTACACCAGGGAGGCCCTCAGAACCTATTGATCTGCGGTCTAGTGCGCTAACCACTACACCAGGGAGGCCCAGGACCTATTGGTCTGCGGTCTAGTGCGCTAACCACTACACCAGGGAGGTCCCCAGGACCTATTGATCTGCGGTCTAGTGCGCTAACCACTACACCAGGGAGGTCCCCAGGACCTATTGATCTGCGGTCTAGTGCGCTAACCACTACACCAGGGAGGTCCCCAGAACCTATTGATCTGCGGTCTAGTGCGCTAACCACTACACCAGGGAGGCCCCCAGGACCTATTGATCTGCGGTCTAGTGCGCTAACCACTACACCAGGAAGGCCCCCATGACCTATTGATCTGCGGTCTAGTGCGCTAACCACTACACCAGGGAGGTCCCCAGGACCTATTGATCTGCGGTCTAGTGCGCTAACCACTACACGATGGAGGCCCCAGGACCTATTGATCTGCGGTCTAGTGCGCTAACCACTACACCAGGGAGGTCCCCAGGACCTATTGATCTGCGGTTTAATGCGCTAACCACTACACCAGGGAGGCCCCCAGGACATAATGATCTGCGGACTGGTGCGCTAACCACTACACCAGGGAGGCCCCCAGGGCCTATTGATCTGCGGTCTAGTGCGCTAACCACTACACCAGGGAGGTCCCCAGGACCTATTGATCTGCGGTCTAATGCGCTAACCACTACACCAGGGAGGCCCGTAGGACATATTGATCTGCGGTCTAGTGCGCTAACCACTACACCAGGGAGGCCCCCAGGACCTATTGATCTGCGGTTTAATGCGCTAACCACTACACCAGGGAGGTCCCCAGGACCTATTGATCTGCGGTCTAGTGCGCTAACCACTACACCAGGGATGGCCCCAGAACCTCTTGATCTGCGGTCTAGTGCGCTAACCACTACACCAGGAAGGCCCCCATGACCTATTGATCTGCGGTCTAGTGCGCTAACCACTACACCAGGGAGGTCCCCAGGACCTATTGATCTGCGGTCTAGTGCGCTAACCACTACACCAGGGAGGTCCCCAGGACCTATTGATCTGCGGTCTAGTGCGCTAACCACTACACCAGGGAGGTCCCCAGGACCTATTGATCTGCGGTTTAATGCGCTAACCACTACACCAGGGAGGTCCCCAGGGCCTATTGATCTGCGGTCCAGTGCGCTAACCACTGCACCAGGGATGCCCCCAGAACCTATTGATCTGCGGTCTAGTGCGCTAACCACTACACCAGGAAGGCCCCCATGACCAATTGATCTGCGGTCTAGTGCGCTAACCACTACACCAGGGAGGTCCCCAGGACCTATTGATCTGCGGTCTAGTGCGCTAACCACTACACGATGGAGGCCCCAGGACCTATTGATCTGCGGTCTAGTGCGCTAACCACTACACCAGGGAGGCCCCCAGGACATATTGATCTGCGGTCTAGTGCGCTAACCACTACACCAGGGATGCCCCCAGAACCTATTGATCTGCGGTCTAGTGCGCTAACCACTACACCAGGAAGGCCCCCATGACCTATTGATCTGCGGTCTAGTGCGCAAACCACTACAACAGGGAGGTCCCCAGCACCTATTGATCTGCGGTCTAGTGCGCTAACCACTACACCATGGAGGCCCCAGGACCTATTGATCTGCGGTCTAGTGCGCTAACCACTACACCAGGGAGGCCCCCAGGACATATTGATCTGCGGTCTAGTGCGCTAACCACTACACCAGGGAGGTCCCCAGGGCCTATTGATCTGCGGTCTAGTGCGCTAACCACTACACCAGGGAGGCCCCCAGGGCCTATTGATCTGCGGTCTAGTGCGCTAACCACTACACCAGGGAGGTCCCCAGGACCTATTGATCTGCGGTTTAATGCGCTAACCACTACACCAGGGAGGCCCCCAGGACATATTGATCTGCGGTCTAGTGCGCTAACCACTACACTAGGGAGGCCCCCAGGGCCTATTGATCTGCGGTCTAGTGCGCTAACCACTACACCAGGGAGGCCCCCATGACCTATTTATCTGCGGTCTAGTGCGCTAATCACTTCACCAGGGAGGCTCCCATGACCTATCGATCTGCGGTCTAGTGCGCTAACCACTACACCAGGGAGGCCCCCATGACATATTGATCTGCGGTCTAATGCGCTAACCACTACACCAGGGAGGCCCCCAGGACCTATTGATCGGCGGTCTAATGCGCTAACCACTACACCAGGGAGGCCCTCAGAACCTATTGATCTGCGGTCTAGTGCGCTAACCACTACACCAGGGAGGCCCAGGACCTATTGGTCTGCGGTCTAGTGCGCTAACCACTACACCAGGGAGGTCCCCAGGACCTATTGATCTGCGGTCTAGTGCGCTAACCACTACACCAGGGAGGTCCCCAGGACCTATTGATCTGCGGTCTAGTGCGCTAACCACTACACCAGGGAGGCCCCCAGGACATAATGATCTGCGGACTGGTGCGCTAACCACTACACCAGGGAGGCCCCCAGGGCCTATTGATCTGCGGTCTAGTGCGCTAACCACTACACCAGGGAGGTCCCCAGGACCTATTGATCTGCGGTCTAATGCGCTAACCACTACACCAGGGAGGCCCGTAGGACATATTGATCTGCGGTCTAGTGCGCTAACCACTACACCAGGGAGGCCCCCAGGACCTATTGATCTGCGGTTTAATGCGCTAACCACTACACCAGGGAGGTCCCCAGGACCTATTGATCTGCGGTCTAGTGCGCTAACCACTACACCAGGGATGGCCCCAGAACCTCTTGATCTGCGGTCTAGTGCGCTCACCACTACACCAGGAAGGCCCCCATGACCTATTGATCTGCGGTCTAGTGCGCTAACCACTACACCAGGGAGGTCCCCAGGACCTATTGATCTGCGGTCTAGTGCGCTAACCACTACACCAGGGAGGTCCCCAGGACCTATTGATCTGCGGTCTAGTGCGCTAACCACTACACCAGGGAGGTCCCCAGGACCTATTGATCTGCGGTTTAATGCGCTAACCACTACACCAGGGAGGTCCCCAGGGCCTATTGATCTGCGGTCCAGTGCGCTAACCACTGCACCAGGGATGCCCCCAGAACCTATTGATCTGCGGTCTAGTGCGCTAACCACTACACCAGGAAGGCCCCCATGACCAATTGATCTGCGGTCTAGTGCGCTAACCACTACACCAGGGAGGTCCCCAGGACCTATTGATCTGCGGTCTAGTGCGCTAACCACTACACGATGGAGGCCCCAGGACCTATTGATCTGCGGTCTAGTGCGCTAACCACTACACCAGGGAGGCCCCCAGGACATATTGATCTGCGGTCTAGTGCGTTAACCACTACACCAGGGAGGTCCCCAGGACCTATTGATCTGCGGTTTAATGCGCTAACCACTACACCAGGGAGGTCCCCAGGACCTATTGATCTGCGGTTTAATGCGCTAACCACTACACCAGGGAGGCCCCCAGGACATAATGATCTGCGGACTGGTGCGCTAACCACTACACCAGGGAGGCCCCCAGGGCCTATTGATCTGCGGTCTAGTGCGCTAACCACTACACCAGGGAGGTCCCCAGGACCTATTGATCTGCGGTCTAATGCGCTAACCACTACACCAGGGAGGCCCCTAGGACATATTGATCTGCGGTCTAGTGCGCTAACCACTACACCAGGGAGGCCCCCAGGACCTATTGATCTGCGGTTTAATGCGCTAACCACTACACCAGGGAGGTCCCCAGGACCTATTGATCTGCGGTCTAGTGCGCTAACCACTACACCAGGGATGCCCCCAGAACCTATTGATCTGCGGTCTAGTGCGCTAACCACTACACCAGGAAGGCCCCCATGACCTATTGATCTGCGGTCTAATGCGCTAACCACTACACCAGGGAGGTCCCCAGGACCTATTGATCTGCGGTCTAGTGCGCTAACCACTACACCAGGGAGGCCCCCAGGGCTTTATTGATCTGCGGTCTAGTGCGCTAACCACTACAACAGGGAGGTCCCAATGACCTATTGATCTGCGGTCTAGTGCGCTAACCACTACACCAGGGAGGCCCCCAGAACCTATTGATCTGCGGTCTTGTGCGCTAACCACTACACCAGGGAGGTCCCCAGGACCTATTGATCTGCGGTTTAATGCGCTAACCACTACACCAGGGAGGTCCCCAGGACCTATTGATCTGCGGTCTAGTGCGCTAACCACTACACCAGGGATGCCCGCAGAACCTATTGATCTGCGGTCTAGTGCGCTAACCACTACACCAGGGAGGCCCCCAGGAGATATTGATCTGCGGTCTAGTGCGCTAACCACTACACCAGGGAGGTCCCCAGGACCTATTGATCTGCGGTTTAATGCGCTAACCCCTACACCAGGGAGGTCCCCAGGACCTAGTGATCTGCGGTCTAATGCGCTAACCACTACACCAGGGAGGCCCCCATGACCTATTGATCTGCGGTCTAGTGCGCTAACCACTACACCAGGGAGGCCCCCAGGACATATTGATCTGCGGTCTAGTGCGCAAACCACTACACCAAGGAGGCCCCAAGAACCTATTGATCTGCGGTCTAGTGCGCTAACCACTACACCAGGGAGGTCTCCAGGACCTATTGATCTGCGGTCTAGTGAGCTAACCACTACACCAGGAAGGCCCCCATGACCTATTGATCTGCGGTCTAGTGAGCTAACCACTACACCAGGGAGGCCCCCATGACCTATTTATCTGCGGTCTAGTGCGCTAACCACTACACCAGGGAGGCCCCCATGACATATTGATCTGCGGTCTAATGCGCTAACCACTACACCAGGGAGGCCCCCAGGACCTATTGATCGGCGGTCTAATGCGCTAACCACTACACCAGGGAGGCCCTCAGAACCTATTGATCTGCGGTCTAGTGCGCTAACCACTACACCAGGGAGGCCCAGGACCTATTGGTCTGCGGTCTAGTGCGCTAACCACTACACCAGGGAGGTCCCCAGGACCTATTGATCTGCGGTCTAGTGCGCTAACCACTACACCAGGGAGGTCCCCAGGACCTATTGATCTGCGGTCTAGTGCGCTAACCACTACACCAGGGAGGCCCCCAGGACATAATGATCTGCGGACTGGTGCGCTAACCACTACACCAGGGAGGCCCCCAGGGCCTATTGATCTGCGGTCTAGTGCGCTAACCACTACACCAGGGAGGTCCCCAGGACCTATTGATCTGCGGTCTAATGCGCTAACCACTACACCAGGGAGGCCCGTAGGACATATTGATCTGCGGTCTAGTGCGCTAACCACTACACCAGGGAGGCCCCCAGGACCTATTGATCTGCGGTTTAATGCGCTAACCACTACACCAGGGAGGTCCCCAGGACCTATTGATCTGCGGTCTAGTGCGCTAACCACTACACCAGGGATGGCCCCAGAACCTCTTGATCTGCGGTCTAGTGCGCTCACCACTACACCAGGAAGGCCCCCATGACCTATTGATCTGCGGTCTAGTGCGCTAACCACTACACCAGGGAGGTCCCCAGGACCTATTGATCTGCGGTCTAGTGCGCTAACCACTACACCAGGGAGGTCCCCAGGACCTATTGATCTGCGGTCTAGTGCGCTAACCACTACACCAGGGAGGTCCCCAGGACCTATTGATCTGCGGTTTAATGCGCTAACCACTACACCAGGGAGGTCCCCAGGGCCTATTGATCTGCGGTCCAGTGCGCTAACCACTGCACCAGGGATGCCCCCAGAACCTATTGATCTGCGGTCTAGTGCGCTAACCACTACACCAGGAAGGCCCCCATGACCAATTGATCTGCGGTCTAGTGCGCTAACCACTACACCAGGGAGGTCCCCAGGACCTATTGATCTGCGGTCTAGTGCGCTAACCACTACACGATGGAGGCCCCAGGACCTATTGATCTGCGGTCTAGTGCGCTAACCACTACACCAGGGAGGCCCCCAGGACATATTGATCTGCGGTCTAGTGCGTTAACCACTACACCAGGGAGGTCCCCAGGACCTATTGATCTGCGGTTTAATGCGCTAACCACTACACCAGGGAGGTCCCCAGGACCTATTGATCTGCGGTTTAATGCGCTAACCACTACACCAGGGAGGCCCCCAGGACATAATGATCTGCGGACTGGTGCGCTAACCACTACACCAGGGAGGCCCCCAGGGCCTATTGATCTGCGGTCTAGTGCGCTAACCACTACACCAGGGAGGTCCCCAGGACCTATTGATCTGCGGTCTAATGCGCTAACCACTACACCAGGGAGGCCCCTAGGACATATTGATCTGCGGTCTAGTGCGCTAACCACTACACCAGGGAGGCCCCCAGGACCTATTGATCTGCGGTTTAATGCGCTAACCACTACACCAGGGAGGTCCCCAGGACCTATTGATCTGCGGTCTAGTGCGCTAACCACTACACCAGGGATGCCCCCAGAACCTATTGATCTGCGGTCTAGTGCGCTAACCACTACACCAGGAAGGCCCCCATGACCTATTGATCTGCGGTCTAGTGCGCTAACCACTACACCAGGGAGGTCCCCAGGACCTATTGATCTGCGGTCTAGTGCGCTAACCACTACACCAGGGAGGCCCCCAGGGCCTATTGATCTGCGGTCTAGTGCGCTAACCACTACAACAGGGAGGTCCCAATGACCTATTGATCTGCGGTCTAGTGCGCTAACCACTACACCAGGGAGGCCCCCAGAACCTATTGATCTGCGGTCTTGTGCGCTAACCACTACACCAGGGAGGTCCCCAGGACCTATTGATCTGCGGTTTAATGCGCTAACCACTACACCAGGGAGGTCCCCAGGACCTATTGATCTGCGGTCTAGTGCGCTAACCACTACACCAGGGATGCCCGCAGAACCTATTGATCTGCGGTCTAGTGCGCTAACCACTACACCAGGGAGGCCCCCAGGAGATATTGATCTGCGGTCTAGTGCGCTAACCACTACACCAGGGAGGTCCCCAGGACCTATTGATCTGCGGTTTAATGCGCTAACCCCTACACCAGGGAGGTCCCCAGGACCTAGTGATCTGCGGTCTAATGCGCTAACCACTACACCAGGGAGGCCCCCATGACCTATTGATCTGCGGTCTAGTGCGCTAACCACTACACCAGGGAGGCCCCCAGGACATATTGATCTGCGGTCTAGTGCGCAAACCACTACACCAAGGAGGCCCCAAGAACCTATTGATCTGCGGTCTAGTGCGCTAACCACTACACCAGGGAGGTCTCCAGGACCTATTGATCTGCGGTCTAGTGAGCTAACCACTACACCAGGAAGGCCCCCATGACCTATTGATCTGCGGTCTAGTGAGCTAACCACTACACCAGGGAGGCCCCCATGACCTATTTATCTGCGGTCTAGTGCGCTAACCACTACACCAGGGAGGCTCCCATGACCTATTGATCTGCGGTCTAGTGCGCTAACCACTACACCAGGGAGGCCCCCAGGACCTATTGATCGGCGGTCTAATGCGCTAACCACTACACCAGGGAGGCCCTCAGGACCTATTGATCTGCGGTCTAGTGCGCTAACCACTACACCAGGGAGGCCCTCAGAACCTATTGATCTGCGGTCTAGTGCGCTAACCACTACACCAGGGAGGCCCAGGACCTATTGGTCTGCGGTCTAGTGCGCTAACCACTACACCAGGGAGGTCCCCAGGACCTATTGATCTGCGGTCTAGTGCGCTAACCACTACACCAGGGAGGCCCTCAGAACCTATTGATCTGCGGTCTAGTGCGCTAACCACTACACCAGGGAGGCCCAGGACCTATTGGTCTGCGGTCTAGTGCGCTAACCACTACAACAGGGAGGTCCCCAGGACCTATTGATCTGCGGTCTAGTGCGCTAACCACTACACCAGGGAGGTCCCCAGGACCTATTGATCTGCGGTCTAGTGCGCTAACCACTACACCAGGGAGGTCCCCAGAACCTATTGATCTGCGGTCTAGTGCGCTAACCACTACACCAGGGAGGCCCCCAGGACCTATTGATCTGCGGTCTAGTGCGCTAACCACTACACCAGGAAGGCCCCCATGACCTATTGATCTGCGGTCTAGTGCGCTAACCACTACACCAGGGAGGTCCCCAGGACCTATTGATCTGCGGTCTAGTGCGCTAACCACTACACGATGGAGGCCCCAGGACCTATTGATCTGCGGTCTAGTGCGCTAACCACTACACCAGGGAGGCCCCCAGGACATATTGATCTGCGGTCTAGTGCGCTAACCAGTACACCAGGGAGGTCCCCAGGACCTATTGATCTGCGGTTTAATGCGCTAACCACTACACCAGGGAGGTCCCCAGGACCTATTGATCTGCGGTTTAATGCGCTAACCACTACACCAGGGAGGCCCCCAGGACATAATGATCTGCGGACTGGTGCGCTAACCACTACACCAGGGAGGCCCCCAGGGCCTATTGATCTGCGGTCTAGTGCGCTAACCACTACACCAGGGAGGTCCCCAGGACCTATTGATCTGCGGTCTAATGCGCTAACCACTACACCAGGGAGGCCCGTAGGACATATTGATCTGCGGTCTAGTGCGCTAACCACTACACCAGGGAGGCCCCCAGGACCTATTGATCTGCGGTTTAATGCGCTAACCACTACACCAGGGAGGCTCCCATGACCTATCGATCTGCGGTCTAGTGCGCTAACCACTACACCAGGGAGGCCCCCATGACATATTGATCTGCGGTCTAATGCGCTAACCACTACACCAGGGAGGCCCCCAGGACCTATTGATCGGCGGTCTAATGCGCTAACCACTACACCAGGGAGGCCCTCAGAACCTATTGATCTGCGGTCTAGTGCGCTAACCACTACACCAGGGAGGCCCAGGACCTATTGGTCTGCGGTCTAGTGCGCTAACCACTACACCAGGGAGGTCCCCAGGACCTATTGATCTGCGGTCTAGTGCGCTAACCACTACACCAGGGAGGTCCCCAGGACCTATTGATCTGCGGTCTAGTGCGCTAACCACTACACCAGGGAGGTCCCCAGAACCTATTGATCTGCGGTCTAGTGCGCTAACCACTACACCAGGGAGGCCCCCAGGACCTATTGATCTGCGGTCTAGTGCGCTAACCACTACACCAGGAAGGCCCCCATGACCTATTGATCTGCGGTCTAGTGCGCTAACCACTACACCAGGGAGGTCCCCAGGACCTATTGATCTGCGGTCTAGTGCGCTAACCACTACACGATGGAGGCCCCAGGACCTATTGATCTGCGGTCTAGTGCGCTAACCACTACACCAGGGAGGTCCCCAGGACCTATTGATCTGCGGTTTAATGCGCTAACCACTACACCAGGGAGGCCCCCAGGACATAATGATCTGCGGACTGGTGCGCTAACCACTACACCAGGGAGGCCCCCAGGGCCTATTGATCTGCGGTCTAGTGCGCTAACCACTACACCAGGGAGGTCCCCAGGACCTATTGATCTGCGGTCTAATGCGCTAACCACTACACCAGGGAGGCCCGTAGGACATATTGATCTGCGGTCTAGTGCGCTAACCACTACACCAGGGAGGCCCCCAGGACCTATTGATCTGCGGTTTAATGCGCTAACCACTACACCAGGGAGGTCCCCAGGACCTATTGATCTGCGGTCTAGTGCGCTAACCACTACACCAGGGATGGCCCCAGAACCTCTTGATCTGCGGTCTAGTGCGCTAACCACTACACCAGGAAGGCCCCCATGACCTATTGATCTGCGGTCTAGTGCGCTAACCACTACACCAGGGAGGTCCCCAGGACCTATTGATCTGCGGTCTAGTGCGCTAACCACTACACCAGGGAGGTCCCCAGGACCTATTGATCTGCGGTCTAGTGCGCTAACCACTACACCAGGGAGGTCCCCAGGACCTATTGATCTGCGGTTTAATGCGCTAACCACTACACCAGGGAGGTCCCCAGGGCCTATTGATCTGCGGTCCAGTGCGCTAACCACTGCACCAGGGATGCCCCCAGAACCTATTGATCTGCGGTCTAGTGCGCTAACCACTACACCAGGAAGGCCCCCATGACCAATTGATCTGCGGTCTAGTGCGCTAACCACTACACCAGGGAGGTCCCCAGGACCTATTGATCTGCGGTCTAGTGCGCTAACCACTACACGATGGAGGCCCCAGGACCTATTGATCTGCGGTCTAGTGCGCTAACCACTACACCAGGGAGGCCCCCAGGACATATTGATCTGCGGTCTAGTGCGCTAACCACTACACCAGGGATGCCCCCAGAACCTATTGATCTGCGGTCTAGTGCGCTAACCACTACACCAGGAAGGCCCCCATGACCTATTGATCTGCGGTCTAGTGCGCAAACCACTACAACAGGGAGGTCCCCAGCACCTATTGATCTGCGGTCTAGTGCGCTAACCACTACACCATGGAGGCCCCAGGACCTATTGATCTGCGGTCTAGTGCGCTAACCACTACACCAGGGAGGCCCCCAGGACATATTGATCTGCGGTCTAGTGCGCTAACCACTACACCAGGGAGGTCCCCAGGGCCTATTGATCTGCGGTCTAGTGCGCTAACCACTACACCAGGGAGGCCCCCAGGGCCTATTGATCTGCGGTCTAGTGCGCTAACCACTACACCAGGGAGGTCCCCAGGACCTATTGATCTGCGGTTTAATGCGCTAACCACTACACCAGGGAGGCCCCCAGGACATATTGATCTGCGGTCTAGTGCGCTAACCACTACACTAGGGAGGCCCCCAGGGCCTATTGATCTGCGGTCTAGTGCGCTAACCACTACACCAGGGAGGCCCCCATGACCTATTTATCTGCGGTCTAGTGCGCTAATCACTTCACCAGGGAGGCTCCCATGACCTATCGATCTGCGGTCTAGTGCGCTAACCACTACACCAGGGAGGCCCCCATGACATATTGATCTGCGGTCTAATGCGCTAACCACTACACCAGGGAGGCCCCCAGGACCTATTGATCGGCGGTCTAATGCGCTAACCACTACAACAGGGAGGCCCTCAGAACCTATTGATCTGCGGTCTAGTGCGCTAACCACTACACCAGGGAGGCCCAGGACCTATTGGTCTGCGGTCTAGTGCGCTAACCACTACACCAGGGAGGTCCCCAGGACCTATTGATCTGCGGTCTAGTGCGCTAACCACTACACTAGGGAGGTCCCCAGGACCTATTGATCTGCGGTCTAGTGCGCTAACCACTACACCAGGGAGGTCCCCAGAACCTATTGATCTGCGGTCTAGTGCGCTAACCACTACACCAGGGAGGCCCCCAGGACCTATTGATCTGCGGTCTAGTGCGCTAACCACTACACCAGGAAGGCCCCCATGACCTATTGATCTGCGGTCTAGTGCGCTAACCACTACACCAGGGAGGTCCCCAGGACCTATTGATCTGCGGTCTAGTGCGCTAACCACTACACGATGGAGGCCCCAGGACCTATTGATCTGCGGTCTAGTGCGCTAACCACTACACCATGGAGGCCCCCAGGACATATTGATCTGCGGTCTAGTGCGCTAACCAGTACACCAGGGAGGTCCCCAGGACCTATTGATCTGCGGTTTAATGCGCTAACCACTACACCAGGGAGGTCCCCAGGACCTATTGATCTGCGGTTTAATGCGCTAACCACTACACCAGGGAGGCCCCCAGGACATAATGATCTGCGGACTGGTGCGCTAACCACTACACCAGGGAGGCCCCCAGGGCCTATTGATCTGCGGTCTAGTGCGCTAACCACTACACCAGGGAGGTCCCCAGGACCTATTGATCTGCGGTCTAATGCGCTAACCACTACACCAGGGAGGCCCGTAGGACATATTGATCTGCGGTCTAGTGCGCTAACCACTACACCAGGGAGGCCCCCAGGACCTATTGATCTGCGGTTTAATGCGCTAACCACTACACCAGGGAGGTCCCCAGGACCTATTGATCTGCGGTCTAGTGCGCTAACCACTACACCAGGGATGGCCCCAGAACCTCTTGATCTGCGGTCTAGTGCGCTCACCACTACACCAGGAAGGCCCCCATGACCTATTGATCTGCGGTCTAGTGCGCTAACCACTACACCAGGGAGGTCCCCAGGACCTATTGATCTGCGGTCTAGTGCGCTAACCACTACACCAGGGAGGTCCCCAGGACCTATTGATCTGCGGTCTAGTGCGCTAACCACTACACCAGGGAGGTCCCCAGGGCCTATTGATCTGCGGTCCAGTGCGCTAACCACTGCACCAGGGATGCCCCCAGAACCTATTGATCTGCGGTCTAGTGCGCTAACCACTACACCAGGAAGGCCCCCATGACCAATTGATCTGCGGTCTAGTGCGCTAACCACTACACCAGGGAGGTCCCCAGGACCTATTGATCTGCGGTCTAGTGCGCTAACCACTACACGATGGAGGCCCCAGGACCTATTGATCTGCGGTCTAGTGCGCTAACCACTACACCAGGGAGGCCCCCAGGACATATTGATCTGCGGTCTAGTGCGTTAACCACTACACCAGGGAGGTCCCCAGGACCTATTGATCTGCGGTTTAATGCGCTAACCACTACACCAGGGAGGTCCCCAGGACCTATTGATCTGCGGTTTAATGCGCTAACCACTACACCAGGGAGGCCCCCAGGACATAATGATCTGCGGACTGGTGCGCTAACCACTACACCAGGGAGGCCCCCAGGGCCTATTGATCTGCGGTCTAGTGCGCTAACCACTACACCAGGGAGGTCCCCAGGACCTATTGATCTGCGGTCTAATGCGCTAACCACTACACCAGGGAGGCCCCTAGGACATATTGATCTGCGGTCTAGTGCGCTAACCACTACACCAGGGAGGCCCCCAGGACCTATTGATCTGCGGTTTAATGCGCTAACCACTACACCAGGGAGGTCCCCAGGACCTATTGATCTGCGGTCTAGTGCGCTAACCACTACACCAGGGATGCCCCCAGAACCTATTGATCTGCGGTCTAGTGCGCTAACCACTACACCAGGAAGGCCCCCATGACCTATTGATCTGCGGTCTAGTGCGCTAACCACTACACCAGGGAGGTCCCCAGGACCTATTGATCTGCGGTCTAGTGCGCTAACCACTACACCAGGGAGGCCCCCAGGGCCTATTGATCTGCGGTCTAGTGCGCTAACCACTACAACAGGGAGGTCCCAATGACCTATTGATCTGCGGTCTAGTGCGCTAACCACTACACCAGGGAGGCCCCCAGAACCTATTGATCTGCGGTCTTGTGCGCTAACCACTACACCAGGGAGGTCCCCAGGACCTATTGATCTGCGGTTTAATGCGCTAACCACTACACCAGGGAGGTCCCCAGGACCTATTGATCTGCGGTCTAGTGCGCTAACCACTACACCAGGGATGCCCGCAGAACCTATTGATCTGCGGTCTAGTGCGCTAACCACTACACCAGGGAGGCCCCCAGGAGATATTGATCTGCGGTCTAGTGCGCTAACCACTACACCAGGGAGGTCCCCAGGACCTATTGATCTGCGGTTTAATGCGCTAACCCCTACACCAGGGAGGTCCCCAGGACCTAGTGATCTGCGGTCTAATGCGCTAACCACTACACCAGGGAGGCCCCCATGACCTATTGATCTGCGGTCTAGTGCGCTAACCACTACACCAGGGAGGCCCCCAGGACATATTGATCTGCGGTCTAGTGCGCAAACCACTACACCAAGGAGGCCCCAAGAACCTATTGATCTGCGGTCTAGTGCGCTAACCACTACACCAGGGAGGTCTCCAGGACCTATTGATCTGCGGTCTAGTGAGCTAACCACTACACCAGGAAGGCCCCCATGACCTATTGATCTGCGGTCTAGTGAGCTAACCACTACACCAGGGAGGCCCCCATGACCTATTTATCTGCGGTCTAGTGCGCTAACCACTACACCAGGGAGGCTCCCATGACCTATTGATCTGCGGTCTAGTGCGCTAACCACTACACCAGGGAGGCCCCCATGACATATTGATCTGCGGTCTAATGCGCTAACCACTACACCAGGGAGGCCCCCAGGACCTATTGATCGGCGGTCTAATGCGCTAACCACTACACCAGGGAGGCCCTCAGAACCTATTGATCTGCGGTCTAGTGCGCTAACCACTACACCAGGGAGGCCCCAGGACCTATTGATCTGCGGTCTAGTGCGCTAACCACTACAACAGGGAGGTCCCCAGGACCTATTGATCTGCGGTCTAGTGCGCTAACCACTACACCAGGGAGATCCCCAGGACCTATTGATCTGCGGTCTAGTGCGCTAACCACTACACCAGGGAGGCCCCCAGAACCTATTGATCTGCGGTCTAGTGCGCTAACCACTACACCAGGGAGGTCCCCAGGACCTATTGATCTGCGGTTTAATGCGCTAACCACTACACCAGGGAGGTCCCCAGGACCTATTGATCTGCGGTCTAGTGCGCTAACCACTACACCAGGGATGCCCCCAGAACCTATTGATCTGCGGTCTAGTGCGCTAACCACTACACCAGGAAGGCCCCCAGGGCCTATTGATCTGCGGTCTAGTGCGCTAACCACTACACCAGGGAGGTCCCCAGGACCTATTGATCTGCGGTCTAATGCGCTAACCACTACACCATGGAGGTCCCTAGGACATATTGATCTGCGGTCTAGTGCGCTAACCAATACACCAGGGAGGCCCCCAGGACCTATTGATCTGCGGTTTAATGCGCTAACCACTACACCAGGGAGGTCCCCAGGACCTATTGATCTGCGGTCTAGTGCGCTAACCACTACACCAGGGATGCCCCCAGAACCTATTGATCTGCGGTCTAGTGCGCTAACCACTACACCAGGAAGGCCCCCATGACCTATTGATCTGCGGTCTAGTGCGCTAACCACTACACCAGGGAGGTCCCCAGGACTTATTGATCTGCGGTCTAGTGCGCTAACCACTACACCAGGGAGGCCCCCAGGGCCTATTGATCTGCGGTCTAGTGCGCTAACCACTACACCAGGGAGGCCCCCAGGACCTATTGATCTGCGGTTTAATGCGCTAACCACTACACCAGGGAGGTCCCCAGGACCTATTGATCTGCGGTCTAGTGCGCTAACCACTACACCAGGGATGCAACCCAGAACCTATTGATCTGCGGTCTAGTGCGCTAACCACTACACCAGGAAGGCCCCCAGGGCCTATTGATCTGCGGTCTAGTGCGCTAACCACTACACCAGGTAGGTCCCCAGGACCTATTGATCTGCGGTCTAGTGCGCTAACCACTACACCAGGGAGGCCCCTAGGACATATTGATCTGCGGTCTAGTGCGCTAACCACTACACCAGGCAGGCCCCCAGGACCTATTGATCTGCGGTTTAATGCGCTAACCACTACACCAGGGAGGCCCGTAGGACATATTGATCTGCGGTCTAGTGCGCTAACCACTACACCAGGGAGGCCCCCAGGACCTATTGATCTGCGGTTTAATGCGCTAACCACTACACCAGGGAGGTCCCCAGGACCTATTGATCTGCGGTCTAGTGCGCTAACCACTACACCAGGGATGGCCCCAGAACCTCTTGATCTGCGGTCTAGTGCGCTAACCACTACACCAGGAAGGCCCCCATGACCTATTGATCTGCGGTCTAGTGCGCTAACCACTACACCAGGGAGGTCCCCAGGACCTATTGATCTGCGGTCTAGTGCGCTAACCACTACACCAGGGAGGTCCCCAGGACCTATTGATCTGCGGTCTAGTGCGCTAACCACTACACCAGGGAGGTCCCCAGGACCTATTGATCTGCGGTTTAATGCGCTAACCACTACACCAGGGAGGTCCCCAGGGCCTATTGATCTGCGGTCCAGTGCGCTAACCACTGCACCAGGGATGCCCCCAGAACCTATTGATCTGCGGTCTAGTGCGCTAACCACTACACCAGGAAGGCCCCCATGACCAATTGATCTGCGGTCTAGTGCGCTAACCACTACACCAGGGAGGTCCCCAGGACCTATTGATCTGCGGTCTAGTGCGCTAACCACTACACGATGGAGGCCCCAGGACCTATTGATCTGCGGTCTAGTGCGCTAACCACTACACCAGGGAGGCCCCCAGGACATATTGATCTGCGGTCTAGTGCGTTAACCACTACACCAGGGAGGTCCCCAGGACCTATTGATCTGCGGTTTAATGCGCTAACCACTACACCAGGGAGGTCCCCAGGACCTATTGATCTGCGGTTTAATGCGCTAACCACTACACCAGGGAGGCCCCCAGGACATAATGATCTGCGGACTGGTGCGCTAACCACTACACCAGGGAGGCCCCCAGGGCCTATTGATCTGCGGTCTAGTGCGCTAACCACTACACCAGGGAGGTCCCCAGGACCTATTGATCTGCGGTCTAATGCGCTAACCACTACACCAGGGAGGCCCCTAGGACATATTGATCTGCGGTCTAGTGCGCTAACCACTACACCAGGGAGGCCCCCAGGACCTATTGATCTGCGGTTTAATGCGCTAACCACTACACCAGGGAGGTCCCCAGGACCTATTGATCTGCGGTCTAGTGCGCTAACCACTACACCAGGGATGCCCCCAGAACCTATTGATCTGCGGTCTAGTGCGCTAACCACTACACCAGGAAGGCCCCCATGACCTATTGATCTGCGGTCTAGTGCGCTAACCACTACACCAGGGAGGTCCCCAGGACCTATTGATCTGCGGTCTAGTGCGCTAACCACTACACCAGGGAGGCCCCCAGGGCCTATTGATCTGCGGTCTAGTGCGCTAACCACTACAACAGGGAGGTCCCCATGACCTATTGATCTGCGGTCTAGTGCGCTAACCACTACACCAGGGAGGCCCCCAGAACCTATTGATCTGCGGTCTTGTGCGCTAACCACTACACCAGGGAGGTCCCCAGGACCTATTGATCTGCGGTTTAATGCGCTAACCACTACACCAGGGAGGTCCCCAGGACCTATTGATCTGCGGTCTAGTGCGCTAACCACTACACCAGGGATGCCCGCAGAACCTATTGATCTGCGGTCTAGTGCGCTAACCACTACACCAGGGAGGCCCCCAGGAGATATTGATCTGCGGTCTAGTGCGCTAACCACTACACCAGGGAGGTCCCCAGGACCTATTGATCTGCGGTTTAATGCGCTAACCCCTACACCAGGGAGGTCCCCAGGACCTAGTGATCTGCGGTCTAATGCGCTAACCACTACACCAGGGAGGCCCCCATGACCTATTGATCTGCGGTCTAGTGCGCTAACCACTACACCAGGGAGGCCCCCAGGACATATTGATCTGCGGTCTAGTGCGCAAACCACTACACCAAGGAGGCCCCAAGAACCTATTGATCTGCGGTCTAGTGCGCTAACCACTACACCAGGGAGGTCTCCAGGACCTATTGATCTGCGGTCTAGTGAGCTAACCACTACACCAGGAAGGCCCCCATGACCTATTGATCTGCGGTCTAGTGAGCTAACCACTACACCAGGGAGGCCCCCATGACCTATTTATCTGCGGTCTAGTGCGCTAACCACTACACGAGGGAGGCTCCCATGACCTATTGATCTGCGGTCTAGTGCGCTAACCACTACACCAGGGAGGCCCCCATGACATATTGATCTGCGGTCTAATGCGCTAACCACTACACCAGGGATGCCCCCAGGACCTATTGATCGGCGGTCTAATGCGCTAACCACTACACCAGGGAGGCCCTCAGAACCTATTGATCTGCAATCTAGTGCGCTAACCACTACACCAGGGAGGCCCCAGGACCTATTGATCTGCGGTCTAGTGCGCTAACCACTACAACAGGGAGGTCCCCAGGACCTATTGATCTGCGGTCTAGTGCGCTAACCACTACACCAGGGAGATCCCCAGGACCTATTGATCTGCGGTCTAGTGCGCTAACCACTACACCAGGGAGGCCCCCAGAACCTATTGATCTGCGGTCTAGTGCGCTAACCACTACACCAGGGAGGTCCCCAGGACCTATTGATCTGCGGTTTAATGCGCTAACCACTACACCAGGGAGGTCCCCAGGACCTATTGATCTGCGGTCTAGTGCGCTAACCACTACACCAGGGATGCCCCCAGAACCTATTGATCTGCGGTCTAGTGCGCTAACCACTACACCAGGAAGGCCCCCAGGGCCTATTGATCTGCGGTCTAGTGCGCTAACCACTACACCAGGGAGGTCCCCAGGACCTATTGATCTGCGGTCTAATGCGCTAACCACTACACCAGGGAGGTCCCTAGGACATATTGATCTGCGGTCTAGTGCGCTAACCAATACACCAGGGAGGCCCCCAGGACCTATTGATCTGCGGTTTAATGCGCTAACCACTACACCAGGGAGGTCCCCAGGACCTATTGATCTGCGGTCTAGTGCGCTAACCACTACACCAGGGATGCCCCCAGAACCTATTGATCTGCGGTCTAGTGCGCTAACCACTACACCAGGAAGGCCCCCATGACCTATTGATCTGCGGTCTAGTGCGCTAACCACTACACCAGGGAGGTCCCCAGGACTTATTGATCTGCGGTCTAGTGCGCTAACCACTACACCAGGGAGGCCCCCAGGGCCTATTGATCTGCGGTCTAGTGCGCTAACCACTACACCAGGGAGGCCCCCAGGACCTATTGATCTGCGGTTTAATGCGCTAACCACTACACCAGGGAGGTCCCCAGGACCTATTGATCTGCGGTCTAGTGCGCTAACCACTACACCAGGGATGCAACCCAGAACCTATTGATCTGCGGTCTAGTGCGCTAACCACTACACCAGGAAGGCCCCCAGGGCCTATTGATCTGCGGTCTAGTGCGCTAACCACTACACCAGGTAGGTCCCCAGGACCTATTGATCTGCGGTCTAGTGCGCTAACCACTACACCAGGGAGGCCCCTAGGACATATTGATCTGCGGTCTAGTGCGCTAACCACTACACCAGGGAGGCCCCCAGGACCTATTGATCTGCGGTTTAATGCGCTAACCACTACACCAGGGAGGTCCCCAGGACCTATTGATCTGCGGTCTAGTGCGCTAACCACTACACCAGGGAGGCCCCCAGGACCTATTGATCGGCGGTCTAATGCGCTAACCACTACACCAGGGAGGCCCTCAGAACCTATTGATCTGCGGTCTAGTGCGCTAACCACTACACCAGGGAGGCCCCAGGACCTATTGATCTGCGGTCTAGTGCGCTAACCACTACAACAGGGAGGTCCCCAGGACCTATTGATCTGCGGTCTAGTGCGCTAACCACTACACCAGGGAGGTCCCCAGGACCTATTGATCTGCGGTCTAGTGCGCTAACCACTACACCAGGGAGGCCCCCAGAACCTATTGATCTGCGGTCTAGTGCGCTAACCACTACACCAGGGAGGTCCCCAGGACCTATTGATCTGCGGTTTAATGCGCTAACCACTACACCAGGGAGGTCCCCAGGACCTATTGATCTGCGGTCTAGTGCGCTAACCACTACACCAGGGATGCCCCCAGAACCTATTGATCTGCGGTCTAGTGCGCTAACCACTACACCAGGAAGGCCCCCAGGGCCTATTGATCTGCGGTCTAGTGCGCTAACCACTACACCAGGGAGGTCCCCAGGACCTATTGATCTGCGGTCTAATGCGCTAACCACTACACCAGGGAGGTCCCTAGGACATATTGATCTGCGGTCTAGTGCGCTAACCAATACACCAGGGAGGCCCCCAGGACCTATTGATCTGCGGTTTAATGCGCTAACCACTACACCAGGGAGGTCCCCAGGACCTATTGATCTGCGGTCTAGTGCGCTAACCACTACACCAGGGATGCCCCCAGAACCTATTGATCTGCGGTCTAGTGCGCTAACCACTACACCAGGAAGGCCCCCATGACCTATTGATCTGCGGTCTAGTGCGCTAACCACTACACCAGGGAGGTCCCCAGGACCTATTGATCTGCGGTCTAGTGCGCTAACCACTACACCAGGGAGGCCCCCAGGACCTATTGATCGGCGGTCTAATGCGCTAACCACTACACCAGGGAGGCCCTCAGAACCTATTGATCTGCGGTCTAGTGCGCTAACCACTACACCAGGGAGGCCCCAGGACCTATTGATCTGCGGTCTAGTGCGCTAACCACTACAACAGGGAGGTCCCCAGGACCTATTGATCTGCGGTCTAGTGCGCTAACCACTACACCAGGGAGGTCCCCAGGACCTATTGATCTGCGGTCTAGTGCGCTAACCACTACACCAGGGAGGCCCCCAGAACCTATTGATCTGCGGTCTAGTGCGCTAACCACTACACCAGGGAGGTCCCCAGGACCTATTGATCTGCGGTTTAATGCGCTAACCACTACACCAGGGAGGTCCCCAGGACCTATTGATCTGCGGTCTAGTGCGCTAACCACTACACCAGGGATGCCCCCAGAACCTATTGATCTGCGGTCTAGTGCGCTAACCACTACACCAGGAAGGCCCCCAGGGCCTATTGATCTGCGGTCTAGTGCGCTAACCACTACACCAGGGAGGTCCCCAGGACCTATTGATCTGCGGTCTAATGCGCTAACCACTACACCAGGGAGGTCCCTAGGACATATTGATCTGCGGTCTAGTGCGCTAACCAATACACCAGGGAGGCCCCCAGGACCTATTGATCTGCGGTTTAATGCGCTAACCACTACACCAGGGAGGTCCCCAGGACCTATTGATCTGCGGTCTAGTGCGCTAACCACTACACCAGGGATGCCCCCAGAACCTATTGATCTGCGGTCTAGTGCGCTAACCACTACACCAGGAAGGCCCCCATGACCTATTGATCTGCGGTCTAGTGCGCTAACCACTACACCAGGGAGGTCCCCAGGACCTATTGATCTGCGGTCTAGTGCGCTAACCACTACACCAGGGAGGCCCCCAGGGCCTATTGATCTGCGGTCTAGTGCGCTAACCACTACACCAGGGAGGCCCCCAGGACCTATTGATCTGCGGTTTAATGCGCTAACCACTACACCAGGGAGGTCCCCAGGACCTATTGATCTGCGGTCTAGTGCGCTAACCACTACACCAGGGATGCAACCCAGAACCTATTGATCTGCGGTCTAGTGCGCTAACCACTACACCAGGAAGGCCCCCAGGGCCTATTGATCTGCGGTCTAGTGCGCTAACCACTACACCAGGTAGGTCCCCAGGACCTATTGATCTGCGGTCTAGTGCGCTAACCACTACACCAGGGAGGCCCCTAGGACATATTGATCTGCGGTCTAGTGCGCTAACCACTACACCAGGGAGGCCCCCAGGACCTATTGATCTGCGGTTTAATGCGCTAACCACTACACCAGGGAGGTCCCCAGGACCTATTGATCTGCGGTCTAGTGCGCTAACCACTACACCAGGGATGCCCCCAGAACCTATTGATCTGCGGTCTAGTGCGCTAACCACTACACCAGGAAGGCCCCCATGACCTATTGATCTGCGGTCTAGTGCGCTAACCACTACACCAGTGAGGTCCCCAGGACCTATTGATCTGCGGTCTAGTGCGCTAACCACTACACCAGGGAGGCCCCCAGGGCCTATTGATCTGCGGTCTAGTGCGCTAACCACTACAACAGGGAGGTCCCCATGACCTATTGATCTGCGGTTTAATGCGCTAACCACTACACCAGGGAGGCCCCCAGGACATATTGATCTGCGGTCTAGTGCGCTAACCACTACACTAGGGAGGCCCCCAGGGCCTATTGATCTGCGGTCTAGTGCGCTAACCACTACACCAGGGAGGCCCCCATGACCTATTTATCTGCGGTCTAGTGCGCTAACCACTACACCAGGGAGGCTCCCATGACCTATTGATCTGCGGTCTAGTGCGCTAACCACTACACCAGGGAGGCCCCCATGACATATTGATCAGCGGTCTAATGCGCTAACCACTACACCAGGGAGGCCCCCAGGACCTATTGATCGGCGGTCTAATGCGCTAACCACTACACCAGGGAGGCCCTCAGAACCTATTGATCTGCGGTTTAGTGCGCTAACCACTACACCAGGGAGGCCCCAGGACCTATTGATCTGCGGTCTAGTGCGCTAACCACTACAACAGGGAGGTCCCCAGGACCTATTGATCTGCGGTCTAGTGCGCTAACCACTACACCAGGGAGGTCCGAGGACCTATTGATCTGCGGTCTAGTGCGCTAACCACTACACCAGGGAGGCCCCCAGAACCTATTGATCTGCGGTCTAGTGCGCTAACCACTACACCAGGGAGGTCCCCAGGACCTATTGATCTGCGGTTTAATGCGCTAACCACTACACCAGGGAGGTCCCCAGGACCTATTGATCTGCGGTCTAGTGCGCTAACCACTACACCAGGGATGCCCCCAGAACCTATTGATCTGCGGTCTAGTGCGCTAACCACTACACCAGGGAGGCCCCCAGGAGATATTGATCTGCGGTCTAGTGCGCTAACCACTACAACAGGGAGGTCCCCAGGACCTATTGATCTGCGGTTTAATGCGCTAACCACTACACCAGGGAGGTCCCCAGGACCTAGTGATCTGCGGTCTAATGCGCTAACCACTACACCAGGGAGGTCCCCAGGACCTATTGATCTGCGGTCTAGTGCGCTAACCACTACACCAGGGAGGCCCCCAGGACATATTGATCTGCGGTCTAGTGCGCAAACCACTACACCAAGGAGGCCCCAAGAACCTATTGATCTGCGGTCTAGTGCGCTAACCACTACACCAGGGAGGTCTCCAGAACCTATTGATCTGCGGTCTAGTGAGCTAACCACTACACCAGGAAGGCCCCCATGACCTATTGATCTGCGGTCTAGTGAGCTAACCACTACACCAGGGAGGCCCCCATGACCTATTGATCTGCGGTCTAGTGCGCTAACTACTACACCAGGGAGGCCCCCATGACCTATTTATCTGCGGTCTAGTGCGCTAACCACTACACCAGGGAGGCTCCAGGACCTATTGATCTGCGGTCTAGTGCGCTAACCACTACACCAGGGAGGCCCCCATGACATATTGATCTGCGGTCTAATGCGCTAACCACTACACCAGGGAGGCCCCCAGGACCTATTGATCGGCGGTCTAATGCGCTAACCACTACACCAGGGAGGCCCTCAGAACCTATTGATCTGCGGTCTAGTGCGCTAACCACTACACCAGGGAGGCCCCAGGACCTATTGATCTGCGGTCTAGTGCGCTAACCACTACAACAGGGAGGTCCCCAGGACCTATTGATCTGCGGTCTAGTGCGCTAACCACTACACCAGGGAGGTCCCCAGGACCTATTGATCTGCGGTCTAGTGCGCTAACCACTACACCAGGGAGGCCCCCAGAACCTATTGATCTGCGGTCTAGTGCGCTAACCACTACACCAGGGAGGTCCCCAGGACCTATTGATCTGCGGTTTAATGCGCTAACCTCTACACCAGGGAGGTCCCCAGGACCTATTGATCTGCGGTCTAGTGCGCTAACCACTACACCAGGGATGCCCCCAGAACCTATTGATCTGCGGTCTAGTGCGCTAACCACTACACCAGGAAGGCCCCCATGACCTATTGATCTGCGGTCTAGTGCGCTAACCACTACACCAGGGAGGTCCCCAGGACCTATTGATCTGCGGTCTAGTGCGCTAACCACTACACTAGGAAGGCCCCCCGGACCGATTAAATTGAAATTAAGTGTGTCACAAAAGTGGCCAAAAACGCCGATCCGCCAATCCTCGCTTACCGAACTCGTCCTCTGAGCGTGCGCGGTGGAGGTAGATCCACAACTTCCGGTTGACGTCATACTTGACGCAGGGGTCCTTCTCGTAGTGAAGGCGATCGAGCGCCCTGCTCACCACCGTGTTAATCTGCAGACAGGGAACCAGCTCTATATGGGCATGAAACCATATTGGACAAAGATAGGACAGGTGTACTCGCTGCTGAAAACCTCGCAAAATAAATAAATAAGTTTATACAAAAAGAAAAAAACGGATGCCGAGAACTTGTCACAGACACATGGAACCAGCTTGGTGGATATATACGAAAGATTGTACGGACACAAATAGGTGGTTATAGACTAGAAACCAGCTTACACACGTTCACCGGAGGTTCGGTTCTCACCGGGAACCAGCTCGTTATAGAGACGGGGAACCAAGCAGCTCGATATTAGACCTCCACGCCCCCCCCCCCCCACCACACTCACCAGGAACACGGGTTGTTTAGATACAATAAAAACATTGGAAAAAACGTTGTGTGGAGTTTATCCATCACTATAGCCACGCCCTTTATTACATATGGGGGGTGGGGGCGGGAGGGCAAGGTTGAGAGGCCTGGCACACAGCGGAAATCGGGGGGGGGGGGCGGGGGAGGCAGGTACACGATGCTGCAGAATGGATCGGTGCTTTAAGCCGCTTTTGTACAAACTGTCCCAAGAAACCTAACCCCTACACCAGGGAGGTCCCCAGGACCTATTGATCTGCGGTCTAGTGCGCTAACCCCTACACCAGGGAGGCCCCCAGGACCTATTGATCTGCGGTCTAGTGCGCTAACCACTACACCAGGGAAGCCCCCAGGACTTATTGATCTGCGGTCTAGTGCGCTAACCACTACACCAGGGAGGCCCCCAGGACCTATTGATCTGCGGCCTAGTGTGCTAACCACTACACCAGGGAGGCCCCCAGGACCTATTGATCTGCGGTCTAATGAGCTAACCACTACACCAGGGAGGCCCCCAGGACCTATTGATCTGCGGTCTAGTGCGCTAACCCCTACACCAGGGAGGCCCGCAGGGCCTATTGATCTGCGGTCTAATGCGCTAACCACTACACCAGGGAGGTCCCCAGGACCTATTGATCGGCGGTCTAATGCGCTAACCACTACACCAGGGAGGTCCCCAGGACCTATTGATCTGCGGTCTAGTGCGCTAACCACTACACCAGGGAGGTCCCCAGGACATATTGATCTGTGGTCTAGTGAGCTAACCACTACACCAGGGAGGCCCCCAGGACCTATTGATCTGCGGTCTAGTGCGCTAACCACTACACCATGGTGGTCCCCAGGACCTATTGATCTGCGGTCTAGTGAGCTAACCACTACACCAGGGAGGCCCCCATGACCTATTGATCTGCGGTCTAGTGCGCTAACCACTACACCAGGGAGGTCCCCAGGACCTATTGATCAGCGGTCTAGTGCGCTAACCACTACACCAGGGAGGCCCCCAGGACCTATTGGTCTGCGGTCTAGTGAGCTAACCACTACACCAGGGAGGCCCCCATGACCTATTGATCTGCGGTCTAGTGCGCTAACCACTACACCAGGGAGGTCCCCAGGACCTATTGATCTGCGGTCTAGTGCGCTAACCACTACAATAGGAAGCCCCCCAGGACCGATTAAATTGAAATTAAGTGTGTCACAAAAGTGGCCAAAAACGCCGATCCGCCAATCCTCGCTTACCGAACTCGTCCTCTGAGCGTGCGCGGTGGAGGTAGATCCACAACTTCCGGTTGACGTCATACTTGACGCAGGGGTCCTTCTCGTAGTGAAGGCGATCGAGCGCCCCGCTCACCACCGTGTTAATCTGCAGACAGGGAACCAGCTCTATATGGGCACGAAACCATATTGGACAAAGATAGGACATGTGTACTCGCTGCTGAAAACCTCGCAAAATAAATAAATAAGTTTATACAAAAAGAAAAAAACGGATGCCGAGAACTTGTCACAGACACATGGAACCAGCTTGGTGGATATATCCGAAAGATTTTACGGACACAAATAGGTGGTTATAGACTAGAAACCAGCTTACACACGTTCACCGGAGGTTCGGTTCTCACCAGGAACCAGCTCGTTATAGAGACGGGGAACCAAGCAGCTCGATATTAGACCTCCACGCCCCCCCCTCCCAACTCACCAGGAACACGGGTTGTTTTGATACAATAAAAACATTGGAAAAACGTTGTGTGGACTTTATCCATCACTATAGCCACGCCCTTTATTACATATGGGGGGGGGCGGGCAGGAGGGCAAGGTTGAGAGGCCTGGCACACAGCGGAAATCGGGGGGGGGGGGGGAGGCGGGTACACAATGCTGCAGAATGGATCGGTGCTTTAAGCCGCTTTTGTACAAACTGTCCCAAGAAACCTAACCCCTACACCAGGGAGGTCCCCAGGACCTATTGATCTGCGGTCTAGTGCGCTAACCACTACACCAGGGGGGCCCCCAGGACCTATTGATCTGCGGTCTAGTGTGCTAACCACTACACCAGGGAGGCCCCCAGGACCTGTTGATCTGCGGTCTAGTGCGCTAACCACTACACCAGGGAGGTCCCCAGGACATATTGATCTGCGGTCTAGTGAGCTAACCACTACACCAGGGGGGCCCCCAGGACCTATTGATCTGCGGTCTAATGAGCTAACCACTACACCAGGGAGGCCCCCAGGGCCTATTGATCTGCGGTCTAATGCGCTAACCACTACACCAGGGAGGTCCCCAGGACCTATTGATCGGCGGTCTAATGCGCTAACCACTACACCAGGGAGGCCCCCAGGGCCTATTGATCTGCGGTCTAGGGAGCTAACCACTACACCAGGGAGGCCCCCATGACCTGTTGATCTGCGGTCTAGTGCGCTAACCACTACACCAGGGAGGTCCCCAGGACATATTGATCTGCGGTCTAGTGAGCTAACCACTACACCAGGGAGGCCCCCAGGACCTATTGATCTGCGGTCTAGTGCGCTAACCACTACACCAGGGAGGTCCCCAGGACCTATTGATCTCCAATCTAGTGAGCTAACCACTACACCAGGGGGGCCCCCAGGACCTATTGATCTGCGGTCTAATGCGCTAACCACTACACCAGGGAGGCCCCCAGGACCTATTGATCTGCGGCCTAGTGTGCTAACCACTACACCAGGGAGGCCCCCAGGGCCTATTGATATGCGGTCTAATGCGCTAACCACTACACCAGGGAGGTCCCCAGGACCTATTGATCGGCGGTCTAATGCGCTAACCACTACACCAGGGAGGTCCCCAGGACCTATTGATGTGCAATCTAGTGAGCTAACCACTACACCAGGGGGGCCCCCAGGACCTATTGATCTGCGGTCTAATGAGCTAACCACTACACCAGGGAGGCCCCCAAGACCTATTGATCTGCGGTCTAGTGCGCTAACCACTACACCAGGGAGGCCCCCAGGGCCGATTGATCTGCGGTCTAATGCGCTAACCACTAACCAGGGAGGTCCCCAGGACCTATTGATTGGCGGTCTAATGCGCTAACCACTACACCAGGGAGGCCCCCAGGGCCTATTGATCTGCGGTCTAGGGAGCTAACCACTACACCAGGGAGGCCCCCATGACCTATTGATCTGCGGTCTAGTGCGCTAACCACTACACCAGGGAGGTCCCCAGAACATATTGATCTGCGGTCTAGTGAGCTAACCACTACACCAGGGAGGCCCCCAGGACCTATTGATCTGCGGTCTAGTGCGCTAACCACTACACCATGGTGGTCCCCAGGACCTATTGATCTGCGGTCTAGTGAGCTAACCACTACACCAGGGAGGCCCCCATGACCTAGTGATCTGCGGTCTAAGGCGCTGACCACTACACCAGGGAGGTCCCCAGGACCTATTGATCAGCGGTCTAGTGCGCTAACCACTACACCAGGGAGGCCCCCAGGACCTATTGGTCTGCGGTCTAGTGAGCTAACCACTACACCAGGGAGGTCCCCATGACCTATTGATCTGCGGTCTAGTGCGCTAACCACTACACCAGGGAGGTCCCCAGGACCTATTGATCTGCGGTCTAGTGCGCTAACCACTACAATAGGAAGGCCCCCAGGACCGATTAAATTGAAATTAAGTGTGTCACAAAAGTGGCCAAAAACGCCGATCCGCCAATCCTCGCTTACCGAACTCGTCCTCTGAGCGTGCGCGGTGGAGGTAGATCCACAACTTCCGGTTGACGTCATACTTGACGCAGGGGTCCTTCTCGTAGTGAAGGCGATCGAGCGCCCCGCTCACCACCGTGTTAATCTGCAGACAGGGAACCAGCTCTATATGGGCACGAAACCATATTGGACAAAGATAGGACATGTGTACTCGCTGCTGAAAACCTCGCAAAATAAATAAATAAGTTTATACAAAAAGAAAAAAACGGATGCCGAGAACTTGTCACAGACACATGGAACCAGCTTGGTGGATATATCCGAAAGATTTTACGGACACAAATAGGTGGTTATAGACTAGAAACCAGCTTACACACGTTCACCGGAGGTTCGGTTCTCACCAGGAACCAGCTCGTTATAGAGACGGGGAACCAAGCAGCTCGATATTAGACCTCCACGCCCCCCCCCCCCCCCCCTCCCCACTCACCAGGAACACGGGTTGTTTAGATACAATAAAAACATTGGAAAAACGTTGTGTGGACTTTATCCATCACTATAGCCACGCCCTTTATTACATATGGGGGGGGGGGTGGGGCGGGCAGGAGGGCAAGGTTGAGAGGCCTGGCACACAGCGGAAATCGGGGGGGGGGGAGGCGGGTACACAATGCTGCAGAATGGATCGGTGCTTTAAGCCGCTTTTGTACAAACTGTCCCAAGAAACCTAACCCCTACACCAGGGAGGTCCCCAGGACCTATTGATCTGCGGTCTAGTGCGCTAACCACTACACCAGGGGGGCCCCCAGGACCTATTGATCTGCGGTCTAGTGTGCTAACCACTACACCAGGGAGGCCCCCAAGGCCTATTGATCTGCGGTCTAGTGAGCAAACCACTACACCAGGGAGGCCCCCAGGACCTATTGATCTGCGGTCTAGTGCGCTAACCACTACACCAGGGAGGTCCCCAGGACCTATTGATCGGCGGTCTAATGCGCTAACCACTACACCATGGAGGCCCCCAGGGCCTATTGATCTGCGGTCTAGTGAGCTAACCACTACACCAGGGAGGCCCCCATGACCTATTGATCTGCGGTCTAGTGCGCTAACCACTACACCAGGGAGGTCCCCAGGACCTATTGATCTGCGGTCTAGTGAGCTAACCACTACACCAGGGAGGCCCCCAGGACCTATTGATCTGCGGTCTAGTGCGCTAACCACTACATCAGGGTGGTCCCCAGGACCTATTGATCTGCGGTCTAGTGAGCTAACCACTACACCAGGGAGGCCCCCATGACCTATTGATCTGCGGTCTAATGCGCTGACCACTACACCAGGTAGGTCCCCAGGACCTATTGATCTGCGGTCTAGTGCGCTAACCACTACACCAGGGAGGTCCCCAGGACCTATTGATCTGCGGCCTAGTGTGCTAACCACTACACCAGGGAGGCCCCCAGGACCTATTGATCTGCGGTCTAATGAGCTAACCACTACACCAGGGAGGCCCCCAGGACCTATTGATCTGCGGTCTAGTGCGCTAACCACTACACCAGGGAGGTCCCCAGGACCTATTGATCGGCGGTCTAGTGCGCTAACCACTACACCAGGGAGGTCCCCAGGACCTATTGATCGACGGTCTAATGCGCTAGCCACTACACCAGGGAAGCCCCCAAGGCCTATTGATCTGCGGTCTAGTGAGCTAACCACTACACCAGGGAGGCCCCCAGGACCTATTGATCTGCGGTCTAGTGCGCTAACCACTACACCAGGGAGGTCCCCAGGATCTATTGATCTACGGTCTAGTGAGCTAACCACTACACCAGGGGGGCCTCCAGGACCTATTGATCTGCGGTCTAATGCGCTAACCACTACAACGGGGTGGTCCCCAGGACCTATTGATCTGCGGTCTAGTGCGCTAACCACTACACCAGGGAGGCCCCCAGGACCTATTGATCCGCGGTCTAATGCGCTAACCACTACACCAGGGAGGCCCCCAAGGCCTATTGATCTGCGGTCTAGTGAGCTAACCACTACACCAGGGAGGCCCCCAGGACCTATTGATCTGCGGTCTAGTGCGCTAACCACTACACCAGGGAGGTCCCCAGGACCTATTGATCTGCAATCTAGTGAGCTAACCCCTACACCAGGGAGGCCCCCAGGACCTATTGATCTGCGGTCTAATGAGCTAACCACTACACCAGGGAGGCCCCCAGGACCTATTGATCTGCGGCCTTGTGTGCTAACCACTACACCAGGGAGGCCCCCAGGACCTATTGATCTGCGGTCTAATGAGCTAACCACTACACCAGGGAGGCCCCCAGGACCTATTGATCTGCGGCCTAGTGTGCTAACCACTACACCAAGGAGGCCCCCAGGACCTATTGATCTGCGGTCTAATGAGCTAACCACTACACCAGGGAGGCCCCCAGGACCTATTGATCTGCGGCCTAGTGTGCTAACCACTACACCAAGGAGGCCCCCAGGACCTATTGATTTGATTTGATTTGATTGGGGCTTAACGGCACTTTCAGCCTGGAAGGCTATATCGTGCCATACTGGTCAATATTAGTCAATATTAAAACCCTGAAAATCAATTCATGTGATATGAATAAAACCATGAATGCAGTCTTTGTGGAATCGATTAATAGTTTAATAAAACCCTGAAGATATCAAGTAAAATGATTGAGTAGATTGTCATAAAACCATGAAAGTGAAGAATGGCGAAACGGTAAAGTCAAAAATTGTCAGAATATAAAACCATGAGTTGGTTTTTAAAACCAAGCTTTTGAGATTAATAATTACAGCAAAATGCACTGTTTGGCAGCAAACGTTGAATATATCATATGCATTGGACTAGATTTATTGTAGATAAATGATCTAAAATCGTTTGCACTGTTTGGCTGTAAACGTTGACTAGATATATCATATGCACTTGACTAGATTTATTGCAGATAAATAATCTAAAATCTTTTGCTGTGGTATATTATTAAATAGTTCTTTCATATTTTCTGCTCTGTAATATTGATCCCTTGTTTGTTGAAAGTCAACACACCTCAACAGAATGTGCTCCACAGTCAGGGGTTCCTGACAGGGAACACATTCGGGAGGTGGTTCTCCTTTGAGGAGGTAGCAATGGGTAAGGTACGTATGTCCAATTCGGAGTCTTTGAATGATAACGTCCCTCCGCCCACCGCGGATTCTTGGCCGTTTGGTACCCACAGTAGGCTGAAGCCGTTGCAATTTGTTGGAGGATTGCTCGTCCCAGGACGACTGCCAATGTTTAGTAATTTCGTTTTGGATGTACGGCTTCAAGTCCGAGTATGGAAACTGGACTGGAAGGACGTCGTCATTTAGAGCTTCTTTGGCGGCAGCGTCTGCTAGACTGTTGCCCTCTATGCCTATGTGGCTAGGGATCCAGCAGAACACTACCGCCTTTCCATTGCATATTAAATCATGACATTTTATAAGTATATCTTGTATTAAGGGATTTTCATATTTCCGATATTTTATGGCTTGTATACAGGATAATGAATCTGAGTATATGATAAAGTTGTCATGAAGTGATTGTTCTACATATTCAAGTGCCATGATTAGAGCCACCGCTTCCGCGGTGTATATCGAGCATTGGTCTGGGAGGCGGTTGCTGCACTGGTGTTCACCAGCCACAGCTGCAGCGCCCACCCTGTGGGAGTCTTTTGAGCCATCGGTATATATAGAGAAATGGTTCGGGTGTTGATTGTGAATATTATGTTTAAGTTCTATAAATTGTGATGGGTCTGTGTCAGATTTGTTGTAAGTTGTTAGTTCTAACAGAACTTTTGGAGATTCCATTTCCCATGGTGGGATTTCTGGGAGGTGCCAGGTTCGTATATCGTTGAAATTGATATTGTATCTTGTCAAAAGGTTATTGACTCGAATTCCAAAGGTGGGTATTGTCTTTGGTTTGTTTTCAAATAGTGTTGTAAACTTTGGGTGGAATACGTCTTCAAAGGTAGGATTATTGGGATTCGTTTTGAGCTTAAGTGTGTATTGTAGTGCTAATTTATCTCTACGGTAGTATAGAGATAGCTCAGCAGATTCCACGTACAGGGTTTCCGCAGGAGATGTGCGGAAAGCTCCCAGACATAAACGAAGTGCTTGGTTGTGTACAGGGTCCAGCATCTGCAAATATGATTTGCGTGCTGATCCGTAAATCATCGACCCATAATCCAGCCGTGACCGTATCAGGGCTCTGTAGGAACATTTAATAATGTCTCTCTTTCTGTTCCCCATTCTGTGTTAGATAGCACTTTAATTATATTAAGTGCTTTGGTACATTTCTGTTTTAATTGTTTGATATGGGGTATAAAAGTCAGTTTTTTATCGAATAAAAGGCCGAGAAATTTTGTTTCTGGCACAACTGGTATTTGATCCCCATTCATTTTAAGTTCAGGTTCCGGATGGAGTTTCCGGAGTTGACAGAAGTGCATACACACTGTTTTAGTTTTTGAAAATTTCAATCCATTCTCATCGCACCATTGTTGTAACTTATTGAGGTTCATTTGTAGTTGCCTTTCTATTGTGTGCATATGTTTGGACCTGAAACAGGCCAAAAAGTCATCAACAAATAGAGAAGGATCTAGGTTATTAGTGAGACATTTTATGATGCTGTTGATTTTAATACTAAAAAGGGTTACAGATAGGATACTGCCTTGAGGAACCCCCATCTCCTGATCGTATACTTCGGAGAGGGTAGTTCCGACCCTTGTCCGAAATAGACGTCTGTTTAGGAATTCTTGAATAAAATTTGGCATATGACCTCTGAGTCCCATATCATGGAGGTCTTTTAAAATACCATATTTCCATGTGGTGTCATATGCCTTTTCAAGGTCAAAGAATACTGCCACCACGTGTTCTTTTTTGATGAATGCCTCGCGTATATAGGTCTCCAATCGTATTAAATTATCGGTGGTATTTCTGTTTTGCCGAAAGCCACTCGGGAACTTAGTGATGATATTATTTGTTTCCAGAAAATATGTAAGGCGGTTATTTATCATCTTTTCTAGTGTTTTACATATACAACTTGTAAGAGCTATTGGTCGGTAGGAGGAAGGATTGGTGTGATCCTTCCCAGGCTTAGGGATAGGAATGACTATCGCCTTTTTCCACGATGGGGGTATTTGCCCGGTTTGCCAAATGAAGTTGAATATGTCGAGAAGAAGTTCCAAGGATGTATCGGGTAGTTGTTTCAGGAATTGGTATGGGATATTGTCTGGCCCTGGTGAAGTGTTGTTAGTTTTCCTCAGGGCAGACTGGAGTTCCTCCATGGAGAAGAGACTATTGTAATATTCATCATTTTTGGATTTGAAATTGAGTTTTTTCCTCTCACTAACCGCCTTGTATCTTTGGAATTTAGCCGTGTAATTTTTGGAGGAAGAATTTGTTGCAAAGGCTTTCGACAAGGTATTGGCTATTTGCACTGGTTCGGTGAGGGTTGTGTTTTCATGGATCAGGTGGTTTATGCTGTTATTTGCTTTTTTCCCACTGATCTTCTGTATGGCTCGCCACGTTTTCTTAGTTGTTGTTTTATTTCCAAGTTTGGAGACATAGTTTCTCCAGGATTCCCTTTTTGTTGTTCGTATTGTGCGGCGGGTCTGTGCTCGCACTTGTTTATATTTGAGGATATTTCCTGGAGTAGGATGTATTTGGAGTTCTCGCTGAGCCTGTTTTCGTTGTTGTACGGCCTCACGGCATTCATCGTTAAACCATGGCTTCTTTTGTATTTTGAGATTGGTCGAGGTTTTGGGAATGGTGTCTTCAGCTATTTTATGAAGTATTTCGCTGAAGAGGGCTATTGGGTCTGGTATACCTTGGAAGTTGGCTGTTGTGAGTTTTTCAAAGCAAATTTTTTTAAAAGCAGTCCAGTCAGCCTTATTTAGCTTCCAGTGAGCAATATTTTCATCTGGAGCGGGAAATTGGCTAGTAAGCAGGATAGGGAAGTGGTCACTGCCGTGAAGATCATCTTCCACTTTCCAGTTGAAATCAAGGCATAGACTGGGATGGGCTATAGTTAGGTCTATAGCCGTTTTGGCACCATTCCCAGGGTGTATATAAGTTATTGAGCCATCGTTGAGCAGAACGGTATTGTTTTTTAAGATAAAGTCCTCTAGCAGGCGGCCCTTGGGTTGTATGTCTTTACAACCCCATATCGTATGATGGGCATTGAAATCTCCAAGAAGTATATACGGCGCAGGAAGTTGTTTTATTATATTTTCTAGTTCTAGTCGTGTTGGACGTAAATTAGGTGGAATATAGATAGAGCACAGGGTTATGGTTTTGTGTAATGTAATTCGTATGGCCATAGCTTGTAGGTTGGTCTGCAAGGGTATTTGGCTGTGTGGAGTTTTCTCCTTTATAAGGATACTAACTCCGCCTGTGATTTTATCTCCCGTATTAAGTCCTAGATTATCATATGATGTATATCCACTAATTGGTATATCGCCTTGGTTTTTGATCAATGTTTCTTGGAGACAAAACGCTATGGGGTTGTGGTCCTGCTTTAGCAAGAGGATTTCATCACGATTGGCTCTCATACCTCGACAATTCCATTGTATAATGGAAGCCATGGTTTATGATATGGGTGGCGTATCTGCCTTGTGTTTTCTTTTGTCCCTTCCCCTTTCTTGTGGGTCTGTCTCCATTTCCTCATCGTCCTCCTCCTCTAGTTGCGAGTATTTGTTATGTACTTTGATGGGATCCGTTGATCCCTTGGGTGGTCGGTTTAGTTTTGCTGGTTTCGATTTGTTCAGTTTGTGGGTGGTGGGTTTTGGAGTGGATTTTGTAGGAGGTTTCTTTGCAGGTGTCTTTGTTTGAATTTCTATCATGGGCTCTGTCTGGCTGGATGTTCCTGTCTCCTCTGGGGTTTCTGTTGTAATTGTGAATTCTGCATCTGGTGGCCAAGAATAAACAGTGTTTATCCCTATGGAAACCATGTTTGGTTTTGGTGTTGTTTCATTGGATTTGGTTTGGGTCGAGCCCGTCACTTCAGCGAATGTTTTGTTTCCAGTTACATTTGTAGTTTTACTTTCTATTATTTTTCTCGCTTCGGGATAGGATATGGAGTTTTTAGTTTTTATTGTCTGTACCTCTTTTTCTTTTTGCCACATTGGACACTGTTTTGAGTATGCGTAGTGACTGCCTTTGCAGTTTACGCAGTGACTCGGTTTGCTGCAGGAGGTGTCTTCATGGCTCTCGTCGCCACAGCGAGCACAGGTGACTTGCCTCCTGCAGTTGTTCTTTCCGTGGCCGAAGCGTTGGCATTGGAAACAGCGTAGTGGGTTTGGTATATAGATGTCGACTGGTACACGAAGGTATCCAGCTTTTATTGTTGTAGGAGGGATGTGGGATGCAAATGTGAGAATTATAGTATTTGTTGGAATTCTTTCTCCATTTTTCGTGATTGATATCCGTTTGGCCTCCATGACATTCTGTGAGGCCAACTCGGTAACTATCTCTGTGTCAGAACACATTTGTAGGTCTCTGCACCGGATGACACCTCGGCTATTGTTGAGGGTACGGTGAGGAGTTATTGTAACTGGGATATGGAGGAGGGTCGTGGCTCGGAGAAGGTTGTCAGCATGACTCTTCCGTGTGACCTCGATGAGGAGGTCACCGGAGCGGAGTCGTTTGACATCTTTTGGTTCTCCGGCCAGACTTTGGATGGCCTTATCCACTGCAAATGGTGACAATTTCGAAAGAGGTAAATCTGGATTTGTGGCGTGTGCCATCAAAAATCTTGAAAAATTGTCGTTTTGTTGATTTGGTTCATGTGTAGGAGAGCTTGTTCGAAGTTTCTTATTGGATCGTTCTTCTCGTGCTTTTGTTTCGGCAGGTGTGGGGTTTTTTTCTTGGGTACTCATGTTGGGTTTAAATATTTCACCGTCCGTGGTCCCCACCCACCTCGGAGCCCTCTCGGGACACTGATTCGGTGCGGTACTCCAGCACCCAGTGCCAAGGATACACAGACGGTATACTCGCATAACAAATACTTATTCTTCTGTTGGAAAAAAAGGGGTATTTGCCACTTGATTAGCCCAAGCCCCCGTCCTAACAGGATCTTGTTCAGAGCAACTGAAATATGAGGTGTCTCAAAAGACTCATTGCATACGGTTGTATGAATAATAGGGTGAAAATGTTCTTGATATGATGTTGTTGAACAAGAATCCTTGGACTTGTCGTGACGAGCCGATTGATCAGACCGGGCCAAATCTGACCTCCCGTCTAGGAGAAATAAGGGTCAAACTGGTATCTTGCAAAAACAGAGTTTCCACTCAACCAGCAGAGTCCCGTCTTCCTCCGACACGGGTTGCGAACCACGGCATACGGTTCGCCTCCATTTAGTCGCCTCTTACGACATGCAGATGTTAAACATGGAGGTGCATCGGGCCTATTCTACTTTCCCCCGAACCCGCAGGGGGCCCCAGGACCTATTGATCTGCGGTCTAATGAGCTAACCACTACACCAGGGAGGCCCCCAGGACCTATTGATCTGCGGCCTAGTGTGCTAACCACTACACCAGGGAGGCCCCCAGGACCTATTGATCTGCGGTCTAGTGTGCTAACCACTACACCAGGGAGGCCCCCAGGACCTATTGATCCGCGGTCTAATGAGCTAACCACTACACCAGGGAGGCCCCCAGGACCTATTGATCTGCGGCCTAGTGTGCTAACCACTACACCAGGGAGGCCCCCAGGACCTATTGATCTGTGGTCTAGTGCGCTAACCACTACACCAAGGAGGCCCCCAGGGCCTATTGATCTGCGGTCTAATGCGCTAACCACTACACCGGGGAGGTCCCCAGGACCTATTGATCGGCGGTCTAATGCGCTAACCACTACACCAGGTAGGCCCCCAAGGCCTATTGATCTGCGGTCTAGTGAGCTAACCACTACACCAGGGAGGCCCCCAGGACCTATTGATCTGCGGTCTAGTGCGCTAACCACTACACCAGGGAGGTCCCCAGGACCTATTGATCTGCGGTCTAGTGCGCTAACCACTACACCAGGGAGGTCCCCAGGACCTATTGATCTGCGGTCTAGTGAGCTAACCACTACACCAGGGGGGCCCCCAGGACCTATTGATCTGCGGTCTAATGCGCTAACCACTACACCAGGGAGGCCCCCAAGGCCTATTGATCTGCGGTCTAGTGAGCTAACCACTACACCAGGGAGGCCCCCAGGACCTATTGATCTGCGGTCTAGTGCGCTAACCACTACACCAGGGAGGTCCCCAGGACCTATTGATCGGCGGTCTAATGTGCTAACCACTACACCAGGGAGGCCCCCAGGGCCTATTGATCTGCGGTCTAGTGAGCTAACCACTACACCAGGGAGGCCCCCATGACCTATTGATCTGCGGTCTAGTGCGCTAACCACTACACCAGGGAGGTCCCCAGGACCTATTGATCTGCGGTCTAGTGAGCTAACCACTACACCAGGGAGGCCCCCAGGACCTATTGATCTGCGGTCTAGTGCGCTAACCACTACATCAGGGTGGTCCCCAGGACCTATTGATCTGCGGTCTAGTGAGCTAACCACTACACCAGGGAGGCCCCCATGACCTATTGATCTGCGGTCTAATGCGCTGACCACTACACCAGGTAGGTCCCCAGGACCTATTGATCTGCGGTCTAGTGCGCTAACCACTACACCAGGGAGGTCCCCAGGACCTATTGATCTGCGGTCTAGTGCGCTAACCACTACAATAGGAAGGCCCCCAGGACCGATTAAATTGAAATTAAGTGTGTCACAAAAGTGGCCAAAAACGCCGATCCGCCAATCCTCGCTTACCGAACTCGTCCTCTCAGCGTGCGCGGTGGAGGTAGATCCACAACTTCCGGTTGACGTCATACTTGACGCAGGGGTCCTTCTCGTAGTGAAGGCGATCGAGCGCCCCGCTCACCACCGTGTTAATCTGCGGACAGGGAACCAGCTCTATGTGGGCACGAAACCATATTGGACAAAGATAGGACATGTGTACTCGCTGCTGAAAACCTCGCAAAATAAATAAATAAGTTTATACAAAAAGAAAAAAACGGATGCCGAGAACTTGTCACAGACACATGGAACCAGCTTGGTGGATATATACGAAAGATTTTACGGACACAAATAGGTGGTTATAGACTAGAAACCAGCTTACACACGTTCACCGGAGGTTCGGTTCTCACCGGGAACCAGCTCGTTATAGAGACGGGGAACCAAGCAGCTCGATATTAGACCTCCCCGCCCCCCCCCCCCACTCACCATCACCACACTTACCGGAGCCAGCCCCCCCCCCCACTCACCCTTACCTCACTTACCTGAGCCAGCGCCCCTCCCGCCCCCCCACCCACTCACCCTCACCACACTTACCTGAGCGAGCCCCCCCCCGCTCACCCTCACCTGAGCCAGCGCCCCTCCCCCCCCCACTCACCCTCACCTCACTTACCTGAGCCAGCGCCCCTCCCCCCCCCACCCACTCACCCTCACCACACTTACCTGAGCCAGCCTTCCCCCCCACACACCCTCACTTACCTAAGCATCCTTAACCCCCGGAGCCCCCGCCCCCTCTCCAACACCCCCTCCCTCACTTACCTGAGCATCCGTGACCCCGGAGCCCCCCCCCCCCACCCACTCACCCTCACCACACTTACCTGAGCCAGCCTCCCCCCCCACACACCCTCACTTACCTGAGCATCCTTAACCCCCGGAGCCCCCCACCCCCCCTCACTTACCTGAGCATCCGTGACCCCGGACCCCGCCCCCCCCCCCTCCCACACCCCTCACCCTCACTTACCTGAGCATCAGTGACCCCCGGAGCCCGCCCCCCACCCCCACACCACTCACCCTCACTTACCTGAACATCAGTGACCCCCGGAGCCCGCCCCCCCCCCCCCCAAACCCCTCACCCTCACTTACCTGAGCATCAGTGACCCCCGGAGCCAGGAACTGAGAGTCCTTGAGCAGCTCACAGATGTCGCTGCGCGTGCCCGCCCCGTTGGGAAGGCGGGCGGCGGCGTCTCTCACTGCAGACCATACTCATGTAGTGAGTATTCATATGATGAATATTCATGTAGTGAGTTTTCATATGATGAATATTCATGATGAGTATTCATGTAGTAAATATTACGAATATTCATATAGTGAATATTCACATGATGAATATTCATATGATGAATATTATTATGTTCTCTTTGAAGAGAAACTGAGCCCGCTGTGGTTGGTTGGCTTGATCAGTTTATTACATCTCAGTCGTCTGTTCTCATTCAGTTGCATGACAGAAGTGCATTGGAAAAGGGTGCGCTGACAGTTGTCACAGGACTATTAGATCCCCTACAACAAATATCCGATTTTAGACTGACATGTTTAAATACATTACATCCCTCCCCTTTTAGTCGAGAAGTTCACCATATTAACATAACAGTTCCTTGGATGCCCGGAATGCCTTGTCTTGCGAACTACTCCACTCCCACTTTCTTCCCTTTTTTAGCAAGTCATATAGGGGAGACAATGCACTTGACAGATGAGGTAGGTATCTATGATAGTAGTGGATAAGTCCGAGATATGCTTTCAGTCCGTGGTGTTTGTAGGTTTAGGCGCTTCATGTACAGCTGAGACTTTCGCCTCACATGGCTGCAATCCCTCCTTACTGAGTACGTGTCCCAGAGCCACTAGTTTCTCAGCCATAAATGTACACTTGGAACGCTTCAGTCTCAGACCTGCATCATCTATCTTCTGCAAAACCTGTGAGAGGTTTGCTAAGTGTTCCTGGTCATTAACTCCAGATATGATCACATTATCTAAGTAGGCAGACACATAGTTCATCCCACGAAATAAACATTCCATGGTCCTTTGGAATATTGCAGGTGATGACGCAACACCGTAGGGTAACCGGTTGTATTGATACAATCCCCTATGTGTATTGATGGTGACATATTCCCTTGACTTCTCATCTAAGACAATCTGTTCATACGCATGGCTCAGATCTAATTCTGTGAATTTATCACCTCCCGCCATCTGCATGTAAAGGTCATCCACCTTCGGAATGGGGTAGCAATCAATTTTGCTGGCTTTATTTACAGTCTGTTTATAATCACCACAAATCCTTACTGTGCCATCCGTTTTCACAATGGGCACAATCGGAGTGGCCCAGTCAGAAAATTTGGCTGGTCGAATGGTTCCTTGAGCCTCCAAGCGCTCTAATTCTGTTTCGATACCTTGTCGAAGAGCGTGTGCCACTGGCCGATGCTTGAGAAAGATTGGTGACACTTCTTCTTTCATGTGTATGGAGGCAGTCATTCCTTTCAATTCTCCCAACTCATCCTTGAACACATGTGTGTACTTATCCAGCACTTTTCCCAAGGTTTCTGAAGTTGCAGAGTCCAAAGCATTGACAGTGTATAACTGCTGCTGGATTCTAGACCAATCCAGATTGATTTCCAGCAACCAATTCCTGCCCATGAGATTGGGACCTTCTTTAATCGCTATCAATGGAAGAGTTTTCAACTGCTCACCATATTGCACTTGCACCTCTACCTCCCCCAGGGGGCGCACCTTCTCACCAGTGAATGTCTTTAATACAGCTTGTGTATCAACCAGAGACCTTGAGATATTCAGTTTTTGAAATGTTTCCTCATTTATTACTGATATGTTATATGGACAATGACTATACTATGTTTCAGGGCGTGTTCTGTTAATATGGTGAACTTCTCGACTAAAGGGGAGGGATGTAATGTATTTAAACATGTCAGTCTAAAATCGGATATATGTTTGTAGGGGATCTAATAGTCATGTGACAACTGTCAGCACACCCTTTTCCAATGCACTTCTGTCATGCAACTGAATGAGAACAGACGACTGAGATGTAATAAACTGATCAAGCCAACCAACCACAGCGGGCTCATTTTCTCTTCAAGAGAACATAATACACATGAAATACATATAATTGTGGCCTATGAAACAGATCACGCAGAGGCGGCAATAAACAGATGAACGGATAATGGTAGTGGGTGTGGGTGGGGGGAAGGCGGCAGGACACCGACGTGAATCGATCCCTTTGCTGTACAATATCCCCGCCCGCCCCATTACACTATCATAGCGGATCACCCCCATCTCAACCCCCACCCCAGCCACACACCCATTCCAATCCGACAAGATCCCGGCCCGCCCAAATACACTACCACAGTGGATGACCCTCATCTTCACCCCCACCCCAGCCACACACCCATTGCAATCCGACAAGATCCCCGCCCGCCCCGTGACACTACCGCAGTGGATCACCCTCATCTCCACCCCCACCCCAACCACACACCCATTTCATTCCGACAAGATCCCCGCCCGCCCCGTTACACTACCGCAGTGGATCACCCCCATCTCCACCCCTACCCCAGCCACACACCCATTCCAATCCCACAAGATCCCCGCCGGCCCCGTTACACTGCCACTGTGGATCACCCCCATTTCCACCCAGGCTCCCCGTACGGTGGCGCTACGCAAGCTCCGCGTTTACCGCTGCTGTCGGCCGGGGGCAACTTTCAAGATTCTTGAAAAAAACTCAAATCAGCTGTAAGTTCTTGCATCATTGTAATTTTTAAGCATAACACGTAAAGAAATCATGTTCTGTGTATTTAATACAGCAAAACACATCTGGTACTCTTTCGAAACAGTTGTAATTGTGGCTGAACTCTTTCTTGCCATCCTCTGATACCGTGTGTTATTAGGCTTAGGCTGGGTCCCCGGCGCTAATTTTGTAGAAATGCGCGGGCACGTTTCCTATCAATTTTCGCAGCGCCGCCCTGGCGAGCGAGTGTGAAAAAAATTGCATTGAGGAAGTAGGCGACAACAGAGACATAATGAAGCCCTAGCGGAGTGAGTCGAAGGTAGGGAGCGATATCCACCCCCACCCCAGCCACACACCCATTCCAATCCGACAAGGCAGAGCGCGTGGCGTTGGTGACACGCCTCGTTGAAACGTGTACTGCCCTGTCAAGTACTGTTTACATTGTGTGTACCTTGCCCTCCTAGCCAAAGGTAGCCGCGCCCAGGCGTAGCCTATCCTCACCAGTCCCCTCAACTAAACGCCAAGGCTGTTTCATTTATTGATGCCACGCCCATGTAATCGCCGAACATATGGAAAACAGTTATTGTTGTATGGGGAATGGCAACATTCAATATAAGGAAACCGTGCGCTTCGCCGTTAACTTACACGACAGATAAGGGTAAATATTTTGCCACATTACCTATAATTGTCGCCTCGGAATCTGTTCACCGCTGATGTGGGATACTGACTATCGGCTGGAGACCCCCACACTTATGTCTGGGACACTCACTGTCGGCTGGAGACCCCCACACTGATGTGTGTGACACTCTCTGGTGGCTGACGTCCCTCACACTGATGTGTGTGACACTCTCTGGTGGCTGACGTCCCTCACACTGATGTGTGTGACACTCACTATCGGCTGGAGACCCCCACACTGATGTGTGTGACACTCACTGTCGGCTGACGTCCCTCACACTGATGTGTGTGACGCTCACTGTCGGCTGACGTCCCTCACACTGATGTGTGTGACACTCACTATCGGCTGGCGTCCCCCACACTGATGTGTGTGACACTCACTGCCGGCTGGCCTCCCTCACACTGATGTGTGCGACTCTCTCAGATGGTTCACGTCCCCCACACCCCTCGCGTTTGTGATATTGTGTCCGCTCACTGTTGTGCGAGACCCTCAATGTTTTGGACCAGGAAGTTTAAACCACTTCATATGTAGAGAGCTCGGGGCGTACGAGAGTGTTTTTACAGTCACTGTCGTGAAACATAATGTGAAGTTAGTCAACGCCTAGATAAATATATCCTCAAGGTACCTCTCTGGCATCTTTTAAACTCTGAACTACAACGGTACTGTGAGAGCCGACAGGGGGCAGGTATGACACACACCCACACGCGTGGTCCTCAAGTTGGCGGACCAATCCATATTACTCAGTATTATTTATGTTGAGTTACTGAAACAAACAGTGATGCTATGATGAAGGTCTATATCATTTGTGATCGCCAATGGTGAGTGATTGATCTCATTTTCGACCCATCCAGCGCACTATGCAAATACACGGTGTCGATCGAAAGCCGGAAAACCGGGAGAGGAGTCCCTTATTATAACTTATGTAGAAACTTTAATATTACAGATATTTTATTTTTGTTCGTTGCATTTGATAGACTAAATAATACACCAAGAAAATATAGTAGGCGATCAATAGATTTTGGCAGATTTTTTAAAATTATATATATTTACAGATACATAAAGAATGGGGAAAAACATATTTGATTACTATTGCAATTAGTTTCGGGTTGACCCCTGATTCATCACAGGGTGCCGAGATGATTGGAGAAATTGTGTCGTAGATGTGGATGTCATATGTATGCATCAGCCTCTGGCGATTCGTGGCGATATGTGGACTGACATTGCGGTAAAACAACGAAATTTAGTGGTTCCCAGATGTCTGAACAACATGCCCAAATACAGTAATGATTTCTTAATAGCCCGTGACATGATGCCCGTTAAGGCGCAATTTGGCGCTCGAAAAGGTGAGCTGTCAGGCTCAACGAGTCAGTTGTTCGCCAACCCATTGCTGTTTATTTATTCCGCTGACATCGCTATGACAGGCCGTTATGAGCAAATTACATGGTAATTTCGCCTTCAAGTATGGACGACGATTCATGCATAAATACGACATGTTACATAACGTTATTGGATTAGACAGTGTGCATGATTTACAGCGATTCCCAAGCACACATAGATATATGGTGATATGATGAACCTTGGTGACACGTTTAATTCCCAAATATTACATCATCGAGCGATGCAATGCGACTGAACATCACAGTTTGAAGGACACGTATCACGGCTATTGAAAGGTTAGTTTTATGTCTAAAGTCAAATTCATAAATGCCTTGGAGTGATGTTTCGGGGCATATTTTCCGCTAATTTGCGGCGATCGCTCTCAAAATCACTGAGATGAGTACGAAACAAGTACGGGACCATTTTACTGACACCAACCATACGATCGTAGTACGACTTTTTTTAACAAGCAACATTTCTTTATGCTAACGATCCATTGGCATACTGTCACAAATACACTAAATCACGGACAATGAAGTGATCTAGTTGCCACGGCGTGCGAGTGGCCGGGGTAAATTCCAAAGCACGTACGCGCCATGGCAACTAGATCATTTTATGGCGTGTGTTTTAGTGTGTTTGCGACAGAAAGTCTGCTGCCAACGAAGCGTTAGCATGAATAAATACGACATTCATTAGTGCACACGATATCGGCGTTTCAGGCTAACAGAGGGATTTATATATATATATCTTTTTGTAAGCCCACCATATTCTGAATCGTTCTTTGCAATTGGGGAGTATGCAGGTCTATAATGAGGGCACCAGCGAAGAGTTTTTTCAATTGAGAAAATAAGGCCTAGGGGTGTTATGATCGTTTATATATATATATAAGGCTAAACTTTTTAAATATAATGTTTCATGGTAGGGTTCGGTCATAGCGTCAAAATTGTAGAATTCAGTTTGGAACCCACAAGTGAGTCCCGGCGCTCTAGTTCAGAAGGCCACAGGTCATGTCAACCCTGTATCATACGAAATTTCCACTAATATGAAAAATCAACAAGTCCCTACCCCTTATTATTGCGACAATGTTTTGGGCTTATTTATTTTAGGATATTTTACCTTTTCGAGTCATATATATTAGGCTGGCCAAGCAAAGTATTCTTGACTACAAGCCGACCGACTAGATTACTGGGTGATCCCGCATGTTGATGAAGGTCGTGCGATACTAATATAGCTTGTGTTCAGTAATGAAGAAACTGCTGCCTAGTCATGTTTGACATGTGGTATCAAAACATCCGATTGCGCGGTCTAAATAGTTACATACATATATAATGCAAAAATCTCATAAATAAAAGGCAGTAAATAAATGCGTATACACTTAAACTTAAACTCTCTGTGTCTTATTTGGCGTTGATTCACAAATTCCTTCCAGGTGAATGAAAGCAAAACAGACCATTGTAGCATGTTATATCGGTCTAATTTATTTGCCCGGTACACAATTATCAGCTACAGGAAGTTGGTTAGTACCGGTACATGTAATTAGGGACAGCGTTTGTGGAAGATGTCCCACAGTCGGGATCCGAGGTCCGGTTAACACTACGTCTAGCGCTCAATGACTTGTCGGGCTTCAATGATTAAAAATGAAAATAGCAATTTCGCGTTATGAAATAACACGTTAAACGATATACGTAACTCATGGCGTTATGAAATAACACGTTAAACGATATACGTAATTCATGGCGTTATGAAATAACACGTTAAACGATTGACGTAACTCATGGCGTTATGAAATAACACGTTAAACGATATACGTAACTCATGGCGTTATGAAATAACACGCTAAACGATATGCGTAACTCATGGCGTTATGAAATAACACGTTAAACGATATACGTAACTCATGGCGTTATGAAATAACACGTTAAACGATATACGTAATTCATTGCGTTATGAAATAACACGTTAAACGATTGACGTAACTCATGGCGTTATGAAATAACACGCTAAACGATATGCGTAACTCATGGCGTTATGAAATAACACGTTAAACGATATACGTAACTCATGGCGTTATGAAATAACACGTTAAACGATATACATAACTCATGGCGTTATGAAATAACACGTTAAACGATATACGTAACTCATGGCGTTATGAAATAACACGTTAAACGATATACGTAATTCATTGAAATTGAACTCACATCACACGGACACGGATTAAGTGCGTGCGGATCCTGCCAGGAAGCGTTATGATTATGAGATGCTTGTCGTGTTAGTTTTATATACATTACCGTTGCATCTGAATGTGGCAAAAATGTTAACATAGCATAACGTAACATAACTCGAATTTCGCGCTAATGGAACATCAGCGCCCTGCGACCCATTCCATAGACAGTTGTTGCCTGAGTGATATTTTGTAGAACAATGAAGCGTGAAAAAATAAGAGGGGAAAGTTGATGCTATAGAGAAACATTAACCCACGTTTTCACCGAACCGTGATAAGTTCAACCATCTAGTCGACCAGAACAAACCATGCCGCCACACACGGTTCCTCTGGTCGATTGTCGTCCAAGATGGCGGAGGGAAATGAGCAGTAAGCGGTGTTCGCGTCATCTTTGTGGCGTATACTTGATCCGAAACTTCGTTTGAAAGCTTATATACTGTTAAAAGAATTCAAATATAGCATGGTTCATACATAATGGCTTATTTTGCCAATTTATCCTGTGTTCGTGCTAAATGTTCATATGATCGAACTAACTGTACGCTCTCGTTTACAGTACCCTTTTGGGGGGGGGGGGGGTGTTTGGTGCTCCTCCGGTCACCAAGCCGATACCGTGGGGCTGTAGTCAAATAATACAGGGTAAAATGTTCTCTGCGCTTGCTGGTGATCCCCGGTTTTCGGGCTCTCCCTGCAGGTTGCGCTCATTTGCATCATGATCACGTGACGTTTCACGTAATGTGCAGCCTAGCGGTTGACCCCACAGTTATAGGGCTATATATCTCCTACCCGACTGCAACTATGATGGTCAAAGCATAAAACCTGCTTTGAGCAGGTTAAAGCTACATGTGTTGTCGCCTGTACCGGTCTGAGAGTCTTTAATAACATACAACATGTCATTTATGGGTCTTGCACACCATATAAAATTGCCTTCGTGCACTAAGGATCTTAATAAATGATCTCTTCTTGACAGATTTAGAGGTTTCGGATGTGATAATTTGTTGAAGGAGCTGAACCTGATCTTGGCCTTGGTTTAGTGCTAGTCTATTGCTAAACACCACTCATCCCTTGTCGCATCCAGAATCTGATGTTGGTATTGGCTGAGTGTCATCCTATTACCAAATATCACTCATCCCTTGTCTCATCCGGAATCTGATGTTTGTATTGGCTGAGTATCATACTACTACCAAATACCACTCAGCCCTTGTCTCATCCGGAATCTGATGTTGGCCATGGCTGAGTGTCATCCTATTACCAAATACCACTCAGCCCTTGTCTCATCCGGAATCTGATGTTGGCCATGGCTGAGTGTCATCCTATTACCAAATACCACTCATCCCTTGTATCACCCGAAATCTGATGTTGGCCTTGGCTGAGTGTCATCCTAATACCAAATACCCCTCATCCCTTCCATCACCGGGTATACAACCTTGGTCTTGTTCTTGCTGAACTTGATCCGAAGACCATAACCGTCAGCTTTGGAGGACTGGTGACCGAACAACAAGAACACCCTCCACAGGAAGTACTTTCCGTCCAGTGATGACACCACCACGACGCAGCGGAATCGACAGTCGTGGTGGCCGTCGCTCCGTGCCAGGATTAGTCTCTTGGTCTGGAACTTCGAGACGAGCAGGAACTCCGTGTTGTCGAATGCCACGATGCGGTCGATCACGTGACAAGCACACGCTGTGGCATGACGGTTTCCATTCACCTCATGTATCCGACTAGCAATCACACTAGAATGTCGCCTTTATCGTCCGGCATTTATTGTTGGTATGTGTTCTTTGACTTACATGTACAATACACATCGCATTAATATCGAACATAGCTAAGATTTTAACTTTAATATGTATTGACGATTAAGAACTGTAGTTGATGGTAGATATAAAACTGAAGATGATGATAGATATACAACTGAAGATGGTGGTAGATATACGTTTCCGGAAAAGGAAATTAAAGTTGATGGTCAAAGGTAGTTTGAACTTGACATGTATAATTACAAATTCAGTTGTGATAAATCTCATGTTTTAATGTTTAAAGTCATTTATGTTTAATATTTAAATGACACGTATTTGGTAAATGTGATATCGATGTTATTTTTGCTACATCTTGCTATTTGCAATTGGATATTGATAGAATTTATTGATTCAAGCACTGTATCTAGGTCATCCTGAGACGTCCTGTCTGTGTAGGAGTTTCAGAGACCCACTTACTTACTTAGGCAGAAGGTCACTGGATCTCCTACACATAAGGTCTCTGAAACATCTGCACAGACAGGACGTCTCTGGACCACATAGACATACATGACGTCTCTAGAACACCTACACCGACAGGACGTCTCTGGATGACCTAGACAGACAGAAAACCCCTGAAACACCTACAGACAAGACTCTGAATGACCTAGACAAAGTCTCTGAAACACATACACAGACAGAAAGTCTCGGCATCACATAGACAGATAAAATTCTCTGGATCACCCACACAACCATAAAGTCCTTGAATCACCTACACAGACAGGACGTCTTGGATCACCTACTCAGAGAGACACCCTCTCTGCATAGGTGTTCCAGAGACATCCTGTCTTTGTAGGAGATCCAGAGGCTTACTTAGGCAGATCGCTTAGGCATAAAGTATCTGTAACACCTGAACAGACAGGACGTGTCTGGATCATCTAGACAGACAGAAAGTGTCTGGATCACATACACAGACAGGACGTTTCTGGATCACCTACACAGAGAGGACGTTTCTGGATCACCTACACAGACATGGCGTCTCTGGATCACCTACACAGGCAGAAAGTATCTGGATCACCTACTCAGAGAGAAAGTCTCTGGATCACATACAGACACACGCATTCCCTGGATCATCTACACAGAGTGGCAGACTCTGAATTACCTATACATACAGGGATTATCTGGATCAAATACTCTGATCGGGATTCTCCGGTTCACAGGGCGTGTCCATCCCGGCGCTGTCCACGCGGCAGGCAAACACTCCGGGATCTGCCACGTTGGACGCGGACGTGAGCTGCATGACTTGCGGCGTCCCGGACCTCGTCAAACACATTGCAACCCGTCACTGTGGTTGAATCCGCACTGAACGAAAGCAGAGGCAAATGTGTCACATCCAGCATTGAGTTTGGCATCAGACTCATCACACCATATAGCAGCTTATTACTGCACAAGACGATAATAGTGCATGCCATTAATAATATATTTGCCATTGCAAAGTAATTACACCTATTTTTATCTCAGTACGTCCATTGCTGCCCGTCCCCAGCTCCCCATTCTACTTACCTCAGCCCACGGATGTCCGTCCCTGGCTCCCCATTCTACTTACCTCAGCCCACGGCTGTCTGTCTCTGGATCCACATTCTACTTACCTCAGCCCACGGCTGTCCGTCCCTGGCTCCCCATTATACTTACCTCAGCCCATGGCTCTCCGTCCCTGGCTCCCCATTCTACTTACCTCAGCCCACGGATGTCCGTCCCTGGCTCCCCATTCTACTTACCTCAGCCCACGGATGTCCGTCCCTGGCTCCCCATTCTACTTACCTCAGCCCACGGCTGTCCGTCCCTCGCTCCCCATGCTACTTACCTCAGCCCACTGCTGTCCGTCCCCGGCTCCCCATCCTACATACCTCAGCCCACGGCTGTCCGTCCCCGGCTCCCCATCCTACATACCTCAGCCCACGGCTGTCCGTCCCTGGCTCCCCATTATACTTACCTCAGCCCATGGCTCTCCGTCCCTGGCTCCCCATTCTACTCACCTCAGCCCACGGATGTCCGTCCCTGGCTCCCCATTCTACTTACCTCAGCCCACGGCTGTCTGTCTCTGGATCCACATTCTACTTACCTCAGCCCACGGCTGTCCATCCCTGGCTCCCCATTATACCTACCTCAGCCCATGGCTCTCCGTCCCTGGCTCCCCATTCTACTTACCTCAGCCCACGGATGTCCGTCCCTGGCTCCCCATTCTACTTACCTCAGCCCACGGATGTCCGTCCCTGGCTCCCCATTCTACTTACCTCAGCCCACGGCTGTTCGTCTCCAGCTCCCCATGCTACTTACCTCAGCCCACGGCTGTCCGTCTCCAGCTCCCCATTCTACTTACCTCAGCACACGGCTGTCCGTCTCCAGCTCCGCATTCTACTTACCTCAGCCCACGGCTGTCCGTCCCCGGCTCCCCATTCTACTTACCTCAGCACACCGCTGTCCGTCCCCAGCTCCCCATTCTACTTACCTCAGCCCACGGCTGTCCGTCCCCGGCTCCCCATCCTACATACCTCAGCACACCGCTGTCCGTCCCCAGCTCCCCATTCTACTTACCTCAGCCCACGGCTGTCCGTCCCCGGCTCCCCATCCTACATACCTCAGCCCACGGCTGTCCGTCTCTGGCTCCCCATTATACTTACCTCAGCCCATGGCTCTCCGTCCCTGGCTCCCCATTCTACTTACCTCAGCCCACGGATGTCCGTCCCTGGCTCCCCATTCTACTTACCTCAGCCCACGGCTGTCTGTCTCTGGATCCACATTCTACTTACCTCAGCCCACGGCTGTCCGTCCCTGGCTCCCCATTATACTTACCTCAGCCCATGGCTCTCCGTCCCTGGCTCCCCATTCTACTTACCTCAGCCCACGGATGTCCGTCCCTGGCTCCCCATTCTACTTACCTCAGCCCACGGCTGTCCGTCCGCGGCTCCCCATTCCACTTACCTCAGCCCACGGCTGTCCTTCCCTGGCTCCACATTCTACTTACCTCAGCCCACGGATGTCCGTCCGCAGCTCCCCATTCTACTTATCTCAACCCACGGCTGTCCTTCCCCGGCTCCTCATTCCAGTTACCTCAGTCCACGGCTGTCCTTCCCCAGCTCCCCATTCTACTTACCTCAACCCACGGTTCTCCTTCCCCGCCTGTCCATTCCACTTACCCCAGCCCACGATTGTCCGTCCCCGGCTCCCCATTCCACTTACCTCAGCCCACGGCTGTCAGTCCCCGGCTCCCCATTCTACTTACCTCAGCCCACGGCTGTCCGTCCGCAGCTCCCCATTCTACTTACCTCAGCCCACGGCTGTCCTTCCCCGCCTTCCCATTCCACTTACCTCAGCCCAACTCGGTCCGTCCAAGGCTCCCCATTCTACTTACCTCAACCCACGGCGGTCCGTCCCCGGCTCCCCATTCTACTTACCACAGCCCACGGCTGTCCGTCCCCAGCTCCCCATTCTAGTTACGTCAACCCACCGCTGTCCCTCCCTGGCTCCCAATTCTATTAACCACAGCAAACGGCTGTCCGTCCCTGGCTCCCCATTATACTTACCTCCGCTCACGGATGTCCGTCCCCAGCGCCCCATTCTACTTACCTCAACCCACGGCTGTCTTTCCCCGGCTCCCCATACTACTTACCACAGCCCACGGCTGTCGGTCCCCGCCTCGTCATTCTACTTACCTCAGCCCACGGCTGTCCGTCCCTGGCTCCCCATTCTACTTACCTCAGCCCACGGCTGTCCGTCCCCGGTTTACCATTCTACTTACCTCAGCCCACGGCTGTCCGTCCCTGGCTCCACATTCTACTTACCTCAGCCCACGGCTGTCCGTCCCCAGCTCCCCTTTCTACTTACCTCAACCCACGGCCGTCCGTGCCCAGCTCCCCATTCCACTTACCTCAACCCACGGCTGTCCGTCCCCAGCTCCCCATTCCACTTACCTCAGTCCACGGCTGTCCGTCCCCGGCTCCCCTTTCTACTTACCTCAGCCCACGGCTGTCCGTCCCCGGCTCCCCTTTCTACTTACCTCAGCCCACGGCTGTCCGTCCCTCGCTCCCCATTCTACTTACCTCAGCCCACGGCTGTCCGTCCCCAGCTCCCCATTCTACTTACCTCAGTCCACGGCTGTCCGTCCCCGGCTCCCCTTTCTACTTACCTCAACCCATGGCTGTCCGTCCCCATCTCCCCTTTCTACTTACCTCAACCCATGGCTGTCCGTCCCCATCTCCCCTTTCTACTTACCTCAGCCCACGGCTGTCCGTCCCCGGCTCCCCATTCTACTTACCTCAGCCCACGGCTGTCCGTCCCCAGCTCCCCATTCCACTTACCTCAGTCCACGGCTGTCCGTCCCCGGCTCCCCTTTCTACTTACCTCAGCCCACGGCTGTCCGTCCCCGGCTCCCCTTTCTACTTACCTCAGCCCACGGCTGTCCGTCCCCGGCTCCCCATTCTACTTACCTCAACCCACGGCTGTCCTTTCCCAGCTCCCCATTCTACTTACCTCAACCCACGGCTATCCTTGCCCGGCTCTCCATTCCACTTTTATATATAAAGCAGATATACCCTTAGGTGGTAGGCATATTCACACCCTTAATTGTTGCATCTGGGATACTTGCTCAAATTAAACACATATCTGATAGTAAAGACATCGTTCTGTATCCAGGGGAGACGACGTATGCAGGGCTGGATGACGCAGGTGTTTGGGTGGCGATCCCGGAGGGACATCGACTTGACAAGCCTAGCAACGGCGACCCCACCACGTGAGTTCACTGCATTTAATAATATATCTTAAAGGGGGGCATATATATATTCTAAGATTGATAGTTTACATATATATTATATGTATACGTAATTACTGCAATCAGCATCCTGGCACTGTCACACACCAGATTGGAACATGACTAGGTTCGGCTTTCTCGCTCTTATAGATATGAGCTAATGATGGATTGCTGGGTGCGCCAGGCAGAGCGACGTCCCGATGTTGAACACAGCAAGCAGCAACTGTCGAAGTACGCATCTGTCGCTACCCCTGCGTCATCCTATACCGATGAACCCATATACTTAAAGGGGCTCCAACCGCGGGAATATCGTGTCTGTATCGGAATAAGACACGTGCACCGCGTTTAAGTCCTTCTGGAAGGATAAATGCGTTCGTAAAGATATATGCTGTACAGAGCCATTGAACTGTAATGCGTAGAACCGCCAGTGCGTACTAATGCGTTTCTATCAATAACCAAATGTCGGGCATTATGGGTCCTGCGCATGCGCACCGCTTGATGATGCAACATGGGTTCTAGGGCAGTCTGATCGCCGGCCTCCAGAGGCATGCAACTGCACACCACATAAAGATCCAACGGTAGTCTAGTTCTAGCGGTTTAAAAGATATAAGTAAACATAAGAATACCAACACAGACTTAACACGTGATATTTAACTAGAATGAATGTGTGTCAAAAGACATATATCACCGTACATTCTTTTTATTGTTTGACTGTTGAGACGTAATATACATCATAGTGTGGTGATTATCGCCGAGACCACAATGATCGAGATGCATATTTAGCCAGATATACAAGGTTACGACATATTTAATGTTTAGATACGCCGCATTGATTTATTATTCACGTTTCATCACTGAATTTAACGGAGGCGATAACACAATTGGATACGACTTAAATTGCTGATGCAGCATATTGGCCGATGATAATCAACGCAAAAAATGTTTTTCTGTTTTTAATATGTGATATGGGGGGTTGGTGTTTAGTCATCAAATGTCATCATCAAATTATAACAATGTTTGTCAGACGTTTAACACGTCTTGCACGCATTTCGTTAAAAGTTAGCACATTTACAATTTAGCCATGCATCAGTTTTGCTCATATATATGTAAACAATTTCAGATAGAGGTGGGGTCCTTATTGCATCAATGTATATATTTCAGATGTAACTAATTAAATGGTTTGTAAGATATTATTCGCCTTACCGATGCATTTCTCGCGAGAAAGTAAGACTGCCATGTGTACTCGCGGATTTTACTGACATTTAAATTGTTCTGACGATAGATATAACGGGGCGTTTATTTCTTTAAACAAAGGTTAACATTGACAAGATCGGTTGAACCGTGCAAAACAGTTATAAGGAAACATGTATTTAATTGGCAACAATTCGTTGTATGCTGAACTACAAAACTGAAGAATAGAGTGCAAGATCTCTTGACAGTTATTATACTTTTATTGATTACTAGATATAGGCTATGGGCGTCAAGTAATTTATTATTGTTCAAGGTTAAACAATCGTCCAACGCTTTTATATACATACAGTATTTGCGATTCGCATGGACCTACGCTGAATATATACAAGAACAGTATACGCGATAGTGGTATTGAATCAATTGCAATACACGGATAGATACATAAACTTTACTTGTATGATGGTATATATTACTGGATAATTATGTTATGCGATTTTGGTCTTAATGGATATACTATTCCCCTGGTTCTACATAATTGACAAGGCAACAACGTGTGCGTATACACAAGTTAAATCGCATAAAATAAATGCATTTCTACGTGTATTCTTATAGTTGAAGCATGTGGAAAAGTACGCGCAACATAAAATATGTACAACGTATCACAGATCATTGAACAGCAGGGCACCACGTGTTGACATAGCCTGGGCACCACGTGTTGACATAGCCTGGGCACCACGTGTTTACATGGCCTGGGCAGCATGACGTTCAGCCGCTGTCCAGGAGGCACAGACAATGACGCGGAAAGAAACAATTTACACTCAGTTGAAGGATATCTCCAGCACACATGTAGAATGGCTTCGTGCAACTGTTTAGTGATATATCACTACCATGAACGTCTAAGTGAAGATATTGCTTTAGTGCAACATGTCATGTAGCGATTATTTACATATTAAAGCTTGGTATATCTACCGCAAGTGCGTTCTCCGAGGTAATGTTACATACGCAATATCACGCAACTGAACACTTCCAAGACCGTAACACTAACACCAGGCAACTAAATGCCACATCATTTAAAAACGGTTCGTGATTTGCTTAATGTAACAAGTAACGTATGTCATTTCATATGCCATGAAAGACTATGCAAATTACCGCTCCCGTGTTCGCATTAAGGTCAATTATACCAAAAGGCACAACCAGGTTTATGTATATATACATGCATATGTATGCTGGATTTACATAACCATGATAGGCCGAATGAGTCAGATTGCCCCCAAATAATTGCTAAGCGAGCAAGACGTTGTATGGCGCAAACATCTAACTGGCGTCATAAACATATGCATAACGAAGATGAAATGATTTTTAACACAGAGGTCGGCTCAATACATTATTTCTATTGTGTCTCGTCATATATTCACTTATGTTGCGATGATGAGCAACCATTTGGTTTTCATGATCCACCATTTCTTTGTTTTCAGACCACAGCTTCGTATGTGTGCTCATCGGCGCTGGCGTTTGTTTTCTCCGATTGGTATTTCATCAAGCAGTTCATGACATATTGAAAGCCGGGACGTCTCTCTGTGTTGCGTATCCAACATTCGGCCATTAGGTCATAGCTGTGAAGGCGAAGACACAACATATATAATTGTATTGCAAGCCTAATCTTGTAATTTGATTGACAACTGCGACATAATATTTCGCATATATCGCTTTGCACTTCCACATTGTCTTTAGCTGTCCTGCATAACTCTTTCATCAAGCTCCGACAAAAACTAATTGCCCTCAATACCACTATATATCCGCCACCCACGGTCACACGTGTATGTTACACCCGTTCATCATACATGTTTAAGAAAATACGCCTTAAACAAAATCAAAGTAGGCGTCATGAAATTCTTACGCGCACACCTAGATGTACTGACAGTCGCCAAATATGAACGCTCGATGGCACGGGAGTCTACGGATGTTGGGTGATAATAGTGCATTTTAACAGGGGACTATGGCCACGACACAAGGGTGATGACAATTGACAATTGACGCATCGACGTTTACCGGAATCCCAGAATCATTGTATCATCAAGTGCATCAACGTGTCGCCTTTTGACATACTTACGTTGTGGGGTCGCAATTATTCGGTTTCTCGAGGCGATTTCCATCCTGGATTGCTGTTTGCACTTCGTCGTCCTCAAGTTCCGGATATGGCATCTCCCCTTGATAACAAAGAAGTATTATGCAAAAAAATCATGTGTTTTATCTAGTAAAGGCCTTTCAGATATATCGATTTACCATATTACGTATGATATTACATCATTTCAATCTTGATCAACGCCTTTAGGCTGCAATTAAACCACCTTTGGCAGGGACTGCATGGGTTCGTCATTTAGTAACATCTGCTGTGACGTATCGCACTGTGACCCGGTTTGCACAACCGGTATAGCAAAATCCGCTGATCACAGGCTCACGCCATCTACTCCCAAAGTCGCTGTTGATTTTTTTTCTTTATTCAAATGGGGACAACTATTTTCTTCCTGAAAATATCCCATTGCTCGCTTGTTTTTAAAGAAATAAAAGATCGGAAATCGCCTTTTCCTCATTACACGTGATCATTGCAAATATTCCAATACCGAGAGAGAAGAGTTCCCAGAGGAAGATGGCGAAGCTCCAGACGTCGGATTTGGTCGTGTGTTCCAGATGATCCAGAGTCTCAGCTGACACCCATCGAACGGGACGCTCCGACTGAAACCAATGGTAACGTCATCAAAGCCGCAAGGACGTTGTACATATGTATGACCCTGACAGTTTTTATACCACCCTAGTGAACCATTTTGCTTTAAACTGATGAGTTGTGCTTCCATCTAATGAGGTAACAATATCGCAACGGTAAGACGAAGAGATACCGTCTGGAGTATACATGAGTCCGGGTGGCATCAGCTCACCTTGTGTATCGCCTCTCACTCCTCCCTGGCCCTGACGGCCTCCGCCGTGGAGAACCCCATCAGCTTACCTTGTGTATCGCCTCCCACTCCTCCCTGGCCCTGACGGCCTCCGCCGTGGAGAACCCCGTCAGCTTACCTTGTGTATCGCCTCCCACTCCTCCCTGGCCCTGACGGCCTCCGCCGTGGAGAACCCCGCCAGCTTACCTTGTGTATCGCCTCCCACTCCTCTCTGGCCCTGACGGCCTCCGCCGTGGAGAACCCCGTCAGCTTACCTTGTGTATCGCCTCCCACTCCTCCCTGGCCCTGACCGCCTCCACCGTGGAGAACCCCGCCAGTTTACCTTGTGTATCGCCTGCCACTCCTCCCTGGCCCTGACGGCCTCCGCCGTGGAGAACCCCGTCAGCCTACCTTGTGCATCGCCTGCCACTGCTCCCTGGCCCCGACGGCCTCCGCCGTGGAGAACCCCGTCAGCCTACCTTGTGTATCGCCTCCCAGGCCTCCCTGGCCCTGACGGCCTCCGCCGTGGAGAACCCCATCAGCTCACCTTGTGCATCGCCTGCCACTGCTCCCTGGCCCTGACGGCCTCCGCCGTGGAGAACCCCGTCAGCCTACCTTGTGTATCGCCTCCCAGGCCTCCCTGGCCCTGACGGCCTCCGCCGTGGAGAACCCCATCAGCTCACCTTGTGTATCGCCTCCCAGGCCTCCCTGGCCCTGACGGCCTCCGCCGTATTGAACCCCGCCAGCCTACCTTGTGTATCGCCTCCCACTCCTCCCTGACCCTGACGGCCTCCACCGTGGGGAACCCCATCAGCTCACCTTGTGTATCGCCTCCCACTCCTCCCTGGCCCTGACGGCCTCCGCCGTGGAGAACCCCGCCAGCCTACCTTGTGTATCGCCTCCCAGGCCTCCCTGGCCCTGACGGCCTCCGCCGTGGAGAACCCCATCAGCTCACCTTGTGCATCGCCTGCCACTGCTCCCTGGCCCTGACGGCCTCCGCCGTGGAGAACCCCATCAGCTCACCTTGTGCATCGCCTGCCACTGCTCCCTGGCCCTGACGGCCTCCGCCGTGGAGAACCCCATCAGCTCACCTTGTGTATCGCCTCCCAGGCCTCCCTGGCCCTGACGGCCTCCGCCGTGGAGAACCCCGCCAGCCTACCTTGTGTATCGCCTCCCACTCCTCCCTGACCCTGACGGCCTCCACCGTGGGGAACCCCATCAGCTCACCTTGTGTATCGCCTCCCACTCCTCCCTGGCCCTGACGGCCTCCGCCGTGGAGAACCCCGCCAGCCTACCTTGTGTATCGCCTCCCAGGCCTCTCTGGCCCTGACGGCCTCCGCCGTGGAGAACCCCATCAGCTCACCTTGTGTATCACCTCCCAGGCCTCCCTGGCACTGACGGCCTCCGCCGTGGAGAACCCCGCCAGCCTACCTTGTGTATCGCCTCCCAGGCCTCCCTGGCCCTGACGGCCTCCGCCGTGGGGAACCCCGCCAGCTTACCTTGTGTATCGCCTCCCACTCCTCCCTGGCCCTGACGGCCTCCGCCGTGGAGAACCCCGCCAGCTTACCTTGTGTATCGCCTCCCACTCCTCCCTGGCCCTGACGGCCTCCGCCGTGGAGAACCCCGCCAGCTCACCTTGTGTATCGCCTCCCACTCCTCCCTGGCCCTGACGGCCTCCGCCGTGGAGAACCCCGCCAGCTCACCTTGTGTATCGCCTCCCACTCCTCCCTGGCCCTGACGGCCCCCGCCGTGGAGAACCCCGCCAGCTCACCTTGTGTATCACCTCCCAGGCCTCCCTGGCCCTGACGGCCTCCGCCGTGGAGAACCCCGCCAGCCTACCTTGTGTATCGCCTCCAAGGCCTCCCTGGCCCTGACGGCCTCCGCCGTCGAGAACCCCATCAGCTCACCTTGTGTATCGCCTCCCAGGCCTCCCTGGCCCTGACGGCCTCCGCCGTGGAGAACCCCGCCAGCCTACCTTGTGTATCGCCTCCCAGGCCTCCCTGGCCCTGACGGCCTCCGCCGTGGGGAACCCCGCCAGCTTACCTTGTGTATCGCCTCCCACTCCTCCCTGTCCCTGACGGCCTCCGCCGTGGAGAACCCCGCCAGCTTATCTTGTGTATCGCCTCCCACTCCTCCCTGGCCCTGACGGCCTCCGCCGTGGAGAACCCCGCCAGCTTACCTTGTGCATCGCCTCCCACGCCTCCCTGGCCCTGACGGCCTCCGCCGTGGAGAACCCCGCCAGCTTACCTTGTGTATCGCCTCCCAGGCCTCCCTTGCCCTGACGGCCGCCGCCGTGGAGAACCCCGCCAGCTTACCTTGTGTATCGCCTCCCACTCCTCCCTGGCCCTGACGGCCTCCGCCGTGGAGAACCCCGCCAGCTTACCTTGTGTATCGCCTCCCAGGCATCCCTGGCCCTGACGGCCTCCGCCGTGGAGAACCCCGTCAGCTTACCTTGTGTATCGCCTCCCAGGCCTCCCTGGCCCTGACGGCCGCCGCCGTGGAGAACCCCGCCAGCTTACCTTGTGTATCGCCTCCCAGGCCTCCCTGGCCCTGACGGCCTCCGCCGTGGAGAACCCCGTCAGCTTTCCTTGTGTATCGCCTCCCACTCCTCTCAGGTCCTCACGGCCTCCACCGTGGAGAACCCCGCCAGCTTACCTTGTGTATAGCCTCCCACTCCTCCCTGGCCCTGACCGCCTCCGCCGTGGAGAACCCTGTCAGTTTACACACCCCTCGGTCATCCACTAACACGTGCTTGGCGCATATATAATGGTGCAATGCGGCGGGCTGAAGCGAAAAAAAGGACACAAGGGTATGATACGTTAGTAATAAGTTGGTCCACTAATAGGACTCTATCACACAAACATACAGACAAGCTAACCATACGGGATGACAAATACGGCTATAACATGCATGGTTGAAAAATAACGAGATATGCCAAGGAATAACATAATCCAGTCCCCTAATACACGGCTCCGTTTCTCGTGATAATAAACATATGTCAAACCTTGTTTTCAGAGAGCGCATGTGCTCCAGTCGCGACCCCGAGCGCCACGCTCATCATGGTTTCCATGGTAACCGTTTTCTGGTAGACGCCTGATCCGTGTCCCGTCAGAAAGGTGTGAAGATCTCCCTGTGTGGCGGGTTCTAACACCAGACTGATGGACGACATGCTGGCCACGTTCTCGTACTCTCCACCGCAACCTGAACCATACATCAAATATTTGGGACTAGTATGATATATGGTTCCCGGGGTTGCAGAAAGAGGGCGAGAGGATGTATTTCATTCGGAGGAGATCAAGATGTTCCAGTATACAGATCTTTACCTATGTAACGTCGTTTTTAATTTAGTTTTAATTTAGTAATAGATTAAAGATTTTGATCATGACAACAAGAACGGCCGCATGCAACAACAACGAAAAACAGGTCACAACAAAAACACTACATCTTGTTCTGCATACCCGTCCCCACCCTCCCCACTCGCTATGCCCAATGTCCAACAACCGGTATATATATAAGGTCCGATCACAATGCTTGTACGAGCAAAATAAGTACTAATAAATAGCCAATGTCTGTTAGACCAGAGACGAATCATAATATTTAGCAGGCGTTGAAATTATGAGAATCAGACCAGTAAAGTTCCCTGTCGCACCTCTGTGGAATCCAAGCAGTTTGACGACATTGATATGCTTCAGACTCAGCAGCACTGCCATCTGACCGTCCAGGTACCGACTGTACACATCAAAGGACGCAGCGTCTGGAAACAGGTGTATACAGTGATTAAATATCCGTGGTGCACCTGACGAGCGCCTGCGATGACTTAAGTAGTTACATCCGATGAGCTGATGACCCGGGTGATGGTCACTCACGTGATGCCCATGAACTAGTCAGCTCCGGGGTACACCGTGAAACTCATTCATGGTCACTCACGTGATGCCCATGTACTAGTCAGCTCCAGCGTACAAACTCATTCATCAAAATCAAGCTCACAATATTTCTGTATTTATGTGTAATTTGATGACGCTCATCACACGGGGTTTGTGTTGTACCCGCCTTTCACTCTTTTGATGACCGCTGCATTCAGAGACAGGCCGATCTGGACCTGAGCCGAATGCACTTGGAACCCCGTCCCGTCACTCAGCAGGGTTTGAATTTCGACTTGGCTTGCTTCAAACTCCGTGGCTGCTCCTTTCTCTGTCGACTTGTGTTGGACTGCATCCTTCAACAATATCCCATATCACCAGCAATATAGTTTGAGTACATTAAACAAATAACAAACACATTACATGCAGTTTCTTGGGAACCATGCTCATCGTGCAATATGTTAGTACGTAATCGATTTTGGGTAATTCTGGATGTCATATCTGCAGCTCAAGAACACCAGTCACGGACATTACAGAAATATTGTTCTGGTTGAGATTGAGCGAATCTGTATTGAGACTCACCGGCGCTGCTATATCATTCTGATAGGCGATGTTTTCATACAATGGCGTCGCATCTGAAATATGAACAATGTGAATGTCAGTCCGGTACATAAATACAACTAGCCGGACGTTTAATACATTGTTGAACACATTCACACCTTTTATGCTGTTGTCCAGCTGAGCTGCATTGTAGTGAAGAATCTACCCGTAGCAACATGGTGTGCCATTTACACAGCCAGCCAAATCCAGTATTACATCACTGTTTTGTTGCTAAGCAGAGTTAGGAAGCAAAGTCCCCGCTCATTCTAAGCGTGGCGTTGGTTACTCTTGTTGATGCGACGTTTTTCGTCACTCAACACTTATGCTGACGGGATGTTTACGTCACTTACCTTTCTTGCTGACGCGATGTTTACGTTACTCACCTCCCTGGCTAACGCGACGTTTACGTCACTCACCTCTCCCGCTGACGCAATGTTTACGTCACTCACTTCTCTTGCGGATGCAAAGTCTACGTCACTCACCTCTCTTGCTGACACGACGTTTACTTCACTAACCTTTCTTGCTGACGCGATGTCCACGCAACTCACCTCTCTTGCTGACGCGGTGTCTACGTCACTCACCTCTCTTGCTGACGCGATGTCTACGTCACTCACCTCTCCTGCTGACGCGACGTTTACGTCACTCACCTCTCTTGCTGACGCGACGTTTACGTCACTAACATCTCTTGCCGACGCGATGTTTACGTCACTCTGCTCTCCAGCTGACGCAACGTTTACGTCACTCACCTCTCTTGCTGACGCGATGTTGACGTCACTCACCTCCCTTGCTGACGCAACGTTTACGTCACTCACCTTGCTCGCTGACGCGACGTCTACGTCACTCACCTTTGTTGCTGATGCGAAGTTCACGTCACTCGCCTTTCTTGCTGACGCGACGTTTACGTCACTCACCTCTCTTGCTGACGCGACGTTTACGTCACTCACCTCTCTTGTTGACGCGATGTTTACGTCACTCACCTCTCTTGCTGACGCGACGTTTACGTCACTTACATCTCTTGCTGACGCGATCTTTACGTCACTCACCTCTCTTGCTGACGCGACGTTTACGTCACTAACATCTCTTGCTGACGCGATGTTTACGTCACTCACCTCTCTTGCTGACGCGAGGTTTTCGTCACTCATCTCTTTTGTTCATGCGACGTTTACGTCACTCACCTTTCTGGCTGACGCGATGTCTACATCACTCACTTCTTTTGCTGCCGCGATGTCTACGTCACTTACCTTTCTTGCTGCCGCGATGCCTACGTCACTCATCTCTCTTGCTGACGCGACGTTTACGTCACTTACCTTTCTTGCTGACGCGATGCTTACGTCGCTCATCTCTTGCTGACGCGACGTTACGTCACTTACCTTTCTTGCTGAAGCAATGTTTACGTCACTCACCTCTCTTGCTGACGCGTTGTTTACGTCACTCGCCTCTCTTGCTGACGCGTTGTTTACGTCACTCGCCTCTCTTGCTGCCGTGATGTATACGTCACTCTCCTCTCTTGCTGACGCGTTGTTTACGTCACTCGCCTCTCTTGCTGACGCGACGTTTACGTGCTGACGCGATGCCTTACGTCGCTCATCTCTTGCTGACGCGACGTTTACCTCACTTACCTTTCTTGCTGACGCGATGTTTACGTCACTCACCTTTCTTGCTGCCGCGCTGTCTACGTCACTCACCTCTCCTGCTGATGCGACGTTTACGTCACATACCTTTCTTGCTGACGCGATGTTTCCGCCGAAGCATGATGACGACGATGACGACAACGATGACGATGATGACGACGATGACAGTCGTTGTCACGGCTGCGATTATCGCAGCGTTGTTCCCTGATTGTAATGTGATGTTAATTGCAGCTCAAAACAAGCGTGCACGCACCAAGTACAAAGTAGACGTCACGTGACGTTTCCATTTAGTGTATCATGAAAACGTAAATGACTACAGACCAACCTACAGGAAAGGGCAATAAAGGGTCACACTTCTGCAGCACATGTATCACGAACAACATCAACCGCCAGGGTTGTTACGTTGAACAGTGTTATTGCGTCATTGGTATATTAATATAAATTGTCTATAATTTAGAACCTGAAAAATAAGTTAAAACATAATAAAGCTTGCACTACGTCGATTATAAATTCAGCATTTTCTTTCGCCTTGCCGTCCGCAATAAAAGTTTCATATTTATCAAGTCAGAATGTTAAACATTATTACTGCAATGACCTACCAGGATCAAAATAACAGTTCAAGTCGTTCCATACCTGGATAGTGTTTTATTTCACTGGAGAAGACCAACTCGCCATCCTGGAATAACGTGAAAGTGAAGATGTAATTCTGGTTCCCTGGAGGTACGTCCATCGTGATCGGTTGTTGCGCTGTTGGTTGGTCGACCCTACGTTCCGTACATACACCAGGATCGTTACAGCATTTCACCTCCACTCGGTCCACTCTCTGTGTGAACTCCCAGGATATCGTGGCGATGTCATCTTCTATAGCTATCAGCAGTGAGTCCGGCACGAACTCGGGGCAGGCTGAAATAAAAGTGCAAGCAATGTCTCATACAAGTGACGATACGGTGAAAGCGCCAGTTGGAATATGAAATAAAATGCTTCTTTTTATTTATTTAACGAGGTTACCGATAACAAGTACACATAGCAACGGCCACCTCAACATGTGGGTATCTTATGCCACTTTGGTACACATAAAGGCTAAGTCGCGCCAAGAAACCTCCCGTGGCAATGATATAGGCTTGGGTGAAACATGTCCCAGTTCCAGAAATCAGGGCGCGAACCCACGACCTGTTAATATGCCGTTCAGCCTGCTTACCAACTAAGACAGAGAGGCTGCGAAGATCACGTGTCAAGCTCGATTTCTATTTTTGAATTTAATTAATTGACTAATTCATTACTTATTTCTTTGTTGCTAAACATGTGATTCTCAGTCTAAACTACTTCAGCTGATGCAGCTAAGACTTTGCTGAGCTCGCAATTTACGTTACGCCTATCCAAATTCGACATATATTGCATTTTCTCATATAACTGAAAGTCATAAGCAAGGGTGGGAGGGTGGGGTAAAAATATCACTTCAAATAGTAGAACGACAGAAAGATCGATAAATATGGCTGACCCGAAATGGCATTTTTATACTGTAAAGGTCATGTTTATCAGACAATCCTTCTAGAGTATGTATCTTATAAGAGCCAATAACTAATATATGATGAAAACAATCGGCGTGCAATAGAGTTACGTTAAACTTAATCATACAACACTTTTCACATGTAAAACGTAAGCTCTTCAATAGAAATTATATATTTAGTTCATTAATCGCATAGATATCAATATGTAATGTGCAATAAATAAAAGACATGTTATTAGGGCTCGTTTGATTTCGATCTTTTGTATCTTGTGCACTACGCCATCAAAAGTTGGGCATTGCCGCCGTGTTTTGCCCTATAACTTGAAGATACACTGGGCGCATTTCTTCGGTAACCCGGGTGTATCCCTTCGGTGGACCGAATACGCACATTACGCAACGCCGGTTCACCGCCCGACACTTCTTTCACCCGGGTATGGGTGCGGGCATCAATTCGTATGCCGATGTGCCCCGTTCAAAACAGCACGGGACATTCGGGAGAATATGGCGGGGGATTAAAAGGTGATGAGAGTCGGTTGGCTCCAGTGCCCCTACGTGCACCGGATGTGAACGGTGTGTTCATTTCATTGGAATAGGTATATCCCCATCGGCACACTCGGAAGTTCTTTGTCACGTGTTGCGGGACCGGGGCGGGATACCGAACCTGGCCCAAAAAAATGCGCCCAGTTTATCATGTAAATACTTCTGAGCTGGTCCTCACAAGTCCAGAACGTTTCAACAAAATAGTTTGAACGTCATGACATAACATGATTAACAAGATTAACCCTAAGGTTTGAACACGCTAATATGATGGGTGGACTGGACCCAGGAACCTTCCGGGATAATTAGCTGGGTTTGGGTGCTCCATATGTAGATATCGGAACACATCGTTTCTACCTGATTCCTATAGTAAGAGGCGATGGGGTGTTTACAACGAAGTACATGTATTGCTCTTTTCGAATGTTTGAACACGATTCGACGTAAGAGACGGGTGACGAATGAACATGGCGGATAAATTCAAATGATAGGATAGTTTCGCCATTTGTAGTTAAAAGATATACTGGAATTGACAAGAATTAGGAGTGTGTGGAGAAGGTTCTAAGGTGAATTCTAAGCCTACGATCCCAACGAATTGCCTTACCGGTGGTTTCGGTAGTAAGCGAGGTATCTTTAGTGTGACCCTCGTCATTCTGCGCAAACAACTTGAATTCGTAGACAGTTTGTTCCTTTAAGTTGTTGTTCACTTTATGGCTGATGATGCCCTGTCTCGAGTCCTCCACGGTCTGAGTCCACCACTCCGCCACACCAGACCTCCTGTAGCTGAGGTGGAAGGTCTGCACCGAGCCGCCATTGAACCCAGCCTCCCACTGTAACGTCACGCCGGCACACGTGACGTCACGCACTCCAAACTTCTCAGGTGACTCTGGTGGACCTGGAACATGGAAACCGTTATGGCGTCATCTACTGTGCTATATTACATATGACGATCATGCCGTTACTTACTGCACTGTTCTAAATATATGACTATTATGAAGTCACATACTGTATTATACAATGTATGACGACCATGACGCCACCTACAGCACTATATTGTATATACATAACATAGGGAGACGTATATTCTAGTTAGATAATTTCCCGTGGCCGTATGGTCACATGATGACCGATTTTCTTCTATCGTGGGGTTGAAAATCCAGGATTTTTAATTACATATCAAGGGGATGCGACCAATTGGTGGGTAACCTTCACTAGATATAAGGAGGCATATATATGTGCAGGCAGATGATCCCACAGACGGAAGTGAAAGAGTTTTCTACTGCGTATGATTAAGGGTTCATTATTGCAATCATTTGGAAAATCAGATATCGCATGCTTTTTCTCATCTATTTTCTCATATTTTTTCGCCAGTAGCAATTTGCAGTGTAGCTGACCATGTAATGCGCCACTAGGATGACATGGTCATCAAAGACCATGTCATGCGCCACTGTGATGACATGGCCATCACAGACCATGTCATGCGCCACTGTGATGACATGGTCTTCACAGACCATGCCATGCGCCACTGTACAACGGATTAAGGCGTTAGACAGCGCCTCGGTGTATCACGCTAACACATAATCAAAGATTAAACCGACAGAACCAGTTAACACAATCAGAGGATAAAACGCATAAGCCACACCTGTATGGTCGATGCTGACATACTAAGCCCGCTTCAAAGATCAAACTAGATTGCCAATATGGCAGGCATGGAAACTGCTTCGCACGGTTAGACATCAAAGAATGGTGATTTTTGATTCAAGTGCGAAAAACTACTTTCCAAACCATGGCAGAAATACTAAATAAACAGGCCTACAATACAAAGATGTTGATTCAACTCCCATGATTCGCAGCAAACCCTGCTAACTATCGGCACTTGAGATAATGTCCGCCGGGGCTGATGTCCACCGGGGCTTATGTCCGCCGGGGCTGATGTCCACCGGGGCTTATGTCCGCCGGGGTTTATGTCCACCGGGGTTTATGTCCACCGGGGCTGATGTCCACCGGAGCTGATGTCCGTGCACCAGTCTGCTTACCAGCTGAGCTAGAGGGGTTCCCCAAGTGGCCCACAACATGTGTGGTGGGGTCCAGGGTGTTGGGGGTGGAAGGGGGCAAGGGGGGGGGGGTAGGCTTAAAGGTCTGGGTTTATAGTTTCAAGGCCCATGGTATGTGTGAGAATAGAGGGCGTGGGGGAAGACTTAGGGTGTGTCTGGGGATCAGGTCCTGGTTGTGGTTTAAGAGTGGTGGCGGGGGGTGGGGGTGGGGGTGGAGAGCGAGATTGTAACACTTAACGCTACTGTGTGTTTAGTTACTGGAGATGTAATAGTATGCGGACGTATTACTACTCCCTTCCTGGGGTAGGTAAGCTACGTAACCTAATTAATGACCCCATTGTGATGCCAGCGCCCTCTAACCGAGATTTTTAGTTTAATTTTTACCACCATTTTCCATGGGTTAAATCGGGCGCAACTTCAAGATAAAATAAGATGAGAGATGTTGACAAAAAAAGTGACATTAACATACACTTCAGGCGGGAAACCAGGGAGTTAGTTTATATGTTTCGCACTTAAGAAGAGTGGAATGGGCTAGCCACTCAGCCACCAGGGGGCACCGCCTCTGGTAGTCTGTAATACTCTGTATGGCTTGGACTCCGGGGTGGGCGAAGGGTTACGAGGGAGAAAGAAATGAAATGTTGGTGTTTTAGGCCGCGTTTGTGCCCACAAGGGCTACACTGGACAAGGCACCTCCAGGGACGGTGCAAGGTGAAAGGTTGAAAGGTGCCGCAGATTAGGTCTCCGGGCCCGGGTTCGAACCCCGCACCCACTGAGCTGCGGCCTAAGAACTGGGCCCAGGGTAACAGTGGAACTAAATGTACAATACGTGAGTCATTCGAATTCATGAATGACGGCTAAACGGATCGGTGTTTTGGATCATTATTGTGCACACATGCTAAGCCTAAAGCTATGGAACCTCCGTGGGACAATGAGATGAAAGGGGCAAACAACTCACGAATGGCTCAGGGGTCAGCCACGGGTGGACGGAGGGTTCGGCGTTTTAGGCCAGCTGTATGCACACATTGGGATACACCATGCCAAGTAACTTCGCGAGATAATAGTGGAGATTCAGGAGACATACGATACGTAAGAACATGTGACATTTTAAAGACCTAACCACTCTTTTTTTGTAATTACTTTTGACTGGATTTTTTAACTTTATGTATTTTGTGAGGTTATCAACAGCGAATACACAAGTGAATGAGCACCTGACACGAGATACTAAACAACTGTGAACTAAACGGGTCAAATAATTTAAATAAAGAATTAAATCATAAGGCAAAAGTAAAAAAATAGGTAAAAAAGTGGTTAAAAAAACAAATGTTAGTTTACGACTGCAAGCTGGACAAAAAACACAGAGCAGGACTTCTGGACGACAGTATTAGAAACAAACAACCCATACGTGGTGCAAGCCGGCGGATGTTGTTGAACATACGGTTGGCACTCCATTGGCATTTGTGATGGGAAGGAATTGGAGTTTCTGAGGATTTCTAGCATCAACGATTACCAGTTGGCTCAAGGAATTTAAATATGTGAAATATGGATTATTTGTTGTGTTCTGGCTTGGATTTTTTTTTATGTTTCTATCTTTATGTTAAAGTTGCATGTCGAGCTCTTCCCAGCCAAAACTAAAGAGGTCCAAATATAGATACGAATCAGTCCTTGAATCATTCAAGATTTCTTTTGTCCATACTCCATCCATGCCAGACTGCCAAATAGCGTCCCTTAGCCTTGCCGCTGTTTTATCTTTTTATATTAGTGGTAAACGTCATCAGTTTGTGTGCTTCGCGATGCTTTGCTATAAGTAGCAGTGCCGCGACAGAGTTCTGTGGTGTCCGGGGATAGACACGTTTGCCACACCACAGCCGAAACGGCGATGCTTATCAGATTTCTGAATTTATACAATGAAACAATCGACTTTTCTGCAAATTTTGATATAAATTTCACCTGGGTTTAGTCTTGGCGGGAAAGAACTCGACATGGAACATTAACTTTTTGCCTGCATTAAGCGGCAGTTGACACTGTGATTGGCTCAGATATACGCCTAACTGCCCGTCGACATACCTGCCGAACTACCAGAGTGCAATCAGCAGAGCGTTGAGCCACTTGTCTTTAAGGAGGAGGATTTCAAAGCGGCCGGTGGAGGGGATAAGCTTGGAACTTACTGGGTGTGTGAGGCAATCAGGCAGATAATAGGGCCAGGCAAGGTGGACGGAGCTCAGGCCCCGGACCCCTCAACCAGAGGCGGTTGGCGCATATACTATGCGACCAAGCAAGGGAGAATCGACTTCCTATTGTAGACAGAACTGACCATATATGGAGTCAAGATACCACTTTACGACCGAGACCGAACAGAGTGGGCACAACGCAGGATACAGCTGCTGCCAAGGCGCACACTCGGAGGACAACATCACGGCCTTCAACGGGCACCAGTTAGTGTTGTCAAGATGCCATCCAACGCAAATTGATGCTTACGACACGCACTTCCAAAGCATTGAACACGCCTATCAGTGGAAAAAAAGACAACTATAACTAAGCGCGATGATCTCAAGTAAAAGATACAGGCTGCTACACATACCGGCATCACGCGTAGGCTGGGAAAAGCTATTCCCGAGGCTCCAGTGGATCAGTGCTTATATTTCGAGCACTCGAAAAATTCAATTGAAATATCAAGTCAAGGATGTCCGCTGTCGGCTCTGTTATTCATTATTGCGGTGGAGCTAATGGCTCTCAGAATAAAACAGAATAAAGATATCAAGGGATTCATGATGACATTTTTTGGGGAAAAGTAAAAAATTAACGATATCTCAGTATGCAGATGATGCCGTTATTTTCTTACAAGGTAATGACCAAATTAAAACTGTACTTTGTGAACTAGATCTGTTTGGTCTGGTAGCTGGCCCAATAATTAATATTGACAAAACGATCGGTTTACGGCGCGGTAAAACCGTATCCTGTTAACAGAATACTGTAAGTGGAATTCGCATGACATCCGAGCCAGTAAAGTGTTCGGGGTATTGGTTGGAACGGAACCTGACAAGTGCGCACTACTTAATTGGGAAGATAACATCGAACGCATTGAACGTCTTCTAAACTCCTGGAGTAAAAGAGACCTAACACTTTTTGGCAAAGTCACTATTATCAAAACTGTGGTACTGTCAAAAATAACTTCTTGGTCAGTTGCATGCCTATTCCTGAAAATATATTGAAGCGTCTAAATCGGCTTTTCTGTAACTTTATATGAAGGAAAAAAGCACGAATTAAACGAAATGAACTAATTGAGTCGAAAGCAAAGGGAGGGGTGGGCATGATCGAACTAGGCTCTTATTTCTTGTCACTGAAAGCCACGTGGGCGGCAAAAATTGTAAATAGTGACGAACACGTAAACTGGGCGTTCCCAGGGAAAGGATACATAGTAAATGTATGTATTCTTGGTACGGAATTGAGCTTTCAAGACAAAGGGAATTTTCCTGATCTAGATGCAAATAATTCTTGTTATCAGGAAATAGTGTGCGCCTTCGGCACGTCTGATGTGTCTCCGAAGCCAAGTACGATGGATGAACTGCTCGACCAGACTATATGGGGAAACAGACACTTCGTATATGACTCTCAGATGAAGGGAAGGCAATGCTTGTACTTCAAAGAGTTTATTCAGTCTGGCATAATCAAGTTTAGCCACCTGGTGTTTAACAATACAACACTTGAGGTGAAACCTCTTTGCATGAGAGCATAAGAGACAAAAGGGACATTTATAACTGAATTATCATGTTAAGAAGAATAAGTAAGCCTTTCAAAGCTATAGTTAAAGACCAGATGCAATAAATAATTAACCTATGGACACTGGTACCTGCATGCAACCTTGTGCAAAACAAACCTGTAAAGAGCTGTGATTTCTATAAGGCAATAGTCGACCAAAATATACAAAAGCCTAGTTGTCATAGCAAACTACGACAATGACGGGGCGACGCACAGCTGGATACAAATAGAGTATTCAGAAGAAAAGTTGCAATTGTCAAGGATTTTAAGCTTGCAGAGTTAAACTAGAAAAATTTGCATAACATCCTGCTATATCATGAAAATTGAAGAAATGGAAAATAAGGGACAGTGATGAATGTTGTTTTGTGGATGAAGTGCAAACTATATCTCATATGCTATATAATTGTACGAACGTTGCAAAAACGACCTGGGAAAACGTATCTCATAGCCTGCAAAGTGTATTTAGTTTCCGGGACGTCCTATTTAAAGTGTAAGATAATTTTTTTATTATGTCTATTTCATGTCCGTACGTATCTGTAACATCTTTGTGCAATAAATGTTATCAAAAACAACAAGAACAACTCATACTTGATTCCCTGCTCTACTTGCCATACTGATTCTTAAACGATGGCGTACGGGAGAGGGGCGATTCCAAGGGTTTTAAGCTTGCTGAGTTTAAATACAAAATTTTGCATAAATTCCATGTCATGAAAATTGAAGAAATGGCGAATAAGTGACAGTGATAAATGTTGTTTTTGGGATGAAATCCAAACTATACCTCATATGCTATATAAGACAACTAAGACATATATGGAGGCTGCTTTGTTAGATTAGACTCACCTTTTGTTTGCAGTTTCAGCTGAATGGCCAGCGGTTGATCCTGATCATTAGTCACCGTGATGTCATAGTTTCCATAGTGATGGGGCTGCACACTTGCAATCGTCAAGGTCCCCGGGTTACCGCTGGGGCTCAGCGTGACGCCATTGACATTGTTATCGTAGGTAGATTGGTTTTCTGTTGTCAGCGTGTAGGTCCAGGACTCCGGGGCGGGGTTCGCTATCACATACACCAGGAAGGTGGCATTTCCCCCGAGAAGAACAGCATGTTGGTCGATCAGGCGTTCAGCGGGATCCAACCGCGGGGGACCTGGGTTAAACAAAGGAAAGCAAACAAATATTCCAATGAGCAATACAATTTGATAAGATGGTGTTTTAGGCCGCTTTTGTGCCCACAAGGGCTACACTGGGTCAAGGAACCTTCCGGGACGATGAAGGATGAATGGATGGATGAAAACTTGAAACAAACAATGCAGCACAAACCGGTTTTGGTCAGAGTGCGACTTCGTCCATTCTGTTCGCACACAATTGTTTTTTTTTTGTTTTTTTTTTTTTTTATTTCCATAATCGTACAGCAAGTTGTGACATCAGGCAGACAGAATATATGTTATATTGTTAAGAATATACAACTGTGCAAGAGAGGGATCATGCTAGAAGAGGGATGACCGGTTTCCATTTTCTTAGAAATATTGTCTCGCTACGGTATCGTTCTGTTATTCCAAATTTTTCTATATCGTAATAATATTTAATACAATTTATCAAGCCACAGAGAACAGGGGTAACCTGAGCCCATTTACACTGATAGATATATTTTTTTCCAATGATAATTATATGGTTAAGCAGGCGAGAAAACGGCGCGGTTGTCACTCCTAACATCACAGTCTGAGCCGAAATGAATGTGCCAATGTCTTCTTCAGTGAGATTTCTAAACAAAGCTATAAATTCTGACCATAATGATTTCACTGGTTGACAATAATAAAATAGATGTTCTATCGTCTCACACTCGTTACCGCAAAAGCCACACATATCAGAGTTAACTATTTTACTCATGTATAAAAACTTATTCGTTACGGTTGTTCTGTGTAAAATCATAAACTGAAAACTTCTCGTTCTCTCATCCGTAGTGGCGTTCACCGGTAATTTATATAATGTTTTCCATGTATCCCTTTCTATTTGTACACCTAAAATATCTGACCATTTACGCTCATTATTCCGCCCGTATGTCAGTGATTTAACTAATGTTTTATAAGTTTCGTTGCACACACGCTTCATCTGCTTTATATGATTCGTAAATTTACAAACAACTGATTTTAGCTTTATACCTCCTCTTAACATTTCATATTTCCATTCTCTGGGAATAGAATGGATCAGCCCGTAGAAATCCGCAAAATTTATGCGGATATCAAACTTTATGCAAAAATCATTCCAGCCCATGAACTCCCCTTGTTCGTTAATAACATCATTAGCAAAAACTATACCTTTCTTGATAAATTCGGTCTTTCTACATGTAACATTTTCATTAATCATAAAATAAGTATTTGTTCTTACGATGGTATTCACGAAACGACAAACAGTTCTTGAAGCGAAATATACCTCCGAATCGGTTTATTTCTTCAAATCACACGAAGCCGGCCTCGTTACCGGAAATACAACAACACTCCCCCTAATTACCGAAAAGAACCTTACATGCTTCCAAAGCAACCGAACATCCTCCCCTTCCTTGATGTGACGATATCAACACGCTAGTAGGTCGAACTTAAACTAGCCCACTTAATACTGTTTTACACGGACAGGACGTTTTAATCCACGGACGTAATGTAAAACCGCTTCATAATGTGTTCTAGTGTTACATCAATTGCTATTAATGTTTATTTACTTAAAACGCTAATAATCCGGTTAATATTCATCGTCAAAACAAACGTTATGGTGCGTTCAAAGATCCAACAGTGGACACAGTTTAACTATGGGTCGACGCATGATACTGCCTCTGACTTTGACGTCAGCGACGCGAACGCGCCCATCACGTCCAGGATAGGTCGCGACGACACGTCCCAGCGGCCACTGACCACGCGGAGTATCAGGCGATACAACGATCACGAGATCGCCAGTCTGTAGATCCCTGCTATCGCGCGCCCACTTCTTTCTTGCGTTCAGGCTAGGTAGCCACTCGGAAAGCCACCTGTGCCAGAAATGGCGGACTAGCTCCTGTACCCGCCTCCAGCGTTTTCTTGGGTTGAACGCTACTCTGTCCACAGCTTCAGGTGCAAATCTGCCGCCAACCTGACCGTGTAGAAAATGGTTGGGTGTTAGGGGCACACAGTCAGCTGCGTTTGCCGACTGATATGTTAACGGTCGAGAGTTAATCAATCCCTCTGCCCCCACCACGGCACTAAGCAGCTCTTCATCCGTCACGTCTGCGGATCCCAGGATGGCGTAGATGGCCTTCTTCGCTGCCTTAATCATAATCTCATGCACGCCGTTAAAATGGGGGGCCGCAGGCGGATTGAAATTCCACTTCACCCCGTCGCTGGCCGACCTCTCCTGTATTTGCCTTTTGTCCAGAGCCGCCAGCCCCTCCAGTTCGTTAGCGGCACCAACGAAGTTTGTCCCGTTGTCCGATAAAACTTCAGTTGGCATACCGCGTCGCGAAGCCATGCGGAAAAAGGCGTTTAGGAAAGAGTCGGTATCAAGCCCATTGGCAACTTCCAGGTGGACCGCTCGGGTGGCAAGACACGTGAACAAGCACAGGTATCTCTTTTGTCGGGTCTTGCCTCTCCCCTGTTTTGTGAAGAATGGCCCGGCGAAGTCCATTGAAGTCTGGCTAAACGCACGCAATGACACACGCGTGCGCAGTTCCGGTAATGGGGCCATTTGCTGGGCCGCGGGGGCGGCTTTCCTCCGTTTACATTCAGAACATTCCCTTTCCCACTCCCTTATCGCCTCTCTTGCCGAGACGACCCAGTAGCGTGCTGACAACTGCGCCAGCACCTGGTTTGTTCCGCCATGCAGGCAGTGTTCATGCATGTCTTTTATTACCAGCTTGGTAATCCGATGATGGCGAGGTAAGATTATGGGGTGGCGTGCTTCCCACGGCAGACACTCCGCGAACTCAAGTCTGCCAGTGCATCTCAGTACCCCTTCCTCGTCCATTGCTGGCTTCAATGAAGGAAGTTTGGATCCGCTCGGTAACTCTTTTCCAGCATGTATTGCTCGTAGCTCCTCTTCGAACACTTCCCGTTGTGCGAGCCGGAAGTAATACGTTTTGGCGCTAGTTATTTCATCGGGCGTGGTCGGTCCCGCTTGGCGTAGGCCACTGGGTAAGCGACAGTTTTCCACGAAGCGACGCACCTTGGCATGGACCCTCGTAAGCATAGTCCAACTTGAGTATCGCCCTGGCGTCAATCGATTCTCAAGGATATTGGTGACGAATGTTTGTGCCCGAACCTGGGTCATCCCGTGTCGGTCATTGAGTGTTTTGGCACTAACCCGCAAGGTTGTGTCGATCTTGTTCTCGGGCCACTCGTTCTCCTCGACATCACTCATCAGAGCAACGGGGTCGCGTCGGAAACGAAGGAGAACATCCACCAAGTCGTTTTGTAACTTGGGTCCTTGTTCGACGACATCATTGAGTGAGATTCCTTCGCACTCGGCTGACGCATCGAACACGATCCTTGTCTTTGTCGTTTCCTTGTCCGGTCTTAGGACTGGAAAGTGGGGCAGATACCACACCTCATCAGGTTTCTGTTCATTAGGGGAAACTTTGCGAATGTACCCCTTGTCCTGATAATCCTGTAACACCCCTGCGTATGCCTCACCAACCTTTGGGCATTTCAACAGGCGTTTTTCAGTATTTTGCAGTCTGCGCAATGCCATACTGTAGTTGTCCGGTAGTTTGGGTCTATCGACTTTCCACGGCGTAGCAACCTGGTAATGGCCATCCCGAAACACTAGAGACTTTGACACGATGTCCATAGCGGCCTTGTCTCCCGGTTTGACAATTTGAGTACCTTGGACATCTTCAAGTTCCCAAAAGCGACGAACAAGTGCTTCAAGGTTGTTCGAATCCTTCACGAAAAAGGCGAAGTTTGCCTGAGGGCTACGCGTCGCCATCTCGGTGTTACCGACGCAGGTCCATCCCAGTGGCGTCAGTCGAGCGATAGGCTCTCCAGGAAGTCCGCGTATGTCCTTTAATGAATACAGAAGATCAGATTGATCCACACCGATCAACAGGTCGACGATGGGTCGTGGCCCAACCTTTGGGAAGCTAATTCCTGCCAGATGCGTCCACTTGTGCTTTGCTTCATTCCAGTTCACCACCTGCATGTCTCCCGTCACACGTTCTGTGGTATACGCTGACGCTTCCTTATGCAGATCGCCGTGGACACTTTGAATTGTGAAATCAACAACAGCTGTGTCAAAACGCTCTTGATTGCCATTCAGGACGTTTACAGTTAGTTCTTGGTGGGTTCCGTCCAGACCTAGTTCCGCAGCTATGTCGCTGTTCAAATAGCTCTTGCTACTTGCCTCGTCCAATAGAGCATTCACCTTCAATTTCCGCCGTCCGTTGGACAGATAGACAGGCACTGTCCTTAGGGCGACAAACTCTGTAGACTTTGTATGCTCAGTCAACATGGTTCTCGGGCTTCGCTCCCCTTCCATGGTGAGGTTACCATGGGAACTTGCTTCCGTGTTTCTACCATTTACTGACCTCACTGAATCCCTGTCTCTTACCTCGGCTTCACGTGGACGGTCTGATTGAGGGATCACTCGATCCTTGTGCAGCAGACGATGATGGGATAATTCGCATCCATTTAGACCGCATGTTCGACCCCTAATGCACGCTTGGCCTTGATGACCATCTCCGAGGCACCTAAAGCAAAGTCTGTGTTCCTTGGCCACATTCCAACGGAGTTGTATTGACATGGCCCGGAAGCGGCTACAAGCCCACATGCCATGGCGAGACTGACACAGGTGGCACTTCGACTGCGGCTTCATAGCACCCTTGGTCTCGTCTTGGGTCAGGAACGTCCGCCCAGTTGAAGCGGTCTTCTCTTTTCTTCCCCAGTCCTTGTTGATTCCACATATAGTTTCTGATGCAGTTGTGAGGAACTCGGCTTCTCTGTCAATGAAGTCTCTTAAGACTAGCACGGTTTCCTCGCGATTACTTTCACAAATCCACTGTTTGTACTTGGCGAGCAGCGATTTGCTCAACTTGCGCTGGATAGCTATATATAAGGATCCGTTCCCTAGCTCGGCTTCATGAAGGTTGACAACGACCATATCTAACAATTCTGCCAAGCGCTCCAAATCCTTTTCGCAGTTGTCTCTAACAGGCTTGAACTGATCTAACTCTTCGAGGCGCAGAGTTAGTGCCCGTTGCTTTCCGCCATACTTCCTCTCTAGCCGAGCCTTGGCCACCTCATAAGCTTGTGCCGAGAAGCCCAAGCTTTCCACCACCTTTAACGCTTCACCTTGCAAGCTCTCTCGCAGGCGCAGCAGTTTGTACTCCGGCACTATTCTGGCGCTGTCGACACATGCATCAAAGGCTGATCGCCAGGCTTCGTAAGCTCTCTTGTCCCCAGAGAACTTGGGCAAACTCACCCTGGGAAGGAGTGCTGAGGGATCTGCATTCACGCCACTACAACTGTTTCCTGCTTGTCCCAAACCCACAGGGTAATTTTCATTGGGTAATAATTGCTGGGACCCCACTATTGTTCCATGGCGATGACCCTCTGGTTCAAGACCTCCAGACTGCTGGTATGACTGCATATTTGCCGCTGACACGCTTCTAATTGGACTTGCCTGAGGCTGGGTGCTGAGAGGCTGATGTACATGTGAGGCAGTGGATAGCATTGCAGGCAGCATAAATGGCGTCGATGTAATAACCCGGTGATTAGCTGGTTGGGCCTGAGTTGCAGCTACATACTCTGATAAGTCGTGTGATGCATGCGATGAATGCTGTTCACCTGGGTGGGTTGCAACGTGGGTCTGGTTAATTGCGTTCTGATGTGGTGATACAAATGGCTGCTGTGGTCCTTTCATCTCTCGTATATGAATCTGACATTCTTCGAAAGTTCTTTCAATTTGAGACGCAATGCGTTCAAGTTCAGCCTCCCGTTGGCTGATTTCATGTCGGAATTGTTCTGACAGTTGTCTTGGAGTGCTTTGCTGTTCTGGCACCGGCTGCACGGTTGGCGGCCGGCGAGGTGCCTGAGACCGAGTTTGCGGATAACAGTGCTGTAAATGCTGTTGCACCATTAGACTATAATCACTGAATCTTTTTTCAATATCTTCGAGTTCGCGTCCTACCAGTCGGACGTTCCTGTTATCGCCGATGCCCTCATAGAATTCTTCTAACTGTTCACAGGCAAATATCACTCCTTCAAATGCTATGGTCACAGAGTCCAAATTTGAATTTATCTCTTTTTGGCCGCATCCGCTTTCCATAGATTGCAGCAACCGCGTGCTGGTGCGAGTGAATACAGCCTTCGCCTTAGCTTTCTGATTTTTCAGCTTTTCCATGGTTATGTTATATGTAAGACTCACGGTCAACCACGCTCTGCTACCAAAATGTTCTTACGATGGTATTCACGAAACGACAAACAGTTCTTGAAGCGAAATATACCTCCGAATCGGTTTATTTCTTCAAATCACACGAAGCCGGCCTCGTTACCGGAAATACAACAACACTCCCCCTAATTACCGAAAAGAACCTTACATGCTTCCAAAGCAACCGAACAGTATTCCACAAAGGATACTCCAACACATTACGGGTAATCTCAATATCCTTGCTCACTTGCCGGTAGCAGTACCAGGAATTAAAAACATCAGCCCAAAATGGGTTTTCTACCTTAATAAAATTTCTTAATGAATGCAAATCTAATTCCCAACAATGTACTTTTTCACCACAAATAGTATCACAGAACAAATCTTGCCATGTTCCATCTTGCCGGATAAATTTTTGAATCCAAGTCAATTTCAAAGCTTGCAACATGGATTTTGTATGCGTAAGGTTAACGCCCCCCTCTTCTATTGACTGGGCCATTCTATTTAAAGAGAGCTTAGGTTTTTTCTTGTTCCAAACAAAATTTCGAATGGCACCGTCAATTTTGTCTAGATAACGCTTTTCCGGCATAGGTAGAGCAGACATCACATGTATCAATTTCGGCAAGGCAAGAGTTTTTACTACTGTGACCCGACCACGGAGCGAAAGCCTTCGTTTACTGTATGCATTCAATATCTTTTCAAATTCGGCAATTTTGGACTCATAATTTATCATTACCATCTTTTTTAAGTCAACATGAAAACTTATTCCTAACAACCGAAACTCCTTTACCCAAGTCAATGGCAAATCTGGACATATGTTCTGTTTTTCTTGTTCAAACTTCCCAAGCCATATAGCATTAGTTTTGTCAACATTAATTTTCAGTCCAGAGCAGTAATGGAAGGCCTTCAGTTTCCGTAAAGCATTTCTAACGGATGACTCACTACCATCTAATAAAAGAAACGTATCATCCGCGTACTGTCCAATCTTATATTCTTTCTTTCCAACAATTATGCCCTTAATATTATTATCTTGCTTAATAGCCATTGCCAAAGGCTCAATGGACAAAATAAATAAATATGGCGATAATGGGTCGCCCTGTCTACAGCCTCTTCCGAGAGCAAAAAACTGTGAAAAATTCCCATTATTAATGACACAACTCTCAGGACATCCATATAAAATATTGAACCACCTCATAAAAGATTCTCCGAAGCCATATGACCGTAATACTTGACGTATATAACTCCAACTTAACGTATCGAACGCTTTTTCAAAATCTATAAGCAGAAGCATACCAGATTTTCTATTCTGAATTAAATAGTGCATGATATCATAGATCAATCTAGTGTTTTCTCCTATAAATCTATTTTGAATAAAACCTTTCTGATCCGAACTGATTATTTCCGGGAGCACATTTTTTAATCTGTGAGCGAAAATACCTGATAATATTTTATAATCAGCGTTAAGAAGAGAGATAGGGCGCCAATTCTTTAAATATTCTCGCGGCTTATCGCCCTTGGGCAAACAAGTTATAATCCCTTGTCGTTGAGTAATCGACAGAGAACCTGTTACATATGCATATCGAAGACTTCTAACCAAATAGACACCTATATCGGTCCAGAAAAATTTATAAAAATCAATAGGGAACCCATCACTTCCTGGCGACTTGTTATTTTTCATGTTTTTAACTACTTGAAGTATTTCTCTGCTTTCGATATCGACATCACATAACTCCTTTAATGTATCATCGAGACATTTAATATTTTTATCGTTAAAAAAACCCGGCATTTGTTCCGATGCCTGGGCATAGTCACAGTTCGCATATAACTTCTCGTAATAACCCTTTTGTTCTTGAATTATTCTCTCCTGATCCAATATCAATTCTTTGCCAACAACTAGTTTATTTATAAGCTTGTTAACATAGTTACGCTTTTCAAGATTACAAAAATATTTGCTCGGCTTTTCTCCTTCTTCATAAAACTGTGACCTTGCCCTCAAAATGATTCCCTTGATTTTTGGCAGTCTCAATTTCTCTAGCTTCGCTTTTAGAATTTCCAACTCACTATAGTCACCGGTACTAGATTCTTCAAGCTGCTGAATTCTCAGCTCCAGCGACTTTTCTTCTTTTAATTCAATCTTCTTCTTATAACTGGAATAGCTGATTGTACTACCTCGTATCTCCATTTTTAACATTTCGAAAAACATTTGGTCATTAATAGTAAGGTTAACAATTTCCCGTTTTGAACAGTCACCGGAGCTACTATACATATCAACAGTTTTCGCGATACATGCCTTCACCAGCTTTACATAGTCAACGTCTCGCAATAAAGATGTATTAAATTTCCAGAAGCCTTTACCCCTCTCCGCTAAATAAAAATCTAAATCAATTGTAACCAAAGAGTGATCTGTTCTATATCCTGGCTTTATGTCGGCGCCTTTCATCATTGCATGAATATCCGCAGTTACTAAATAAAAATCTAATCTAGCGCGTTGTGATTTGCGCTGCGAGTTGGTCCAAGTGAAGCGTCTCATGTTCGGGTGATTCACACGCCAGCAATCTAACAATTCTAACCTTTCTATTAAATTCAATACAGTTCTCTTCGCTTTAATGTTATTTTCTCTGACATAACCCCGCGTATCACATTTATAGTCCAGCACCAAGTTCCAATCGCCACATATGATAATGCTCGTATTCTCAAGCTTGTCTATTTTCTCTAACAGTTCCTCATAAAACGCAGGACAATCTTTATTCGGACCATAAATAGTAACCAATGTCAATCTTTTACTGCAGAGCGTGACGTCTAATAATAACAGATTTCCAGCTTCATCAGTATCCGTGCCATGCACAGTGTATTCAAACGTATTCCTTAACAGGATAGCAACCCCCCTAGCATGTGACGAATTGGAGTTAAAATAGCACGTTCCGTCGAATTCTTCTTTTAAAGCACTTTGTTTCAATTCATCCAAATAGATATCTTGCAGATAATACACGCAGGCATTTTTCCCTACAAGCCAGTTAAGAACATCAACTTTTTTTTGCGGCATTGCAAGTCCCCTAACGTTCATGCTAAAAATAGACAGGTGACTCATGTTCACGTTATTCTAATGTAAAAGTCAATTATTACTGTAGCTCTCATCATAGATGTCTTTGTCACATTGCTTTGTACGATTATGGATTTCATTGTTCGAGTATAAATTACGGGATTTAGATTATATAAATTTAAACCAAGTACCACCAAATAGCGATAACAAAAAATAAAGGAGAAAAAAAGAAGAAAAAAAGAAAAAATCACCCGAGGGCCCCCAGCGGTAGAACGAGGGTCCCAGCGGTGCACATGGGTTGCCTATCTTCTATTTACAATATGCCCAGTTGTTCTCTGTTATTGACTCGCGTTTCATTGTCACGTGCATAAACATTGCACCAATGCTCTCTGTGAGCAGTAATAACATGAGCAAATAACGGACCTCGGCCCGTGGCTGCACAACAACAACTCTCTCTCGAGTAACATTACATCGCACTTGACCAACAGCAAAATTGAAAAACACTATGTATATATGATATCAGCCTATACAACTAAGATTTGTATCAATGAGCGCGAAACAGCGGCACTCAACAAAAAAACACAATATAACGGCCCCAACATTGCATAAAGCTAAGAAAACACAAACAGTCGCTCATAGAAAAATACAGATGGACTCCTTGCCGCTCAGGCACTGCCCCATAAATACACCAATACACGCTGAGTGCGACACGAAATAAATCGAAAATTAGCGCATACATTCCACCCCGTAAAAGTTCATCTCAGTTCCCACAGCTATGACGGTTATAAAAGTATAAATGTGATCTATGTTTTCAGCACCTTTTACTAGAATTACGCGAGAGAGCAACACACCAACCGAAATCGGCCTCACCAATACCCAAATCAGGCCAAACACACACGGCCGCCCATAGAACAACAACAATGAACTTCTAAATTGACTCATGGCCGCTTGGCACTACTGACCCACACCTGTACCCAGCTCAGTGTCACGGTCGCTTGGTTTAGGGGTCGTATCAAAAACATGTTTGCAAAAAGATTATTATAACCAACATACCTGGGTTAGCATATAGACCTGGTTATCTGTCACACTGCAGCCAACTCTCGGGGAGAGACCCCAACTTATCCACCGTGTATGCTTTGCCATCTACCAAAAGTCTGTCCCCTTGCACTATGGCGCGCTTGCCGTCTCGTCGTGCCGCTCTCATGACCGGGATTAGCGTCCTGCGTCGCTCCTGCAGTTCCCTCGGGAAATCCTCCTCGACAAAGATGTTGGTCCCACGAAGGCGTTGCTTGTTCCTCCATACCTTTTCCCTGTCAGGATAGAATGCGAAGCGCGCGATGATAGGTCGGCCCCGGGTCCGTTTGTCTCCAGGCGACGGCTTGGCGCCCAGTCTGTGACAGCGCTGTAGCTTCATCTCGCCGTCCAGATCCAGCTTGTTCTTGATGACTTCTTGGACCAGTCTGCTGCAGTCTTCCTCCGCTGAACTGGATTCGCCGAGACCGTAGAAAACAAGGTTTTCCCTTCTGCTGTATGTTTCCAATGCGACCAATTCCTTCTTAAATCTGCCTGCTTCTTCTGTCAGAGTCTTTATCTTTGGATCCGGATCTCTCTTCTCTAGAGTCTTTATTCTTTCCTTCAGCTCTCTGTTTTCTCTCTCTAACTCCAGAAGCTTGTTGTGAGGGTTTTGGTCAGAGTGCGACTTCGTCCATTCTGTTCGCACACAATTGTTGTCTTTACCTATGATGAAGGTGTCATACCACATGCTATGACTCATAGCCCCCTGATTTATAATCTTAACCTGACAGAATAGATTATCACGAACGTTTCACCTGTGAGTTTCCGTGGTCGTAAGAACACATTGTAACAATGCAAATTGAATCAATTGATAAGGTAGCATGGGGCAGAACAATAACAAAAACAGCACATTACTTTTAACCACTTTAATTACTTTTTGTGCATATGGGAAAGTTGGGTTGAGTAGGACGTTTTAACCAATGTACGTCATTTGGCGACAACGGCAAGGGTCCGTGGGGGTCACTAGATACAGAAACGTACACGGACATGCCGCTGGGAGCCCCAAAATCTGACTCATCCAAGTACCACAAACGCCGTAAAATTAGGGCACATCTACGTACCATCTGAGTAGGTTGCACGACTTTAGCAAAATCTACGGCCACGAAAATTCTTAGGATCGGCCCCTCACCAGATTGAAAGTTGGTTGGTTGGTTAGTTCTATATTCAAGACGTATTAACCACTTTTGGGTAACCCCCTACTCTTTGCGAAGAAGGACATGGAATCTTTATCCTGCGACCACACAGACATGGTCACAGCAGGGCTCGAACCATCGATCCACGTGCCGTTAGGCTCTCAGGTGGCCAGAGCACTCAATGCGAGCGCTCTAGCCCTCTGAGCTACCGAGCCGGCCCCCTTGAATATTGAGCGGACCCATTGGCGTACCAACTGCACCCCAAGGTAGACCCAAGCAGGTACCAAAAGCGCATAAGTCAGGACCCATTGGCGAACCAAAATGCACGAGAAAGACCCCCTTTCCAGCGCTACCTCCCCAACAGTCCATTACCTTAAGATACCAGGCGGGGAAGGGTCGAGGGGTAGAGAGGAGCCAAGTCTCCTGGTATACCCCTCCCCCCCTACACATGGTGTCTTGATGCTGTACAAATATAGACGCACACCTGGCAGAGTGCACTCGATTGTAGCCGAACGCCCTACCCACTAAGCCATAGGGTGACCCCACACAGTCATTTGCACAGGTGGGGTCGGAACCACCCACCCGCTTGTACCGACCCAACCGAGGACACTCGACTGTAGCTGAACGCGCTACCCGCTAGGCCACGGGGTGAGCCCATGAAGAACAGCAACTCACAGAAGACGTTGAGTTCCCTCTGGTCGCTGGCCGCGGACTTGACGCCGTTGTCTGCCGTACACTTGATGGTGCCAGAGTCTAGACAGTCGGCAGGGTCCAGGGTGAGAGTGGGCTGTCTCTGTCCAGCGATCACCGTCCCGCGTGGAATACCGGAGCCGGTCACGTTTGTCCACGTGACTTGGGAGAGCGGTCTGCTGTCGACCTCACACTTGATCTCCACTCGGTCACCGCGTGATCCCTCCTCAGGGTCGATCGTCATGGTGACGGTGGGGGGATCTGAAAACAAACAGCGCACACCACTCAGGCTTATTAAAACATATCATCATGCAAAAGAAAAAGGTGACTATTAGGCCTACAAAGAAAATGCGAACCCGCATAAAATAATATTCAGATTAGTTTTAGAATCATCGACTAGGATAGAGGATTTTTTTTCAAAACGTGACCCCCACTGGAAGAACCACATTTTTCAGAAAAAAAGGTTGTTGCTATCGGTAAATACAAACTAAAAACGTAAAACAAATTCCGCTATCGGGAATTTAACGCACAACCTTTGAACGCAGAATCGAAAGTTTATGTTCTACCGACAGAGCTACCCAGGGTTCATAGCGGAATGAAGGCGGTTAAATGCGCCTACTTCTCAACTCACGAACACAACTTCAAGCGGCGCCACCGGTTCACTTGATACATGTTGTTGTAATAGTAAATTTAAATTAAATTATCCATTGAACAATTAATGACACTATATCTACGATTGATGTACTTTACCTTCACTTTTTATGTTATCGTACATAAACATAACGTACAATGTTTTATCGATGCATTGTAAACCATAGCTGATGCACAATACATGCTACTTCAGATGATAAAATAAAAAGAACCTTTGCTTAGTGAAATAGGGTATAGTTACTATTTCAGCTAGGGCGACGGGCCGCAAGCATTTGGTAGGAACGGTTTTTGGGGTTCAAAAGCGGACGCCTTCCAACACCGCCAGTCGGTATAGAGCCCGGGTAGCTCAGTCAGTATGGAACCCGGGTAGCTCAGTCGGTATGGAGCCCGGGTAGCTCAGTCCGTATGGAGCCCGGGTAGCTCAGTCGGTATGGAGCCCGGGTAGCTCAGTCGGTAAAAAGCCCGGGTAGCTCAGTCGGTATAAAGCCCGGGTAGCTCAGTCGGTATGGAGCCCGGGTAGCTCAGTTGGTATGGAGCCCGGGTAGCTCAGTCCGTATGGAGCCCGGGTAGCTCAGTCGTTATGAAACCCGGGTAGCTCAGTCGGTATGGAACCCGGGTAGCTCAGTCGGTATGGAGCCCGGGTAGCTCAGTCGGTATGGAGCCCGGGTACCTCAGTCGGTATGTAGCCCGGGTAGCTCAGTCGGTATGGAACCCGGGTAGCTCAGTCAGTATGGCACCCGGGTAGCTCAGTCGGTATGGAGCCCGGGTAGCTCAGTCCGTATGGAGCCCGGGTAGCTCAGTCCGTATGGAGCCCGGGTAGCTCAGTCGGTATGGAACCCGGGTAGCTCAGTCGGTATGGAACCCGGGTAGCTCAGTCGGTATGGAACCCGGGTAGCTCAGTCGGTATGAAGCCCGGGTAGCTGAGTCGGTATGGAGCCCGGGTACCTCAGTCGGTATGGAGCCCGGGTAGCTCAGTCCGTATGGAGCCCGGGTAGCTCAGTCGGTATGGAACCCGGGTAGCTCAGTCGGTATGGAACCCGGGTAGCTCGGTCGGTATGGAGCCCGGGTACCTCAGTCGGTATGGAGCCCAGGCAGCTCAGTCGGCATGGAGCCCGGGTAGCTCAGTCGGTATGAAACCCGGGTAGCTCAGTCGGTATGAAGCCAGGGTAGCTCAGTCGGTATGAAGCCCAGGTAGCTCAGTCGTTATGGAACCCGGGTAGCTCAGTCGGTATGGAGCCCAGGCAGCTCAGTCGGCATGGAGCCCGGGTAGCTCAGTCGGTATGGAGCCCGGGTAGCTCAGTCCGTATAAGGCCCGAATAGCTCAGTCGGTATGGAGCCCGGGTAGCTCAGTCCAAAGAAAGCCCGGGTAGCTCAGTCCATATAAAGCCCGGGTAGCTCAGTCGGTATGAAGCCCGGGTAGCTCAGTCGGTATGGAGCCCAGGCAGCTCAGTCGGCATCGAGCCCGGGTAGCTCAGTCGGTATGGAGCCCGGGTAGCTCAGTCGGTATGGAGCCCGGGTAGCTCAGTCGGTATGAAGCCCGGGTGGCTCAGTCCCTATGAAGCCCGGGTAGCTCAGTCGATATGAAGCCCGGGTAGCTCAGTCCGTATGGAGCCCGGGTAGCGCAGTCCGTATGAAGCCCGGGTAGCTCAGTCGGTATGGAGCCCGGGTAGCTCAGTCAGTATGAAGCCCGGGTAGCTCAGTCCGTATGAAGCCCGGGTGGCTGAGTTGGTATGAAGCCCGGGTAGCTCAGTCCGTATGGAGCCCGGGTAGCTCAGTCCGTATGAAGCCCGGGTAGCTCAGTCGGTATGGAGCCTGGGTAGCTCAGTCGGTATGGAGCCCGGGTAGCTTAGTCGGTATGGAGCCCGGTTGCTCAGTCGGTATGGAGCCCGGGTAGCTGAGTCGGTATGGAGCCCGGGTAGCTCAGTCCGTATGGAGCCCGGGTAGCTCAGTCCGTGTCAAGCCCGGGTAGCTCAGTCGGCATGGAGCCCGGGTAGCTCAGTCGGTATAAAGCCCGGGTAGCTCAGTCGGTATGAAGCCCGGGTAGCTGAGTCGGTATGGAGCCCGGATAGCTCAGTCGGTATAAAGCCGGGATAGCTCAGTCGGCATGGAGCCCGGGTAGCTCAGTCCGTATGAAGCCCGGGTAGCTCAGTCGGCATGGAGCCCGGGTAGCTCAGTCGGTATAAAGCCCGGGTAGCTCAGTCGGTATGGAGCCCGGGTAGCTCAGTCGATATCGAGCCAGGGTAGCTCAGTCGGCATGGAGCCCGGGTAGCTCAGTCGGTATAAAGCCCGGGTAGCTCAGTCGATATCGAGCCAGGGTAGCTCAGTCGTTATGAAGCCCGGGTAGCTCAGTCGGTATGGAGCCCGGGTAGCTCAGTCGGTATAAAGCCCGGTTGCTCAGTCCGTATGGAGCCCGGATAGCTCAGTCGGTATAAAGCCGGGATAGCTCAGTCCGTATAAAGCCCGGGTAGCTCAGTCGGTATAAAGCCGGGATAGCTCAGTCCGTATGGAGCCCGGATAGCTCAGTCGGTATAAAGCCGGGATAGCTCAGTCGGTATAAAGCCGGGATAGCTCAGTCCGTATAAAGCCCGGGTAGCTCAGTCGGTATAAAGCCGGGATAGCTCAGTCCGTATGGAGCCCGGATAGCTCAGTCGGTATAAAGCCGGGATAGCTCAGTCGGTATAAAGCCGGGATAGCTCAGTCCGTATAAAGCCCGGGTAGCTCAGTCGGTATAAAGCCGGAATAGCTCAGTCCGTATGCAGCCCGGGTAGCTCAGTCGGTATAAAGCCCGGTTGCTCAGTCAGTAGAGCGGTGGACTACTGATCGTACGGTTACGCAATCAATTCGTGATAGAGGTAGATTTGGGCACTTACTGAACTTACTAATTACAGCAACCCTAATTTAGCTGTACAATGTGGTCATCCCCATGGTAGCCACTTTGGGAAGACAGTCCTCCATTGTAATCAGTCGTTCTAAGACTGATCAGAATATTAGGTCTGATCAGCCCACTGTGGCCCATTATGACACTAGGTCCGGGATAAACCCTTCACACGCTCTGGGACTGGACATTTAGTCAGAAAGCATCATGGATCCCGTGGGAATTTCTTAACGAAATGATAGTATCCATTTAAATAACTTCGAATGACCCTACATAACAAATAAACAAATTGGTGGCAGTCTGCAAATTTGCTCTGTTGGCCATGGCGGCCATTTCTCCCATTTGCGGCTATATAAGGAACATTTTGATGCACAGATCATCACTTGCGGTGTTTTTGTGTGTGTTTTTCAGGGACGAAAACTGATCAACATAAATTCTTGAGCTCTTCAGAATTTGCTATGTTGGCCATGGCGGCCATTTTACAAAAAAGCGGCCATTTTTCACATTTTCGGCTATATCAGGAAAACTGATGATACATAGAACTTTAATTCCGGCGTCTACACATGGGTATTTGGAGAGTTCATAAATTGCATTAATGGGAAGCCATCTGCCACTTTTAAAGACGTAGGACATATGGGCAATCGATAGTTCATTCTGTATATAATTGTAAGACCGATAAATAAATCTTCATCCTGATTGAGTCAATAGACGTTGAGCGGTGTTGGGATGGCATCATCGCTACAGAAAGGGTTTGTCCTGCTGATATGAACATCCCAACATGGCAGGCATACCACTCACTCATAGGCGACTGTCTACCAACGTCACGAGTGGGGTCATCGCCACTCATGGCTGCACCTGCACCGAGTGAAAGACGCTGTTGACGGTCCTCATGCAGGCCCAGGGCATCATAACATAAGCAGTGGGGCCTGACGGTCATCTCCCTGGACATGAGTCTCTACAAGCCTGCCAATCGGCTCCAGATGACTCGCAAGGACTTGGATCATATCGTTTTCTGTCCTGGTGAGCTGCATGGTGTAATGGCTCAGCTCCGCTGCATTGGAGCTTACATCGAGAACAGCGGTATTGACTACTGCTGGACGGAGGCAGACCTGTATGGACCAGTGACTGTCAAACAGATCATTGCTGGGAAGCACGTAAAGCGAGCTGTAGAGCCACTCATTGTCACCCCCACAAGCCCTATTCATGCAATACAGTGAGGCTTTTTTCCACGAGTATCCGGATATCGTGGGGAGCTCACTACGGCAGCGGAGAAACTTGACCTGTTGTGCAAGGACGGTAGCTGTGAGCAGCTACAACAAGGACATGCAGAGATGGTACGAGCCAGGGAGTCCGTGCAAGCGCACCAGAACGGTGGCCGGCCCCTGGTGTCGGAGATGCTGCTCTTCATCCGGGAACGAGAACGATGGCCGGCCCCTGGCAGTCGTCATGCGAGGTTACATCCAAATGGTGATGGAGATCCTGCTCTTCATCCGGTTGGTCAGAACGGGAGATTACTGTTTTGCCCGTGACAAGCTCGTCTATGTACGAATGATACCACTCTACGTGGCAGACATGGAATCATTGACAACGTCAAACACTGACTTTAACCAGGAATTTCTGCACGGCAACTGGGTTGTGAACAAGAATTCCAACGTGCCGTTCTGCGGGATTGGAGCTGATCGTGCTTTAGAGCATGAAGGTATCAGGTGGACTAGTCGGCATCACTCTGTATGAGAAAGCTCGGACAAAGTTCTTCCTCATGTCGCCAGAACTTGCAAGGCTAGCTGTGGGTGCTCGACATGCTCAACATGGCTGACTGGCATGCCATCTGGTACGCCTCACCATAGACACTCAAAGGCAGTGTTGAATCGACAAGAAGGGAACATTAAAGCCCTCGATCTCTGCAACACTAACAAGATTTAGCAATCCATTCACCGAAGACGAAGGAGATGACCTGTTTAACTTTGTCACAAAGACAGTCGTACCAGCAAAGTGAAATAAAGACTTGTACACAGCAGCAAATTGAAAGGAGGCTCTTTGATGCTTTGGTCTCGGCCCGTATCAATCGGAGACGATCAGTCTGTGGGCCCCAATGAAGAAGTGCAAGCTACTGACCTGAAACGCAACGGCAAAGTGGATGACAGTGAGTACGGGCGCCACACTGGTAGAAATTAAAGAATACAGAAACCTTTTTGCTCGCCTGATGCTCGTTTCCAAGTCAAGGCCGGAGATCGACATGAAGGAAACATTAGGAAAATATGAGCTATCGATTGTGCCGAGGTCCATTGTTGGTTGGTTGGTTGCATATTCAGGACGCTTTAACCACGTTTGGTCATATCGCGTCAATGGGAGAGTGAGTGCCATGTCCCCGGGGGTAACCCCTTATCTTTGCGAAGAAGGACATGGGATCTTTATCCTGCGACCACACAGGCATGGCCACAGCGGGGCGCGAATCACCGATCCACGTGCCGTTAGGTTCTCAGGTGGCCAGATCACTCAATGCGAGCGCTCTAGCCCACTGAGCTGTCGCGCCGGCCCCAGAAATGACTGGGGAATGTTGATCATGAAAGTGGCCCTCGTGGATGCAATGGCTGAAGTCATTGGACAAACCGGACTGAATAAAGAACTGCAGCGAACTGACTGACCACCTCACCAACCGTATGTTGGAGAAATACGCTTCGTGGACGAACTGCACATTCTTGATCGCTACGATGTACCAATGTCACAGCCGCACGTTTCAGAAGGCAAGGAGACCAGCCAGTGTTCTTATATAGAATTGTCGGTACCACGAACATAGCACAGATTTCCATGAAGCGAATCAGAAGACAAAGATGAAATTAATCTGCAACTTGGCTGCGCACATGCTGGAGAAAGCTAAAGCAGCCACGAAACACTTAGTTGTGGCATGGGGGTCCCAGTGCAGAGCAAGTCACAGAAATGTCACTAATCTTGAAAGCGATCAGGAAGAAGCCGACACAGAGCTGCTGCCGCACGCCTCTGATGCAACAGCCGACACAGAGCTGCTGCCGCACGCCTCTGGTGCAACAGCCGACACAGAGCTGCTGCCGCACGCCTCTGGTGCAACAGCCGACACAGAGCTGCTGCCGCACGCCTCTGGTGCAACAGCCGACACAGAGCTGCTGCCGCACGCCTCTGATGCAACAGCCGACACAGAGCTGCTGCCGCACGCCTCTGGTGCAACAGCCGACACAGAGCTGCTGCCGCACGCCTCTGGTGCAACAGCCGACACAGAGCTGCTGCCGCACGCCTCTGGTGCAACAGACGACACAGAGCTGCTGCCGCACGCCTCTGGTGCAACAGCCGACACAGAGCTGCTGCCGCACGCCTCTGATGCAACAGCCGACACAGAGCTGCTGCCGCACGCCTCTGATGCAACAGCCGACACAGAGCAGCTGCTGCACGCCTCTGGTGCAACAGCCGACACAGAGCTGCTGCTGCACGCATCTGATGCAACAGACGACACAGAGCTGCTGCCGCACGCCTCTGATGCAACAGCCGACACAGAGCTGCTGCTGCACGCCTCTGGTGCAACAGCCGACACAGAGCTGCTGCCGCACGCCTCTGATACAACAGCCGACACAGAGCTGCTGCCGCACGCCTCTGATACAACAGCCGACACAGAGCTGCTGCCACACGCCTCTGATGCAACAGCCGACACAGAGCTGCTGCTGCACGCCTCTGGTGCAACAGCCGACACAGAGCTGCTGCTGCACGCCTCTGGTGCAACAGCCGACACAGAGCTGCTGCTGCACGCATCTGATGCAACAGACGACACAGAGCTGCTGCCGCACGCCTCTGATGCAACAGCCGACACAGAGCTGCTGCTGCACGCCTCTGGTGCAACAGCCGACACAGAGCTGCTGCCGCACGCCTCTGATACAACAGCCGACACAGAGCTGCTGCCGCACGCCTCTGATACAACAGCCGACACAGAGCTGCTGCCACACGCCTCTGATGCAACAGCCGACACAGAGCTGCTGCTGCACGCCTCTGGTGCAACAGCCGACACAGAGCTGCTGCTGCACGCCTCTGGTGCAACAGCCGACACAGAGCTGCTGCCGCACGCCTGTGGTGCAACAGCCATTGGGATTTCCACGATCAACATTTATTTTCCAGTAACAGACGTCTCTCAGACGATACCCGGTTCTGTGTCGGGACACCAACGGCGTCACCGGAACTGGTCAGACGCGCCGTGTCATTCCGCTGAAACCTATCTACGAAGCCCTTGGGGAAACGAAGGCTGCTGCCTTGCAGGGTGTTCATGCCATCAGTGGTGCTGACATCACAGGCAGTGTTTCGGGAAAGGAAAAGCTTGCTTTTTGAAACGCGTTCCAAGATTCCAGCGATGAGAGTCTGGATGCATTTAGAAGTCTTGGTACATCTCGACTTCCCACTAAAAACACATGTGCATCCCTTGAGTAGTATATCTGTCAAGTGTATCAACCTAACATTAAGGTTTCGAAGGGGAGAGACTGTGGTGCTGGCTTTTCACGAAGAAGCAAGCCCAGGCAGAGAAGCTGCCACCTACACAAGATCCCCTGTTCCAGGCAATATTGCACGCACACTACCAGACCATTATCTGGAACAATGACACCGTGTCAAACCCGGAGATACCATCACCACAACACTCCGGCTGGATCCTTTAAGAAACAAGGTGGGTCCCACTTATGACCCTCCAACCGACTGCGCCGAACACCATACTCCACTTGGTAAAGTGCGGTTGTGCAAAGACAAAATGCCAGTTAGCACGGTGTACCTGCAGGAAAGCGGGATTCCACTGCACTGAAATGTGTGGATGTTGCGACATCGGAGATCACTGTGAAAATGTGGAGCTGGCAACATGGGGCGAGGACGAGGAAGACGAAGAAGAGGAAAACGCAGACGAGGCAGACGACGGAGAGGAAGACAGAGAAGATGAAGCGTCTCTGTAAATCAGCTTGTATTCGCTTAAATGTATGTTGCCTGAGTACAATGGACATATATACTTCGGAAAAGTTGTTGACTTAGTACCTAAAGGTGTGGCTACGTGGACACCTAAAAGGACAATACGACATCGACACCGATGAAATTCTTCAAAGAATTCTTACACTATTATTTAACACCGCTCAACGTCTATTGACTAAATCAGGATGAAGATTATCGGTCTTACAATCTCTGCAGATTGAGCTATCGATTGCCCATACGTCCTGCGTCTTTAAAAGTGGCAGATGGCTTCTCATTAATGCAATTTATGAACTCTACATGGCCGAAAACCCATATATAAACACCGAAATTAAACGTATATGTATCATAGTTGTCCTGATATAGCCGAAAATGAGAAAACATGAAACATGGTCAAATGTTTCAACGGAGCGAAGTCTCAGACGCGTCAAAATTAATTTTCTTCAGTCTTCGCCCCCCAAACCTCACGCAACGACAGCGGAATTAAGGTTTTATGCATCAGAGGTTTCCTTCAAAATGAGAAAACATGAAACATGGCCGCCATGGCCAGCCCAGCAAATGCCCAGAAGCTCGAAAATATATGTTCGTCTGCTCAGTCTTCGCCCCCCAAACCCCATAAAGAGACACCGAAATGAAGGTCCCATGCATCATGCCTTTCCTCATATGGTAGACAATATGTAACGTGGCCAACAGAACAAATTTCCAGATTGCCAACAAGTTTTTACTGATATTAGGGGGCACACGAACATATTTAAATGGGTGGTTTGCTTTCATTACAAAATTCCCACGGGACCTCATTTCGTGCCTCTTGCTCCCTGACTAATTTTCGAAAATAGCTTGATTACATGTCGTCTCTCAGGGTGAAATTGACGAAGGTTTGTGCGAGAAAATGTATATGACATGGCTACTCGTTCGAAATGGACCACAAATCTCTTATCATATATGGAATATTGGAGATTTGTGCTGAGATCATTTCATGTCGCATTCGACCCGATGCCATATGCATATCTTCAGGCGCCCCCCCCCCCCTCCCCCCCCACCCGCCCGGTTCGCTTCATCACAGGTTCTTCACATTTTGTTGAAATAATAATTTCAGCGCTGTTGTCGCCGAGTCAGTACACTATAATAACAGACATCTACATAAACCGACCCATCCTCACGACGCTCTTCGGTCATCACGTCACACTCCTTCCACGTCAGAGCCAAAATGTCTCTGGCATAGCTCACGCATTACTCACGTTTAGATTTTGGTTTCATAATCGATAAACGATTTTGGTTACATGTTCAATGTTTGAAACCACGAAATGGATTATTGTAGTTAATTATAGGTGAGTCATATGTGAGCTACGCTGAAACAATGGGTGTATATATATATTCGGATATGTTACTTCTAGTGCTTGGGCACCGCCTGAGACCAGACCTCACCTGTACCCACTACAGATGTAAGACTGCCCGCCTTTGTCAGGCACAAATATCATTTTCTAGACATATCACTCTATATTATACCCCAGTGTTACAGCTTTAGGGGCCGTTTTACCAATTTAGCGAGTGCCGTTAATGCATAGCTCACGTGTAACTCACGCTTAGTATTTGCTACACTCACAGTTGACGATGACCTCCCCTGTCTGGGTCAATGACCCCAATACGTTGTAGTACTGTAGTGAATACGTCCCGTGCTTGTCCCGACTGATCCTGTCAATCTGGAGACGTCCCGACGTGCCCTGTGGCAGCGAGACGCCGTCCAGCGTCCAGCTGTACTGACAGGAAGGGTTACAGTCCGCGCGTCCCTCCAGCACGAGACGCTCGCCCTCCACAGTCGTCACCGGGGAGCTGGGAGTCACCGTCACACTGTACGGGGCGTCTGGAAACCACAAGATGGTGGAGAGAAGAGGCGGTTAACATATAGCGCTTCAAAATATTTCATGAGATAAAACACGAATGAATTCATGCATTTTAATTTAACTAGTAATCAATATAAGCCATAATAACGCCCTCTCATCGTGGTCCGTTATCGGTTGGCTGGTTGATCTGAGAAGGAACGGGGTTCATGTCAGATCGTGACGCGTGAACGAGGTGGTGCAACGGTAGAATGGATCGTATTCTCAACTCCGCTCTGTACTCTAGCCCTCTCCCCACCTACTACTCTAGCCTTAAATCTTCCTCTTCACCCCCCTGCCCACCCTCCAATATACTTTCTACTTCATGTCCCTCTATCATCTACTATAATTTCTGCATCATCCCCCTCTAGTACACACTCTAATTCATCTCCATTCAGTGTCTATTCTAAAAAAGTTTAGATTCCAGGGTTTGCTATAGGAAGCGGGACATTCTATCTACACAGGACGTGCCCGGGCAGATTGTACACAGGGAAACCGTAATATCTAAACCAATAAGATGCTTGCCTTGTAATGTTAATGGTGACTTCTATGGCGTATGTCCATAGTGAAAATTTCAATTAAGATTCCGTCTTCCTTTGAGGTTCCAATCAGGTACTGTGTTATTTATTCAAGCATGTATAGCACTTTCCTGCGAAATATTTCTTTCATATCAAAATAAATGAATAAATGAGCCGTTTGAGGAAAATGTAAAATATCTGATATGAAAAATTAACATTAAAAGAATGGCCGGGAGGTCCGTATTATATTTATCTATGCAAATGGGGTCAATTTACTTAGAATGGACGTGGCATGGGAGAACAGAATAATCATCGCGAATAGCAGTACCGGTATATTGTACAAGTCTTGAATAAACCTGCACAGGCGTGAACATTGGCACAGGTGTGGGGGGGGGAGAGGGGGGTGATGGGGTGGTGATTTAGGCCATCTTTGTACACACAAGGGCTTACTAAACCGTGGGGAGGGGGGGGGGGGGGGACCTGCCGGGACGATGTCATGGAGGAGATGACAAATTAATAAGGCGTAGAGCATGTGGGAGGATCAAACCCCACCGGGTCTGGAGGTCATTTCGCTACCAACTGAGCTATGGTGGCGTCCCGGGTGATGTGTGCATACGTCTTCCCGCCGAGGAGAGGCTTCTGCCAGGTTGGTCCGGGGGATGTGTGCATACGTCATCCCGCCGAGGAGAGGCTTCTGCCAGGTTGGTCCGGGGAATGTGAGCAGACGTCATCTCGCCGAGGAGAGGCTTCTACCGGTGTGGTCCGGGGGATGTGTGCATACGTCATCCCGCCGAGGAGAGGCTTCTGCCGGTGTGGTCGGGGGGATGTGTGTATACGTCATCCCGCCGAGGAGAGGCTTCTAGCGGGGTGGTCCGGGGGATGTGTGCATACGTCATCCCGCCGAGGAGAGGCTTCTACCAGGGTGGTCCGGGGGATATGTGCAGACGTCATCCCGCCGAGGAGAGGCTTCTAGCGGGGTGGTCCGGGGGATGTGTGCATACGTCATCCCGCCGAGGAGAGGCTTCTACCAGGGTGGTCCGGGGGATGTGTGCAGACGTCAATTCGCCGAGGAGAGGCTTCTACCAGGGTGGTCCGGGGGATGTGTGCATATGTCATCCTGCCGAGGACAGGCTTCTAGCGGGGTGGTCCGGGGGATGTGTGCATATGTCATCCCGCCGAAAAGAGGCTTCTAGCGGTGTGGTCCGGGCTGAACACACACCGAGCTCCCCAGTAATATCAAAAACAAAACATATACTTACATTGTGCATCCAGCGTCATCTCTCGTGACGTCAAAGTGGCGGCCGCGTTGGTCGCGGTACACCGGTACACACCGCCCGCCAGACGGCGCTGTGAGTCAGATGATGTCTTCCATTGTAGCCTGGACGATGACGTCACCAGTTTGCCCTCAGTGCTCGCCGACCCGGGGACCGTCTCCACGGCGACAGGCAGCACGGCGGACCCTTCATACGTCCACTGTATAGTTGGCTCTGGACGGCCCTCAAAGCTACACGACAGCGACAGCGTCTGTGTGATGGCGATGGTCTTTGTGGCCGGAAGGTCCTGGTCAACTCTAGGTGGTACTGAAGGGAATGCAGGAAGAGAGACACGATTACCACAGAGACATGTTTTATTGTTTATAGCAGGCCGCTTTAACCTGTGCAAGTGACATCGCGACACTTGGAAGGGTAAAGGCATGGAGGAGCCATGTTTCCGGGGGTGACCCTTGACGTTTTGGAAGAAATACATGTTTTGTTTGTTGTCCTGCGCAACAACAGACAGTTGTACAGGTGGCCGTCCTAATCACCGCATGTAAATGGTATGACGAATCCCATCATGTATTTATTACAGGGTGGAACGTATTGAGGCAAAACATAAACATAATTTGCGTGTGAACAAATTGTTCAGCGAAAATGGCGACCACTAGAATCACTCTGACAGCATCATGGATAAAGTTCTTGACAGTATGTAAGCTCATTTATATACTCTCTCTATATAATGACAATATAATATGGTTTGTTCCGTAGTTTTGCTTGTTGATTATTGTAATTAGCTTTGTACTATCAGGCAAACAAATCAGACATAAAACGTAACAAAATGGAAAGTTGCACTGTGAGATTCGAACCGTGTACCGGTCGCTTGGGTTGGCGTGGCATAGCCAACTCCATAATACCCGTAAAAACGACTCACGGAGAACAGTAACATGACATTCAGGAGTCCTACCCAAAATACTGATGGACTGTCAGGGGCCATACCCTGTGTGCTGATTGACTGTCAGGGTCATACCATATGTACTGATTGACTGTCAGGGTTCATGCCATGTGTACTGATTGACTGTCAGGGTCACACCATGCGTACTAATTGACTGTCAGGGCTCACACCATGTGTACTGATTGACTGTCAGGGGTCATACCATGTGTACTGATTGACTGCCAGGGGTCATACCATGTGTACTGATTGACTGTCAGGGGTCATACCATGTGTACTGATTGACTGTCATGGGTCATACCATGTGTACTGTTTGACTGCCAGGGGTCATATCCCGGGTGTACTGATTGACTGTCAGGGGTCATACCATGTGTACGGATTGACTGTCAGGGCTCACACCATGTGTACTGATTGACTGTCAGGGGTCATACCATGTGTACTGATTGACTGTCAGGGGTCATATCATGTGTACTGTTTGACTGCCAGGGGTCATACCATGTGTACTGATTGACTGCCAGGGGTCATACCATGTGTACTGATTGACTGTCATGGGTCATACCATGTGTACTGTTTGACTGCCAGGGGTCATACCATGTGTACTGATTGACTGTCAGGGGTCATACCATGTGTACTGATTGACTGTCAGGGGTCATATCCCGGATGTACTGATTGGCGGTCAGGTGTCATACCATGTGTACTGATTGACTGTCAGGGGTCATACCATGTGTACTGTTTGACTGCCAGGGGTCATACCATGTGTACTGTTTGACTGCCAGGGGTCATACCATGTGTACTGATTGACTGTCAGGGGTCATACCATGTGTACTGATTGACTATCAGGGGTCATATCCCGGATGTACTGATTGGCGGTCAGGTGTCATACCATGTGTACTGATTGACTGTCAGGGGTCATACCATGTGTACTGTTTGACTGCCAGGGGTCATACCATGTGTACTGATTGACTGTCAAGGGTCATACCATGTGTACTGTTTGACTGCCAGGGGTCATACCATGTGTACTGTTTGACTGTCAGGGGTCATACCCTGTGTACAAATTTATGATGAAAGCCTAGTTGTTATCAACCGCAGTAAGAACGGAGCAATATTTATCATTTACAACCGGTAAACACATTGAACTGTATTGTTGGGACTATTTGAACTCACCGTACACAACGACGTTGAATGACGCATGAATTCCGGTACCCGCCGAGTTTTCACCATAACAATCCCACGTGCCGTCGTCACGGCCCAGTGTGATGTCACTGATGACCAGTCTGTTGTTTGATGTCGTTGGGATGTAGTCATTCGGAGAGCTGTAGTCAGTCGGAGGGCTGTACACCACACTGGCCGGTGGGTTACCCGGTTCAGGCAGTGTGCACGTGACCGTCAGGGAGGCACCCTGAACCACGGGCGATGGCGGCGGGTCGGGGGCCGTGGCGGTACCGGGAGGGTCTGGTAGACAAACACAGACACATCGTGAGACAAGTCAACGGCGATAAGGAATGTCTTTAATATCAAATGTAACAAAAAGAACATGATTTATTATTAGTAATTTGATGGATCACTAGCAGAAGGAAACCTGTTCATGAGCATGATTCCGCGTCTGATAAAGACATCTGATCATTATATGTGATGGAATATAATAGATAATTGTGAATAGTGAATATTACATTACAAAGTCCCATACATGTTCTCATTTAATACAATATGTCAGATGAAGACATTTTCATCGTTGTCCCATTCGGTTACACAATGGGTGCGAGTGGAGTGAGGGGAGCGGGAGGAGGGGGGGGGACGCTTAATCTTTAGCCTTGAGCCCGGAACCATAGCCCAAAACCAGGAACCCGGAACCATAGTCCAGCGCACGGAGCCGTAGCCCTGCTCCCAGAGCCATAGCCCGGAGCCATAGCCCGCCACCGGAGCGGTGGTTACACAATAGGTGCGAGTGGAGTGAGGGGAGCGGGATGAGGGAGGGGGGCGCTTAATCTTTATTTACAAGTGGACTTGGGACATTGTTTTGCATTCATGGATGTGATTGGAAGGAAGGGATTTCAATTTCTGGGCCAGAGAGCACTGTTTGAGGGATTTTGTGTTAACCCATAAGTGAAGGTGATGGGAAGGAGGGGGTCTCAATTTTTTTCTTTGCAGGTCGACTTTACAAATTTTGAGTCGTCTTATTTCACATTAATGAGCGGGATTGGAAGAGGGTGCCTTAATCTCCTGGTTTGTTGGACAGTTTGATGTCGTTATTTCAGCTTCAATAATTGATATGACTGGACGGAGAGAGTATGCGCCATCACTGAACAAAACGTTTCTCAGTCTCACGACTACAAGGGGTGATCTCCACCAAATGCGTAACGGAAGGGAGACAAACTGGTTTATGTGGTTGATCATATAATTATCATAAATTGAATCATAAATTATATCACCAGTAGAAAGTTCAGTATGAAAGCCTGTACACGTAGTAGTTAAGAGCCCAGGGGCCGTATTCATAATCCCCTCGTAAGTTTTCGTCTTAGCCTCACCAGCTCGTTGCGGTGGTGTTCATTATTAAGAAATCTTCTTCAATATAATTTTTAGCACTTTCTTAATTCAGAAAATTCACTTCTTTAATTCAGAAAATCCATTACTTATGTATTTGGAACCCGATAATCGGTTGACAAATCTTGTCTAGTGGCGTAGCCTAAGTGGCGATTATGAATACTGCCCCAGGGGCGGTATTCATAAGCCACACTTAGGCTACGCCTACGCGAAATCTTCACTTTCGTGCGTAAGCCACGTGTCAACGTCGTCAATCGGTGTTATTATGGCTTACATAACTGCCTTGGAGTGTTTCGACAGACTTGTGTACGGGTTGGTGAGTAAGATTAATTAGACTACTTAACCTCGTCGGTCCTTCCCCAACAATAGGAAGGGTCAAGGTAGAAAGGAGCCATGTACCCAGGAGTAAGCCCCTACTTTTTGCAAAGAAAGACATCGAATCCTTACCCTGGACAAGCAGAGATATTCACACAGGTGGGATTCGAACCCCACACCGGCCGCTTGTGCTGGCCCAGCAGAACACACCCGACAATGACAGAGCACGCTACCTAATAAACCACGGGGTGACCCCTGTTGCTCGATAAGGGACAGAGTTGACATCAGTCATCCCCGACCGTCACCAAGGCGACACATAATGGCTACGCGATATTAGAGACCAGTGCGGGAAAAAAACATGTTGCACCCTTCCCACCTTCATAGAGCATAGATGCGTAACGATATTTACAATGCCCTTTGTGTGTTAAAACCTACCTACCGTTGTATTATGATACAGAAGATTAAACAAGTCAATAATAAATTAAAGTTAATTTTTTCAATGGGATGATCAGAACTTTCATTTCGGTGTCGAATGCCGTAGAAACCACATGGAACGATGGCGCCATCTGGCGATAGAATCTCCCATGCATAACAAAAACAACATGCCTTCCGCATGGGTGACGTTGACTGGTTCAGCCAGTAGAGGGCAGCATTGTATACTGCGGTAGACGGAATTCGGCCGTGAAAGGAACAGACGCGAACAGTCCCCAATTGTGTAAATTTGAACTGCACAAATTAATTAGAATATTCATCGCGTTGGTGGTTTGGGGGAGAAACATTATAAATTTACAGGTAGAAAGACTTACAGCCACTGAGAAAGTTATTTACGGTTATCACTACGTTATTTCTGTTATAAGTAGGATGCCAAACAAGATTATCACTCACATAATACGTTCAGGTCACGTGTTGTCTGTGAGTTTAGGTTAGATCCCTCCTCCCGCGCCGTACAGCCGTATGTGACGTCATCACGGCGGACGGGGCTGATGTCTAGACGACGTCCTGTGGGGTGTGTCACTGAGTGTCTGTCTGGAGGGTTGTTTCTGTCGATGGGCTGACCGTTCCTGGTCCACGTGTACGTCATGGCGGTTCGGTTCTCCTCGGGAAGAGACGTGGAGCTGGCCTCACATAGCAGAGTCACACTGTCACCCTCCTTTAGGTCACCAGGGAATGGGTCACTGGTCTGTCCGTATCGCTTCAGCGATATCACCGGAGTATCAGGCTGACCTGAAACACAATAATATTACAAATAAAATCGTCAGTATGAGAGAACGAAATGTCAGCGGGTTTTACTTTTATCAATGCAAAATAATAACACACAACGGAACACATATATTCCTATGCTGTGACCCTTGTGAACAACCACGGTGTAACTTATCCTGTCAAAAGTGACGAGTGACATCTGACGAGTGACACCAGATGAGTGACATCAGATGAGTGACAATCAAACAAGTGACACAAGGCGAGTGACACCAGACGAGTGACATCAGACGAGTGACATCAGATGAGTGACATCAGACGAGTGACATCAGACGAGTGACACCAAACGAGTGACACCAGACGAGTGACATCAGACGAGTGACACCAGACGAGTGACACCAGACGAGTGACACCAGACGAGTGACACCAGACGAGTGACATCAGATGAGTGACACCATACGAGCGACACCAAACGAGTGACATCAGACGAGTGACAATAGACGAGTGACATCAGACGAGTGACACCAGACGAGGGACACCAGACGAGTGACACCAGACGAGTGATACCAGACGAGTGACACCAGACGAGTGACGCCAGACGCGTGACACCAGACGTGTGACACCAGGTGAGTGACATCAGACGAGTGACGCCAGACGATTGACACCAGACAAGTGACCCCAGACGAGTGACAGTAGACGAGTAACACCAGACGAGTGACACCAGACGAGTGACACCAGATGAGTGACACCAGACGAGTGACACCAGACGAGTGACATCAGACGAGTGACACCAGACGAGTGACACCAGACGAGTAACACCAGACAAGTGACACCAGACGAGCGACGCCATACGAGTGACACCAGACGAGTGACACCAGACGAGTGACATCAGACGAGTGACACCAAACGAGTGACATCGGACGAGTGACCCTAGACGAGTAACACCAAACGAGTGACAAGCCGTTTGTAGTCGATATCTCTTCAGGTTATTTGGAATTGACGAGGAGTTGTATCTGTATGGAGAACACCACGAAATCAATATGGTCAAGCCCAACATATCGCCCCACGCTTGCTTCAGGACATATGCCCAGGGTAACCCGCTTCTCCTTGCAAAGGTCATCTGTCCAGTCCCTCTTTTTTCGGGACATATGTACAAATTATTAACCTACTCTTATAACAATGTCGAAGGAAAAACGTGAGCACAAATGTGGCCTAAAAAAATAGTCTCATTCAAATCAAATGGATTAGAAACTTCAGATTTATGTCTAAATTTAAACTGTTGTAATTAGTTTGAGAAATATCCGATTTTACCATTAATACCATAAATAGCGATTAAACACACCACAACGCACGTTGTAACAGCGCGGGAGCAGTTCGACGATTTCATCGTTTCTGAACCATCTTCTGGGAAAAAATCAAATTACGGGGTGGGTATTTATTAGATAGTGTACTTCTATGAGGACAAATACGGTAAACTTATCATGAATAAAACAACGGATATATTGCATCAACACACAATATAAACATGGGATTCTATATATGCACAAATACGGTAAACTAAAGTGACGCAAACAAGGCATTTACGCAACGTAACTCAAGGAGGTAAATATTGGCTTCAGTGATCGCCTTTCTAAGCACCATCGACGTCACGTGGTGCTACTGACTAACAATCTACGCTAATCGAGGAGATATTGACCAAACACCAATGAATTGACAAAACTTAATTATTAAACGTTTTTTCGGGTCATCATTTATCAAACGCTTTCTTCGCAACGAAATGCGATAAGCTTATATCGAAAGCTAGTCTATTACACTGACAGCATTTATCAGGGGTGGGAGGGCGTCGGGCATATTATAATACATGTCTGATGTGGGTGGGTGTTTTTTGACATCCGTAGGGCGAATATTTTCCATCATCCCCGGGTCGCATTTATTCAAAATCGCAAGTCTCTTTTTGGGGAAGAAAGCTATCTCCGGCGTGGACCGGCACCCCCTCCCATCACCCCCCGGTCTCAAGTTTCGACGGACCCCACCTTTTCAAATTCCTGCATCCGCCCCTGGAACTGATGTTTCGCATATCCCCATGATTTGTGGCTCCTTGATACCTCAATTCCTCAATCATCGGATACCTTAATTGCTCAAGGAGCGCATACCGGATTTAAAAAAAAGGGGAAGGTTGACTTTGAGCAAGTTCGAAAAATTTACGACTGGTGGGGTGAGGGGGTCCGGTACTGTACAGTCCTTGGCATACCCCCCCCCCCCTTCCCCCCCAATGCCATCCTTGGGCAAGTGATTTTTAATGCTCTGTATTAGTGTTACACTACACATAATGCGATTAAAATCATTGTTCGTAAACGCCAATATTCATTTTGCGACACCTTGAAGTGTCGTGGGGGGGGGGGGCGTAGGGGGGGGGGGGTATAATGTGTAATGCTTAATACAATGCTGGGTTTCCAAAATCCGCTCGGAAGGGGTATTTCTGTTTTCATTGACACATTCTAAGTCGCCCCTGAGAGATCCTCTCAGTTTATTCTTGTTTGCCAGAAAACTCGCACTTTGGACCAACATTTTAGTCGCTTCACCCCTCCCCTGGTCGCAAGTTTTAAAATATCGGTTCAATCGTTTTCATCAGAAATTTTCTCTGTCATGCATCAGAGGGCGCCCAGAGAATCCTGCCCCCACCATAGCGGCCACCGTGCATGCATCCGTTCACTCGTCTACCATCATGACCACATGGCGTCGTTTATCCTGAACCCCTCCCATGATGCATTGCGCGCACAAGAGTGCGATTTGGCTCATAAAAATTATGTTTTTGTAGGGGAAAAAATCAACATATATGTGGTTAATGGGATTTGTGCGTGGCTAAAGAAAATTGAAGGTGCTTCGCCACAGTGGCTAATAGAAATGAATTGCTGGGAGAGTCCGTGCAGTTCTGCGCTGGGGTGAGGAGTGGCGTCTAGATCCAGAGACTGGCTGCGGCCGGGCCGGTGAGAATCGGCCAATCGCAGCGTTCGCTCGGGCGTGGGTCACAGGGATTGGCTGGGCAGCTCAAATGGCACGCAGGGCGCACGCCGTGATCAGGCGGGCGGTAGGGGTTAGGGGTCAGGCGAGGGTGAACGCAGAGGATAGAGGGTGGGGGAAAGGGTTCAAGATGTGCCGCTTTTCTTCATAATACCGCGGTAGCCATTAGTACATAATTGCTAGAGCGCACCCAGCAAACTGTTATCGATGTGACATTATCCAAACCGTTATCGGGTGTGCAATTACCCGCTGACAGTGGCAGGCCTACTGTTCATTACAAGAGGCCGTAGTTTTTAAATAGATGATACAAAAACGATATCCAAGAACTTGTATCGGAGGACTTATATAATAACATGATAGAAATTAGCCTAATGAGCTATATTATACGCGTCCAGCTCGAGAGGCGCGTAATCAAAGGGCGATGTACGCCTGGGATATCCTCAAAACCTATATAATTGCCAATCATAAATTGTCTCATAGTTTTTTCACAGGGTAAAAGTGTATCATATTATAATCATTGTGGACCAATTGTGAAACAACTGCCAGATTTTGAGAAACAAGTCAAGTAACCGATGAAAGTTATGAGCCTTACAACGCAGTAGCGGTCCCAAAGTAAAAGTGAAGTTCGAGAGGCATACGATATGCATAAGCTTGAGTACATGCCTTGCCTGGTATCAGCAACACCATTTCGCATACACACGTGGGCTATTCGCTATTCGTCTTTCTGTTTGTAAGGCGTTTAACTACTTCGATGACATATGTATTGAAGGCTTGAACATACAGCTGTTTCTAAGACGTGTATTGGCCCTGTGAACTGCCGGGATCGAATATTTCGCCCTCGAATAGGACATTGGCATGGAGCGGGGCGATATACTCGGCTCCGGCGTCACGGGCCCTGGAGTGTGAGGCAAGGGTATGTTACACCCTAGAATAGGACATTGGCATGGAGCGGAGCGATATACTCGGCTCCGGCGTCAGGGGCCCTGGAGTGTGAGGCCAGGGTATGTTACACTCTCGAATAGGATATCGGCATGGAGCGGGGCGATATACTCGGCTCGGGCGTCACGGGCCCTGGAGTGTGAGGCAAGGGTATGTTACACCCTCGAATAGGACATTGACATGGAGCGGGGCGATATACTCGGTTCCGGCGTCACGGGCCCTGGAGTGTGAGGCAAGGGTATGTTACACCCTCGAATAGGACATTGGCATGGAGCGGGGCGATATACTCGGCTCCGGCGTCACGGGCCCTGGAGTGTGAGGCAAGGGTATGTTACACCCTAGAATAGGACATTGGCATGGAGCGGGGCGATATACTCGGCTCCGGCGTCACGGGCCATGGAGTGTGAGGCAAGGGTATGTTACACCCTCGAATAGGACATTGGCATGGAGCGGGGCGATATACTCGGCTCCGGCGTCACGGGCCATGGAGTGTGAGGCAAGGGTATGTTACACCCTTGAATAGGACATTGGCATGGAGCGGGGCGATATACTCGGCTCCGGCGTCACGGGATCTGGAGTGTGAGGCAAGGGCATGTTACACCCTCGAATAGGACATTGGCATGGAGCGGGACGATATACTCGGCTCCGGCGTCACGGGCCCTGGAGTGTTAGGCAAGGGTATGTTACACCCTAGAATAGGACATTGGCATGGAGCGGGGCGATATACTCGGCTCCGGCGTCACGGGCCCTGGAGTGTGAGGCAAGGGTATGTTACACCCTGGAATAGGTCATTGGCATGGAGCGGGGCGATATACTCGGCTCCGGCGTCACGGGCCCTGGAGTGTGAGGCAAGGGTATGTTACACCCTCGAATAGGACATTGGCATGGAGCGGGGCGATATACTCGGCTCCGGCGTCACGGGCCCTGGAGTGTGAGGCAAGGTTATGTTACACCCTCGAATAGGACATTGGCATGGAGCGGGACGATATACTCGGCTCCGGCGTCACGGGCCTTGGAGTGTGAGGCAAGGGTATGTTACACCCTCGAATAGGACATTGGCATGGAGCAGGGCGATATACTCGGCTCCGGCGTCACAGGCCCTGGAGTGTGAGGCAAGGGTATGTTACACCCTTGAATAGGACATTGGCATGGAGCGGGGCGATATACTCGGCTCCGGCGTCACAGGCCCTGGAGTGTGAGGCAAGAGTATGTTACACCCTCGAATAGGACATTGGCATGGAGCGGGACGATATACTCGGCTCCGGCGTCACGGGTCCTGGAGTGTGAGGCAAGGGTATGTTACACCCTCGAATAGGACATTGGCATGGAGCGGGGCGATATACTCGGCTCGGGCGTCACGGGCCCTGGAGTGTGAGGCAAGGGTATGTTACACCCTCGAATAGGACATTGGCATGGAGCGGGGCGATATACTCGGCTCCGGCGTCACGGGCCCTGGAGTGTGAGGCAAGGGTATGTTACACCCTCGAATAGGACATTGGCATGGAGCGGGGCGATATACTCGGCTCCGGCGTCACGGGCCCTGGAGTGTGAGGCAAGGGTATGTTACACCCTCGAATAGGACATTGGCATGGAGCGGGAAGATATACTCGGCTCCGGCGTCACGGGCCCTGGCGTGTGAGGCAAGGGTATGTTACACCCTCGAATAGGACATTGGCATGGAGCAGGGCGATATACTCGGCTCCGGCGTCACAGGCCCTGGAGTGTGAGGCAAGGGTATGTTACACCCTTGAATAGGACATTGGCATGGAGCGGGGCGATATACTCGGCTCCGGCGTCACAGGCCCTGGAGTGTGAGGCAAGGGTATGTTACACCCTCGAATAGGACATTGGAATGGAGCGGGGCGATATACTCGGCTCCGGCGTCACGAGCCCTGGAGTGTGAGGCAAGGGTATGTTACACCCTCGAATAGGACATTGGCATGGAGCGGGACGATATACTCGGCTCCGGCGTCACGGGCCCTGGAGTGTGAGGCAAGGGTATGTTACACCCTCGAATAGGACATTGGCATGGAGCAGGGCGATTTACTCGGCTCCGGCGTCACAGGCCCTGGAGTGTGAGGCAAGGGTATGTTACACCCTTGAATAGGACATTGGCATGGAGCGGGACGATATACTCGGCTCCGGCGTCACGGAGCCTGGAGTGTGAGGCAAGGTTTTGTTACACCCTCGACTAGGACATTGGCATGGAGCGGGGCGATATACTCGGCTCCGGCGGCACGGGCCCTGGAGTGTGAGGCAAGGGTATGTTACACCCTGGAATAGGTCATTGGCATGGAGCGGGGCGATATACTCGGCTCCGGCGCCACGGGCCCTGGAGTGTGAGGCAAGGGTATGTTGCACCCTCGAATCGGACATTGGCATGGAGCGGGGCGATATACTCGGCTCCGGCGTCACGGGCCCTGGAGTATTTATTTTGCTGATGTATATAAGAGGAAAATTAAGGATATTCCAGACAGAAAAATAGCTGCTTTTCACTTCAAAGTAATGAATCAAATCTGACCCTGCAAAAGAAACCTTGTGAAATGGGGAAAAATTGAATCTGACTTGTGTGACCGATGTGGACTCCCAGAAAATACTATGCATTTGTTACATGATTGTTATTTCTCGAAAGAAATTTGGAAACTGACATCAGAGCTGCTGAGCCTTAAAATTAGTTTAAAGGAAATTATTCTCGGCGTTTAGAATAAATCGATCATTTTTGTGATATCGGTGCTATCATTTCTTTTATACAAAGACTGGCTTCTCCACACTAAAGACGGTGCTAGCCGAGAGAGTACTAAGTCAAAGGCATTTCTCAAGCGTGAATTAATGACAAAAGCAAAAGTGTATATTTTGTTAAATTGGACCGATGTTGGAAGTATTCTTCGTTTTATAAGCACGATCATGTTTTTCATTCGAACCTGTGTCAACTGATTTTATATGTTTTGGTGAATAAAATCATAATCAAAAACATCCTCGAATAGGACATTTGCATGGAGCGGTGCGATATACTCGGCTCCGGCGTCACGGGCCCTGGAGTGTGAGGCAAGCGTATGTTACGCTCGGGCGATTTTATCCTTGTTCGTGAGGAGGGCAATTTCGCACTATTTTTTGTTTTAATCAGGTGAGGAACGTGACACAGCGTTACTTTTTCACCAAAGAGAGTCGCAACTCAAGTTCTATGAACGGACATCCAATACATATATATTGTTGTGCAAATAAAGATGGCTAAACTGAGCAAAGAAACCTCTCGGTGGGGACAAGTGAAAGAGCCTCAATGAAACTTGTCCCAGATGCAGGTGCCTCCCCACCCACTGCCCACCCCCATTGGACCCTAAGGTGCAGTTAATGTCGAGAACCCTCATAAAGCTAATGCTAAAGTCGAGATCCGTCAAGTCGAAACATAGGCCTATTTGAAAGATACAGTGTTCGTCCAGATCGTTTGGAAAGATATATGTACAGTTAAAATACAGATTGTCAAAATTTGCAGCCCTCCCCCCCCCCTCTCCCCCCTTTGCAAAGTGTTAGGAGCGCCCTCGGTGTAACCTGAAAACTGTCCTCATTTTGCAAGGAAAATGGCGACTTCAGAGACTAAAAAAGTAACTGTTTAATATTACATAGGGACGCCACGCGTGGTAAAGTGACGTCATCGCCTAATACTACTAGGATCGCCATAGTAACGACATGTAGTGCGTCAGTCACCCAAATGTAGGACAGGAGGCCAGCGACCCCTAGTGATAGGGATGGTATAATATGGGACCCACTGAGCAAATACACCACTGACCCCATTGGGACCTCCCCCCCCCCCCCACCCCCTCACTCCGAGTCCCTTATCCTCCCCGAAATAACATGATAATGAGCCCGTTAAAACTATAGCCATCGCGCTCGAACATCTCGGCCCACCCGCTTGGCGCCAACATACCGTTAGACTCACTTAGACTCAGTGGCGAATCCGTATGGACTGTTTAAATAACCCACATAATTATTGTAATATTTATATTTGTAGTGGGTTCACTCACCCCCATGGCTCTATCGGAGAGACGGAGTTCCGGGATAGAGTCGTTGGTGGGAGGGGGCGGGCGGCAATGAGGGGGGGGGGGGTGGTATATGACGGTATCCAGGGGCGAGTGGGTGGGTGGTGGTTGCCCACAGAGGAAACATGTCCATACGGGTGGGCGGGGGAGCGGGGACAGTAGAGGGGGGCCGGGGGTGGGTAGGGGGGTTCCAGTGCACAGGTTTGTCAGCGCGCCGATCCTATGTAGGCCTTCGAAAAAGACCGCCCCCCCCCCGTCCACATCCACCCACCCGCCATGAAGTTTATTTTGTTAATACGGTCTCTACTGTATTCCCCAAAAGTAAACCATACCATGTCTGTTTGAATGCTCTTAAATGTGGCTCTCCAGGTCCGACCCGGAAGTACGTCATCTACTAGCTACGGCGGCCGAGATCGCGGATCTCAGATTCAGTTAATAACCCCGCCACCCTCCTCCTCCCCTCAACTCGTGCCACCCCCCAACCCCCTCAATCGACACGACAACGCCACCTTCAGGATACATGAACATGCAAATAACGAGCTTTGTGTATTTAATACAGCAAAAAACATTTTTCCCCCTTTCTAAAAAGTCATAATTGTGGCAGAACTCTTTCTCTTCCTCTCCTGATTTCATGTGTTATTAGGCTTAGGCTGGGTCCCAGCAATAATTTGCAGAAATGCGCGACGCATTTTTTCTATCGATTTGCGCAGCGCCGCCCTGGCGAGCGAGTATGAAAATGCATTAAGGACGTAGGCGACAACAGAGATATAATGGAGCCCTAGCGGAGTGGGTCGAAGGCAGAGAGTGACTTTTACCCTGTACCGCCATGTTTTACCGGAAGTCACTCCTATACTTGACTATAAGAACATCCTGGGATGTTCACCCTCAACATACAGAGAGGCTTGACCAGGTGGCACGGATGCTTCGGCTGGCCAAGCAGAGCCCACGCGACAATAGCCAAGACTCGCTACCTAATAGGTAGGAGCGGCGTCTCGCGAACATAGATCGGGGTCGCTTCCTGGTTGAGAATGTGCAAGGTGCAGATATCTCGCTCGTAGCCAGACAACGGGGACAACGCGACCCCCCCCCCCCCCCCCCGCCCCCCCCGTCGCGTCAATGGGAGAAAGAAGGGAAAGTGGAGCCATGTCCCCGGGGGTAACCCCCGACGCTTTGCGATGATCGAAGGACATGGGATCTTTATCCCGCGACCACACAGACATGGCCACAGCGAGGCGCGAACGGCCAATCCCCGTGCCGTCTGGTTTCCATGCAGGAGCATCCCGTGATGGGTCACAAAGGTCGCCTCTCGGGACAATGAAATAAAATGGAATGAAATATGTCCCAAATGCGGGGTCCAGGGCGCAAAACCACGACCAGTTGATCTCTCACGCACTCCACCACTGGGGCAGCCCCTCAATCAGCACTCTACCCACTCAACTACTGGGGCGACCCCTCACCCACCACACTACCCACTCCACCACTGGGGCGGCCCCTCACCCCGCACACCACCCACTCCACCACTCGGGCGGCCCCTCATCCACCACACTACCGACCCCACCACTGTGGCGGTCCCTCACCCAGCACACCACCCACTCCACCACAGTGGCGGCCCCTCACCCAGCACACTACCCAATCCACCACAAGGGCGGCCCCCCACCTAGCACACTACCCACTCGACCACTGGGGCGGCCCCTCATCCAGCACACTACCCACTCCACCACAGGGGCGGCCCCCCACCCAGCACACTACCCACTCGACCACTGGGGCGGCCCCTCACCCAGCACACTACCTGGCCTCCCTGGTGTAGTGGTTAGCGCACTGGGCCACAGATCAATAGGTCCTGGGGGCCTCCCTGGTGTAGTGGTTAGCGCACTAGACCGCAGATCAATAGGTCCTGGGGGCCTCCCTGGTGTAGTGGCTAGCGCACTAGACCGCAGATCAATAGATCCTGGGGCCTTCCCTGGTGTAGTGGTTGGCGCACTAGGCCGCAGATCGGTAGGCCCTGGAGGCCTCCCTGGTGTAGTGGCCAGGGCACTAGACCGCAGATTAGTAGGTCCTGGGGACCTCCCTGGTGTAGTGGTTAGAGCACTAGACCGCAGATCAATAGGTCATGGGGACCTCCCTGGTGTAGTGGTTAGCGCACTAGTCCACAGATCGGTAGGCCCTGGAGGCCTCCCTGGTGTAGTGGGCAGGGCACTAGACCGCAGGTTAGTAGGTCCTGGGGACCTTCCCTGGTGTAGTGGTTAGCGCACCAGACAAGCATGGCGGTTCCTGGGAATTGTCAGGGCAACCTCGAGCCAAGCTCAGTGAGATACATGTACATGGTAAGAACGCAGAGTTGCAGATTAACAGGTCGCGGGTTCGAACCCTGACAACTGCATGTGGGGCATGTAGTCAGCGGACTCCATTATCATTGTCTCGGGGAATATGGCTCAATGTAGGCTGCATGCACACAAAAGTGGCCTAAATCACCCTCGAGTCATCTCCACGGAAGTCACTCATAAATCAGATTGGTTGTATGTTCAGGACGCTTTAAAAACTTTTGTTCATATCGCGTCAATGGGAGGCAGGAAGGGAGAGTGGAGCCATGTCCCCGGGAGGTAACCACCTACTTTTTGCGAAGAAGGACATAGGATATTTTTCCCGCGACCACACAGACATGGCCACAGCGGGGCCCGAACCATCGACCCACGTGCCGTTAGGCTATCTGGTGGCCAGAACACTCAAGGCGAGCGCTCTAACTAACTGAGCTAACGAGCCGGCCCAGACTGTTGATCTGTATATGGTAGATGGCACATATGAATCAAGCCCAATATGGAAAATAGTGCATATCGCCACTCCGGTCGACAAGACATTGGTTGCGAACTCACCGAATATGAATAACACGGATGATGAGTCAATCGGTAGCTCAAGGCGAGGCTGGTGTCGACACCTATACCGCCCGGCGTCACTCAGCGTGACGTCAGTCAGTCTGAAGCCGACGCCGCGTGATGACGTGTTGTAGAACGACACGCGACCCTCGTAGCCTGGACCTATTGTGTCTGTCCCGCCGTGTAAGCGGCGGAGAATACTAACGTCACTCCCATTGAAGAAGAGCTCGCTCACAAAATTAACGCCAGGATTGCTACTCAGCGTCCACTCCATGGTGACGGCATCCCCCACGTAGGCTCTAGTCAGGGGCGGTTCACTCACGAAAGCTGTAAAAACCAAATATGCATGGTATTAAACATGCATGTAACATCATCACAACGAACATATACTGCTTAAGCCCCAGGGCATGACAGATTCTATCGCGACCGACAAAAAATGCAAAACCGTTTATGAGAAGATTTGTTATCAACAACGTGATGTTTCACAACTAAAGAAAACGATATTACGTGTTCTTAAAGGTTAAAATTGAGGACTTGAAAAGAGAACTGTGTCCTCGTCAAGGCGAGCGTTGTATGGCCAAGTCCGGTTTACGGTCTACATCTTTTATAGTATACATGTAGTCAAACTTTGTGGTCAAGTTTATTATATCTTATGATTTGTTGTACTATAATAAAATATGTGATAACGAAGGGTTGGTATTTATATACCAAGTACTTCGAGTAAAGACTTACCGTAAACAGCCAATGATAAAATCTGCAACGTTAAATACACACATATAAGAAAATAAGAGCTTGGTATGCTCAAAATATGCCTGGTTAGTTCGAGTAGACATACTTACTGACAGCTGATGATGCGCCCAGAAAGATATGAAGCAACACCCAGAAGACAAGGGCGACACGAGGCAGCTCACGAGCCACCATGGCGTGCGGCATTCACAAATCACCTTTTCTCCTGCGTCCTGCAGCAAATAAAATACGAGTATTAAATGCACTCAAGAGTCTCTACCTGTGCCCTATCAGTACCATTTCTCCCCAAGCCGTCGCCGACGTCAATTCATAAACATCTTGTGATCGTGTGTGAACTCGCCCGCCAGCAGAAAGCGCCGGGCGCACCAGGTTTAAACATTCCTTTTCATATGTTAGTTCAAATGTCAGGGGAGATGCTTTGCATATGACATCAGATTAAAGGAATGACTACAGAAAGTAGGTTGTTATAATCAAATTCAGCCCAGCGGTCGGTGCTAAGTCAGGTCGCGGTCGGTGCTAAGTCAGCCCAGCGGTCGGTGCTAAGTCAGGTCGCGGTCGGTGCTAAGTCAGCCCAGCGGTCGGTGCTAAGTTAAGACAGCCCAGCGGTCGGTGACAGGACAGCCCAGCGGTCGGTGCTAAGTCAGCCCTGCGGTCAGTGCCGGGTCAGCCCAGCGGTCGGTGCTAAGTCATCCCTGCGGTCAGTGCCAGGTCAGCCCAGCGGTCAGTGCCATGTCAGCCCGGCGGTCGGTGCTAAGTCAGCCCAGCGGTCGGTGCTAAGTCAGCCCAGCGGTCGGTGCTAAGTCAGGTCGCGGTCGGTGCTAAGTCAGCCCAGCGGTCGGTGCTAAGTTAAGACAGCCCAGCGGTCGGTGACAGGACAGCCCAGCGGTCGGTGCTAAGTCAGCCCTGCGGTCAGTGCCGGGTCAGCCCAGCGGTCGGTGCTAAGTCATCCCTGCGGTCAGTGCCACGTCAGCCCAGCGGTCAGTGCCATGTCAGCCCGGCGGTCGGTGCTAAGTCAGCCCAGCGGTCGGTGCTAAATCAGTCCTGCGGTCACTGCCAGGTCAGCCCGGCGGTCGGTGACAGGTCAGCCCAGCGGTCGGTGCTAAGTCAGCCCAGCGTTCGGTGCTGAGTCAGCCCAGCGGTCGGTGCTAAGTCAGCCCAGTGGTCGGTGCTGAGTCAGCCCAGCGGTCGGTGCTAAGTCAGCCCAGCGGTCGGTGCTGAGTCAGCCCAGCGGTCGGTGCTAAGTCAGCCCAGCGGTCAGTGCCAGGTTAGCCCAGAGAGCCGTGCTAAGTCAGCTCAGCGGTATGTCTCAGGTCAGCACAGCGGTCGGCGCTAAATCAGCCCAGCGCTCAGTGCCGGGTCAGTCCAGCGGTCGGAGTTAAGTAAGCCCAGCGGTCAGTGCCAGGTCAGCCCAGCGGTCGGTGCCAGGTCAGCCCAGCGGTTGGGGCTAGGTCAGCCCAGAGGTGGGGGCTGGGTCAGCCCAGCGGTCGGTGCTATTCAGCTCAGCGTTCGGTGCTGGTCAGTCCAGCGGTCGGTGCTTGTCAGCCCCGACAACGGTGCTGGTTAAGCCAGTGGTCGGTGCTAGGTTAGCCCAAGGGTCGGTGTCAGGTCAGCACAGGGCTAGGTGCCAGGTCAGCCGACTGGTGGGTGCTGGTCAGTCGAGTGGTCGGTCCTAGGTCAGCCCAGTGGTCGGTGCTAGATCAGCTCAGTTGTCGGTGCTAGATCAGTCCAGTGGTCGGTGCCAGGTCAGCCCAGTGGTCGATGCTGGTCAGCCCAGTGGTCGGCGCCAGGTCAACACAGAGGTCGGTGGTAGGCCAGCACAGTGGTCGGTGCTGGTCAGCCCAGTGGTCGGTGCTGGTCAACCCAGTGATCGGAGGTTTGTCAGCCCAGTGGTCGGTGCTAGGTCAGCCCAGCGCTCGGTGCTAGATCAGGCCAGTGGTCGGCGCTAGGTCAGCCCACAGAGAACAGTAACATGACTGTCATACTCTGTGTACTGATTGAGTGTCAGGGGTCTTACCCTGCATACTGTTTGACTGTCAGGGGTCATACCATGTGTACTGATTTACTGTCAGGGGTCAAACTATGTGTATTTATTAACTGTCAGGGGTCAAACTATATGTACTGATTGACTGTCAGATGTCATACCATGTGTACTTATTAACTGTCAGGGGTATTACCCTGTTAACCGATTGACTGTCATAGATATTACTCTGTGTACTGGTTGATAATGGGTAATGGGTAATGGGAACGTCGTTATCAACAGTAATTAGACAAATTTCATCAGCACTATTTATCATTAAACACTACATTCAGTAAACACATTGAACTCTATTGTTGAGACTACTTGTACTCACCGTACACAACGACATCGAATGTCACATGACTTCCTGTACCCGCCCTATTGTAACCATAGCCCCTCCACGTGCCGTCGTCACGCTCCAGTGTGACGTTACTGATGTCCAATCTGTTGTTTGTTGGCGTTGGGAATTGTCCTTTCTGAGACCTGTACGCCACACGGGCCGGTGGGTTACCCGGGTCAGACAGGGTACACGTGACCGTCAGGGAGGCACCCTGGACCACGGGCGAGGGTGGCGGGCCGGGGGCCGTGGCGATGCCGGGGGGATCTGGTAGAGAAACACAGACACATCGTGAGACAAGTCAATCACCCCGACCGCTTCCTGGGCTGGCCCAGCAGAGCAAACTCTCTACATACAAACACTCTACATACTAGGCCACGGGTTGACCCTGTTGCTCGATAAGCGAGAGGGTTGACATCTGTCACCCCGACCGCTTGCGGGGCCAGCCCAGCAGAGCAAACTATCTACATACAAACACTCTACATACTAGGCCATGGGGTGACCCTGTTGCTCGATAAGCGAGAGGGTTGACATCTGTCACCCCGACCGTCACCAAGGCGACATATATAACGGTCACGCGATATTAGAGGGCCTGTTTCACTAGACCTGGTGACTAATACGTACACACTTAAGTTGTGATCTGGTGATTGGTACATAGACACTTAAGTTGTAATCTGGTGATTGGCACACTTAACCTCGTGATTTGTACATATACACTTAACTGGGGTTGGTTGGTTGTATATTCAGTACGTTTTAACCGCTTTTGGTCACATCGCGTCAATGGGGGAGGGAAGGGAGAGTGGAGCCATGTCCCCGAGTGTAACCCCCTACTTTTTGCGTAGAAAAACATGGGCTCTTCATCCTGCGGCCAAATAAACACGATCAACGACATGGTCACATTGTATTCCTCAAACGTCTATATTTCTGGTTTAGACACTTTAATCACTTGCTAAATGCCGGTTGCGTAATCATCGGTCTGTTGCCCGTCTCCAACTCTACAAGACTCAATCTCAGAAAGTGGTTCCACTGCGTGAGTGACACAGGAGCTATTCGAATGCGTTTGATCAGTTCGAGGCTGAGCAAGCCAGGCTTTGTTGTGTCTCTCGCATGGTAAACGGAAGAAAAAAAAAGTTTCCATTTTGTTTTTCAAGTTCAAATATGTGTTTTATTTTGCATCAGTTCACACACATTCCCTTTTCTTTCGTAAATAACACAACAACGCGATGATATTTCAAGTCGAGAGGTTTACCACATAGTCGTAGCATTCAAGTCCACAATGTTGACATGTGATTGCGCTGCAAACAACCGATGCATTGTACGTATTATTCCCCATATTGCATTACTAGCAAGAAGTCTCAATACGTACAGACAGCGCTTGGTGGACTAGGGATGACGTCCCACAGAACCAGGAGCACCAGGAATATGGAAGTGTGACGCGTCATCCCAAAGTAATTACTCTTCCCCGGTGGAACAAATAGACATGATGTGACTATGAAACATATCACGCAGAGGCGGCAAAAAACGGATGAACGGATAATGGCAGTGGGTGTGGGTGGAGTGAATACGGCAGGACACCGACGTGAACCGATCCCCTTGCTGTACAAGATCCCAGCCCGCCCCATTACACTACCACAGTGGATGCCCCCCATCTCCACCCCTATCCCAGTCACACACACATTCCAATCCGACAAGATGCCCGCCCGCCGCGTTACACTACCACCGTGGTTCACCCCCATCTCTACCCCCGTCCCAGCCACACACCCATTCCAATCCGACAAGATCCCCGCCCGCCCCGTTACACTACCACAGTGGATCACCCCATCTCCACCCCCACCCCAGCCACACACCCATTCTAATCCGACAAGATGCCCGCCCGCCCCGTTACACTACCACAGTTGATCACACCCATCTTCACCCCCACCCCAGCCCCACACCCATTCCAATCCGAAAGATGCCCGCCCGCCCCATTACACTGCCACAGTGGATCACCCACGTCTCCACCCCCACCCCAGCCCCACACCCATTCCAATCCGACAAAATGCCCACCCGCCCCGTTACACTACCGCAGTGGATCACCCCCACCTTCACCCCCACCCCAGCCGCACACCCATTTCATTCCGACAAGATCCACGCCCGCCCCGTTACACTACCGCAGTGGATCACCCCCATCTCCACCCCCACCCCAGCCACACACCGATTGCAATCTGACAAGATCCCCGCAGGCCCCGTTACACTGCCACTGTGGATCACCTCCATTTCCACCCAGGCTCCCCGTACGGTGGCGCTACGCAAGCTCCGCTTTTACCGCTGCTGTCCGCCGGGTGCAAATTTCAAGATTCTTGAAAAAAACTAAAATCAGCTGTAAGTTCTTGCTTCATTGTAATTTTTAAGCATAACACGTAAAGAAATCATGTTCTGTGTTTTTAATACAGCAAAACACACATGGTACTCTTTCGAAACAGTTGTAATTGTGGCTGAACTCTTTCTTGTCATCCTCTGATACCGTGTGTTATTAGGCTTAGACTGGGTCCCCGGCGCTAATTTTGTAGAAATGCGCGGGCACGTTTCCTATCAATATGCGCAGCGCCGCCCTGGCGAGCGAGTGTGAAAAGGATTGCATTGAGGAAGTAGGCGACAACAGAGACATAATGAAGCCCTAGCGGAGTGAGTCGAATGTAGGGAGCGATATCCACCTCCACCCCAGCCACACACCCATTCCAATCCGACAAGGCAGAGCGCGTGGCGTTGGAGACACGCCTCGCTGAAACGTGTACTGCCTTGTCAAGTACTGTTTACATTGTGTGTACCTTGCTCTCCTAGCCAAGGTAGCCGCGCCCAGGCGTAGCCTATCCTCACCAGTCCCCTCAACTAAACGCCAAGGCTGTTTCATTTATTGGTGCCACGCGCATGTAATCGCGCATGTAATCGCTTGTATGGGGAATGGTAACATTCAATATAAGGAAACCATACGCTTCGCTATTAACTTACACGACAGATAATTGAAAATACTTTGCCACATTACCTATAATTTTTGCCTCGGAATCTGTTCTCCGCTGATGTGGGACACTGACTGTCGGCTGACGTCCCCCACACTGATGTGTGTGACGCTCCCTGTCAGTTGACGTCCCTCACACTGATGTGTGTGACGCTCACTGTCGGCTGACGTCCCTCACACTGATGTGTGTGACGCTCACTTTCGGCTGAAGTCCCTCACACTGATGTGTGTGACGCTCACAGTCGGCTGGCGTCCCCCACACTGATGTGTGTGACGCTCACTGTCGGCTGACGTCCCTCACACTGATGTATGTGACGCTCACTGTCGGCCGACGTCCCCTACACTGATGTGTGTGGCGCTCACTGTCGGCTGGCGTCCCCCACCCTGTTGTGTGTGACGCTTACTGTCGGCTGGCATCCCCCACACTGATGTATGTGACGCTCGCTGTCGGCTGGCGTCCCCCACACTGATGTGTGTGACGCTCACTGTCGGCTGGTGTCCCCCACACTGATGTGCTTGACGCTCACTGTCAGCTGACGTCACCCACACTGATGTGTGTGACTGGCTCTGGCGGTTCTGTCCCCCACACTGATGTGTGTAACTGGCTCTGGCGGTTCAGTCCCCCACACTGCTGTGTGGGACTGGCTCTGGCGGTTCAGTCCCCCACACTGATGTGTGTGACTATCTCAGGTGGTTCACGTCCCCCAAACCCCTCGCGTATGTGATATTATGTCCGCTCGCTGTTGTGCGAGACACTCAATGTTTTGGACCAGGAAGTTTAAACCACTTCAAATGTAGAGAGCTCGGGGCGTACGAGAGTGAACAGATATCTGTTTTTACAGTCACCGTCGTGAAACATAATGTGAAGTTAGTCAACGCCTAGATAAATATATCCTCAATGTACCTCTCTGGCATGTTTTACACCTTGAACTACAAGGGTACTGTGCGAGCCGACAGGAGCCTGGTATGACACACACCCACACGCGTAGTCCTCAAGTTGGCGGACAATTCCATATTACTTAGTATTATTTATGTTGAGTTACTGAAACATACAGTGATGCTATGATGAAGGTCTATATGATTTGTAAACGCCAATGGAGAGTGATTGATCTTTGAAAAATCGTGAATTGTGTTACCGGTGGGTAGACACGCTAAGTTAGTGGAGGGGAGAAACCGCAAATTAGGGGAGGGGAGGCACTCCAGTTATGGGAAGGGAGGCACCCCCGTTTGGGCAGGGAAAAACCCCAGTTAGGAGAGAGGAGATACCCTAGTTGGGGGAGGGGAGACCCCAGTTGGGGGAGTGGAGAAACCCCAGTTAAGGGAGAGGAGAGACCCCAGTTGGGGGAGGGGAGAAACCCCAGTTAAGGGAGAGGAGAAACCCCAGTTAAGGGAGAGGAGAAACCCCAGTTCGGGGAGGGGAGAAACCCCAGTTAAGGGAGAGTAGAAACCCTAGTTTGGGGAGGGGAGAAACCCCAGTTAGGGGAGGGGAGGCACCCCAGTTAGGGGAGGGAGAAGCCCCAGTTAGGGGAGAGGAGAAACCCCAGTTAAGGGAGAGGAGAAACCCCAGTTGGGTGGGGGGAGAAACCCCAGTTAAGGGAGAGGAAAAAAACCTAGTTGGGGGACGGGAAAAACCCCAGTTAAAGGAGACTAGAAACCCTAGTTAGAGGCGGGGAGAAACCCCAGTTAAGGGAGAGGAAAAAACCCCAGTTGGGGGAGGGGAGAAACCCCAGTTAAGAGAGACTAAAAACCCTAGTTAGGGGAGGGGAGAAACCCCAGTTAGGGAAGGGGAGAAACCCCAGTTAAGGGAGAGTAGAAACCCTAGTTAGGGGAGGGAGAAACTCCATTTAGGGAAGGGGAGAAACCCCAGTTAAGGGAGAGTAGAAACCCTAGTTAGGGGAGGGGAGAAACCCCAGTTAAGGAAGGGGAGAAACCCCAGGTAAGGGAGAGTCGAAACCCTAGTTAGGGGAAGGAGAAACACCAGTTAAGGGAGAGTCGAAACCCTAGTTAGGGGAGGGGAGAAACCCCAGTTAGGGAAGGGGAAAACCCCAGTTAAGGGAGAGTAGAAAAACTAGTTAGGGCAGGGAGAAACTCCAGTTAGGGAAGGGGAGAAACCCCAGTTAAGGGAGAGTAGAAACCCTAGTGAGGGGAGGGGAATGAATTGATCTAGTTGCCACGGCGTGCGAGTGGCCGGGGTAAATATCAAAGCACCTACGCGCCATAGCAACTAGATCATTTCATGGCGTGTGTTTTAGTGCGTTTTAGTGTGCAAACGATATCGGCGTTTCACGCTAACAGAGGGATATATATATATATATATATCTTTTTGTAGGCCCACCATATTCTGAATCGTTCTTTGCAATTGGGGGGGTATGCAGGTCAATAATGAGGGCACAAGCCATTAGTTTTTTCAATTGAGAAAATAAGGCCTAGGAATGTTATGATCGTTCATATATAGAGTACAATATCAGGCCAAATTTTATATATATTTTGTTTTATAGTAGGGTTTTATCATAGCGTCAAAATTGTAGAATTCAGTTTGGAACCCACAAGTGAGTCCCGGCGCTCTAGTCCAGAAGGTCACAGGTCAGGTCAACCCCTGTATCATACAACATTCCCACCAATATGAAAAATCAACAAGTCCCTACCCCATTATTATTACGACAATATGACAATGTTTTGGGCTTATTTAATTTAAGATATTTTACCTTTTTGAATCATATATATTAGGCTGGCCAAGCAAAGTATTCTTGACTACAAGCCGACCGACTAGGTTACTGGGTGATCCCGTATGTTGATGAAGGTGGTGCGATATTAATATATCTTGTGTTCAGTGATGAAGAAACTGCTGCCCAGTCATGTTTGACATGTGGTATCAAAACAGCCGTAGGATTGCGCGGTCTAAATAGTTACATACATATATAATGTACAAATCTAATAAATAAAAGGCAGTAAATAAATGCGTATACACTTAAATTTTAACTCTCTGTGTCTTATTTGGCGTTGAACCACATACTCCTTCCAGGTGAATGAAAGCAAAACAGACGAATGTAGCATGTTATATCGGCCTAATTTATTTTCCCGGCACACAATTATCAGCGACAGGAAGTTGGTTAGTACCGGTTTATGCGTACCCTCAGTCATTAGGCATGTCATTAGGGACAGCGTTTGTGGATAATATCCCACAGTCAGTATCCGAATTCAGTTTAAAACTACGTCTAGCGCTCAATGACTTGTCTGGCTTCAATGATTCTAAATGAAAATATCAATTTTGCGTTATGAAATAACACGTTAAACGATATACGTAACTCATTGAAATTGAACTCACATCACACGGACACGGATTAAGTGCGTTGGGCTCCTGCCAGGAAGCATTATGATTATGAGATGTTTGTCGTGTTAGTTATATATAGATTACCGTTGCATCGGAATGTGGCAAAAATCTTAACATAACATAACGTAACATAACTCGAATTTCGTGCTGGAACATAAGCGCCCTGCGACCCATTCCATAGACAATCGTTGCCTGAGTGATATTTTGTAGAACAATGAAGCATGAAAAAACAAGAGGGCAAATTTGATGCTATAGAGAAACATAAACCCACGTGCTTCCATACGCTAAGGTCGTAGTGTCAGTAGTCATTGGCTTGAACTAAACGACATGCAATACAGGGGCGGATCTAGGAATTTGCCAGGGGTGGGGGGGGGGTTGCTCTCTGAAATCTACCGACCGAGGGGTGTACTCTCTGAAAAACTTGCGAACGGGCGGGAGGGGGGGTGGGGGGGAGGGCGAGCTCGATTAAGCTGACTTAACAGTGTATGTTCAGGTTCCCAAGGGGGTGTTGCTCTCTGAAGACTTGGGACTTTAACATGTATGTTAACATATATGTTGTATGTTCCGGTTCCCAAGGGGGGGCGGGGGGTTGCAATCCCCCTACCCCCCCCCCCCTAGATCCGCCACTGCAATACAAACCCTACAATGTAAGCACTACAGCCCATCTGTCAATTTTGTGTCATCATACAGTAATTTTCAAATACCGCTCATATGCAATGCTCCCAGAAATTATCAGACCACCATAATCCGTAACTTGTCAATGGGCCACCTGCTTATTTGTGTATCTTCAATTAACAAAGTTAAACTAGAAACACAACATAGCACCAACATTTTCAAAAATATAGATGTCTGAATCACCGATTGTCCATTGGCCAAGGAGTTGGATACTCAGTGTGCCCGTTGACTTAGGATGCAGCCGTAAAGTATGTGTTCATCGAAGATGGAATCCATTTGATGTGTGTATGTGATTTTTACCGTGCATATATATGCACGGTACAAAATCACATATTATGCATACTGAGGTTGAAGCCATTCATGTGCTATTGTATTGCCTATTGATAGTGCATTCTGCATCAGCTTTGTCTACCTTCTCATATGTTTCCCTGGCGGCCTGGCTCTATGTCCCCTTCCCAATGGGGTGAAGCAGGGATATCAAATAGCATTGTACGTGTGTTAAAACCCAAAACGTCTGAATGATGAAAGTATCAGACCTTGGTAGAATGGATTATATAACTTTAAGTCTTGTATTTATCTGAAATTGAAGTATACTCATTGCCGCCATCAATAGACACGGCGATTGAGGCACAGTGTGAACCTGTACATAGATGGCGCAGGCAGTGTGCTGTGATGTTTTCCCCACTCTGACGTGTTGGGTCATAACATACATGAACTTCCTCACGGCTTCGTCTCACACTGTAAACATGGTCCGGCCTGGCTTGGCCCTGGCATATGGCGACCAGCACACTGGCGGATACATGTGCTGGGGCGACACCGACTTAAAGAAGTGAACATGAATTGCAGTACCCGATGGGCCGTGTTTGTACTGCTGCCATTCACAATTGATCGGTTAACACTGACTAAAAGTGCGGGGCATTTAACTGTATGCAGGCATTGCCAACATACGGTCATACAAGTGGCAGCCAAGAGGCTGTATGCCCTGGGACCCGTGTTAGCGGCCGTCACGCTTGCTTGCGTCACGGGCTGCGACCCGGACAGCCTCTCTATGAGATGTGCGGTAGGGGCCGTTACAGACTTCGGCTCAGCCGTCGTCTCGATGGGATGCGTGGGGGGGACGGGAGCGGGCAGGCCACTGTCGGGGAATAGGAGTGAGGAAGGGAGCGGGGCGGTAGATAGCCATCTGGGCGAGCAAGTGTGTGACGTTAAGATACACCTGGTGAATCACTATCTGCCTTCAGCTCACTCCGCTAGGGCTCCATTATACCTCTGTTGTCGCCTACGTCTTCAATGCCTTTCACAAAAGCCTCTTGCGAAAGGGTGTAAGATGTTTTTCAATGTATTAAATACACGAAGCTCGTTATTTTTATGTTTTATTCTTGAAAATTATAATGTTGCACTGTAATGACCGCTTTTCAATAATCTTGAAATTTGCCTCTGGAAGACAGCAGCGGTAAAAGCTAGCTTGCGTAGCGCCACCGTGGGTGAGCGTGCTTGTGAACCCAGGTTTTCCGGCTCTCCCTGCAGGTTGCGCCCATTTGCATCATGATCACGTGACGTTTCACGTAATGTGCAGCCTAACGGTTGGCCCCACAGTTATAGGGCTATTTATTTCCTACCCGACTGCAACTATAATGGTCATAGCATAAAACCTGCTTAGAACAGGTTAAAGCTACATGTGTTGTCGCCTGTACCGGTCTGAGAGTCTTTAATGACATACAACATGTCATTTATGGGTCTTGCCCACCACATAAAATGGTCTTAGTGCAATACGGATCTTAATAAATGATCTCTTCTTGACAGATTTAGAGCTTTCGGATGTGATAATTTGTTGAAGGAGCTGAACCTGATCTTGGCTTTGCTTCAGTGCTAGTCTATTGCTAAACACCACTCATCCCTTGTCGCATCCGGAATCTGATCTTGGTATTGGCTGAGTGTCATCCTATTACCAAATACCACTCATCCCTTGTCTTATCCAAAGACCATAATCGTCTGCTTTGGTGGGACTGTGACCGAAGAACAAGCCGACTCTCCTCAGGAAGTACTTTCCGTCCAGTGATGACACCACCACGACGAGTCGGAGTCGACAGTCGTCGTTGGCGTCGCTCCGTGTCAGGACCAGTCTCTTGGTCTGGAAGTCCGAGACCGGCAGGAACTCCGTGTTGTCGAAGGCCGCGATGCGGTCGATCATGTGACAAACACACGCTGTGGAACGAAAGTGTTCATTCACGTCACTTACCCCGCTAACAATCAAACAGGAATGACACCTCTGTCTGGCATTTATTGATGGAATCTGTTGTTGATCTTACATTTACAATACACATCGCAGTAATATAGAATATAGCTATGATTTCAACTTGATGAAATGACGATTAAGAACTGACGGTACAAACAGTGGTGATAGATATAACACGAAAGTTGATCGTAGATATGGGCAGGAATATAATTACAAATTCAGTTTTGAGCAATGTTATGTTTCAATGTTTAATGCGATCTATAATTAAAATTTAATTGACACGAATTGGGTAAATATGATATCCGTGTTATTTGTGCTACAGTTTGCTATTTGCAATTGGATGTTGATACACTTTATTAATTCAAGCAGCTCATAGTTACATATTTGTATTTTTCAACCACACAAACACCCAATGCAGTACCATATGAATCAGAAGTGTCCTTACACAATTCTCACAATTAATAAAACATTGGCATTTGAGATTCACACTCTAGTGAAGATAAACTTGCATCCTACACAAAAGACGATGATCCTTTCTCTAGATCAACTACACTGACTTGGATTAGCTGGGTCACCTACACTGAAATGGATTATCTGGGTCGCCTACACGGACAGGACGTCTTGGATCACATACACAGACTGGACGTCTCTGGATCACCTACACTGACAGGACGACCCTGGATCACATACACAGACTGGACGTCTCTGGATCACCGACTCAGAGAGAAAGTCTATGGATCCCATACACAGACAGGACGTCTTGGATCACATACACAGACAGGACGTCTCTGGATCACCTGCACAGACAGGACGTCTCTGGATCACCTACACAGACAGGACGTCTCTGGATCACCTACACAGACAGGACGTCTTGGATCACCTACACAGACAGGACGTCTCTGGATCACTTACACAGACAGGACGTCTTGGATCACCTACACAGACAGGACGTCTCTGGATCACCTGCACAGACAGGACGTCTCTGGATAACCTACACAGACAGGACGTCTCTGGATCACCTACACAGACAGGACGTCTTGGATCACCTACACAGACAGGACGTCTTGGATCACATACACAGACAGGAAGTCTCTGGATCACCTGCACAGACAGGACGTCTCTAGATAACCTACACAGACAGGACGTCTCTGGATCACCTACACAGACAGGACGTCTTGGATCACCTACACAGACAGGACGTCTCTGGATCACCTACACAGACAGGACGTCTCTGGATCACCTGCACAGACAGGACGTCTCTGGATAACCTACACAGACAGGACGTCTCTGGATCACCTACACAGACAGGACGTCTTGGATCACCTACACAGACAGGACGTCTCTGGATCACCTACACAGACAGGACGTCTCTGGATCATCTACACAGAGAGGCAGACTCTGAATTACCTATACGGATTATCTGGATCACATACTCAGATCGGGATCCTCCGGTTCACAAGGCGTTTCCATCCCGGCGCTGTCCACGGGGTAGGCAAACACTCCGGGATCTGCCACGTTGGACGCGGGCGTGAGCTGAATGACTTGCGGCGTCCCGGATCCCGTCAAACTCAGGGACTGAACCCCGTCACCGTGGTTGAATCCGCCCTAAAAGAAAACGGGAGGAAAATGTGTCACATCTAGCATCCAGCCTTGCCTTTGGCATCAAACTATTTAACACCATATTGTAGATTATTACTGCACAAGACGATAATAAGCTCCCCATTTCACTTACCTCAGCCCACGGCTGTCCGTCCCCGGCTCCCCATTCTACTTACCTCAGCCCACGGCTGTCCGTCCCCGGCTCCACATTCTACTTACCTCAGCCCACGGCTGTCCGTCCCCGGCTCCACATTCTACTTACCTCAGCCCACGGTTGTCCGTCCCCGCTTCCCCAATCTACTTACCTGAAGTCACGGTTGTCGGTCCCCGCCTCGTCATTCTACTTACCTCAACCCACGGCTGTCCGTCCCCGGCTCCACATTCTACTTACCTCAGCCCACGGTTGTCCGTCCCCGCTTCCCCAATCTACTTACCTGAAGTCACGGTTGTCGGTCCCCGCCTCGTCATTCTACTTACCTCAACCCACGGCTGCCCGTCCCCAGCTCCCTAGCCTACTTACCTCAGCCCACCGCTGTCCGTCCCCAGCTCCCCATTCTACTTACCTCAGCCCACCGCTGTCCGTCCCTGGCTCCCCATCCTACTTACCTCAGCCCACGGTTGTCCGTCCCTGGCTCCCCATTCTACTTACCTCAACCCACGGCTGCCCGTCCCCAGCTCCCCAATCTACTTACCTCAGCCCACGGCTGTCCGTCCCCGGCTCCCCATTCTACTTACCTCAGCCCACGGCTGTCCGTCCCCAGCTCCCCATTATACTTACCTCAGCCCACGGCTGCCCGTCCCCAGCTCCCCATCCTACTTACCTCAACCCACGGCCGTCCGTCCCTGGCTCCCCATCCTACTTACCTCAGCCCACGGCTGTCCGTCCCTGGCTCCCCATCCTACTTACCTCAGCCCACGGCTGTCCGTCCCCGGCTCCCCGTTCTACTTACCTCAGCCCACGGCTGTCCGTCCCCAGCTCCCCATCCTACTTACCTCAGCCCACGGCTGTCCGTCCCTGGCTCCCCATCCTACTTACCTCAGCCCACGGCTGTCCGTCCCTGGCTCCCCATCCTACTTACCTCAGCCCACGGCTGTCCGTCCCCGGCTCCCCAATCTACTTACCTCAACCCACGACTGTCCGTCCCTGGCTCCCCATCCTACTTACCTCAGCCCACGGCTGTCCGTCCCCAGCTCCCCATTCTACTTATCTCAGCCCACGGCTGTCCGTCCCCAGCTTCCCATCCTACTTACCTCAACCCACGGCCGTCCGTCCCCAGCTCCCCATTCTACTTACCTCAGCCCACGGCTGTCCGTCCCTGGCTCCCCATTCTACTTATCTCAGCCCACGGCTGTCCGTCCCCAGCTCCCCATCCTACTTACCTCAACCCACGGCCGTCCGTCCCTGGCTCCCCATCCTACTTACCTCAGCCCACGGCTGTCCGTCCCTGGCTCCCCATCCTACTTACCTCAGCCCACGGCTGTCCGTCCCCGGCTTCCTAGACTACTTACCTCAGCCCACGGCTGTCCGTCCCCAGCTCCCCATCCTACTTACCTCAGCCCACGGCTGTCCGTCCCCAGCTCCCCATCCTACTTACCTCAGCCCACGGCTGTCCGTCCCTGGCTTCCCATCCTACTTACCTCAGCCCACGGCTGCCCGTCCCCAGCTCCCCATCCTACTTACCTCAGCCCACGGCTGTCCGTCCCCAGCTCCCCATCCTACTTACCTCAGCCCACGGCTGTCCGTCCCCAGCTCCCCATTCTACTTATCTCAGCCCACGGCTGTCCGTCCCCAGCTCCCCATCCTACTTACCTCAACCCACGGCTGTCCGTCCCTGGCTCCCCATCCTACTTACCTCAGCCCACGGCTGTCCGTCCCTGGCTCCCCATCCTACTTACCTCAGCCCACGGCTGTCCGTCCCCGGCTTCCTAGCCTACTTACCTCAGCCCACGGCTGTCCGTCCCTGGCTCCCCATCCTACTTACCTCAGCCCACGGCTGTCCGTCCCCAGCTCCCCATCCTACTTACCTCAGCCCACGGCTGTCCGTCCCTGGCTCCCCATCCTACTTACCTCAGCCCACGGCTGTCCGTCCCCAGCTCCCCATCCTACTTACCTCAGCCCACGGCTGTCCGTCCCCAGCTCCCCATCCTACTTACCTCAGCCCACGGCTGTCCGTCCCCAGCTCCCCATCCTACTTACCTCAGCCCACGGCTGTCCGTCCCTGGCTCCCCATCCTACTTACCTCAGCCCACGGCTGTCCGTCCCCAGCTCCCAATCCTACTTACCTCAGCCCACGGCTGTCCGTCCCTGGCTCCCCATTCTACTTACCTCAACCCACGGCTGTCCGTCCCCAGCTCCCCATCCTACTTACCTCAGCCCACGGCTGTCCGTCCCTGGCTCCCCATCCTACTTACCTCAGCCCACGGCTGTCCGTCCCCAGCTCCCCATCCTACTTACCTCAGCCCACGGCTGTCCGTCCCCAGCTCCCCATCCTACTTACCTCAGCCCACGGCTGTCCGTCCCCAGCTCCCCATCCTACTTACCTCAGTCCACGGCTGTCCGTCCCCAGCTCCCCATCCTACTTACCTCAGTCCACGGCTGTCCGTCCCCAGCTCCCCTTTCTACTTACCTCAGCCCACGGCTGTCCGTCCCCGGCTCCCCATCCTACTTACCTCAGCCCACGGCTGTCCGTCCCCAGCTCCCCATCCTACTTACCTCAGCCCACGGCTGTCCGTCCCCGGCTCCCCATCCTACTTACCTCAGCCCACGGCTGTCCGTCCCCAGCTCCCCATTCTACTTACCTCAGCCCACGGCTGTCCGTCCCCAGCTCCCCATCCTACTTACCTCAGTCCACGGCTGTCCGTCCCCAGCTCCCCATCCTACTTACCTCAGCCCACGGCTGTCCGTCCCCGGCTCCCCATCCTACTTACCTCAACCCACGGCTGTCCGTCCCCAGCTCCCCATCCTACTTACCTCAACCCACGGCTGTCCGTCCCCAGCTCCCCATTCCACTTACCTCAGCCCACGGCTGCCCGTTCCCAGCTCCCCATCCTACTTACCTCAGCCCACGGCTGTCCGTCCCTGGCTCCACATTCTACTTATCTCAGCCCACGGCTGTCCGTCCCTGGCTCCCCATTCTACTTATCTCAGCCCACGGCTGTCCGTCCCTGGCTCCACATTCTACTTATCTCAGCCCACGGCTGTCCGTCCCTGGCTCCCCATTCTACTTACCTCAACCCACGGCTGTCCGTCCCCAGCTCCCCATTCTACTTATCTCAGCCCACGGCTGTCCGTCCCCAGCTCCCCATCCTACTTACCTCAACCCACGGCCGTCCGTCCCTGGCTCCCCATCCTACTTACCTCAGCCCACGGCTGTCCGTCCCTGGCTCCCCATCCTACTTACCTCAGCCCACGGCTGTCCGTCCCCGGCTTCCTAGCCTACTTACCTCAGCCCACGGCTGTCCGTCCCCAGCTCCCCATCCTACTTACCTCAGCCCACGGCTGTCCGTCCCTGGCTCCACATTCTACTTACCTCAGCCCACGGCTGTCCGTCCCCAGCTCCCCATCCTACTTACCTCAGCCCACGGCTGTCCGTCCCCAGCTCCCCATCCTACTTATCTCAGCCCACGGCTGTCCGTCCCTGGCTCCACATCCTACTTATCTCAGCCCACGGCTGTCCGTCCCCAGCTCCCCATCCTACTTACCTCAACCCACGGCTGTCCGTCCCCAGCTCCCCATCCTACTTATCTCAGCCCACGGCTGTCCGTCCCTGGCTCCACATTCTACTTATCTCAGCCCACGGCTGTCCGTCCCTGGCTCCACATTCTACTTATCTCAGCCCACGGCTGTCCGTCCCTGGCTCCCCATTCTACTTACCTCAACCCACGGCTGTCCGTCCCCAGCTCCCCATTCTACTTACCTCAGCCCACGGCTGTCCGTCCCTGGCTCCCCATTCTACTTACCTCAACCCACGGCTGTCCGTCCCCAGCTCCCCATTCTACTTATCTCAGCCCACGGCTGTCCGTCCCCAGCTCCCCATCCTACTTACCTCAACCCACGGCTGTCCGTCCCTGGCTCCCCATCCTACTTACCTCAGCCCACGGCTGTCCGTCCCTGGCTCCCCATCCTACTTACCTCAGCCCACGGCTGTCCGTCCCCGGCTTCCTAGCCTACTTACCTCAGCCCACGGCTGTCCGTCCCCAGCTCCCCATCCTACTTACCTCAGCCCACGGCTGTCCGTCCCCGGCTTCCTAGCCTACTTACCTCAGCCCACGGCTGTCCGTCCCCAGCTCCCCATCCTACTTACCTCAGCTCACGGCTGTCCGTCCCTGGCTCCCCATTCTACTTACCTCAGCCCACGGCTGTCCGTCCCCAGCTCCCCATCCTACTTACCTCAGCCCACGGCTGTCCGTCCCTGGCTCCCCATCCTACTTACCTCAGCCCACGGCTGTCCGTCCCTGGCTCCCCATCCTACTTACCTCAGCCCACGGCTGTCCGTCCCCGGCTTCCTAGCCTACTTACCTCAGCCCACGGCTGTCCGTCCCCAGCTCCACATTCTACTTATCTCAGCCCACGGCTGTCCGTCCCTGGCTCCCCATTCTACTTACCTCAACCCACGGCTGTCCGTCCCCAGCTCCCCATTCTACTTACCTCAGCCCACGGCTGTCCGTCCCTGGCTCCCCATTCTACTTACCTCAACCCACGGCTGTCCGTCCCCAGCTCCCCATTCTACTTACCTCAGCCCACGGCTGTCCGTCCCCAGCTCCCCATCCTACTTACCTCAACCCACGGCTGTCCGTCCCTGGCTCCCCATCCTACTTACCTCAGCCCACGGCTGTCCGTCCCTGGCTCCCCATCCTACTTACCTCAGTCCACGGCTGTCCGTCCCCGGCTTCCTAGCCTTCTTACCTCAGCCCACGGCTGTCCGTCCCCAGCTCCCCATCCTACTTACCTCAACCCACGGCTGTCCGTCTCCAGCTCCCCATCCTACTTACCTCAGCCAACGGCTGTCCGTCCCCAGCTTCCCATTCCACCTACCTCAGCCCACGGCTGTCCGTCCCCAGCTCCCCATTCCACTTACCTCAGCCAACGGCTGTCCGTCCCCAGCTCCCCATTCCACCTACCTCAGCCCACGGCTGTCCGTCCCCAGCTCCCCATTCCACTTACCTCAGCCCACGGCTGTCCGACCCCAGCTCCCCATTCTACTTACCTCAGCCCACGGCTGTCCGTCCCCGGCTCCCCATCCTACTTACCTCAGCCCACGGCCGTCCGTCCCCGGCTCCCCATCCTACTTACCTCAACCCACGGCTGTCCGTCCCCAGCTCCACATCCTACTTACCTCAGCCCACGGCTGTCCGTCCCCAGCTCCCCATCCTACTTACCTCAGCCCACGGCTGTCCGTCCCCGGCTCCCCATCCTACTTACCTCAGCCCACGGCTGTCCGTCCCCAGCTCCCCATCCTACTTACCTCAGCCCACGGCTGTCCGTTCCTGGCTCCCTATTCTACTTATCTCAGCCCACGGCTGTCCGTCCCCAGCTCCCCATCCTACTTACCTCAACCCACGGCCGTCCGTCCCTGGCTCCCCATCCTACTTACCTCAGCCCACGGCTGTCCGTTCCTGGCTCCCCATCCTACTTACCTCAGCCCACGGCTGTCCGTCCCTGGCTCCCCATCCTACTTACCTCAGCCCACGGCTGTCCGTCCCTGGCTCCCCATCCTACTTACCTCAGCCCACGGCTGTCCGTTCCTGGCTCCCCATCCTACTTACCTCAGCCCACGGCTGTCCGTCCCTGGCTCCCCATCCTACTTATCTCAGTCCACGGCTGTCCGTCCCTGGCTCCCCATCCTACTTACCTCAGCCCACGGCTGTCCGTCCCCAGCTCCCCATTCCACTTACCTCAGCCCACGGCTGTCCGTCCCTGGCTCCCCATCCTACTTACCTCAGCCCACGGCTGTCCGTCCCCAGCTCCCCATCCTACTTACCTCAGCCCACGGCTGTCCGTCCCTGGCTCCCCATCCTACTTACCTCAGCCCATGGCTCTCCGTCCCTGGCTCCCCATTCTACTTACCTCAGCCCACGGCTGTCCGTCCCCAGCTCCCCATCCTACTTACCTCAGCCCACGGCTGTCCGTTCCTGGCTCCCTATTCTACTTATCTCAGCCCACGGCTGTCCGTCCCCAGCTCCCCATCCTACTTACCTCAACCCACGGCCGTCCGTCCCTGGCTCCCCATCCTACTTACCTCAGCCCACGGCTGTCCGTTCCTGGCTCCCCATCCTACTTACCTCAGCCCACGGCTGTCCGTCCCTGGCTCCCCATCCTACTTACCTCAGCCCACGGCTGTCCGTCCCTGGCTCCCCATCCTACTCACCTCAGCCCACGGCTGTCCGTTCCTGGCTCCCCATCCTACTTACCTCAGCCCACGGCTGTCCGTCCCTGGCTCCCCATCCTACTTATCTCAGTCCACGGCTGTCCGTCCCTGGCTCCCCATCCTACTTACCTCAGCCCACGGCTGTCCGTCCCTGGCTCCCCATCCTACTTACCTCAGCCCACGGCTGTCCGTCCCCAGCTCCCCATCCTACTTACCTCAGTCCACGGTTGTCCGTCCCCAGCTCCCTATTCTACTTACCTCACTCCACGGCTGTCCGTCCCCAGCTCCCCATTCCACTTACCTCAGCCCACGGCTGTCCGTCCCTGGCTCCCCATCCTACTTACCTCAGCCCACGGCTGTCCGTCCCCAGCTCCCCATCCTACTTACCTCAGCCCACGGCTGTCCGTCCCTGGCTCCCCATCCTACTTACCTCAGCCCATGGCTCTCCGTCCCTGGCTCCCCATTCTACTTACCTCAGCCCACGGCTGTCCGTCCCTGGCTCCCCATCCTACTTACCTCAGTCCACGGTTGTCCGTCCCCAGCTCCCTATTCTACTTACCTCAGTCCACGGCTGTCCGTCCCCAGCTCCCTATTCTACTTACCTCAGTCCACGGCTGTCCGTCCCCAGCTCCCCATTCTACTTACCTCAGCCCACGGCTGTCCGTCCCTGGCTCCCCATCCTACTTACCTCAGCCCATGGCTCTCCGTCCCTGGCTCCCCATTCTACTTACCTCAGCCCACGGCTGTCCGTCCCTGGCTCCCTATTCTACTTACCTCAGTCCACGGCTGTCCGCCCCCAGCTCCCCATTCTACTTACCTCAGTCCACGGCTGTCCGTCCCTGGCTCCCCATCCTACTTACCTCAGCCCACGGCTGTCCGTCCATGGCTTCCCATCCTACTTACCTCAGCCCACGGTTGTTCGTCCCCAGCTCCCCACTCCACTTACCTCAGCCCACGGTTGTCCGCCCCTGGCTCCCCATTCTACTTACCTCAGCCCACGGTTGTTCGTCCCCAGCTCCCCACTCCACTTACCTCAGCCCACGGTTGTCCGTCCCTGGCTTCACAATCTACTTACCTCAGCCCACGGCTGTCCGTCCCCAGCTCCCCACTCCACTTACCTCAGCTCACGGTTGTCCGCCCTGGCTCCACAATCTAGTTACCTCAGCCCACGGCTGTCCGTCCCCAGCTCCCAACTCCACTTACCTCAGCTCACGGTTGTCCGCCCTGGCTCCACAATCTAGTTACCTCAGCCCACTGCTGTCCGTCCCTGGCTCCACAATCTAGTTACCTCAGCCCACGGCTGTCCGTCCCTGGCTCCACAATCTACTTACCTGAGCCCACGGCTGTCCGTCCCTGGCCCCACATTCTACTTACCTCAGCCCACGGTTGTCCGTCCCTGGCCCCACAATCTACCTACCTCAGCCCACGGCTGTCCGTCCCTGGTTCCACATTCTACTTACCTCAACCCATGGCCGTCCGTCCCCAGCTCCCCGTTCTACTTACCTCAGCCCACGGCAGTCGGTCTCTGGCTCCCCATTCTACTTACCTCAGCCCACGGCTGTCCCTCTCCGCCTCCGCTTTCTACTGACCACAGCACACGTCTGTCCGTCCCCGGCTCCCCATTCTACTTACCTCAATCCACGGCTGTCCGTCCCCCGCTTCCCATTCTACTTACCTCAGCCCACGGCTGCCCGTCCCTGGCTCCACAATCTACTTACCTCAGCCCACGGTTGTCCGTCCCTGGCTCCACAATCTACTTACCTCAGCCCACGGTTGTCCGTCCCTGGCTCCACAATCTACTTATCTCAGCCCACGGCTGTCCGTCCCTGGCTCCACATTCTGCTTACCTCAGCCCACGGTTGTCCGTCCCTGGCTCCACAATCTACTTACCTCAGCCCACTGCTGTCCGTCTCTGGCTCCACAATCTACTTACCTCAGCCCACGGCTGTCCGTCCCTGGCTCCACAATCTACTTACCTCAGCCCACGGCTGTCCGTCCCTGGTTCCACATTCTGCTTACCTCAGCCCACGGTTGTCCGTCCCTGGCTCCACAATCTACTTACCTCAGCCCACTGCTGTCCGTCTCTGGCTCCACAATCTACTTACCTCAGCCCACGGCTGTCCGTCCCTGGCTCCACAATCTACTTGCCTCAGCCCACGGCTGTCCGTCCCTGGCTCCACAATCTACTTACGTCAGCCCACTGCTGTCCGTCTCTAGCTCCACAATCTACTTACCTCAGCCCACTGCTGTCCGTCTCTGGCTCCACAATCTACTTACCTCAGCCCACGGCTGTCCGTCCCTGGCTCCACAATCTACTTACGTCAGCCCACTGCTGTCCGTCTCTAGCTCCACAATCTACTTACCTCAGCCCACGGCTGTCCGTCCCTGGCTCCACATTCTGCTTACCTCAGCCCACGGTTGTCCGTCCCTGGCTCCACAATCTACTTACCTCAGCCCACTGCTGTCCGTCTCTGGCTCCACAATCTACTTACCTCAGCCCACGGCTGTCCGTCTCTGGCTCCACAATCTATGTACCTCAGCCCACGGCTGTCCGTCCCTGGCTCCACAATCTACTTACCTCAGCCCACGGCTGTCCGTCCCTGGCTCCACATTCTACTTACCTCAACCCATGGCCGTCCGTCCCCAGCTCCCCATTCTACTTACCTCAGCCAACGGCTGTTCGTCTCTGGCTCCCCATTCTACTTACCTCAGCCCACGGCTGTCCGTCTCCGCCTCCCCATTCTACTGACCACAGCACACGCCTGTCCGTCCCCGGCTCCCCATTCTACTTACCTAAATCCACGGCTGTCCGTCCCCAGCTTCCCATTCTACTTACCTCAGCCCACGGCTGCCCGTCCCTGGCTCCACAATGTACGTACCTCAGCCCACGGTTGTCAGTCCCTGGCTCCACAATCTACTTACCTCAGCCCACGGTTGTCCGTCCCTGGCTCCATATTCTACTTACCTCAACCCATGGCCGTCCGTCCCCAGCTCCCCATTCTACTTACCCCAATCCACGGCTGTCCGTCCCCAGCTCCCCATTCTACTTACCTCGGCCCACGGCTGTCCGTCCCCGGCTCCCCATTCTACTTACCTCAGCCCACGGCTGCCCGTCTCTGGCTCCCCATCCTACTTACTTCAGCCCACGGCTGTCCGTCCCTGGCTCTCCATTCTACTTACCTCAGCCCACGGCTGTCCGTCCCCGCCTTCCCATTCTACTTACCTCAGCCCACGGCTGTCCGTCCCGCCTTCCCATTCTACTTACCACAGCACACGGCTGTCCGTCCCCGGCTCCCCATTCTACTTACCTCAGCCCACGGCTGTCCGTCCCCGGCTCCCCATCCTACTTACCTCAGCCCACGGTTGTTCGTCCCCAGCTCCCCACTCCACTTACCTCAGCCCACGGTTGTCCGTCCCCAGCTCCCTATTCTACTTACTTCAGTCCACGGCTGTCCGCCCCCAGCTCCCTATTCTACTTACCTCAGCCCACGGCTGTCCGTCCCTGGCTTCCCATCCTACTTACCTCAGCCCACGGTTGTTCGTCCCCAGCTCCCCACTCCACTTACCTCAGCCCACGGTTGTCCGCCCCTGGCTCCCCATTCTACTTACCTCAGCCCACGGTTGTTCGTCCCCAGCTCCCCACTCCACTTACCTCAGCCCACTGTTGTCCGTCCCTGGCTTCACAATCTACTTACCTCAGCCCACGGCTGTCCGTCCCCAGCCCCCCACTCCACTTACCTCAGCTCACGGTTGTCCGCCCTGGCTCCACAATCTAGTTACCTCAGCCCACGGCTGTCCGTCCCTGGCTCCACAATCTACTTACCTGAGCCCACGGCTGTCCGTCCCTGGCCCCACATTCTACTTACCTCAGCCCACGGTTGTCCGTCCCTGGCCCCACAATCTACCTACCTCAGCCCACGGCTGTCCGTCCCTGGTTCCACATTCTACTTACCTCAACCCATGGCCGTCCGTCCCCAGCTCCCCGTTCTACTTACCTCAGCCCACGGCAGTCGGTCTCTGGCTCCCCATTCTACTTACCTCAGCCCACGGCTGTCCCTCTCCGCCTCCGCTTTCTACTGACCACAGCACACGTCTGTCCGTCCCCGGCTCCCCATTCTACTTAGCTCAATCCACGGCTGTCCGTCCCCCGCTTCCCATTCTACTTACCTCAGCCCACGGCTGCACGTCCCTGGCTCCACAATCTACTTACCTCAGCCCACGGTTGTCCGTCCCTGGCTCCACAATCTACTTACCTCAGCCCACGGTTGTCCGTCCCCGGCTCCACAATCTACTTATCTCAGCCCACGGCTGTCCGTCCCTGGCTCCACATTCTGCTTACCTCAGCCCACGGTTGTCCGTCCATGGCTCCACAATCTACTTACCTCAGCCCACTGCTGTCCGTCTCTGGCTCCACAATCTACTTACCTCAGCCCACGGCTGTCCGTCCCTGGCTCCACAATCTACTTACCTCAGCCCACGGCTGTCCGTCCCTGGTTCCACATTCTGCTTACCTCAGCCCACGGTTGTCCGTCCCTGGCTCCACAATCTACTTACCTCAGCCCACTGCTATCCGTCTCTGGCTCCACAATCTACTTACCTCAGCCCACGGCTGTCCGTCCCTGGCTCCACAATCTACTTACGTCAGCCCACTGCTGTCCGTCTCTAGCTCCACAATCTACTTACCTCAGCCCACGGCTGTCCGTCCCTGGCTCCACATTCTGCTTACCTCAGCCCACGGTTGTCCGTCCCTGGCTCCACAATCTACTTACCTCAGCCCACTGCTCTCCGTCTCTGGCTCCACAATCTACTTACCTCAGCCCACGGCTGTCCGTCTCTGGCTCCACAATCTATGTACCTCAGCCCACGGCTGTCCGTCCCTGGCTCCACAATCTACTTACCTCAGCCCACGGCTGTCCGTCCCTGGCTCCACATTCTACTTACCTCAACCCATGGCCGTCCGTCCCCACCTCCCCATTCTACTTACCTCAGCCAACGGCTGTTCGTCTCTGGCTCCCCATTCTACTTACCTCAGCCCACGGCTGTCCGTCTCCGCCTCCCCATTCTACTGACCACAGCACACGTCTGTCCGTCCCCGGCTCCCCATTCTACTTACCTCAATCCACGGCTGTCCGTCCCCAGCTTCCCATTCTACTTACCTCAGCCCACGGCTGCCCGTCCCTGGCTCCACAATGTACTTACCTCAGCCCACGGTTGTCAGTCCCTGGCTCCACAATCTACTTACCTCAGCCCACGGTTGTCCGTCCCTGGCTCCACATTCTACTTACCTCAACCCATGGCCGTCCGTCCCCAGCTCCCCATTCTACTTACCCCAATCCACGGCTGTCCGTCCCCAGCTCCCCATTCTACTTACCTCGGCCCACGGCTGTCCGTCCCCGGCTCCCCATTCTACTTACCTCAGCCCACGGCTGCCCGTCTCTGGCTCCCCATCCTACTTACTTCAGCCCACGGCTGTCCGTCCCTGGCTCCCCATTCTACTTACCTCAGCCCACGGCTGTCCGTCCCCGCCTTCCCATTCTACTTACCTCAGCCCACGGCTGTCCGTCCCGCCTTCCCATTCTACTTACCACAGCACACGGCTGTCCTTCCCCGGCTCCCCATTCTACTTACCTCAATCCACGGCGGTCCGTCCCCAGCTCTCCATTATTCTTACCTCAGCCCACGGCTGTCCGTCCCTGGCTCCCCATTCTACTTACCTCTGAGTCAGCCCTTGGCTGCCCGTCCCCGCCTGCCCATTCTACTGACCTCAGCACACGGTTGTCCGTCCCTGGCTCCCCATCCTACTTACCTCAGCCCACGGCTGTCCGTCCCTGGCTCCCCATTCTACTTACCTCAGCCCACGGCTGTCCGTCCCCAGCTCCCCATCCTACTTACCTCAGTCCACGGCTGTCCGTCCCCAGCTCCCTATTCTACTTACCTCAGCCCACGGTTGTCCGTCCCCAGCTCCCTATTCTACTTACCTCAGCCCACGGCTGTCCGTCCATGGCTTCCCATCCTACTTACCTCAGCCCACGGTTGTTCGTCCCCAGCTCCCCACGCCACTTACCTCAGCCCACGGTTGTCCGCCCCTGGCTCCCCATTCTACTTACCTCAGCCCACGGTTGTTCGTCCCCAGCTCCCCACTCCACTTACCTCAGCCCACGGTTGTCCGTCCCTGGCTTCACAATCTACTTACCTCAGCCCACGGCTGTCCGTCCCCAGCTCCCCACTCCACTTACCTCAGCTCACGGTTGTCCGCCCTGGCTCCACAATCTAGTTACCTCAGCCCACGGCTGTCCGTCCCTGGCTCCACAATCTACTTACCTGAGCCCACGGCTGTCCGTCCCTGGCCCCACATTCTACTTACCTCAGCCCACGGTTGTCCGTCCCTGGCTCCACAATCTACCTACCTCAGCCCACGGCTGTCCGTCCCTGGTTCCACATTCTACTTACCTCAACCCATGGCCGTCCGTCCCCAGCTCCCCGTTCTACTTACCTCAGCCCACGGCAGTCGGTCTCTGGCTCCCCATTCTACTTACCTCAGCCCACGGCTGTCCCTCTCCGCCTCCGCTTTCTACTGACCACAGCACACGTCTGTCCGTCCCCGGCTCCCCATTCTACTTACCTCAATCCACGGCTGTCCGTCCCCCGCTTCCCATTCTACTTACCTCAGCCCACGGCTGCCCGTCCCTGGCTCCACAATCTACTTACCTCAGCCCACGGTTGTCCGTCCCTGGCTCCACAATCTACTTACCTCAGCCCACGGTTGTCCGTCCCTGGCTCCACAATCTACTTACCTCAGCCCACGGCTGTCCGTCCCTGGCTCCACATTCTACTTACCTCAACCCATGGCCGTCCGTCCCCAGCTCCCCATTCTGCTTACCCCAATTCACGGCTGTCCGTCCCCAGCTCCCCATTCTACTTACCTCAGCCCACGGCTGTCCGCCCTGGGGAATGTTGGAGTGGGGAAGTGGGGGAGCCGGGGAGGGGTGGAATGGGGGAGTAGGGGAGTAGGGAAACAGGGGAGTGGTGGAATGGGAGAGTGGGGTAGTGGTGGAGTGGAGGAGTAGGGAAGTAGGGGAATAGGGGAGTGGTGGAGTGGGGGAGTAGGATAGTGGTGGAGTAGGGGAGTGGGAAAGAGGGGTAGTAGTAGAGTGGTGGAGTAGGGGAGTAGTGGAGTGGGGAGTGGGGGAGCAGAGGAGTAGGGGAGTGGTGGAGTGGGAGAGTGGGGGAGTGGAGGGGTGGGGGATTATGGGAGGAGGGGAATAGGGAGTGGGCGAGTTGGAGAGTGGTGGATTGGGGGACTGGGAGAATAGGGTAGTGGGGTAGTAGTGGAGTGGTGCAATAGTGGAGTGGTGGAGTAGGGGAGTAGGGGAGTAGTGGAGTGGGGGAGTGGGGGAATGGGGGATTAGTGGAGTGGGGGAGTGGGGAAGTAGAGGAGTAGGGGAGTGGTGGAGTGGGAGAGTGGGAGAATAGGGGAGTGGGGTAGTAGTGAAGTGGTGCAGTAGGGGAGTGGTGGAGTGGGAGCGTGGGGGAGTGGTGGAGTGGGGGAGTAGGGGAATCAGGGACTGGTGGAGTGGGACAGTAGGAGAGTGGAGGAGTAGGGGAGTGGTGGAGATGGGGAGTGGGCTAGTGGGGTAGTGTGGTAGTGGGGTGGTGGGCTAGTGTTAGAATGGTGGAGTGGGGGAGTAGGGGAGTAGGGGAGTGGTGGAGTGGTGGAGTGGGGGAGTGGTGGAGTAGGGGAGTGGTGGATTGGGAGAGTGGTGAAGTGGTGAAGTGGGGGAGTAGGGGAGTGGGCTATTGGCGTAGTGGGGTAGTGGTGGAATCGGGGAGTGGGGGAGTAGGGGAATAGGGGAATAGGGGAGTGGTGGAGTGGGGGAGTGGGGGAGTTGTGGAGTAGGGGAGTGGTGGAGTGGGGGAGTGGTGGGGGGGGGGGCGTGGGGTACTGGTGAAGTGGTGGGGTGGGGAAGTGGGGGAGTGATGGTGCGGTGGAGTGGGGGTGTGGGGGAGTGGGAGAGTGTTTGAGTGATGGAGTGGGGAAGTAGGGGACTAGGGAAGTGATGGAGGAGGGGAGTGATGAAGTGGGGGAGTAGGGGAGTGGGGGAGTGATGGAGTCGGGGAGTAGGGGAGTAGGGGAGTGTGGGAGTAGGGGAGTATGGGAGTAGGGGAGTAGGGGAGTAGGGGAGTAGCGGAGTGAAAAAGTGATGGAGTAGGGGAGTGGGGGAGTGGATGAGTGGGGAGTGGGGGAGTAGGGAAATGGGGGAGTGAGGGAGAGGGGGAGCAGGGGAGTTCGGGGGGTAGGGGAGACGGGGAGTGTGGGAGTGATGGAATGGGGGACTGTTGGATTAGGGGAGTAGGGGAGTGATGGAGTGTTAGAGTGGGGGAGTAGGGGAGTGGGGGAGTGGGAGAGTGGGGGAGTAGGGGAGTGGGGGAGTGGGGGACTGGGAGAGTAGGGGAGTACGGGAGTAATGGACACGGGGATTAGGGGAGTGATGGAGTGGAAGAGTACGGAAGTGGGCGAGTGATGGTGTGGGGGAGTAGGGAGTGATGGAGTGGGGGAGTAGGGGAGTGATGGAAAGAGGAGGTAGGCAAGTGATGGAGTGGAGGGTGGGGTAGTAAGGGGGGTGATGCAGTGGGGAGTGATGGAGTGGGGGAGTGGGATAGTAGTGGAGTGGTGGAGTAGTGCAGTGGGGGAGTGGGGGAGTAGAGGAGTAGGGGAGTGGTGGAGTGGGAGAGTGGGAGAATAGGGGAGTGGGGTAGTAGTGGAGTGGTGCAGTAGGGGAGTGGTGGAGTGGGAGAGTGGAGGAGTGGTAGAGTGGGGCACTAGGGGAATAGGGGAGTGGGGGAGTAGGGGAGTGGGCGAGTGATTGAGATGGGGACTGATGGAGTGGGGGAGTAGGAGAGTAGGGAAGTGGGGGAGAGGGGGAGTAGGAGAGTGGGCGAGTGATGTAGTGTGGGAGTAGTGGAGTGGGGGAGTAGGGGAATGGAGGAGTGATTGAGTGGGGAAGTAGGGGAGTGGGGAGTGATGGAGTGATATATTGGGGGAGTGGGAGGGTGGGGTATAGGGGAGTGGGGGAGTACGGGAGTGATGGAATGGGGGAGTAGGGCAGTGATGGAGTGAGGGAGTGGGGGAGTGATGGAGTAGGGGAGTGGTGGAGTAGGGGAGTAGGAGGGTGGGGGATTGATGGAGTGGGGAGTAGGGGAGTCGAGGAGTGTGGGAGTGATGGAGTGGTGAAGTGGGAGAGTGGGGCACTGGGGAAGTGGTGGAGTGGTGGAGTAGCGGACTGGGGGAGTGGTGGAGTGGGAAGGGGGGGGGCGAGGGAGTGGGGGTGGGGCGGTAGAGGATTGGCGGATATATTGGCGACAGGAGAATCTGTAAGTGCCTTCAGGTCAATGAATCTGTATCAGTGAGTTTTGCTCCGTGTTGTCGAACGTCACGATGCGGTCGGTCACGTGACAAGCACACGCTGTGGAACGAAAGTTCTCATTCACGTCACGTACCCCGCTAACAATCAAACAGGAATGACGCCTTTATCTGGCATTTATTGATGGAATATGTTGTTGATCTTACATTTACAATACGCATCGCAGTAATATAGAATATAGCTATGATTTGAACTTGATGAAATGACGATTACGAACTGACGGTACAAACAGTGGTGATAGATATAACACGAAAGTTGATCGTAGATATAGGCAGGAATATAATTACAAATTCAGTTTTGATAAATGTTATTTTTCAATGTTTAATGCGATCTAAAATTAAAATTTAATTGACACGAATTGGGTAAATATGATATCCGTGTTATTTGTGCTACAGTTTGCTATTTGCAATTGGATGTTGATACACTTTATTAATTCAAGCAGCTCATAGTTACATATTTGTATTTGTCAACCACACAAACACCCAATGCAGTATCATATGAATCAGAAGTGTCCTTACACAATTCTCACAATTACTAAAACATTGGCATTTGAGATTCACACTCGAGTGAAGATAAACTTGCATCCTACACAAAAGACGATGATCCTTTCTCTAGATCAACTACACTGACTTGGATTAGCTGGGTCACCTACACTGAAATGGATTATCTGGGTCGCCTACACGGACAGGACGTCTTGGATGACATACACAGACTGGACGTCTCTGGATCACCTACACTGACAGGACGTCCCTGGATCACATACACAGACTGGACGTCCCTGGATCACCGACTCAGAGAGAAAGTCTATGGATCACATACACAGACAGGACGTCTTGGATCACATACACAGACAGGACGTCTCTGGATCACCTACACAGACAAGACGTCTCTGGATCACCTACACAGACAGGACGTCTCTGGATCACCTACACAGACAGGACGTCTTGGATCACATACACAGACAGGACGTCTCTGGATCAACTACACAGACAAGACGTCTCTGGATCACCTACACAGACAGGACGTCTCTGGATCAACTACACAGACAGGACGTCACTGGATCACCTGCACAGACAGGACGTCTTTGGATAACCTACACAGACAGGACGTCTTTGGATAACCTACACAGACAGGACGTCTCTGGATCACCTACACAGAAAGGACGTCTCTGGATCACCTACTAAGGCAGAATGTATCTGGATCACATACAGACACACGCATTCCCTGCTTTATCTACACAGAGAGGCAGACTCTGAATTACCTATACGGATTATCTGGATCACATACTCAGATCGGGATCCTCCGGTTCACAAGGCGTTTCCATCCCGGCGCTGTCCACGCGGTAGACAAACACTCCGGGATCTGCCACGTTGGACGCGGGCGTGAGCTGAATGACTTGCGGCGTCCCGGATCCCGTCAAACTCAGGAACTGCACGCCGTCACCGTGGTTGAATCCGCACTAAAAAAACGGAGGAAAATGTGTCACATCTAGCATCCAGCATGGACTTTGGCATCAAACTATTTAACACCATATCGTAGATTATTACTGCACAAGACGATAATCTACTTACCTCCACCCATGGCTGTCCGTCCCCAGCTCCCCATTCTACTTACCGCAGCCCACGGCTGTCCGTCCCCGGCTCCCCATTCCACTTACCTCAGCCCACGGCTGTCCGTCCCCGGCTCCACATTCCACTTACCTCAGCCCACGGCTGTCCGTCCCTGGCTCCACATTCTACTTACCTCAGCCCACGGCTGTCCGTCCCTGGCTCCACATTCTACTTACCTCAACCCATGGCTGTCCGTTCCTGGCTCCCCATTCTACTTACCACAGCCCAACTCGGTCCGTCCCAGGCTCCCCATTCTACTTACCTGAAGTCACGGTTGTCGGTCTCCGCCTCGTCATTCTACTTACCTCAACCCACGGCTGCCCGTCCCCAGCTTCCTAGCCTACTTACCTCAGCCCACGGCTGTCCGTCCCTGGCTCCACATTCTACTTACCTCAGCCCACGGCTGTCCGTCCCTGGCTCCACATTCTACTTACCTCAACTCACGGCTGTCCGTCCCTGGCTCCACATTCTACTTACCTCAGCCCACGGTTGTCCGTCCCTGGCTCCCCATTCTACTTACCTCAGCCCACGGCTGTCCGTCCCTGGCTCCCCATTCTACTTACCTCAGCCCACGGCGGTCCGTCCCTGGCTCCCCATTCTACTTACCTCAGCCCACGGCTGTCCGTCCCTGGCTCCACATTCTACTTACCTCAGCCCACGGTTGTCCGTCCCCGCTTCCCCAATCTACTTACCTGAAGTCACGGTTGTCGGTCCCCGCCTCGTCATTCTACTTACCTCAGCCCACGGCTGCCCGTCCCCAGCTTCCTAGCCTACTTACCTCAGCCCACGGCTGTCCGTCCCCGGCTCCCCAATCTACTTACCTCAACTCACGGCTGTCCGTCCCCAGCTCCCCATTTTAGTCACCTCAGCCCAGGGTTGTCCGTCCCCGGCTCCCCAGGGGAGACGCCGTATGCCGGACTGGATGACGCAGGTGTTTGGGTGGCGATCCAGGAGGGACAACGACTTGACAAGCCTAACAGCGTCGACCCCACAACGTGAGTCTCTGATGGCACGAAGCGGGTCAATGTACACCGATTGTACCAAAGCTCAAGCTGTGTAACAATGCTTGAATTATTGTGTCCCAGTGTCCAACCAGAAATGTCACATCGTCTCCCTTGTCTCCTTACTTTAAGCACGTTGACTTGCGCACGCAAGTAAAGGGCAGTGACTGGACCATCAGTTAGTCATGTTGTCCGTTGATATAGTGTCTTAACTCACAGCATCGATAACACAATATGATGATGTGGATGTGATCGTCTTTTGATATTTTGAGAGATGTAAGAGTTCACTTCATTTAATAATATATCATAAAGGGGGGCATATATATATTCTAAGATTGATAGTTTACATATATATTATATGTATGCGCAATTACTGCAATCAGCATCCTGGCACTATCACACACCAAATTGGAGCATGACTAGGTTCGGCTTTCTCGCTCTTATAGATATGAGCTAATGATGGATTGGTGGGTGCGCCAGGCAGAGCGACTCCCCGATTTTGAACACAGCAAGCAGCAACTGTCGAAGTACGCATCTGTCGCTACCCCTGCGTCATCCTATACCGTTGAACCCATATACTTAAGCGGGGTTTACCTCGGAAATATCATGTCTGAATCGGAATAAGACACGCGCACCGCGCTTAAGTCCTTCTGAAAGGATAAATGCGTTCATAAAGATATATGATGTACAGAGCCATTACACTGTAATGCGTAGAACCGCCAGTGCGTACTAATGCGTTTCTATCAATAGCCAAATGTCGGGGATTATGGGTCCTGCGCATGCGCACCGCTTGAAGATGCAACATAGGTTCTAGGGCAGTCCGATCGCCGGCCTCCAGAGGCATGCAACTGCACATCACATAAGGATCCAACGGTAGTCTACTTCTCGCGGTTTAAAAGATATAAGTAAACATAGGAACACCAATACAGACTTAACACCTGATATTTAACTAGAATGAAGGTGTGTCAAATGACATATCTCACCGTGCATTCTTTTCATTGTTTTACTGTCCAGACGTAATATACATGTGTGGTGATTATCGCCAAGACCACAATGATCAAGATGCATATTTAGCCAGATATACAAGGTTACGACATATGTAATGTTTTGATACGCCGCATTCATTTATTGTTCACGTTTCATCACTGAATTTAACGGAGACGATAACACAATTGGATACGACTTAAATTGCTGATGCAGCATATTGGCTGATGATAATCAACGCGAATAATGTCTTCTGTTTTTAATATTTCATAGGAGGGTTGGTGTTTAGTCTGACAAATAAAATAATGTTTGCCAGAAGTTTAACACGTCTTACACGCATTTCGTTAAAAGTTAGCACATTAATAAACAACGTGAACAAAATCAGACTGGGGTACATTTCATAGCGTGCATATTCTACTTTCTTATATATGGGCTGATTTACAATTCAGTCATGCATCAGTTTTGCTCATATATATGTAAACAATTTCAGGTGGAAGTGGGGTCCTTATTGCATCCATGTATATATTTCAGATGTAACCAATTAAATGGTTTGTAAGATATTATTCGCCATATCGATGCATTTCTCGCGTGAAAGTAAGACTGCCATGTGTACTAGCGGATTTTACTGACATTTAAATTGTTCTGACGATAGATATAACGGGGCATTCATTTCTTTAAACAAAGGTTAACATTGACAAGATCGGTTAAACCGTGCAATACAGTATAAGGAAACATGTATTTAATTGGCAACAAATCGTTGTATGCTGAACTACAAAACTGAAGAATAGAGTCCATGATACCTTTATTTATGACTAGATATAGGCTATGGGCATCAAGTAATTTATTATATTTCAAGGTTAAAAATCGTCCAATGCATTTATATACATACAGTATTTGCGATTCGCATGGACCTACGCTGAATATATACAAGGACAATATACGCGATAGTGGTATTGAATCAATTGCAATACACGGATAGATACATAAACTTGACTTGTATGATGAGATATATTACTGGATAATTATGTTATGCGATTTTGGTCTCAATGGAAATACTATTCCCTTAGTTCCACATAATTGATAAGGCAACAACGTGTGCGTATACACAAGTTAAATCGCATGAATTAAATCCTCTGCATTTCTAATTATGTTCTTATGGTTGAAGCATGTGGAAAAGTAAGCGCAACATAAAATATGTACAACGTATCACTATGTACAGAAATACAGTCTGCAAAATATTATAAGAAGCATTCACGAACTGCATGAACATTGGAAACACTGCCGAATGGCAATTTCTTTATTCTTCCATTCACGATCAATGTAAATCTTAGACTGGGTGAACAAACCCTTCTCTAGACAGGTGTCACTCCATTGTGTACACGTAAAACATGTTTGCCATTCTTATTGACAAGCATGTAACTCTTATTTCCTGAAGCGTAACAACCACTACGGAATCGACACTATTTTCCACACTCGTGTCCGTTGCATTCATTTGATTGCGCAGTGAACACTGCAACACAGATCATTGAACAGCAGGGCACCACGTGTTGACATAGCCTGGGCACCACGTGTTGACATAGCCTGGGCACCACGTGTTGACATAGCCTGGGCACCACGTGTTGACATAGCCTGGGCACCACGTGTTGACATAGCCTGGGCACCACGTGTTGACATAGCCTGGGCACCACGTGTTGACATAGCCTGGGCACCACGTGTTGACATAGCCTGGGCACCACGTGTTGACATAGCCTGGGCACCACGTGTTGACATAGCCTGGGCACCACGTTTTGACATAGCCTGGGCACCACGTGTTGACATAGCCTGGGCACCACGTGTTGACATAGCCTGGGCACCACGTGTTGACATAGCCTGGGCACCACGTGTTGACATAGCCTGGGCACCACGTGTTGACATAGCCAGGGCACCACGTGTTGACATAGCCTGGGCACCACGTGTTGACATAGCCTGGGCACCACGTGTTGACATAGCCTGGGCACCACGTGTTGACATAGCCTGGGCACCACGTGTTGACATAGCCAGGGCACCACGTGTTGACATAGCCTGGGCACCACGTGTTGACATAGCCTGGGCACCACGTGTTGACATAGCCTGGGCACCACGTGTTGACATAGCCTGGGCACCACGTGTTGACATAGCCAGGGCACCACGTGTTGACATAGCCTGGGCACCACGTGTTGACATAGCCTGGGCACCACGTGTTGACATAGCCTGGGCACCACGTGTTGACATAGCCTGGGCACCACGTGTTGACATAGCCAGGGCACCACGTGTTGACATAGCCTGGGCACCACGTGTTGACATAGCCTGGGCACCACGTGTTGACATAGCCTGGGCACCACGTGTTGACATGGCCTGGGCATCATGACGCTCATTAGCTGTCCAGGAGGCATAGACCATGACGCCGAAAGAAGCAATTTACATTTTCTTGAACGATATCTCGTACAAGTGTTTAGTGATATATCACTACCATGAGCGTTAGAGTGAAGACATTGCTTTAGTACAACATGTCATGTAGCGGTGATTTACATATTAAAGCTTGGTATATCTATTGCAAGTGCGTTCGTCGAGGTAATGTTACATACGCAATACCACGCAACTGCACATTTACAGGACCATAACATTAACAGCAGGCAACTAAATGCCACATCATTTAAAAACATTCCTGTTTTTTGTTGTTGTTTTAAGCTTTTTTTTTTTTTTTTTTTGAGCGAATAAGCCTCGGCTTCTGCTCCTTGCCAACCTGTTCTGTATTATCTTGATTTGTGTACTCTTCATGGCAATAAAGATTATTATTATTATTAACAGTTCGTAATTTACTTAATGTAACAAGTAAAGTATAGCATTTCATATGCCATGAAAGACTACGCGAATTACCGCTCCCGTTTTCGCATTAAGGTCAATTATACCAAGAATCACAACCAGGTTTATGTATATATACATGCATATGTATGCTGGATTTACATAACCATGATAGGCCGAATGAGTTTGCCCCCAAATAATTGCAAAAAAAAAGCATAGGGTTGTATGGCACAAACATGTAACTGGCGCCATAAACCATATGCGTAACGAAGATAAAATGGATTTTAACACCGAGGTCGGCTCAATAAATTATTTCTATTGTGTCTGGTCATATATTCATTTATGTTGTGATGTTGAACAACCATTTTGTGTCCATGCTCCACCATTTCTCTGTCTTCAGACCACAGCTTCGTACGTGTGCTCATCGGCGCTGGCGTTTATTTTCTCCGATTGGTATTTCATCAAGCAGTTCATGACATATTGAAAGCCGGGACGTCTCTCTGTGTTGCGTATCCAACATTCGGCCATTAGGTCATAGCTGTGAAGGCGAAGACACAACATATATAATTGTATTGCAAGCCTAATCTTGTAATTTGATTTACAACTGCGACATCATATTTCGCATATATCGCTTTGCACTCCCACGTTGTCTTTAGCTCTCATGCATAACTCTTTCATCAAGCTCCGACAAAAACTAATCTCAAATGCCCTCAATACCAGTATATATCCGCCAGCCACGGTCACACGTGTATGTTACAGCCGTTCATCATACATGTTTAAGAAAATACGCCTTAAACAAAATCAAAGTAGGCGTCAAGAATTTCTTACGCGCCCACCTAGATGTACTGACAGTCGCCAAATATGAACGCTCGATGGCACGGGAGTCCAAAGTTGTTGGGTGATAATAGTGCATTTTAACAGCGGACTATGGCCACGACACAAGGGTGATGACAATTGACAATTGACGCATCGACGTTTACCGGAATCCCAGAATCATTGTATCATCAAGTGCATCAACGTGTCGCCTTCTGACATACTTACGTTGTGGGGTCGCAATTATTCGGTTTCTCGAGGCGATTTCCATCCTGGATTGCTGTTTGCACTTCGTCGTCCTCAAGTCCCGGATATGGCATCTCCCCTTGATAACAAAGAAGTATTATGCAATTATGTCATGTGTTTTATCTAGTAAAGACCTTTCAGATATGTCGATTTACCATATTCGTATGATGTTGCATCATTTCAATCTTGATCAATGCATTCAGGCTGCAATTAAACGATATTTAAACAGGGACTGCATGGGTTCGTCATTTAGAAACATCTGCTGTGACGTATCGCACTGTGACCCGGTTTGTACATCCGGTATGGCATAATCCGCTGATCGCAGGCTCACGCCTTCTACTCCCAAAGTCGTTGTTTATTGTTTTCCATGTTCGCTTGTTTTTAAGGAAATACAAGATCGGAAATTGCCTTTTCCTCATTAGACGTGATCATTGCAAATATTCGAATACCGAGAGAGAAGAGTTCCCAGAGAAAGATGGCGAAGCTCCAGACGTCGGATTTGGTCGTGTGTTCCAGATGATCCAGAGTCTCCGCTGACATCCATCGAATGGGACGCTCCGACTGAAACCAATGGTAACGTCATCAAAGCCGCCAGGACGTTGTGCATATGTATGACCCTTTTTTACCATCCTGGGGTGGGTTTCACAAAGATGGTATTAGGTAATACCAGTATCAACTTTAATACCGGCATAGGTAATACCGACTCGTAATAGCAAGCCGCTACATGTATACATCAATTCTGGACGACCTGTTCTTGAAAAGGGACCAGGGTGGTAAAAAAACCTTAGCCTTCAGTTAATACCTATTTAATACCGGTATTAGCGTTAATACCGGTATTGAAAAGCTTTGTGAAACCCACCACTGGTCCCTTTCCAAGAACGGGACGTCCAGAATTGATGTATGCATTTGGCGGCTTGCGTACTTACAACCAACAGTATGAGTGGCATAGAAGCAGGCTAGATATGTACGCAGCTATGCAGTAACCGCTTTCTTCTTAATCACGCGTTGCCTGAACTGCATCATTAGGTTGATAGAGTGGTGGCCCGATGGCGTTGGTTTCTGCCGCGATTCAAATTATGAAAAATAGTTTGAATCCATTGCTGTATCTTACCCAGCCGCCATATAAAGTACAATGGTATAATTTGACAATACAATTAGAGTTATGTAGAATGTTTTGAACTTTTGACGTAAATGTACCCGCTAGCACGGCACAAATATAGTGCCGCCCTCTTGTGAACCATTTTTGATGAGTTGTGCTTTCATCTAATGAGGTAACAATATTGCAACGGTAAGACGAAAAGATACCGTCCGGAGTATACATGAGTCCGGGTGGCATCAGCTCACCTGGTGCATCGCCTCCCACTCCTCACTGGCCCTGACGGCCTCCGCCGTGGAGAACCCCGTCAGCTCACCTGGTGCATCGCCTCCTACTCCTCCCTGGCCCTGACGGCCTCCGCCGTGGAGAACCCCGTCAGCTTACCTTGTGCATCGCCTCCCACTCCTCCCTGGCCCTGACGGCCTCCGCCGTGGAGAACCCCGTCAGCTCACCTTGTGCATCGCCTCCCACTCCTCCCTGGCCCTGACGGCCCCCGCCGTGGAGAACCCCGTCAGCTTACCTTGTGTATCGCCTCCCACTCCTCCCTGACCCTGACGGCCTCTGCCGTGGAGAACCCCGTCAGCTCACCTTGTGTATCGCCTCCCACTCCTCCCTGGCCCTGACGGCCTCCGCCGTGGAGAACCCTGTCAGCCTACCTGGTGCATCGCCTCCCACTCCTCCCTGGCCCTGACGGCCTCCGCCGTGGAGAACCCCGTCAGCCTACCTTGTGTATCGCCTCCCACTCCTCCCTGGCCCTGACGGTCTCCGCCGTGGAGAACCCCGTCAGCTCCCCTTGTGTATCGCCTCCCACTCCTCCCTGGCCCTGACGGCCTCCGCCGTGGAGAACCCCGCCAGCTTACCTTGTGTATCGCCTCCCAGGCCTCCCTGGCCCTGACGGCCTCCGCCGTGGAGAACCCCATCAGCTCACCTGGTGCATCGTCTCCCACTCCTTCCTGGCCCTGACGGCCTCCGCCGTGGAGAACCCCGTCAGCCTATCTTGTGTATCGCTTCCCAGGCCTCCCTGGCCCTGACGGCCTCCGCCGTGGAGAACCCCGTCAGCATACCTTGTGCATCGCCTCCCACTCCTCCCTGGCCCTGACGGCCTCCGCCGTGGAGAACCCCGTCAGCCTACCTTGTGTATCGCCTCCCAGGCCTCCCTGGCCCTGACCGCCTCCGCCGTGGGGAACCCCGTCAGCTTACCTTGTGTATCGCCTCCCAGGCCTCCCTGGTCCTGACCGCCTCCGCCGTGGAGAACCCCGTCAGCCTATCTTGTGTATCGCTTCCCAGGCCTCCCTGGCCCTGACGGTCTCCGCCATGGAGAACCCCGTCAGCATACCTTGTGCATCGCCTGCCACTCCTCCCTGGCCCTGACGGCCTTCGCCGTGGCGAACCCCGTCAGCTTACCTTGTGCATCGCCTCCCAGGCCTCCCTGGCCTTGACCGCCTCCGCCGTGGGGAACCCCGTCAGCTTACCTTGTGTATCGCCTCCCAGGCCTCCCTGGTCCTGACCGCCTCCGCCGTGGAGAACCCCGTCAGCCTATCTTGTGTATCGCTGCCCAGGCCTCCCTGGCCCTGACGGTCTCCGCCATGGCGAACCCCGTCAGCATACCTTGTGCATCGCCTGCCACTCCTCCCTGGCCCTGACGGCCTTCGCCGTGGAGAACCCCGTCAGCTTACCTTGTGTATCGCCTCCCAGGCCTCCCTGGTCCTGACCGCCTCCGCCGTGGAGAACCCCGTCAGCCTATCTTGTGTATCGCTGCCCAGGCCTCCCTGGCCCTGACGGTCTCCGCCATGGCGAACCCCGTCAGCATACCTTGTGCATCGCCTGCCACTCCTCCCTGGCCCTGACGGCCTTCGCCGTGGAGAACCCCGTCAGCTTACCTTGTGTATCGCCTCCCAGGCCTCCCTGGTCCTGACCGCCTCCGCCGTGGAGTACCCCGTCAGCCTACCTTGTGTATCGCTTCCCAGGCCTCCCTGGCCCTGACCGCCTCCGCCGTGGAGAACCACGTCAGCCTACCTTGTGTATCGCTTCCCAGGCCTCCCTGGCCCTGATGGCCTCCGCCATGGAGAACCCCGTCAGCATACCTTGTGCATCGCCTGCCACTCCTCCCTGGCCCTGACGGCCTCCGCCGTGGAGAACCCCGTCAGCCTACCTTGTGTATCGCCTCCCAGGCCTCCCGGGCCCTGACCGCCTCCGCCGTGGAGAACCCCGTCAATTTACACACCCCTCGGTCGTCCACTAACACGTGCTTGGCGCATATATAGTGGTGCAATACGGCGGGCTAAAACGAAAACAAGCCATCAGGATATGATACGTTAGTAATAAGTTGGTCCCCTAATAGGACACAAATATACAGGCAAGCTGACCATACGGGATGACAAACACGACACAAACCTGCATGGTTGAAAAATAACTTGATATATTCCACTGAATAACGAAATCCAGCGTTCTAATCTTTTCACGTGGTTAACATATGTAATACACGTGTCTTCTTCAACAAGATTCTCATCTGTGTATTATTCGCAAATAACTTCATATCTGGAAATTACGGTTAACGTGGGACTATGGACTTACTTATTATATGAATACGTTACGTCAAACCTTGTTTTTAGACAGCGCATGTGCTCCACTCGCGATCTCGAGCGCCATGCCCATCATGGTTTCCATGGTAACCGTTTTCTGGTAGACGCCAGCTCCGTGTCCCGTCAGATAGGTGTGAAGATCTCCCTGTGTGGCGGGTTCTAACACCAGACTGACGGACGACATGCTGGCCACGTTCTCGTACTCTTCACCGCAATCTGAACCATACATCCAATATTTGGGACTAGGACGATATAATATGGTTCTCGGGGTCTCAGAAAGAGGGCGAGGGGATGTATTTCATTCGGAAGAGATCAAGATGTTCCAGTATACAGGTCCTTACGTATGTAACGTCGTTTTTAATTTAGTTTCAATTTAGTAATAGATTAAGGATTTTGATCGTGACAACAAGAACGACCGCACGCAACAACAACGAAAAACACATCACAACAAAAAACACTACATCTTGTTCTGCATACACCCCACTCGCGATACACAATGTCCAACAACAGGTATATATATACCTGTTGTTGGACATTGTGTGCAGCGATTATTTATATACATAAGGCCCGATCATAATGCTTGTACGAGCACAATAAATACTAATATATATATCTTTATTCGTACTCGGAATACAGATGACAGTCACAGAGAACAAAAAAAGAACTAAAAGAAATTCAGAGAACAAAAAAAAGAACAAAAAGAAATTCAGAGGAACGTAAAAAAAACACACACACATAAATAGCTAATGTCTGTTAGACCAGAGACGAATCATAATATTTAGCACGCGTTGAAATTATGACAATCAGACCAGTAAAGTTGCTTTACCTGTCGCACCTCTCTGGAATCCAAGCAGTTTGACGACATTGACATGCTTCAGACTCAGCAGCACTGACATCTGACCGGCCAGGTACCGACTGTACACCTCAGAGGACGCAGCGTCTGGAAACCAACAGGTGCATGCAATGATTAAATATCCGTGGTGCACTTGACAAGCGCCTACGATGACTTAAGTAGTTACATTCGATGAGCTGATGACCAGCGTGATGGTCACTCACGTGATGCCCATGGACTAGTCAGCTCCAGCGTACACCGTGAAACTCATTCATCAAAATTAAGCTCACAATATTGTTGTATTTTTGTGTAATTAGCTGACGCTCATCACACGGGGTTTGTGTTGTACCCGCCTTTCACTCTTTTGATGACCGCGGCATGCAGAGACAGGCCGATCTGGACCTGAGCCGAATACACTTGAAACCCAGTCCCGTCACTCAGCAGGGTTTGAATTTCCACTTGGCTTGCTTCAAACTCCGTGGCTGCTCCTGTCTCTGTCGACTTGTGTTGGACCGCATCCTTGAACAATATCCCACGTCACGAGCAATATAGTTTGAGTAAAATTAAACAAATAACAAACACATTACATGCATTTTCTTTGGAACCATGCTCACCGTGTTATGTTGGTACGTAATCGATTTTGGCTAATTCTGGATGTATTATCTGCAGCGCAAAAACACCAGTCCCAGACATTACAGAAATATTGTTCTGGATAAACTTAAACGAATCTGCCTTGAGACTCACCGTCGCTGATCTGTCATTCTGATAGGCGATGTTTTCATACAATGGCGTCGCATCTGAAATATGAACAATGTGAATATCAGTCCGGTACATAAATACAACTAGCCAGACGCTTAATACATTGTTGAACACATTCACACCTGGTTGTTGGGTGATAATAGTGCATTTTAACAGGTTGTTGTCCAGCTGATCTGCATTATGGTGAAGAATCTACCCGTGGCAACATGGGGTGCCATTTACACAGCCAGCCAAATCCAGTGTTAGATTACCATTTTGTTACCAAGCAGTGTTAAGAAGCGAAATCCCCGCTCATTCTAAGCGTCGCGTTGGTTACGTCGCTCACCTCTCTTGCTGATGCGACGTTTTTCGTCACTCAACTCTTATGCTGACCGGTTGTTTATGTCACTCACCTTTCTTGCTGACGCGACGTTTACGTCACTAATCCCATTGGCTAACGCGACGTTTACGTCACTCGCCTTTCTTGCTGATGCGATGTTTTTCGTCACACACCTCTCTTGATGACGCAAAGTTTACGTCACTCACCCCTTTTGCTGACGCGAAGTTTACGTCACTCACCTCGATTGCTAACGCGACGACTACGTCACTCACCTTTCTTGCTGACGCGACGTTTACGTCACTATGCTCTCCAGCTGACGCAACGTTTACGTCACTCACCTCTCTTGCTGACGCAACGTTTACGTCACTCACCTATCTCGCTAACGCAACGGGCACGTCACTCACCTCTCCTGCTAACGCGATGTTTACGTCACTAACCTTTCTTGCTGACGCGACGTTTACGTCACTCACCTCTCTTGCTAAAGCGACGTTTACGTCACTCACCTTTGTTGCTGATGCGAAGTTCACGTCACTCGCCTTTCTTGCTGACGCGACGTTTACGTCACTAACATCTCTTGCTGACGCGATGTTTACGTCACTCACCTCTCTTGCTGACGCGACGTTTACGTCACTAACATCTCTTGCTGACGCGATGTTTACGTCACTCACCTCTCTTGCTGACGCGACGTTTACGTCACTAACATCTCTTGCTGACGCGATGTTTACGTCACTCACCTCTCTTGCTGACGCGACGTTTACGTCACTTACATCTCTTGCTGACGCGATGTTTACGTCACTCACCTCTCTTGCTGACGCGACGTTTACCTCACTAACATCTCTTGCTGACGCGATGTTTACGTCACTCACCTCTCTTGCTGACGCGAGGTTTTCGTCACTCATCTCTTTTGTTCATGCGACGTTTACGTCACTAACCTCTCTTGCTGACGCGATGTTTACGTCACTCACCTCTCTTGCTGACGCGAGGTTTTCGTCACTCACCTCTCTTGCTGACGCGACGTTTACGTCACTTACCTTTCTTGCTGCCGCGATGCCTACGTCACTCATCTCTCTTGCTGACGCGACGTTTACGTCACTTACCTTTCTTGCTGCCGCGATGCCTACGTCACTCATCTCTCTTGCTGACGCGACGTTTACGTCACTTACCTTTCTTGCTGCCGCGATGCCTACGTCACTCATCTCTCTTGCTGACGCGACGTTTACGTCACTTACCTTTCTTGCTGACGCGATGCTTACGTCGCTCATCTCTTGCTGACGCGACGTTACGTCACTTACCTTTCTTGCTGAAGCGATGTTTACGTCACTCACCTCTCTTGCTGCCGTGATGTATACGTCACTCTCCTCTCTTGCTGACGCGTTGTTTACGTCACTCGCCTCTCTTGCTGACGCGACGTTTACGTGCTGACGCGATGCCTTACGTCGCTCATCTCTTGCTGACGCGACGTTTACGTCACTCGCCTCTCTTGCTGACGCGACGTTTACGTCACTCACCTTTCTTGCTGCCGCGCTGTCTACGTCACTCGCCTCTCTTGCTGACGCGACGTTTACGTCACTCGCCTCTCTTGCTGACGCGACGTTTACGTCACTCACCTTTCTTGCTGACGCGATGTTTACGTCACTCGCCTCTCTTGCTGACGCGACGTTTACGTCACTCACCTTTCTTGCTGCCGCGCTGTCTACGTCACTCACCTCTCTTGCTGATGCAACGTTTACTACACTCACCTTTCTTGCTCCCGCGACGTTTACGTCACTCCTCTCTCCTGCTGATGCGACGTTTACGTCACATACCTATCTTGCTGACGCGATGGTTTTTGTCACTCACCTCTCTTGCTGACGCGACGTTTTCGCCGAAGCACGATGACGACAATGACGACAACGATGACGATGATGACGATGATGACAGTCGTTATCACGGCTGCGATTATCGCAGCGTTGTTCCCTGATTGTAATGTGATGTTAATTGCAGCTCAAAACAAGCGTGCACGCACCAAGTACAAAGTAGACGTCACGTGACATTTCATTTTACTAATTAGGTGTCACATGATTTTTACGGTTTCCATTTTGTGTATCATGAAAACGTAAATGACTACAGACCAACCTACAGGAAAGGGCGATAAAGGGTCACACTTCTGCGGCACATATATCACGAATAACATCAACCGTCAGGGTTGTTAGGTTGAACAGTGTTATTGCGTCATAGGTATATTAATATAAATTGTCTATAATTTAGAACCTGAAAAATAAGTTAAAACATAATAAAGCTTGCACTACGTCGATTATAAATTCAGCATTTTCTTTCGCCTTGCCGTCCGCAATAAAAGTTTCATATTTATCAAGTCAGAATGTTAAACATTATTACTGAAATGACCTACCAGGATCAAAATAACAGTTCAAGTCGTTCCATACCTGGATAGTGTTTTATTTCACTGGAGAAGACCAACTCGCCATCCTGGAATAACGTGAAAGTGAAGATGTAATTCTGGCTCCCTGGAGGTACCTCCATCGTGATCGGTTGTTGCGCTGTTGGTTGGTCGACCCTACGTTCCGTACATACACCAGGATCGTTACAGCATTTCACCTCCACTCGGTCCACTCTCTGTGTGAACTCCCAGGATATCGTGGCGATGTCATCTTCTATAGCTATCAGCAGTGAGTCCGGCACGAACTCGGGGCAGGCTGAAATAAAAGTGCAAGCAATGTCTCATACAAGTGACGATACGGTGACAGCGCCAGTTGGAATATGAAATAAAATGCTTCTTTTTATTTATTTAACGAGGTTACCGATAACAAATACACATATCAACGGCCACCTCAACATGTGGATATATTATGCCACTTTGGTACACATAAAGGCAAAGTCGCGCCAAGAAACCTCCCGTGGCAATGATATAGGCTTGGGTGAAACATGTCCCAGTTCCAGAAATCAGGGCGCGAACCCACGACCTGTTAATATGCCGCTCAGCCTGCCTACCAACTAAGACAGAGAGGCTGCGAAGATCACGTGTCAAGCTCGATTTCTATTTTTGAATTTAATTAATTGACTAATTCATTACTTATTTCTTTGTTGCTAAACATGTGATTCTCAGTCTAAACTACTTCAGCTGATACAGCTAAGACTTTGCTGAGCTCGCAATTTACGTTATGCCTATCCAAATTCGACATATATTGCATTTTCTCATATAACTGAAAGTCATAAGCAAGGGTGGGAGGGTGGGGTAAAAATATCACTTCAAATAGTAGAACGACAGAAAGATCGATAAATATGGCTGACCCGAAATGGCATTTTTATACTGTAAAGGTCATGTTTATCAGACAATCCTTCTAGAGTATGTATCTTATAAGAGCCAATAACTAATATATGATGAAAACAATCGGCGTGCAATAGAGTTACGTTAAACTTAATCATACAACACTTTTCACATGTAAAACGTAAGCTCTTCAATAGAAATTATATATTTAGGTCATTAATCGCATAGATATCAATATGTAATGTGCAATAAATAAAAGACATGTTATTAGGGCTCGTTTGATTTTGATCTTTTGTATCTTGTGCACTAAGCCATCAAAAGGTGGGCATTGCCGCCGTGTTTTGCCCTATAACTTGAAGATACACTGGGCGCATTTCTTCGGTAACCCGGGTGTATCCCTTCGGTGGACCGAATACGCACATTACGCAACGCCGGTTCACCGCCCGACACTTCTTTCACCCGGGTATGGGTGCGGGCATCAATTCGTATGCCGATGTGCCCCGTTCAAAACAGCACGGGACATTCGGGAGAATATGGCGGCTGATTAAAAGGTGATGAGAGTCGGTTGGCTCCAGTGCCCCTACGTGCACCGGATGTGAACGGTGTGTTCATTTCATTGGAATAGGTATATCCCCATCGGCACACTCGGAAGTTCTTTGTCACGTTGAGCGGGACCGGGGCGGGATACCGAACCTGGCCCAAAAAAATGCGCCCAGTTTATCATGTAAATACTTCTGAGCTGGTCCTCACAAGTCCAGAACGTTTCAACAAAATTGTTTGAACGTCGTGACATAACATGATTAACAAGATTAACCCTAAGGTTTGAACACGCTAATATGATGGGTGGACTGGACCCAGGAACCTTCCGGGATAATTATCTGGGTTTGTGTGCTCCATATGTAGATATCGGAACACATCGTTTCTACCTGATTCCTATAGTAAGACGCGATGGGCTGTTTACAACGAAGTACATGTATTGCTCTTTTCGAATGTTTGAACACGATTCGACGTAAGAGACGGGTGACGAATGAACATGGCGGATAAATTCAAATGATAGGATAGTTTCGCCATTTGTAGTTAAAAGATATACTGGAATTGACAAGAATTAGGAGTGTGTGGACAAAGTTCTAAGGTGAGTTCTAAGCCTACGATCCCAACGGATTGCCTTACCGGTGGTTTCGGTAGTAAGCGATGTATCTTTAGTGTGACCCTCGTCATTCTGCGCAAACAACTTGAATTCGTAGACAGTTTGTTCCTTTAAGTTGTTGTTCACTTTATGGCTGATGACGCCCTGTTCAGAGTCCTCCACGGTCTGAGTCCCCAATACCTCCGCATCAGGCCTCCTGTAGCTGAGGTGGAAGGTCTGCACGGAGCCGCCATTGAACCCAGCCTCCCATTGTAACGTCACACTGACACACGTGACATCACGCACTTTAAACTCCTCAGGTGATTCTGGTGGACCTGGAACATGGAAACCATTATGGCGTCATCTACTGTACTATATTACATATGACGATCATGCCGTCACTTACTGCACTATTTAAAATATATGTCTATTATGACGTCACCTACTGCATTATACAATGTATGACGACCATGACGCCACCTACAGCACTATATTGTATATACATAACATAGGGAGACGTATATTCTAGTTAGATAATTTCCCGTGGCCGTATGGTCACATGATGACCGACTTTCTTCTAGCGTGGGGTTGAAAATTAGGGATATTCAATTACATATCAAGGGGATGCGACCAATTGGTGGGTAACCTTCACTAGATAAAAGGAGGCATACATATGTGCAGGCAGATGATCCCACAGACGGCAGTGAAAGGGTTTTCTACTGCGTATGATTAAGGGTTCATTATTGCAAACATTTGGAAAATAAGATATCGAATGCTTTTTCTCATCTATTTTCTCATATTTTTTCGCCAGTAGCAATTTGCAGTGTAGCTGACCATGTCATGGGCCACTGTGATGACATGGTCATCACAGACCATGTCATGCGCCACTGTGATGACATGGTCATCACAGACCATGCCATGCGCCACTGTGATGACATGGTCATCACAGACCATGCCATGCGCCACTGTACAACGGATTAAGGCGTTAGACAGCGCCTCGGTGTATCACGCTAACACATAATCAATGATTAAACCGACAGAACCAGTTAACACAATCAGAGGATAAAACGCATAAGCCACACCTGCATGGTCGATGCTGACATACAAAGCCCGTTTCAAAGATCAAACTAGATTGCCAATATGGCAGGCATGGAAACTGTTTCGCACGGTTAGACATCAAAGAATGGTGATTTTTTATTCTAGTGCGAAAAACTACTTTCCAAACCATGGCAGAAATACTAAATAAACAGGCCTACAATACAAAGATGTTGATTCAACTCCCATGATTTGCAGCAAACCCAGCTAACTATCGGCACTTGATAGTCCGCCGGGGCTAATGTCCGCCGGGGCTGATGTCCACCGGGGCTTATGTCCGCCGGGGCTGATATCCACCGGGGCCTATGTCCGCCGGGGTTTATGTCCACCGGGGTTTATGTTCACCGGGGCTGATGTCCACCGGGGCTGATGTCCACCGGGGCTTATGTCCGTGCACCAGTCTGCTTACCAGCTGAGCTAGAGGGGTTCCCCAAGTGGCCCACAACATGTGTGGTGGGGTCCAGGGTGTTGGGAGTGGAAGGGGGCAGGGGGGGGGGGTAGGCTTAATAGTTTGGGTTTATGGTTTCAAGGCCCATGGTATGGGTGAGAATAGAGGGCGTGGGGGAGGACTTAGGGTGTGTCTGGGGATCTGGTCCTGGTTGTGGTTTAAGAGTGGTGGCGGGGGGTGGGGGTGGGGGTGGAGAGCGAGATTGTGACACTTAACGCTACTGTGTGTTTAGTTACTGGAGATGTAATAGTATGCGGACATATTATTACTCCCTTCCTGGGGAAGGTAAGCTATGTAACCTAATTAATGACCCCAGGGTGATGCCAGCGCTCTCTAACCGAGATTTTTAGTTTAATTCTTACCACCATTTTCCATGGGTTAAATCGGGCGCAACTTCAAGATAAAATAAGATGAGAGATGTTGAAAAAAAAAGTGACATTAACATACACTTCAGGCGGGAAACTAGGGAGTTAGTTTATTAGTTAGTTTATATGTTTCGCACTTAAGAAGAGTGGAATGGGCTAGCCACTCGGCCACCAGGGAGCACCGCCTCTGGTGGTCTGTAATACTCTGTATGGCTTGGACTCCGGGGTGGGCGAAGGGTTACGTGGGAGAAAGAAATGAAATGTTGGTGTTTTAGGCCGCGTTTGTACCCACAAGGGCTACACTGGACAAGGCCCCTCCAGGGACGGTGCAAGGTCAAAGGATGAAAGGTGCTGCAGATTAGGTCTCCGGGCCCGGGTTCGAACCCAGCACCTGCTGAGCTGCGGTCTAGTGACTAGGCCCAGGTAACATTGAAAGCGAATGTACAATACGCGAGCCATTCGAATTGGTGAATGACGGATAAACGGATCGTTGTTTTGGATCATTATTGTGCACACATGAGCTAAGCCTAAAGCTATGGAACCTCCGTGGGACAATGAGATGAAAGGGGCAAACAACGAAGGGTTCGGCGTTTTAGGCCAGCTTTATGCACCCATGTGTTTACACCGTGCCAAGTAACTTCGCGAGTTAATAGTGGAGATTAAGGAGACATACGATACGTAAGAACATGTGACATTGTTTAAGACCTGACCATTCTTTTGTTGTAATTAACTTTTGAATGGATTTTTTAACTTTATGTATTTTGTGAGGTTATCAACAGCGCATACACAAGTGAATGAGCACCTGGTACGAGATATTAAACAACTGCTAACTGAACGGGTCAACTAATTTAAATAAAGAACTAAATCATACGGCATAACAAGTGGTTCCATCAACAAATGTTAATTTACGACTGCAACAAGAATAGAGAGAGAAAAAGAACCGAGAGCAGGACTTCTGGACCACGATATTACAAACAAACAACCCACACTTGATTCACTTCTCTATTTCCCATACTGAGTATCGAATAGTGATATACGGGTGTGACGCAATTTCTAAGACAGATGGAGGCGGCTTTGTTAGATTAGACTTACCTGTCTTTTCCAGTTGCAGTTGAATGTCCAGCGGTTGACCCTTGTTATTAGTCACCGTGACGTCATAGTCTCCATAGTGATGTGGCTGCACACTCGCAATCGTCAAGTTCCCAGGGTTACCGCTGGGGCTCAGCGCGACGCCATTGACATTGTTATCGTGGGTAGATCCGTTTTCTGTTGTCAGCGTGTAGGTCCAGCTCTCCGGGGCGGGGTTCGCTATCACATACACCTCGAAGGTAACAGGCTCCCCGAGACGAACACCATGTCTGTCGTTCAGTTGCCTTGCGGAATCCAATCGTGGAGGACCTGGGTTAAACCAAGGAAAGCAAACAAACATTCTAATGAGCAATCACAATATTTATAAATTGGTGCTTTATGCGGTTTTGTGCCCACAAGGGCTACACTGGGCCAAGGAACCTTCCGGGACGATGAAGGATGAATGGACGGATGAAAACTTGAAACAAACTATGCCAGCCAAGCAGAGCACACTCGATTGTAGCAGAACGCCACACCCACTAAGCCACAGGGTGAACCCACTCAGACATTTGCACAGGTGGGGTCGGAACCACCCACCCGCTTGTACTGACACAACCAAGTACACTCGACTGTAGCCAAACACGCTGCCCACTAGGCCACGGGGTGAGCCCATGCAGAAATCCACTCACAGAAGACGTTGAGCTCCCTCTGGTCGCTTGCCTCCGGCGTGAGGCCGTTGTCTGCCGTACACCTGATGGTGCCGGAGTCCAGACAGTCGGCAGGGTCCAGGGTGAGATAGTGCTGTTGCTCTCCACCGCTCAGCGCCCCGCGTGGAATACCGGAGCCGGTCATGTTTGTCCACGTGACTTGGGAGGGCGGTCTGCTGTCGACCTGACACAGGATGTCCACTGTGTCACCTCGTGATCCGTCCTGAGGGTCGATCGTCATGGTGACGGTGGGTGCATCTGAACATAAACAGCGCGCATGATTCAGGCTTGATCTAACACAGCTAGTACCTTTGACGTAACAAGCCGACTAGCGGTGTGAAAAGAAACGTCAAAGATTTAAGCGGGACGCAATCGGTTCAGAAATATCATCAAGCAAAAAAAAAAGGAGACTATTACAAACAATATGCGAACCCGCATAAATTAATCTTCAGATTAGTCTTAGAATCATCGACTAGGATTGAGGATTTGTTTTCAAAATGTGATAACCGCTGGAAGGACCACGTTTAAAAAAAAACAGGTTGTTGCTATTGGTAACTACAAAACTAAAAACGTAAAACGAATTCCGCTATCGGGAATTGAAAGCGCAACCTTTGAACGCAGAATCGAAAGTTTATGTTCTACCGACCGAGCTACCCGGGGTCCATAGCGACTGGAGGCTGGAGGTTAAATGCGGCTAGTTCTCAACTCACGAACAAGCGGCCCAGCGGTTTACTTGTGTAAATGTTGTTGTAATAGTAACTTTAAATTAATTTACAACATATCTATCGAACAATTAATGACACTATATCTACGATTGATTTACTTTACCTTCACTTTTTATGTCATCGTACATTTTTATGTACGAATGTTTTATTGGTGCATTGTAAACCATACCTGAAACACAATAAATGTAGCTCATTTGGTATGGAGCCCGGGTAGCTCAGTCCTTATAAAGCCCAGGTAGCTAAGTCAGTATGGAGCCCGGGTAGCTCAGTCGGTATGTAGCCCGGGTAGCTCAGTCGGTATAAAGCCCGGCTAGCTCAGTCGGTATAAAGCCCGGCTAGCTCAGTCGGTATGGAGCCCGGGTAGCTCAAACGGTATGGATCCCGGGTAGCGCAGTCGGTATGAATCCCGGCTAGCTCAGTCGGTATGGAGCCCGGGTAGCTCAAACGGTATGGATCCCGGGTAGCTCAGTCGGTATGAATCCCGGGTAGTTTAGTCGGTATGGATCCCGGGTAGCTCAGTCGGTATGAATCCCGGGTAGTTCAGTCGGTATGGAGCCCGGGTAGCTCAGTCAGTATGGAGCCCGGGTAGTTCAGTCGGTATGGAGCCCGGGTAGTTCAGTCCGTATGAAGCCCGGGTAGCTCAGTCCGTATAAAGCCCGGAAAGCTCAGTCAGTATAGAGCCCGGGTAGCTCAGTCGGTATGGGGCTCGGGTAGCTCAGTCGGTATGAAGCCCGGGTAGCTCAGTCGGTATGGAACTCGGGTAGCTCTGTCGGTATGAAGCTCGGGCAGCTCAGTCTACATGAAGCCCGGGTAGCTCAGTCTGCATAAAGCCCGGGTAGCTCAGTCGGTATGCAGCCCGGGTAGCTCAGTCAGTATGGAGCCCGGGTAGCTCAGTCCGTATGAAGCCCGGGTAGCTCAGTCCATATAAAGCCCGGGTAGCTTAGTCCATATCAAGCCCGGGTAGCTCAGTCGGTATGGAGCCCGGGTAGCTCAGTCAGTATGGAGCCCGGGTAGCTCAGTCCGTATGAAGCCCGGGTAGCTCAGTCCATATAAAGCCCGGGTAGCTTAGTCCATATCAAGCCCGGGTAGCTCAGTCGGTATGGAGCCCGGGTAGCTCAGTCCGTATGAAGCCCGGGTAGCTCAGTCCATATAAAGCCCGGGTAGCTCAGTCGGTTTGGAGCCCGGGTAGCTCAGTTGGTATGCAGCCAGGGTAGCTCAGTCAGTATGGATCCCGGGTAGCTCAGTCAGTATGGATCCAGGGTAGCTCAGCTGGTATGAAGCTCGAGTAGTTCAGTCAGTATGTTGCAGCATAGTTAACGTGTAACTCACACTCAATATTTACTACAACATTTGATTCCGTTTTCGGTCATGTGGCGTGCTGTCAGTACTCACAGTTGACGGTGACATTCACAGTCTGGGTCACTGACCCTACTCCGTTGCTGGCCCGCAGTGAATACGTCCCGTGCTTGTCTCGCCTGATACTGTCAATCTGGAGACGTCCCGACGTGTCCTGTGTCAGCGAGTCGCCGTTCAGCGTCCAGCTGTACCAACAGGAAGGGTTGCAGAGCGCGCGTCCCTCCAGCACGAGACGCTCGCCCTCCACAATCGTCACCGGGGAGCTGGGAGTCACCGTCAGACTGTACGGGGCGTCTGGAAACCACAAGAGAAAGGCCAGAGGGGACGGTTAGCATAGAGCGCTTCAAAACATTTTATGAGATAAAACACGAATGAATTCATACATTTTAATTTAACTAGTAATCAATATAAGCCATAATAACGTCCTCTCATCGTGGTCCGTCATCGGTTGGCTGGTTGATCCGAGAAGGAACGGGGTTCATGTCAGATCGTGACGCGTGAACGAGGAGGGTGCAGCGGTAGAATGGAGCGTACCCTTAACTCCGCTTCTACTCCAGCCCCATCCCCATCTACTATTTTAACCTTAAATCTCCCCCTTCATCCCTATTCCCACCCTCCACTTCAGGTCACTCTATCATCTACTCCTAATTTCTACTTCAATCCCCCTCCCGATTATTCCATTGCCCTGCCACCCTCTAGTACAACCTCTAATTCATCTCCATTCAGTGTCTATTCTACTAACTGGCAGTTTAGATTCCAGGGAAACCGTAACGTCTAAACCAATAAAGTGCTTGCCTTGTAAAGTTAATGGTGACTTCTATAACGTATGTCTATAGTCAACATTTCAATTAAGATTCCTTCTTTCTCATGAGGTTCCAATCAGGTACTGTGTTATTTATTCAATGGACATGGCATAGGAAACATAATAATCCACGCGAATAGTAGTATACTCTACATGTATTAAGGCACCTGCACGGGCGTGAACATTGGCACAGGTGTGGGGGGTGGGGGGCGATGGGGGGGGTGATTTAGGCCATCTTTGTGCACACAATGGCTTAGCAAACTGTGGGAAGGGGGGGGGGGGGTGAGGGGCAGCCTGGACAATGACATGAAGATGCAACAAGAATGTGAGAGTATCGAACCCCACCCGGGTCTGCAGGTCAAACCGACACCAACTGAGCTATGGTGGCGTCTCGAGGATGTGGTGCATACATCATCCCGCCGAGGAGAGGCTTCTACCAGGGTGGTCCGCGGGATGTGTGCATACGTCTTCTCGCCGAGGAGAGGCTTCTACCGGTGTGGTCCGGGGGATGTGGTGCATACGTCATCCCGCCGAGGAGAGGCTTCTACCAGGGTGATTCCAGGGGATGTGTGCATACGTCATCCCGCCGAGGAGAGGCTTCTACCAGTGTGGTCCGCGGGATGTGTGCATATGTCTTCTCGCCGAGGAGAGGCTTCTACCGGGGTGGTCCGGGGGATGTGTGCATACGTCATCCCGCCGAGGAGAGGCTTCTACCAGTGTGGTCCGCGGGATGTGTGCATACGTCATCTCGCCGAGGAGAGGCTTCTACCGGTGTGGTCCGAGGGATCTGTGCATACGACATCCCGCCGAGGAAAGGCTTCTATCGGGGTGGTCCGCGGGATGTGTGCATACGTCCTCACGCCGAGGAGAGGCTTCTACCGGTGTGGTCCGAGGGATCTGTGCATACGTCATCCCGCCGAGGAAAGGCTTCTATCGGGGTGGTCCGGGGGATGTCTGCATACGTCATCTCGCCGAGGAGAGGCTTCTAGCGGGGTGGTCCGGGGGATGTGTGCATACGTCATCCCGCCGAAGAGAGGCTTCTACCAGTGTGGTCCGGGGGATGTGTGCATACGTCATCCCGCCGAGGAGAGGCTTCTAGCGGGGTGGTCCGGGGGATGTGTGCATACGTCATCCCGCCGAGGAGAGGCTTCTACCAGTGTGGTCCGGGGGATGTGTGCATACGTCATCCCGCCGAGAGAGGCTTCTAGCGGGGTGGTCCGGGGGATGTGTGTATACGTCATCCCGCCTAAGAGAGGCTTCTAGCGGTGTGGTCCGGGGGATGTGTGCATACGGCATCCCGCTGAGGAGAGGCTTCTACCAGTGTGGTCCGGGGGATATGTGCATACGTCATCCCGCCGAGGAGAGGCTTCTAGCGATGTGGTCCGGGGGATGTGCGCATACGTCATCCCGCCGAAGAGAGGCTTCTAGCGGGGTGGTCCGGGGGATGTGTGCATACGTCATCCCGCCGAGGAAAGGCTTCTACCAGGGTGGTCCGGGGGATGTGTGCATACGGCATCCCGCCGAGGAGAGGCTTCTACCAGGGTGGTACGGGGGATGTGTGCATACGTCACCCCGCCGAAGAGAGGCTTCTAGCGGTGTGGTCCGGGGGATGTGTGCATACGCCATCCCGCCGAGGAGAGGCTTCTAGCGGTGTGGTCTGGGGGATGTGTGCAGACGTCATCCCGCCGAGGAGAGGCTTCTACCGGTGTGGTCTGGGGGATGTGTGCATACGTCATCCCGCCGAGGAGAGGCTTCTAGCGGTGTGGTCCGGGGGATGTGTGCATACGTCATCCCGCCGAGGAGAGGCTTCTACCAGGGTGGTCCGGGGGATGTGTGCATACGTCATCCGCAGAGGAGAGGCTTCTACCAGGGTGGTCCGGGGGATGTGTGCATACGTCATCCCGCCGAGGAGAGGCTTCTACCAGTGTGGTCCGGGGGATGTGTGCATACGTCATCCCGCCGAGGAGAGGCTTCTAGCGGTGTGGTCCGGGGGATGTGTGCATACGTCATCCCGCCGAGGAGAGGCTTCTACCAGTGTGGTCCGGGGGATGTGTGCATACGTCATCCCGCCGAGGAGAGGCTTCTACCAGTGTGGTCCGGGGGATGTGTGCATACGTCATCCCGCCGAGGTGAGGCTTCTAGCGGTGTGGTCTGGGGGATGTCTGCATACGTCATCCCGCCGAAGAGAGGCTTCTAGCGGGGTGGTCCGGGGGATGTGTGCATACGTCATCCCGCCGAGGAAAGGCTTCTACTAGGGTGGTCCGGGGGATGTGTGCATACGTCATCCCGCCGAGGAGAGGCTTCTACCAGGGTGGTCCGGGGGATGTGTGCAGACGTCATCCCGCCGAGGAGAGGCTTCTACCGGGGTGGTCCGGGGGATGTGTGCAGACGTCATCCCGCCGAGGAGAGGCTTCTAGCGGTGTGGTCCGGGGGATGTGTGCATACGTCACTCCGCCGAAGAGAGGCTTCTAGCGGTGTGGTCTGGGGGATGTGTGCATACGTCATTCCGCCGAGGTGAGGCTTCTAGCGGTGTGGTCCGGGGGATGTGTGCATATGTCATTCCGCCGAGGAGAGGCTTCTAGCGGTGTGGTCCGGGGGATGCGTGCGTACGTCATCCCGCCGAGGAGAGGCTTATAGCGGTGTGGTCCGGGGGATGTGTGCATACGTCATCCCGCCGAGGAGAGGCTTCTAGCGGTGTGGCCCGGGGGATGTGTGCATACGTCATCCTGCCGAGGAGAGACTTCTGCCGGGGTGGTCCGGGGGATGTGTGCATACGTCATCCCGCCGAGGAGAGGCTTCTACCAGTGTGGTCCGGGGGATGTGTGCATAAGTCATCCCGCCGAGGAGAGGCTTCTACCAGTGTGGTCCGGGGGATGTGTGCATACGTCATCCCGCCGAGGTGAGGCTTCTAGCGGTGTGGTCCGGGGGATGTGTGCATACGTCATCCCGCCGAAGAGAGGCTTCTAGCGGGGTGGTCTGGGGGATGTGTGCATACGTCATCCCGCCGAGGAGAGGCTTCTAGCGGTGTGGTCCCGGGGATGTGTGCATACGTCATTCCGCCGAGGAGAGGCTTCTAGCGGTGTGGTCCGGGGGATGTGTGCGTACGTCATCCCGCCGTGGAGAGGCTTCTACCGGTGTGGTCCGGGGGATGTGTGCATACGTCATCCCGCCAAGGACAGGCTTATAGCGGTGTGGTCCGGGGGATGTGTGCATACGTCATCCCGCCGAGGAGAGGCTTCTAGCGGTGTGGTCCGGGGGATGTGTGCATACGTCATCCCGCCTAGGAGCGGCTTCTAGCTGTGTGGTCCGGGGGATGTGTGCATACGTCATCCTGCCGAGGAGAGACTTCTGCCGGGGTGGTCCGGGGGATGTGTGCATACGTCATCCCGCCGAGGAGAGGCTTCTACCAGTGTGGTCCGGGGGATGTGTGCATAAGTCATCCCGCCGAGGAGAGGCTTCTACCAGTGTGGTCCGGGGGATGTGTGCATACGTCATCCCGCCGAGGTGAGGCTTCTAGCGGTGTGGTCCGGGGGATGTGTGCATACGTCATCCCGCCGAAGAGAGGCTTCTAGCGGGGTGGTCCGGGGGATGTGTGCATACGTCATCCCGCCGAGGAAAGGCTTCTACTAGGGTGGTCCGGGGGATGTGTGCATACGTCATCCCGCCGAGGAGAGGCTTCTACCAGGGTGGTACGGGGGATGTGTGCATACGTCATCCTGCCGAGGAGAGACTTCTGCCGGGGTGGTCCGGGGCATGTGTGCATACGTCATCCCGCCGAGGAGAGGCTTCTAGCGGTGTGGTCCGGGGGATGTGTGCATACGTCATCCCGCCGAGGAGAGGCTTCTAGCGGTGTGGTCCGGGGCATGTGTGCATACGTCATCCCGCCGAGGAGAGGCTTCTAGCGGTGTGGTCCGGGGGATGTGTGCATACGTCATCCCGTCGAGGAGAGGCTTCTACCAGGGTGGTCCGGGGGATGTGTGCATACGTCATCCCGCCGAGGAGAGGCTTCTAGCGGTGTGGTCCGGGGGATGTGTGCATACGTCATCCCGCCGAGGAGAGGCTTCTAGCGGTGTGGTCCGGGGCATGTGTGCATACGTCATCCCGCCGAGGAGAGGCTTCTACCGGGGTGGTCCGGGGAATGTGTGCAGACGTCATCCCGCCGAGGAGAGGCTTCTAGCGGTGTGGTCCGGGGGATGTGGGCATACGTCATCCCGCCGTGGAGAGGCTTCTACCGGTGTGGTCCGGGGGATGTGTGCAGACGTCATCCCGCCGAGGAGAGGCTTCAACCAGTGTGGTCCGGGGGATGTGTGCAGACGTCATCCCGCCGAGGAGAGGCTTCTACCAGTGTGGTCCGGGGGATGTGTGCAGACGTCATCCCGCCGAGGAGAGGCTTCTAGCGGTGTGGTCCGGGGGATGTGTGCAGACGTCATCCCGCCGAGGAGAGGCTTCTACCAGTGTGGTCCGGGGGATATGTGCAGACGTCATCCCGCCGAGGAGAGGCTTCTAGCGGTGTGGTGCGGGGGATGTGTGCAGACGTCATCCCGCCAAGGAGAGGCTTCTACCGGTGTGGTCCGGGGGATGTGTGCATACGTCATCCCGCCGAGGAGAGGCTTCTAGCGGTGTGGTCCGGGGGATGTGTGCAGACGTCATCCCGCCGAGGAGAGGCTTCTAGCGGTGTGGTCCGGGGGATGTGTGCAGACGTCATCCCGCCGAGGAGAGGCTTCTAGCGGTGTGGTCCGGTGGATGTGTGCATACGTCATCCCGCCGAGGAGAGGCTTCTAGCGGTGTGGTCCGGGGGATGTGTGCAGACGTCATCCCGCCGAGGAGAGGCTTCTAGCGGTGTGGTCCGGGGGATGTGTGCAGACGTCATCCCGCCGAGGAGAGGCTTCTAGCGGGGTGGTCCGGGGGATGTGTGCATACATCATCCCGCCGAGGAGAGGCTTCTACCAGGGTGGTCCGGGGGATGTGTGCATACGTCATCCCGCCGAGGAGAGGCTTCTACCGGGGTGGTCCGGGGGATGTGTGCAGACGTCATCCCGCCGAGGAGAGGCCTCTAGCGGTGTGGTCCGGGGGATGTGTGCAGACGTCATCCCGCCGAGGAGAGGCTTCTAGCGGGGTGGTCCGGGGGATGTGTGCATACGTCATCCCGCCGAGGAGAGGCTTCTACCAGGGTGGTCCGGGGGATGTGTGCAGACGTCATCCCGCCGAGGAGAGGCTTCTAGCGGGGTGGTCCGGGGGATGTGTGCAGACGTCATCCCGCCGAGGAGAGGCTTCTAGCGGGGTGGTCCGGGGGATGTGTGCATACGTCATCCCGCCGAGGAGAGGCTTCTACCAGGGTGGTCCGGGGGATGTGTGCATACGTCATCCCGCCGAGGAGAGGCTTCTACCGGGGTGGTCCGGGGGATGTGTGCAGACGTCATCCCGCCGATGAGAGGCTTCTACCGGGGTGGTCCGGGGGATGTGTGCATACGTCATCCCGCCGTGGAGAGTCTTCTAGCGGGGTGGTCCGGGGGATGTGTGCATACGTCATCCCGCCGAGGAGAGGCTTCTAGCGGGGTGGTCCGGGGGATGTGTGCATACGTCATCCCGCCGAGGAGAGGCTTCTAGCGGGGTGGTCCGGGGGATGTGTGCATACGTCATTCCACCGTGGAGAGGCTTCTAGCGGGGTGGTCCGGGGGATGTGTGCATACGTCATCCCGCCGAGGAGAGGCTTCTAGCGGGGTGGTCCGGGGGATGTGTGTATACGTCATCCCGCCGTGGAGAGGCTTCTACCAGGGTGGTCCGGGGGATGTGTGTATACGTCATCCCGCCGAGGAGAGGCTTCTAGCGGGGTGGTCCGGGGGATGTGTGCATACGTCATCCCGCCGAGGAGAGGCTTCTACCGGTGTGGTCCGGGGGATGTGTGCATACGTCATCCCGCCGAGGAGAGGCTTCTAGCGGTGTGGTCCGGGGGATGTGTGTATACGTCATCCCGCCGAGGAGAGGCTTCTAGCGGTGTGGTCCGGGGGATGTGTGTATACGTCATCCCGCCGAGAAGAGGCTTCTAGCGGTGTGGTCCGGGGGATGTGTGCAGACGTCATCCCGCCGAGAAGAGGCTTCTAGCAGTGTGGTCCGGGGGATGTGTGCATACGTCATCCCGCCGAGGAGAGGCTTCTACCAGGGTGGTCCGGGGGATGTGTGCATATGTCATACCGCCGAGGAGAGGCTTCTACCAGGGTGGTCCGGGGGATGTGTGCATACGTCATCCCGCCGAGGAGAGGCTTCTACCAGGGTGGTCCGGGGGATGTGTGCATATGTCATCCCGCCGAGGAGAGGCTTCTACCAGGGTGGTCCGGGGGATGTGTGCATACGTCATCCCGCCGAGGAGAGGCTTCTACCGGTGTGGTCCGGGGGATGTGTGCATACGTCATCCCGCCGAGGAGAGGCTTCTAGCGGGGTGGTCCGGGGGATGTGTGCATACGTCATCCCGCCGAGAAAAGGCTTCTAGCGGTGTGGTCCGGGGGATGTGTCCATACGTCATCCCGCCGAAGAGAGGCTTCTAGCGGTGTGGTCCGGGGGATGTGTGCATACGTCATCCCGCCGAGGAGAGGCTTCTAGCGGTGTGGTCCGGGGGATGTGTGTATACGTCATCCCGCCGAGAAGAGGCTTCTAGCGGTGTGGTCCGGGGGATGTGTGCAGACGTCATCCCGCCGAGAAGAGGCTTCTAGCAGTGTGGTCCGGGGGATGTGTGCATACGTCATCCCGCCGAGGAGAGGCTTCTACCAGGGTGGTCCGGGGGATGTGTGGATATGTCATCCCGCCGAGGAGAGGCTTCTACCAGGGTGGTCCGGGGGATGTGTGCATACGTCATCCCGCCGAGGAGAGGCTTCTACCGGGGTGGTCCGGGGGATGTGTGCATACGTCATCCCGCCGAGGAGAGGCTTCTACCAGGGTGGTCCGGGGGATGTGTGCATACGTCATCCCGCCGAGGAGAGGCTTCTACCGGGGTGGTCCGGGGGATGTGTGCATACGTCATCTCGCCGAGGAGAGGCTTCTACCAGGGTGGTCCGGGGGATGTGTGCATACGTCATCCCGCCGAGGAGAGGCTTCTACCGGGGTGGTCCGGGGGATGTGTCCATACGTCATCCCGCCGAGGAGAGGCTTCTAGCGGGGTGGTCCGGGGGATGTGTGCATACGTCATACCGCCGAGGAGAGGCTTCTACCGGTGTGGTCCGGGGGATGTGTGCATACGTCATCCCGCCGAGGAGAGGCTTCTAATGTGTGGTCCGGGGGATGTGTGCATACGTCATCCCGCCGAGGAGAGGCTTCTACCAGGGTGGTCCGGGGGATGTGTGCATACGTCATCCCGCCGAGGAGAGGCTTCTACCGGGGTGGTCCGGGGGATGTGTGCATACGTCATCCCGCCGAGGAGAGGCTTCTACCGGTGTGGTCCGGGGGATGTGTGCATACGTCATCCCGCCGAGGAGAGGCTTCTACCGGTGTGGTCCGGGGGATGTGTGCATACGTCATCCCGCCGAGGAGAGGCTTCTACCGGTGTGGTCCGGGGGATGTGTGCATACGTCATCCCGCCGAGGAGAGGCTTCTAGCGGTGTGGTCCGGGGGATGTGTGCATACGTCATCCCGCCGAGGAGAGGCTTCTAGCGGTGTGGTCCGGGGGATGTGTGCATACGTCATCCCGCCGAGGAGAGGCTTCTACCGGTGTGGTCCGGGGGATGTGTGCATACGTCATCCCGCCGAGGAGAGGCTTCTACCAGGGTGGTCCGGGGGATGTGTGCATACGTCATCCCGCCGAGGAGAGGCTTCTACCAGGGTGGTCCGGGGGATGTGTGCATACGTCATCCCGCCGAGGAGAGGCTTCTAGCGGTGTGGTCCGGGGGATGTGTGCATACGTCATCCCGCCGAGGAGAGGCTTCTACCAGGGTGGTCCGGGGGATGTGTGCATACGTCATCCCGCCGAGGAGAGGCTTCTACCGGTGTGGTCCGGGGGATGTGTGCATACGTCATCCCGCCGAGGAGAGGCTTCTACCGGGGTGGTCCGGGGGATGTGTGCATACGTCATCCCGCCGAGGAGAGGCTTCTAGCGGGGTGGTCCGGGGGATGTGTGCATACGTCATTCCGCCGAGGAGAGGCTTCTAGCGGTGTGGTCCGGGGGATGTGTGCATACGTCATCCCGCCGAGGAGAGGCTTCTACCAGGGTGGTCCGGGGGATGTGTGCAGACGTCATCCCGCCGAGAAAAGGCTTCTAGCAGTGTGGTCCGGGGGATGTGTGCATACGTCATCCCGCCGAGGAGAGGCTTCTACCAGGGTGGTCCGGGGGATGTGTGCATATGTCATCCCGCCGAGGAGAGGCTTCTACCAGGGTGGTCCGGGGGATGTGTGCATATGTCATCCCGCCGAGGAGAGGCTTCTACCAGGGTGGTCCGGGGGATGTGTGCATACGTCATCCCGCCGTGGAGAGGCTTCTACCAGGGTGGTCCGGGGGATGTGTGTATACGTCATCCCGCCGAGGAGAGGCTTCTACCAGGGTGGTCCGGGGGATGTGTGCATACGTCATCCCGCCGAGGAGAGGCTTCTACCGGGGTGGTCCGAGGGATGTGTGCATACGTCATCCCGCCGACGAGAGGCTTCTACCAGGGTGGTCCGGGGGATGTGTGCATACGTCATCCCGCCGAGGAGAGGCTTCTACCAGGGTGGTGAGGGGGATGTGTGCATACGTCATCCCGCCGAGGAGAGGCTTCTAGCGGGGTGGTCCGGGGGATGTGTGCATACGTCATCCCGCCGAGGAGAGGCTTCTACCAGGGTGGTCCGGGGGATGTGTGCATACGTCATCCCGCCGAGGAGAGGCTTCTAGCGGGGTGGTCCGGGGGATGTGTGCATACGTCATCCCGCCGAGGAGAGGCTTCTAGCGGTGTGGTCCGGGGGATGTGTGCATACGTCATCCCGCCGTGGAGAGGCTTCTACCAGGGTGGTCCGGGGGATGTGTGTATACGTCATCCCGCCGAGGAGAGGCTTCTACCAGGGTGGTCCGGGGGATGTGTGCATACGTCATCCCGCCGAGGAGAGGCTTCTAGCGGTGTGGTCCGGGGGATGTGTGCATACGTCATCCCGCCGAGGAGAGGCTTCTACCGGTGTGGTCCGGGGGATGTGTGCAGACGTCCTCCCGCCGAGGAGAGGCTTCTAGCGGTGTGGTCCGGGGGATGTGTGCATACGTCATCCCGCCGAGAAAGGGCTTCTACCGGGGTGTTCCGGGGGATGTGTGCATACGTCATCCCGCCGAGGAGAGGCTTCTAGCGGTGTGGTCCGGGGGATGTGTGCATACGTCATCCCGCCGAGGAGAGTCTTCTACCAGGGTGTTCCGGGGGATGTGTGCATACGTCATCCCGCCGAGGAGAGGCTTCTAGCGGTGTGGTCCGGGGGATGTGTGCATACGTCATCCCGCCGAGGAGAGTCTTCTACCAGGGTGTTCCGGGGGATGTGTGCATACGTCATCCCGCCGAGGAGAGGCTTCTAGCGGTGTGGCCCGGGGGATGTGTGCATACGTCATCCCGCCGAGGAGAGTCTTCTACCAGGGTGGTCCGGGGGATGTGTGCATACGTCATCCCGCCGAGGAGAGGCTTCTACCAGGGTGGTCCGGGGGATGTGTGCATACGTCATCCCGCCGAGGAGAGGCTTCTACCAGGGTGGTCCGGGGGATGTGTGCATACGTCATCCCGCCGAGGAGAGTCTTCTACCAGGGTGTTCCGGGGGATGTGTGCATACGTCATCCCGCCGAGGAGAGGCTTCTAGCGGTGTGGTCCGGGGGATGTGTGCATACGTCATCCCGCCGAGGAGAGTCTTCTACCAGGGTGGTCCGGGGGATGTGGGCATACGTCATCCCGACGAGGAGAGGCTTCTACCAGGGTGGTCCGGGGGATGTGTGCATACGTCATCCCGCCGAGGAGAGGCTTCTAGCGGGGTGGTCCGGGGGATGTGTGCATACGTCATCCCGCCGAGGAGAGGCTTCTACCAGGGTGGTCCGGGGGATGTGTGCATACGTCATCCCGCCGAGGAGAGGCTTCTAGCGGGGTGGTCCGGGGAATGTGTAAACGTCATCCCGCCGAGGAGAGGCTTCTAGCGGGGTGGTCCGGGGGATGTGTGCATACGTCATCCCGACGAGGAGAGGCTTCTACCGGGGTGGTCCGGGGGATGTATGCATACGTCATCCCGCCGAGGAGGGGCTTCTAGCGGGGTGGTCCGGGGGATGTGTGCATACGTCATCCCGCCGAGGAGAGGCTTCTAGCGGGGTGGTCCGGGGGATGTGTGCATACGTCATCCCGACGAGGAGAGGCTTCTACCGGTGTGGTCCGGGGGATGTGTGCATACGTCATCCCGCCCAGGAGAGTCTTCTACCAGGATGGTCCGGGGGATGTGTGCATACGTCATCCCGACGAGGAGAGGCTTCCACCGGGGTGGTCCGGGCTAAACACACACCGAGCTCACTAGTATAACAAATACAAAACATATACTTACATTGTGCATCCAGCGTCATCTCTCGTGACATCGTGACTCTGCCGGCTTCGTTGGTCGCGGTACACCGGTACACACCGCCCGCCAGACGGCGCTGTGCGTCAGTAGATGACGTCTTCCATTGTAGCCTGGATGATGACGTCACCAGTTTGCCCTCAGTGCTCGCCGACCCGGGGACCGTCTCCACGGCGTTAAGCAGCACGGCGGACCCTCCATACGTCCACTGTATATCTGGCTCTGGACGGCCCTCAAAGCTGCACGACGCCGACAGGTTCTTTGTGATGTCGATGGTCTTCGTGGCGGGAAGGTCCAGGACAACACTGGGTGGTACTGAAGAGAATGCAGGAAAAGAGACAGGATTACCACAGGGAACGGCTTTTTAATAATTTAAGCAGGCTGCTTTAACGTATGTAGGGGATATGGCGACACTGGGAAGGGTGAAGGCATGGAGGAGCCATGTCTCCGGGGGGGGGGGGGGACCACTTACGTTTTAGAAGAAATACATATTGTGTTTGTTGACTTGCGCAACAACAGACAGTCGTACAGGTGGCCGCCCTAATCACCGCATGTATTATTACGGGGTAGAACGTTTTAAATTAAAACATAAATATACTTTGTGTGAACAAATTATTCAGCAAAAATGGCCACCACCATAATAACGTTGACAGCATCATGAACAAACTCATTGGCAATATATAAGTACGCAACTATATAGTCTCTATATATACATGTAATAATAATATATTATGGTTTGACACGTACTTTTGCTTGTTGATTATTGTAAGTAGCTTTGGACTATTAGGTAAACAAATCATACATAAAATAAACGAAATAGAAAGTTGCATTGTGAGATTCGAACCGTGCACCACAATAGCCAAAAACAATCCACAGAGAAAAGAAACATGACTGCCAGGGGCCATATCCAATGTATTGATTGACTGTCAGGAGTTATATCCATTATACTGATTGACTGTCAGGGGTCATACCAAGTTTACTGATTGACTGTCAGGGGCCATACCATGTGTACTGATTGACTGTCAGGGTTCACACCATGTGTACTGATTGACTGTCAGGGGTCACACCCTGTGTACTGATTGACTGTCAGGGGTCATACCATGTGTACTGATTGACTGTCAGGGGTCATACCATGTGTACTGATTGACTGTCAGGGGTCATACCATGTGTACTGATTGACTGTCAGGGGTCATACCGTGTGTACTGATTGACTGTCATGGGCTATACCCTGTGTACTGATTGACTGTCAGGGGTCATACCCGGTGTGCTGATTGACTGTCAGAGGTCATACCCTGTACCGATTGGCTGTCAGGGGTCATACCATGTGTACTAATTGACTTCAAGGGTCATACCATGTGTACTGATTGACTGTCAAGGGTCATACTTTGTGTACTGATTGACTGCAAGGGGTCATACCGTGTGTACTGATTGACTGCCATGGGCTATACCCTGTATACTGATTGACTGTCAGGGGTCATACCGTGTGTACTGATTGACTGTCATGGGCTATACCCTGTGTACTGATTGACTGTCAGGGGTCATACCCGGTGTGCTGATTGACTGTCAGAGGTCATACCCTGTACCGATTGACTGTCAGGGGTCATACCATGTGTACTAATTGACTGTCAAGGGTCATACCATGTGTACTGATTGACTGTCATGGGTCCTACCATGTGAACTGATTGACCGTCAGGGGTCATACCCTGTGTAATGATTGACTGTCAGGGGTCATATCCTGTGTGCTGATTGACTGTCAGGGGTCATACCCTGTGTACTGATTGACTGTCAGGGGTCACATCCTGTGTGCTGATTGACTGTCAGGGGTCATACCCTGTGTACTGATTGACTGTCAGGGGTAATACCCTGTGTACTAACAAAGATATTAGTACACCAAGATAGGTCATACGGCGATTTCCTTGTAATCGTTCTCAGGTGGCGCCGCCAAGCGGTGAGCGCGTAGTGTTGCACAGCGCCGCAGTCAACATGCATCAACTTCAAGTTTGTTCTGCCATAAATTGTGCGTATTGACAAAAGAAATATGAAGAAATGCCATTCTTCATATTTCCCAACCAAAAAGAAAGGTAAGACCTGCTTTCCGCGTTAATTTATCAGTCATTGATAACGTGCATCGAGTATCACCGCCACAATTGCTGATAATTCTCTATTATCGCCTACGTCGAAGCGGGCTGATGCGATTAAAAGCAGTCAAAAATCTATCGTTGCCAATTATTAATCAACAATCACCACATAACAACAAGCTCCAAGTGACTGCTAAGGCCTAAAGAATGTGTAATCAGGTGTCCTAAAATTGGACTATTTGTACTCACCGTACACAAAGACGTCGAATGTCACATGACCTCCTGTACCTGCCGTGTTGTAACCATAGCACCTCCACGTGCCGTCGTCAGGGTCCAGTGTGACGTCACTGATGACCAGTCTGTTGTCTGTTACCGTTGGGAATGTTCCATTCGGAGACCTGTATACCAGACTGGCCGGTGGGTTACCCGGGTCAGACAGGGTACACGTGATCGTCAGGGAGTCACCCTGGACCACGAGCGATGGTGGCGGCACGGTGACCGTGGCGGCACCGGGAGGGTCTGGTAGACAAACACAGACACATCGTGAGACAAGTCAACGGCGATAAGTAATAAGTCTTTAATATCAAATGTAAGAAAAAGAACATGATTTATTATTAGAAATTTGATGCACCAGCAGAAGGCAACCTGTTCTTGAGCATGATTCCGGGTCTGATAAAGGGTCTGACATCTTATCAATATATGTGATGGAATATAATAGATAATTGTGAATAGTGAATATTACATTACAAAGTCACATACATTTTCTCATATAATACAATATGTCAGATGAAGACATTTTCATCGTTGTCACATTCGGTTACACAATGGGTGCGAGTGGAGTGAGGGGGGCGGGAGGAGGGAGGGGGGCGCTTAATCTTTATTTACAAGTGGACTTGGGACATTGTTTTGCATTAATGGATGTGATTGGAAGGAAGGGATCTCAATTTCTGGGCCAGAAATTTGTTTGAGGTATTTTGTGTTAACCCATAAGTGAAGGTGATGGGAAGGAGGGGGTCTCAATTTCTTTGCAAGTGAACTTTACAAATTTTGAGTTGTCTTATTTCACATTAATGGACGAAAATGGACGAGGGTGCCTCAAACTCATTCTCTTGGTTTGTTGGACAGCCTGATGTCGGTATTTCAGTTTCATTAATTGATATGACTGGACGGAGAGAGTATGCTCCATCACTGAACAAAAAGTCTCTCACTCTCACGACTACAAGGGGTGATCTCCACCTACCACATGCGTAACGGAAGGGAGAAACACTGATTTAGGCGGTTAATCATATAATTATCATAATTTAATCATAAACGATATCACCAGTAGAAGGATCAGTATGAGAGCCTATAGTAGTTAGGGGCCTGGGGCGGTATTCATAATGATATCACCAGTATAAGGATCAGTATGGGAGCCTATGGTAGTTAGGGCCCTTGGGCGGTATTCATAATGATATCACCAGTAGAAGGATTAGTATGAGAGCCTATAGTAGTTAGGGCCCTGGGGCGGTATTCATAATGATATCACCAGTAGAAGGATCAGTATGAGAGCCTACAATAGTTAGGGCCCTGTGGCGGTATTCATAATGATATCACCAGTAGAAGGATCAGTATGAGAGCCTATAGTAGTTAGGGTCCTGAGGCCGTATTCATAATGATATCACCAGTAGAAGGATCAGTATGAGAGCCTATAGTAGTTAGGGCCCAGGGGCGGTATTCATAATGATATCACCAGTAGAAGGATCAGTATGAGAGCCTATAGTAGTTAGGGCCCTGGGGCGGTATTCATAATGATATCACCAGTAGAAGGATCAGTATGAGAGCCTATAGTAGTTAGAGCCCAGGGGCGGTATTCATAATGATATCACCAGTAGAAGGATCAGTATGAGAGCCTATAGTAGTTAGGGCCCTGGGGCGGTATTCATAATGATATCACCAGTAGAAGGATCAGTATGAGAGCCTATAGTAGTTAGGGCCCTGGGGCGGTATTCATAATGATATCACCAGTAGAAGGATCAGTATGAGAGCCTATAGTAGTTAGGGCCTTGGGCCGTATTCATAATCGCCACTTAGATTACGCCACTAGACCTAGCGCCAAGTGGAAGAATTGTCTAGCGATTATCGGGTTTAAATTATCTAAGTAGTCATCCAAGAGGGGGATTTTTCTTGTTTGAGAAAGTGCTCAGATGATATTACTTTTGTCGATCACGGACACCTCCACAACGAGGTGGTGGGGCTGCGGCGAAAACGCACTTTCGTGCGTCAATCGGTGTTATTATGGCTTACATAACTGCCTGGAGTGTTTTGAAGGCTTGTGGACGGGTTGGTGGGTAGGTTTAATTACGCCACTTAACCTCTGTGGGTGCTGCCCCTACAATAGGAAGGTATGGCAAAAAGGGTGGAACAGACGTGTCCGGGTCAAGGTAGGAAGGAACCATGTACCCAGGAGGAACCTCTACTCTTTGCAAAGTAAGACATCGAATCCTTACCCTGCACAAGGAGAGACATTCACAACGGTGGGATTCGAACCACGCACCGCCCGCTTGTGCTGGCCCAGCAGAGCACACCCAACAATGACAGAGCACGCTACCCACTAGACCACGGCGTGACCCCTGTTGCTCGATAAGAGACAAAATTGACATCAGCCACCCCGACCGTCACCAAGGCGACGTATAATGGCTGCGCGATATCAGAGAGCACTGCGGGAAAAAAACATGTTCCACCCTTCCCAACTTACTGGCCAGTCTAGTAAAAGCCAATTCCAACTCGACCGATCCCTCTTTCACTAAACCTGGTAATTGGTACACACATACTTTACTTGAGACCTGGTGATTGGGACATACACACTTTACTTGGGACCTGATGATTGGGACATACACACTTTCCTTGGGACCGGGTGATTGGTACATACACACTTTACTTGGGACCTGGTGATTGGGACATACACACTTTACTTGGGACCTGGTGATTGGTACATACACACTTTACTTGGGACCTGGTGATTGGGACATACACACTTTACTTGGGACCTGGTGATTGGTACATACACACTTTACTTGGGACCTGGTGATTGGAACATACACACTTTACTTGGGACCGGGTGATTGGTACATACACACTTTACTTGGGACCTGGTGATTGGAACATACACACTTTCCTTGGGACCGGGTGATTGGTACATACACACTTTACTTGGGACCTGGTGATTGGGACATACACACTTTACTTGGGACCTGGTGATTGGTACATACACACTTTACTTGGGGCCTGGTGATTGTAACATACACACTTTACTTGGGACCTGGAGATTGGGAAATACACACTTTACTTGGGACCTGGTGATTCGGACATACACACTTTACTTGGGACCTGGTGATTGGGGCATACACACTTTACTTGGGACCTGGTGATTGGGGCATACTAACTTTACTTGGGACCTGCTGATTGGGACATACACAATTTATTTGGGACCTAGTGATTGGGACATACACACTTTACTTGGGACCTGGTGATTGGAACATACACACTTTATTTGGGACCTGGTGATTGGGACATAGACATTTCCACAGATGGGCTTCGCACCACGCACCGCACGGACCGCTTGGGCAAGCCCAGCATAAATGCTGTATCGCGTGTTTCTAGGCATATTTTCGTTTTTTTCCCTTTAAGGGCGAGAGCGGGTGGCGCCTGGCGAATTTTTCAGAACTAAATTCAATTTTTGTTTTTTTATTTTTAGGGTTAAATGGAAACTAATATCAATCTATGTGACATCAAATAATATTTCCTCCACCAAATTTGCATGGATTTGATGTATTAGAAGCACATACCAAGATATTTAGTGATTACATATATGCGCCGAAAGGCACAATTGTGACAATTCGTCATTTTTGGCCTATTTTATATCCTATTTTGGTTACAAAGGAGCTTATAGAACAAAAGTTAGTTCAGTAACATATCGTTTTTTTGTTATTTTTGTATTCACCATGACGCTAGGCTTCAGCAGGCAGTTTTTTGGGGAAGTCTGTCGACCAGTTTTTATAGGGGATTTCAAAACATTGAGAAAAAAACACATTTGTAGGATTTTCCCTATTGACCGCCATGTTAAAGCAAATTTGACAAAAATGCCCCAAACTTTTTTTTAGTGAAGTGACATATATTTTTATTACATTTTCAGGTAGATCCATACATAATACTTATCTAGAGAAAAAAAATTAAAAATCTATCGACGAATTTCTTTTGACCCCCCACCCGCTCTCGACCTTAATTTCTTTTTACCGGCAGCGGTATACACACATTTAAATGGTCATTTATTATATGAGATACAAACACTACTGAACAAAAAGCAAATTAAGTGAAATCCAGTGCGATCATAGATGAGCAACGATATTTACAATGCCCTGTGTGTGTTAACACCTACCTCTTGCTGTATTATGATACAGAAAATTAAATACGTCAATAATAAGTTTATTTAGTCAATAACAGTGAATGGGATGATCAAAACTTTAATTCGGTGCCGAATGCCATAGAAACCACATAAAAGCAGTGGCGCCATCTGGCGAAAGAATCCCCCATGCGTAACACAAACAATATGCCTTTCACCCGGGTGACGTTGACTGGATCAGCTATTAGAGGGCACCATTGTATACTGAGGTAGGCGCAATTCGGCCGTGAAAGGAACAGAAGCGAACCTACCCTAATTGTGTAACTTTGAACTTCATAAATTAGTTAGATTATTGATCGCCTTGGTGGTTTTGGGGAGAAACATTATAAGTTTACAGGTAGAAAGGCTCACAACCACTGAGAATGTTATTAACTGTTATCACGATCTTATTTCATTAAGAGTAAGATGCTAGACAATGTTATCACTCACATAACACGTTCAGGTTTGTCTGTGTTGTCTGCGAGTCTAGTTTAGATCCCTCCTCCCGCGCCGTACAGCTGTATATGACGTTATCATCGCGGCTGACGGGGCTCATGTCTAGACGACGTCCTGTAACGTTGGGCACTGAGTGTCTGTCTGGAGGGTTGTCTCTGTCGATGGGCTGACCGTTCCTGGTCCACGTGTACGTCATTGCGGGTCTGTCGGCCGCGGGGAGAGACGTGGAGCTGGCCTCACATAGCAGAGTCACACTGATACCCTCCTTTAATTCACCCGTCAGCAATATCACCGGAGCAGACGGCTCACCTGTAATACAATCATATCACAACTAAAGATCATCAGTCTGGAAAAACGAAATGTCAGCGGGTTTTATTTTTATCAATGTAAAATAATAACAAACCCTCTTTAACGAAAGTAACTATTCTTTCTATTAGAATCTTAATACGATTACTATAGCAACTTACTTGCATGTATTTCGAATTGAAAACGTTAACCTGTTAACTCGCAATGATTTATGTATGTAAGCTTTATGATGTCAAAGGTGATTTACTATATGTATGTAATATATGCATTATGAAACACACGCAACTAATGAAACATAAAGATATCAAATAACGCGCTCAACGATCAGTTGATGTCGACATCAGTTAGAGTGGAATATAGTGGAGTGTAGTGGATGGTTATCTCCATAGCAAGCGGAGGCACAGTTGCGAGCGAACATATATATGTATCTCCTATGCCTCTACCCAGGGAATCAGCCACGGGTGTAGTGCGTCCTTTTTTTGTAAATGGTATATATATCTGTTTTATCATGAAATAAATCATTAAATGACCGAAAACGTAGCTTACGAAATTAAAACATCCCATGATGTTCACTTATAAATATAAAGTGGAGTGGATCTCCAAACCCAAAAAATCAAGTGGGCCCTAAGTGGATCTCAAGTACATCTCAGACGAGGAGCACCACATGATTGACATCACATGAGTGCCACCAGACGAGTGAAACTAGACGAGTGACATCAGACGAGTGACATCAGCCGAGTGGCATCAGACGAGTGGCATCAGACGAGTGACACCAGACGAGTGACACCAGACGAGTGGCATCAGACGAGTGACATCAGACGAGTGGCATCAGACGAGTGGCATCAGACGAGTGGCATCAGACGAGTGACACCAAACGAGTGACACCAGACGAGTGACATCAGACGAGTGACATCAGACGAGTGGCATCAGACGAGTGATATCAGATGAGTGACAAAAAAACGAATGAGATCAGACGAGTGACACCAGACGAGTGATACTAGACGAGTGACACCATACGAGTGACCAGCCGTTTGTACGACTGAAGTCGATATCTCTTAAGGTTATTTGGTATTGACGAGGAGTTGTATCTGTATGGAGAACACCACGGAATCAATATGGTCAAGCCCAACATATCGCCCCACGCTTGCTTCAGGACATATGCCAAGCGTAACCCGATTCTCCTTTCAAAGGCCATATGTCCAGTGCCTCTTTTTTCATGATATATATAAAAAACAATAACCTACTCTTATAACAATTTCGAAGGACGGACATGTGCACAAATATGGCCTAATACACAAGTCAAATGTATTAGAAACTTTAGATTTATGTTCAAATTTTACCTGTCCGATGTTACAATTTATACCATGAATAGTGATTAAACACACCACAACGCACGTTGTAACAGCGCGGGAGCAGTTCGACGATTTCATCATTTCTGAACAATATCTTGGGGGAAAAAAATCAAATTACGGGGTGGGTATTGATTAGATAGTGTACTTCTATGAGGACAAATACGGTTAATTAAAGTGACGCAGATAAGGCATTTACGCAACTTAACTCAATGAAGTAAATATGGACATCAGTGATCGGCTTTCTAAGCACCATCGACGACATGTGGTGCTACTGACTAACAATCGACTCTAATCGAGGAGACATTGAACAAACACCAATGAACGGAAAAAACTTATCGAACGTTTTCTTCGGGACGAAATTCGATAAGGTCATCAGGCCCCTTATCCACCACAGTACCCACTCCACCATTGGGGCGGTCTCCCATCTACCACACTACCCACTTCCCCAGAGGGGCGCCCCGTCATCTAGCACCCTACGCACTCCACCACTGGGGCGGACCCTCATCCGACACACTACCCACTCCACCACTGGGGCGGCCCCTCATCTAGCACACTACCCACTGCACCACTGGGGCGGCCCCCCATCCACCACACTACCCACTCCACCACTGGGGCGGCCCCTCACCCAGCACACTACCCACTCTACCACTGGGGCGGCCCCTCACCCAGCACACTACCAACTCCACCACTGGGGCGGCCCCTCACCCAGCACACTACCCACTCTACCACTGGGGCGGCCCCTCACCCAGCACACTACCCACTCTACCACTGGGACGGCCCATCATCCGACACACTACAAACTCCACCACTTGGGCGGCCACTCATCCACCACACTACCCACTCTACCACTGGGGCGGCCCCTCACCCAGCACACTACCCACTCCACCACTGGGGCGATCCCTCACCCAGCACACTACCCACTCCACCACTGGGGCGGCCCCTCACCCACCACGATACCCACTCCACCACTGGGGCGGCCCCTCACCCAGCACACTACCCACTCTACCACTAGGGCGGCCACTCACCCAGCACACTACCCACTCTACCACTGGGGCGGCCCCTCACCCAGCACACTACCCACTCCACCACCGGAGCGGCCCCTCACCCAGCACACTACCCACTCTACCACTGGGGCGGCCCCTCACCCAGCACAGTACCCACTCTACCACTGGGGCGGCCCATCATCCGACACACTACAAACTCCACCACTTGGGCGGCCACTCATCCACCACACTACCCACTCTACCACTGGGGCGACCCCTCACCCAGCACACCACCCACTCCACCACTGGGGCGGCCCCTCACCCACCACACTACCCACTCCACCACTGGCGCGGCCCCTCACCCAGCACACTACCCACTCCACCACCGGGGCGCCCCGTCATGTAGCACCCTACGCACTCCGCCACTGGGGCGGACCCTCAGCCGACACAATACCCACTCCACCACTGGGGCGGCCCCTCACCCAGCACACTACCCACTCCACCATTGTGGCGGCCTCTCATCCACCACAGTACCCAATCCACCACTAGGGCGGCCTCTCATCTACCACACTACCCACTCCGCCATAGGGGCTGCCCCTCATCCACCCCACTACCCACTCCACCATTGTGGCGGCCTCTCATCCATCACAGTACCCAATCCACCACTAGGGCGGCCTCTCATCTACCACACTACCCACTCCGCCACTGGAGCGGACCCTCATCCGACGCAATGCCCACTCCACTACCGGGGCTGCCCTTCATCCAGCACACTACCCACTCCACTCCACCACCGGGGCGCCCTGTCATCTAGCACCCTAGGCACTCCACCACTGGAGCGGCCCCTCATCCGACACACTACAAACTCCACCACTGGGGCGGCCGCTCATCCACCACACTACCCACTCCACCACCGGGGTGGCCCGTCATCGAGCACACTACCCACCCCACCACTGGGGCGGCCCTCACCCACTACACTAACCACTCCACCACTGGGGCGGCCCCCCATCCAGCACACTACCCACTCCACCACCGGGGCGCCCCGTCATCTAGCACCCTACCCACTCCACCACTAGGGCTTCCCCTCATCCGACACACTACAATCTCCACCACTGGGGCGGACACTCAACCACCTCACTACCCAATCCACCACCGGGGCGCCCCGTCATCTAGCACCCTAAGCAGTCCGCCACTGGGGCGGACCCACATCCGACACAATACCATCTCCACCACTGGGGCGGCCCCTTATCCATCACAGTACCCACTCCACCACTGGGGTGGCCTCTCATCCAACACACTACCCACTCCACCACTGGGGCGGCCACTCATCCAGCACACTACCCACTCCACCACTGGGGCGGCTCCTCACCCTGTACACTACCCACGCCACCACTGGGGCGGCCCCTCACCCACCACACTACCCACTCCACCACTGGGGCGGCCCCTCACCCAGCACACTACCCCCTCTACCACTGGGGCGGCCCCTCACCCAGCACACTACCCACCCTACCACTGGGGCGGCCCATCATCCGACACACTGCAAACTCCACCACTTGGGCGGCCACTCATCAACCACACTACCCACTCTACCACTGGGGCGGCCCCTCACCCAGCACACTACCCACTCCACCACTGGGGCGGCCCCTCACCCAGCACACTACTCACCCTACCACTGGGGCGGCCCATCATCCGACACACTACAAACTCCACCACTTGGGCGGCCACTCATCCACCACACTACCCACACCACCGCTGGGGCGGCCCCTCAACCAGCACCCTACGCACTCCACCACTAGGGCTGCCCCTCATCCGACACACTACAATCTCCACCACTGGGGCGGACACTCACCCACTTCACTACCCAATCCACCACCGGGGCGCCCCGTCATGTAGCACCCTAAGCAGTCCGCCACTGGGGCGGACCCACATCCGACACAATACCCACTCCACCACTGGGGCGGCCCCTCATCCACCACAGTACCCACTCCACCACTGGGGTGGCCTCTCATCCAACACACTACCCACTCCACCGCTGGGGCGGCCCCTCAACCAGCACACTACCCACTCCACCACTGGGGCGGCCCCTGACCCAGCACACTACCCACTCCACCACTGGGGCGGCCCCTCACCTACCACACTACCCACTCCACCACTGGCGCGGCCCCTCACCCAGCACACTACCCACTCCACCACCGGGGCGCCCCGTCATGTAGCACCCTACGCACTCCGCCACTGGGGCGGACCCTCATCCGACACAATACCCACTTCACCACTGGGGCGGCCCCTCATCCACCCCACTACCCACTCCACCATTGTGGCGGCCTCTCATCCACCACAGTACCCAATCCACCACTAGGGCGGCCTCTCATCTACCACACTACCCACTCCGCCACTGGAGCGGAATCTCATCCGATGCAATGCCCACTCCACTACCGGGGCGGCCCGTCATCTAGCACCCTACGCACTCCGCCACTGGGGCAGACCCTCATTCGACACAATACCCACTTCTAAACTGGGACTGCCCTTCATCCAGCACACTACCCACTCCACTCCACCACCGGGGCGCCCTGTCATCTAGCACCCTAGGCACCCCACCACTGGGGCGGCCCCTCAACCGACACACTACAAACTCCACGACTGGGGCGGCCGCTCATCCACCACACTACCCACTCCACCAACGGGGTGGCCCGTCATCTAGCACACTACCCACCCCACCACTGGGGCGGCCCTCACCCACCACACTACCCTCTCCACCACTGGGGCGGCCCCTCAACCAGCACCCTACGCACTCCACCACTAGGGCTGCCCCTCATCCGACACACTACAATCTCCACCACTGGGGCGGACACTCACCCACTTCACTACCCAATCCACCACCGGGGCGCCCCGTCATGTAGCACCCTAAGCAGTCCGCCACTGGGGCGGACCCACATCCGACACAATACCCACTCCACCACTGGGGCGGCCCCTCATCCACCACAGTACCCACTCCACCACTGGGGCGGCCCCTCACCCAGCACACTACCCACTCCACCATTGTGGCGGCCTCTCATCCACCACAGTACCCAATCCACCACTAGGGCGGCCTCTCATCTACCACACTACCCACTCCGCCATAGGGGCTGCCCCTCATCCACCCCACTACCCACTCCACCATTGTGGCGGCCTCTCATCCATCACAGTACCCAATCCACCACTAGGGCGGCCTCTCATCTACCACACTACCCACTCCGCCACTGGAGCGGACCCTCATCCGACGCAATGCCCACTCCACTACCGGGGCTGCCCTTCATCCAGCACACTACCCACTCCACTCCACCACCGGGGCGCCCTGTCATCTAGCACCCTAGGCACTCCACCACTGGAGCGGCCCCTCATCCGACACACTACAAACTCCACCACTGGGGCGGCCGCTCATCCACCACACTACCCACTCCACCACCGGGGTGGCCCGTCATCGAGCACACTACCCACCCCACCACTGGGGCGGCCCTCACCCACTACACTAACCACTCCACCACTGGGGCGGCCCCCCATCCAGCACACTACCCACTCCACCACCGGGGCGCCCCGTCATCTAGCACCCTACCCACTCCACCACTAGGGCTTCCCCTCATCCGACACACTACAATCTCCACCACTGGGGCGGACACTCAACCACCTCACTACCCAATCCACCACCGGGGCGCCCCGTCATCTAGCACCCTAAGCAGTCCGCCACTGGGGCGGACCCACATCCGACACAATACCATCTCCACCACTGGGGCGGCCCCTTATCCATCACAGTACCCACTCCACCACTGGGGTGGCCTCTCATCCAACACACTACCCACTCCACCACTGGGGCGGCCACTCATCCAGCACACTACCCACTCCACCACTGGGGCGGCTCCTCACCCTGTACACTACCCACGCCACCACTGGGGCGGCCCCTCACCCACCACACTACCCACTCCACCACTGGGGCGGCCCCTCACCCAGCACACTACCCCCTCTACCACTGGGGCGGCCCCTCACCCAGCACACTACCCACCCTACCACTGGGGCGGCCCATCATCCGACACACTGCAAACTCCACCACTTGGGCGGCCACTCATCAACCACACTACCCACTCTACCACTGGGGCGGCCCCTCACCCAGCACACTACCCACTCCACCACTGGGGCGGCCCCTCACCCAGCACACTACTCACCCTACCACTGGGGCGGCCCATCATCCGACACACTACAAACTCCACCACTTGGGCGGCCACTCATCCACCACACTACCCACACCACCGCTGGGGTGGCCCCTCAACCAGCACCCTACGCACTCCACCACTAGGGCTGCCCCTCATCCGACACACTACAATCTCCACCACTGGGGCGGACACTCACCCACTTCACTACCCAATCCACCACCGGGGCGCCCCGTCATGTAGCACCCTAAGCAGTCCGCCACTGGGGCGGACCCACATCCGACACAATACCCACTCCACCACTGGGGCGGCCCCTCATCCACCACAGTACCCACTCCACCACTGGGGTGGCCTCTCATCCAACACACTACCCACTCCACCGCTGGGGCGGCCCCTCAACCAGCACACTACCCACTCCACCACTGGGGCGGCCCCTGACCCAGCACACTACCCACTCCACCACTGGGGCGGCCCCTCACCTACCACACTACCCACTCCACCACTGGCGCGGCCCCTCACCCAGCACACTACCCACTCCACCACCGGGGCGCCCCGTCATGTAGCACCCTACGCACTCCGCCACTGGGGCGGACCCTCATCCGACACAATACCCACTTCACCACTGGGGCGGCCCCTCATCCACCCCACTACCCACTCCACCATTGTGGCGGCCTCTCATCCACCACAGTACCCAATCCACCACTAGGGCGGCCTCTCATCTACCACACTACCCACTCCGCCACTGGAGCGGAATCTCATCCGATGCAATGCCCACTCCACTACCGGGGCGGCCCGTCATCTAGCACCCTACGCACTCCGCCACTGGGGCAGACCCTCATTCGACACAATACCCACTTCTAAACTGGGACTGCCCTTCATCCAGCACACTACCCACTCCACTCCACCACCGGGGCGCCCTGTCATCTAGCACCCTAGGCACCCCACCACTGGGGCGGCCCCTCAACCGACACACTACAAACTCCACGACTGGGGCGGCCGCTCATCCACCACACTACCCACTCCACCAACGGGGTGGCCCGTCATCTAGCACACTACCCACCCCACCACTGGGGCGGCCCTCACCCACCACACTACCCTCTCCACCACTGGGGCGGCCCCTCAACCAGCACCCTACGCACTCCACCACTAGGGCTGCCCCTCATCCGACACACTACAATCTCCACCACTGGGGCGGACACTCACCCACTTCACTACCCAATCCACCACCGGGGCGCCCCGTCATGTAGCACCCTAAGCAGTCCGCCACTGGGGCGGACCCACATCCGACACAATACCCACTCCACCACTGGGGCGGCCCCTCATCCACCACAGTACCCACTCCACCACTGGGGTGGCCTCTCATCTAACACACTACCCACTCCACCACTAGGGCTGCCCCTCATCCGACACACTACAATCTCCACCATTGGGGCGGACACTCACCCACTTCACTACCCAATCCACCACCGGGGCGCCCCGTCATGTAGCACCCTAAGCAGTCCGCCACTGGGGCGGACCCACATCCGACACAATACCCACTCCACCACTGGGGCGGCCCCTCATCCACCACAGTACCCACTCCACCACTGGGGTGGCCTCTCATCTAACACACTACCCACTCCACCACTAGGGCGGCCACTCACCCAGCACACTACCCACTCCACCACTGGGGCGGCCCCTCACCCACCACACTACCCACTCTACCACTGGGGCGGCCCCTCATCCTGCACACAACCCACTCCACCACTGCGGCGGCCTCTCATCCAGCACACTACCCACTCCACCACTGGGCGGCCCCTCACCCACCACACTACCCACTCCACCATTGGGGCGGCCCCGCACCCACCATACTACCCACTCCACCACTGGGGCGGCCTCTCATCCTGCACACTACCCACTCCACCACTGGGGCGGCCCCTCACCCGGCACACTACCCACTCCACCACTGGGCGACCCCTCACCCACCACACTACCCACTCCACCATTGGGGCGCCCCCTCACCCAACACATTACCCACTCTACCACTGGTGCGGCCTCTCATCCGGCACACTACCCACTCTACCACTGGGGCGGCCCCTCACCCAACACACTACCCACTCTACCACTGGGGCGGCCTCTCATCCGACACATTATCCACTCCACCACTGGGGCGGCCTCTCATCTGGCACATTACCCACTCTACCACTATGGCGGCCCCTCACAAAGCACACTACCCACTCCACCACTGGGGCGGCCTCTCATCCGGCACATTACCCACTCCACCACTGGGGCGGCCCCTCACCCAACACACTACCCACTCTACCACTGGGGCGGCCCCTCACCCAACACACTACCCACTCTACCACTGGGGCGTCCCCTCACCCAACACACTACCCACTCTATTACAGGGGCGGCCTCTCATCCGGCCCATTACCCACTCCACCACTGGGGCGGCCTCTCAACCGGCACATTAACCACTCTACCACTGGGGCGGCCCCTCATCCTGCACACAACCCACTCCACCACTGGGGCGGCCTCTCATCCAGCACACTACCCACTCCACCACTGGGCGGCCCCTCACCCACCACACTACCCACTCCACCATTGGGGCGGCCCCTCACCCAACACACTACTCACTCCACCACTGGGGCGGCCCCTCACCTAGCACACTACCCACTCCACCACTGGGGCGGCCCCTCACCCAGCACACTACCCACTCCACCACTGGGGCGGCCCCTCACCCACCACACTACCCACTTCACCACTGGGCGGCCCCTCACCGACCACACTACTCACATCACCATTGGGGCGGCCCCTCACCCACCACACCACCCACTCCACCACTGGGGAGGCCTCCTTTCCGGAACACTACCCACTCCACCACTGGGGAGGCCTCCTTTCCGGAACACTACCCACTCCACCACTGGGGCGGCCTCTCACCCGCCACACTACCAATTCCACCACTGGGGTGGCCCCTCACCCACCACACTACCCACTCCACCACTGGGGCGGCCCCTCACCCAGCACACTACCCACTCCACCACTGAGGCGGCCCCCCACCCAGCACACTACCCACTCCACCACTGGGGCGGCCTCCTTCCCGGAACACTACAAACTCCACCACTGGGACGGCCCCTCATCCAGCACACTGCCCACTCCACCACTCGGGCGGCCCCTCATCCACCACACTACCAACATCACCAATGGGGCGGCCCCTTATCCAGCCCACTACCCACTCCACCAATGGGGCGGCCCCTCACCCAGCACGTTACCCACTCCACCACTGGGGCGGCCCCTCATCCAACACACTACCCACTCCACCACTGGGGCGGCCCCTCATCCACCACACTACCCACTCCACCACTGGGGCGGCCCCTTATCCAGGACACTACCCACTCCACCGATGGGGCGGCCCCTCACCCAGCACGTTACCCACTCCACCACTCGGGCGGCCCCTCATCCAACACACTACCCACTCCACCACTGGAGCGGCCCCTCATCCAACACACTACCCACTCCACCACTGGGGCGGCCCCTCACCCACCACACTAACCACTCCACCACTGGGCGGCCCCTCACCCACCACACTACCCACTCCACCACTGGGGCGGCCCCTCATCCAACACACTACCCACTCCACCACTGTGGCAGCCCCCTTATCCAGCACACTACCCACCCCACCATGGGGGAGGCCCCTCATACAGCGCACTACCAACCCCGCCACTGGGGCGGCCTCTCACCCAACACACTACCCACTCCACCACTGGGGCGGCCCCTCATCCACCACACTACCCACTCCACCACTGGGGCGGCCCCTTATCCAGCACACTACCCACTCCACCAATGGGGCGGCCCCTCACCCAGCACGTTTCCCACTCCACCACTGGGGCGGCCCCTGATCCAACACACTACCCACTCCACCACTGGGGCAGCCCCCTTATCCAGCACACTACCCACCCCACCATTGGGGAGGCCCCTCATACAGCACACTACCAACCCCGCCACTGGGGCGGCCTCTCGCCCAACACACTACCCACTTCATCACTGGGCGGCCCCTCACCCACCACACTGCCCACTCCTCCACTGGGGCGGCCTCTCACCCAACACCCTGCCCACTTCACCACTGGGGCGGCCCCTCATCCACCACACTACACACTCTACCACTGGGGCGCCCCCTCACCCACCACACTACCCACTCTACCACTGGGGAGGCCCCCTTTCCGGAATACTACCTACTCCACCACTGGGGCGGTTTTTCATCCAGCACACTACCCACTCTACCACTGGGGCGGCCCCTCATCCACCACACTACCCACTCCACCACTGCGGCGGCCCCTCATCCACCACACTACCCACTCCACCACTGGGGAGGCCCCCCACCCAGCACACTACGCACTCCACCACTGGGGCGGCCCCTCGTCCACCACACTACCAACTCCACCACTGGGGCGCCCCCTCACCCACCACACTACCCACTCCACCACTGGGGCGGTTTTTCACCCTGCACACTACCCACTCCACCACTGAGGCGCCCCCCCACCCAGCACACTACCCACTGCACCACTGGGGCGGCCCCTCATCCTGCACACTACCCACTCCACCACTGAGGCGGCCCCTCACCCAGCACACTACCCACTCCATCACTGGGGAGGACTCCTTTCCGGAACACTACAAACTCCACCACTGGGGCGGCCCCTCATCCTGCACACTACCCACTCCACCACTGGGGCGGCCCCTCATCCACCACACTACCCACTCCACCACTGGGGCGGCCCCTCATCCACCACACTACCAACTCCACCACTGGGGCGCCCCTCATCCAGCACACTACCCACTCCACCACTGGGGCGTCCCTTCGCTAATCAAACTAATCACTAATCACTGTATAAATAACTGCAAGTATTTTACGATCTTTCAGTTTCAGGTTTTCACGTTTCACTAAGACAGGAATTCGTTGCGGTAGGACACTCCATCTCACCCAAAACGTGCCTTTTAAGTATCTAATTGACTGCGAATCGAACCTTCGTGTCACGTTCTCAAACACCCCTAAACCTAGTTTTGGTCGTCCGGCTGGCCTTTTGCCAAGTTCGCTGGGGCAAACGGAGTTTTCGCCATGTCACTAAGTGCAAGGATAGCGCCTTACACACTATCCTTGGTAAGTGGGTGTACTACATGTCTCTGGCAGCGCCGACATAAACTCTGTAACGCATCTGTCCACCGCCCGTTACTACATTGGTCCACGACATGGAAGGCCTCTCTGGTGTAGTGGTTAGCGCACTAGACCGCAGATCAATAGGTTCTGGTGGCCTCCCTGGTGTAGTGGTTCGCGCCATAGACCGCAGATCAATAGGTCCTGGGGACCTCCCTGGTGTGGTGGTTAGCGCACCAGACCGCAGATCAATAGGCCCTATGGACCTCCCTGGTGTAGAGGTGAGCGCAATAGACCGCAATTCAGTAGGCCATGGAGGCATCCATGGTGTAGTGGTCACGACACTAGACCACATATCAATAGGTCCTGGGGCCTCTCTGGTGTTACAGTAGTGGTTAGCGCACTAGACCGCAGATCAATAGGTTCTGGTGGCCTCCCTGGTGTAGTGGTTCGCGCCATAGACCCCAGATCAATAGGTCCTGGGGGCCTCCCTGGTGTGGTGGTTAGCGCACCAGACCGCAGATCAATAGGCCCTGAGGGCCTCCCTGGTGTAGTGGTTAGCGCACTAGACCGCAGATCAATAGGCCCTAGGGACCTCCCTGGTGTAGAGGTGAGCGCAATAGACCGCAATTCAGTAGGCCATGGAGGCATCCATGGTGTAGTGGTCACGACACTAGACCACATATCAATAGGTCCTGGGGCCTCTCTGGTGTTACAGTAGTGGTTAGCGCACTAGACCGCAGATCAATAGGTTCTGGTGGCCTCCCTGGTGTAGTGGTTCGCGCCATAGACCGCAGATCAATAGGTCCTGGGGGCCTTCCTGGTGTGGTGGTTAGCGCACCAGACCGCAGATCAATAGGCCCTAGGGACCTCCCTGGTGTAGAGGTGAGCGCAATAGAACGCAATTCAGTAGGCCATGGAGGCATCCATGGTGTAGTGGTCACGACACTAGACCACATATCAATAGGTCCCGAGGCCTCTCTGGTGTAGTGGTTAGCGCACCAGACAAGCATGGTGGTTCCAGGGAATTGTCAGGGCAACCTCGAGCCAAGCTCAGTGAGATACATGTACATGGTAAGCACGCAGAGCTGCAGATTAACAGGTCGCGGGTTCGAACCCTGACATCTGCATGTGGGGCATGTAGTCAGCCGACTCCATTATCATTGTCTCGGGGAATCTGGCTCAATGTAGCCTGCATGCACACACATGTGGCCCAAAACACCATCGAGTCATCTCTACGGAAGTGACATATGAGTCAGTTTGGTTGTATGTTCAGGATTGACGCATTATTAACACATGCCACGAAATGTTCATGTCTTTTAACCCCAATCGTTTTCTCGGGAGGTTAACCCCATTGCAAGCAGAAGTTATTTGACACAGTAGCGAGCGAACATATATATGTATATATATCCTATGCCGCTACCCATGGGAACAGCCACGGTGTAGTGAATCCTTTTTTTGTAAATAGTATATATATCTGCTTTGTCATGAAATAAATCATGGAAGGACCCAAAATGTAGCTTAAGAAATTAAAACATCCCATGATGTCAGTGCACTAAAAAATATAAAGTCGAGCGAATCCCAAAACCCCAAAAACCAAGTAGGCCCTGAGTGGATCTCAGGTACATCTCAAGTGGATCCCACGTGGGTTATCCAGGAGGAGCCCCAGGCGAGTGACATCACATGAGTGACATCAGATGAGTGACATCAGATAAGTGACATCAGATGAGTGACATCAGATGAGTGACATCAGACGAGTGACATCAGATGAGTGACATCAGACGAGTGACACCAAGTGAGTCCGGACCCCGCTCCCTTGTTTTTAGGAAGAACGCTACCTGAGGCGTGGATCCCCCCCCCACTCCACCACCCGCCGCAAGTTATCAGTGGAGCCCTCCCCCCGTTGTTGTAACAACATTGTTGGACCCCCTGGTCGAATTTTTTTAAGAGCCTAGCCGCCCCCCCCCCCCCCCCGGTCGCAAGTTTCAATTTCTCCCCCCCTCCTTTCAAATTTCTGTATCCGCCCCTGGAACTGATCTTTCACTTGAAAACCAACACCAAATTTGTACGACTGAGAAGTTCTGGTGTAATCCTAGGGGCCCACAATAGTGTCCGTAGATTGGTTGTTCAGGACGCTTTTTATCATATCGCGTCAATGGGAGAAGGAAGCGAGAGTGGAGCCATGTCACCGGGGGTAACCCCCTACTCTTTGCGAAGAAGGACATGGGATCTTTATCCTGCGACCACACAGACATGGCCACAGCAGGGCTCGAACCATCGATCCATCCGCCGTTAGGCTCTAAGGAGGCCCGAGCACTCAAGCACCCACTGAAATATCCTGGCGGCCCTGACTGTGGGTGTATATATGGTAGGTGGCTATGTAGGTATGGCTCTGGCAGTCAGACTGTGGGTGTGTATATGGTAGATGGCTATGTAGGTATGGCTCTGGCAGTCAGACTGTGGGTGTGTATATGGTAGATGGCTATGTAGGTATGGCTCTGGCAGTCAGAGTGTGGGTGTGTATATGGTAGATGGCTATGTAGGTATGGCTCTGGCAGTCAGACTGTGGGTCTGTATACGGTAGATGGCTATGTAGGTATGGCTCTGGCAGTCAGACTGTGGGTGTGTATATGGTAGATGGCTATGTAGGTATGGCTCTGGCAGTCAGAGTGTGGGTGTGTATATGGTAGATGGCTATGTAGGTATGGCTCTGGCAGTCAGATTGTGGGTCTGTATAAGGTAGATGGCTATGTAGGTATGGCTCTGGCAGTCAGAATGTTGGTCTGTATATGGTAGATGGCTATGTAGGTATGGCTCTGGCAGTCAGACTGTGGGTGTGTATATGGTAGATGGCTATGTCGGTATGGCTCTGGCAGTCAGAATGTGGGTGTGTATATGGTAGATGGCTATGTAGGTATGGCTCTGGCAGTCAGATTGTGGGTCTGTATAAGGTAGATGGCTATGTAGGTATGGCTTTGGCAGTCAGACTGTGGGTCTGTATATGGTAGATGGCTATGTCGGTATGGCTCTGGCAGTCAGACTGTGGGTGTGTATATTGTAGATAGCTATGTAGGTGTGGCTCTGGCAGTCAGACTGTGGGTGTGTATATGGTAGATGGCTATGTCGGTATGGCTCTGGCAGTCAGACTGTGGGTGTGTATATGGTAGATGGTTATGTAGGTATGGCTCTGGCAGTCAGACTGTGGGTGTGTATATGGTAGATGGCTATGTAGGTATGGCTCTGGCAGTCAGACTGTGAGTGTGTATATGGTAGATGGCTATGTAGGTATGGCTCTGGCAGTCAGACTGTGGGTGTGTATATGGTAGATGGCTATGTAGGTATGGCTCTGGCTGTCAGACTGTGGGTGTGTATATGGTAGATGACTATGTAGGTATGGCTCTGGAAGTCACAGTGTGGGTGTGTATTTGGTAGATGGCTATGTAGGTATGGCTCTGGCAGTCAGTGTGCTAATGAATCAGAGCTGGTGAGCATAAGAATCCCTGTGTATATCGGGCTGGTTCCCCGACGTCACACAACGACGTCATCGGTGAACCCCCGGGGCTCCCCATCGCGGAGAAGGCACCCAAGGAAGCCCGCCAGCCACACGGTAAAGCCGGGACGTGACACGGGTCTTCCACGGTGTGCCGATGGGGCTATGCCGGTTACCAATGTTATGCCCGCACCATTGACGTCATGGCAATCCTCGGCACTAACCGAGGAAATATTTGCATTTGTCCTCTTAAATTTATGTATCTGTGAATCACATGCAGGGCTGTTGGATCAGTACGGATCGGAGAAATTATCCGCAAATGTCAAAAGCAGCCCCCCCCCCCTCCCCCCCCTCCCACACACACACACCAATACATAGGCTTGAAGCGGATTTATGCGATTAACAGAAATGAGATAATTCGTAATTAAAAACGGAATACCGGGGTAAACCGGAAATATTTCATCTATACGCGGGATACGCCGCCACCCCCACAATTCCATTTATGTGGGGAATGAGCAATAAATGCACCGATTAGTCACGTGGAGACAACAATCCAAATGTTCGTGTTTCGATTTTCAAAACGGCATTGTCGCGTGTCGCCATTTACCCCTTCCAGACCCCTGTTGTTGTTGTCTGTCATAATAAGCGGACAGCAATGCAAAGACACATGTCTACAACCAATCTTTTCACATGTCAGGAACTTTGAAATCCATTATCGTGCTAGGCGGGAGGTATATATACAGTGAAATAATGTTTTACCATTCAAACTGCATTACACACATGAATCAAATCTAAAATGTAAAATAGTGTTGATCGCCACTCCGATTGACATGACAGAGGGATTGTGGACTTACCGAATATAAATAACAGGGATGGTGATGAGTAAATCGGGTTAACGAGAGACGTGTATTGACACCTATACTGGCCGGCGTCACTCAGCGTGACGTCATTCAGTCTGAAGCCGATGCCGCGCGGTGACGTGTTGTAGAACGACACGCGACCCGCGTAGCCTGGACCTGGTGTGTCTGCAACGCCTTGTAAGCGGCTGATAACACTAACGCCATTCTCATTGAAGAAAGCGCTCACAGAGAGGTGAGCCGTGTCATTACTCAGCATCCACTCCATGGTGATGTCATCCCCAACGTGGCGTCTGGTCAGGGGCGGTTCACTCACAAAGGCTGTAAAAAAGACCAACTATGAGCCATATCTAACATCATGTAACATCATCGTAACAAACATAATCCTATTGAAGGCAGAGGGAGTGACGGATGCTATCGCGACCGACGACGTCTGAACATTACCAGATTGTAGATTCCGTGATTATGCCACAGATACACGCTTAGTTGGATCACGCTTAACGTGTAAGAGGCTACTTTGGGTTTTCAAAAATGCAGCATCAAACTTTACAAAAGCTGGATTTAGTCACTACGTGCTCATCAAGGCGAGGGACGGTATAACACGAAGTGCCGGTTTACTGTCATAGTTATATTCTGTTCTTGTTTCTATGTAATTCAACAATGAAGAACCATATATAATATAGTCAAACCGTGTGATCGTGTTTAATACACCATTACAATTAAATGTCATAGGGTTGGTTGGTATGCTCATTGTGCGGTTAACGCCGATCATTAGTCAAAATAATCCATTTTTCATTGATACTGTCATGAATATCAGAGAAAAAAGGGTTGGTATATGCTCAAAACTTGTTACTTCGACTAAAGTCCTACTTACTGACAGCCAATGATGCGCCCAAAAACACATGAAACAACAAGAAGGCCAGGGCGACAGGCGACGGTTTGCAACCCATCACGGCGTGCGGCATTCTCCAATCACCACTTATCTTGTGTTCCTGAAGCATAAAATACACGTATCAATGCTCTTGACCATCCCTAGCGGTCGATTCTAGGTGACCCAAGCGATCGATTCTAGGTGAGCCCAGCGGTCGGTGCTCGTTTACTATTCGCTGCTACGTCAGCCCAGCGGTCGGTGCTCGTTTACCATTCGGTGCTAGGTCAGCCCAGCGGTCGGTGCTAGGTCAGCCCAGCGGTCGGTGCCAGGTCAGCCCAGTGGTCGGTGCCAGGTTAGCCCAGCGGTCGGTGCCAGGTCCGCCCAGCGGCCGGTGCTAGGTCAGCCCAGTGGTCGGTGCTGGTCAGCCCAGGGATCGGTGCTGGTCAGCTTAGTGGTCGGTGCTAGGTCCGCCCAGCGGTCGGTGCCAGGTCAGCCCAGCGTCAGTTAAGAGGCTATTTTGGTTTTCAGAAATGCGGCATAAAACGTTACAGCAGCTGGATTTAGTCACTACGTGCTCATCAAGGCGAGGGACGGTATAACGCGAAGTGCCGGTTTACTGTCATAGTTTTATTCTGTTCTTGCTCCCATGTAATTCAACAATCAGAACCACATATAATATGGTCAAACTGTGCGATCGTGTTTAATACACCATTATAATTAAATGTCATAGGGTATACTGGTTGGTATGCTCAGTATGCGGTTAACGCCAATCATTAGTCAAAATAATCCATTTTTTATTGATTGTGTCATAAAAAAACAGAAAACAAAGGGTTGGTATGCTTAAAACTTGTTACTTCGACTAAAGTCCTACTTACTGACAGCCGATGATGCGCCCAGAAACACATGAAACAACAAGAAGGCCAGGGCGACAGGCGACGGTTTGCAACCCATCACGGCGTGCGGCATTCCCCAATCACCACTTATCTTGTGTTTCTGAAGCATAAAATAAACGTATCAATGCTCTTGACCCATTCCTAGCGGTCGATTCTAGGTGAGCCCAGCGGTCGGCGCTAGGTCAGCCCAGCGGCCGGTGCTCGTTTACTATTCGGTGCTAGGTCAGCCCAGGGGTCGGTGCTCGTTTACTATTCGGTGCTAGGTCAGCCCAGCGGTCGGTGCTAGGTCAGCCCAGCGGTCGGTGCTCGTTTACTATTCGGTGCTAGGTCAGCCCAGGGGTCGGTGCTCGTTTACTATTCGGTGCTAGGTCAGCCCAGGGGTCGGTGCTCGTTTACTATTCGGTGCTAGGTCAGCCCAGCGGTCGGTGCTCGTTTACTATTCGGTGCTAGGTCAGCCCAGCGGTCGGTGCTAGGTCAGCCCAGCGGTCGGTGCTCGTTTACTATTCGGTGCTAGGTCAGCCCAGGGGTCGGTGCTCGTTTACTACTCGGTGCTAGGTCAGCCCAGGGGTCGGTGCTCGTTTACTATTCGGTGCTAGGTCAGCCCAGCGGTCGGTGCTCGTTTACTATTCGGTGCTAGGTCAGCCCAGCGGTCGGTGCTCGTTTACTATTCGGTGCTAGGTCAGCCCAGCGGTCGGTGCTCGTTTACTATTCGGTGCTAGGTCAGCCCAGCGGTCGGTGCTCGTTTACTATTCGGTGCTAGGTCAGCCCAGCGGTCGGTGCTAGGTCAGCCCAGCGGTCGGTGCTGGTCAGCCCAGCAGTCGGTGATGGTCAGCCCAGCGATCGGTGCTGGTCAGCCCTGTGTTCGGCGCCAGATCAGCTCAGCGGTCGGTGCAGGTCAGCTTAGTGGTCGGTACTAGGTCAGCCCAGAGGTCGGTGCTAGACCAGCCCAGTGGTCGGTGCTGGTCAGTCTAGCGGTCGGTGCCAGGTCAGCCCAGAGGTCGGTGCTGGTCAGAGCAGCGGTCGGTGCAAGGTCAGCCCGGCGGTCGGTGTACTGATTGACTGTCAGGAGTAATACTCTGTGAACTGATCGAATGTCAAGGGTCATAACCTGTGTACTGATTGACTGTCTGGTGTCATACTATGCGAACTGATTTACTGTCAGATGTCATACCACGTGTGTCTAATGTATGTCAGGGTTCACACCCTGTGTACTGATTGACTGTCAGGGGTCACACCACGTGCACTGAGTGACTGTCAGAGGTCATACCATGTGTACTGAGTGACTTGCAGGGGTCATACCCTGTGTACTGATTGACTGTCTGTTGTCAAACCCTGTTTACTTATTTACTGTCAAGGGTCATATCATGTGAACTGATTGACTGTCAGGGGTATTACCCTGTGTACAGATTGACTGTGGGAGGTATTACCCTGTGTACTGGTTGACAATGAGAGCATCGTTATCAACAGTAGTAAGAATAGAACACATTTCATAAACAATATTTATCATTTACAACTACATGTAGTAAAGACATTGAACTGTATTGTTGAGACTACTAGTACTCACCGTACACAACGACATCGAATGTCACATGACTTCCTGTACACGCCGTGTTGTAACCATAGCACCTCCACGTGCCGTCGCCACGGTCCAGTGTGACGTTACTGATGTCCAGTCAGTTGCTTGCTGGCGTTGGGAATTGTCCTTTCGGAGACCTGTACGCCACACGGGCCGGTGGGTTACCCGGGTCAGACAGGGTACACGTGGCCGTCAGGGAGGCACCCTGAACCACGGGCGATGGTGGTGGGTCGGGGGCCGTGGCGGCACCGGGAGGGTCTGGTAGACAAACACAGACACATCGTGAGACAAGTCAACGGCGAGAAGTAATAAGTCTTTAATACAACATGTAACAAAACGAACATGATTTATTAGAAGTAATTAGATGGATCACCATCAGAAGGAAACCTGTTCATGAGCATGATTCCGCGTCTGATAAAGACATCTTGATGTGTGATGGCATATAATAGATAATTGTGAATAGTGAATATTGCATTACAAAGTCCCATACATTTTCTGATATAATACAATATGTCAGATGAAGACATTTTCATCGTTTTCCCATTCGGTTGCACAATGGGTGCGAGTGGAGTGAGGGGAGCGGGAGGAGGGAGGGGGGCTTAATCTTTAGCCCTGAGCCCGGAACCATAGCTCAGAATCAGGAACTCGGAACCATAGTCCAGCGCAGAGAGCCGTAGCCCTGCTCCCAGAGCCATAGCCCGGAGCCATAGCCCGCCACCGGAGCGGTGGTTACAAAATGGGTACCAGTGGAGTGAGGAGAGCGGGAGGAGGGGGGTGGGGGGGGGCGCTTAATCTTTATTTACCAGTCGACTTGGGACATTGCTTTGCTTTAATGGATGTGATTGGAAGGAAGGGATCTCAATTTTTTTTTTGGCCAGAGAGCACTGGTGATTGGTACACTTAATTTGGTACCTCGTGATTTGTACATACACACTTAACTGGGGTTGGTTGGTTGTATATTCAGTACGTTTTAACCACTTTTGGTCACATCGCGTCAATGGGGGAGGGAAGGGAGAGTGGAACCATCTCCCCGAGTGTAACCCTCTACTTTTTGCGTAGAAAAACATGGGCTCTTCATCCTGCCACCACATAGACACCAAGAAACGACATGGTAAGATTGTATTCCTCAAACGTCTATATTTCTTGTTTGAACACTTTAATCGCGTGCTAATTGCCGGTCGCCTAATCATCGGTCTGTTGCCCGTTTTCAACTCTACAAGACCCAATCTCAGAAAGTGGTTCCACTGCGTGAGTGACACGCGAGTTATTTAAATGCGCTTGGTCAGTTCGGTACTGAGCAAGCCAGACGTTGTTGTGTCTTCCGCATGGTAAACGGAACAAACTCATGTTTCCATTGTGCTTTTCAAGTTGAAATTGGTGTTTTACTTTGCATCAGTTCACACACCCTTTTCTTTCGTAAATGACACAACAACGCGATGATATTTCAAGTCGAGAGGTTTACCACATAGTCGTAGCATTCAAGTCCACAATGTTGACATGTGATTGCGCTGTAAACAACTGATGCATTGTACGTATTATTCTCTATATTGCATTACTAGCAAGAAGTTTCAATACGTATTGACAGCGCTTGATGGACTAGGGATGACGTCACACATAACTGTGATGCGCCATCCCAAAGAAATACTCTTCCCAGGTGGAACAGATAGACATGATGTGACAAATACACATTAAATAAATAATATGTTGTAGGTAAAACCTAGAAGGCGAGCGTAGCCTTTCACTTTGTTGTGAAGCAATTTTTTGGACCCCCACTGATGATAACTGGGCTAAACTGTTTCTCATAACCTTAGGACTTGTTCTTTTTAAAGGTGAAGTTTTACATATTATGCTATTTTGTATATTTAATATCAAAGTTTTGGTACTGAAAAAGTAGATCTAGTAGTTTAGTAGTACATTTGATTTGTAGTCAAGTGACCTGCCCCTGAGAAAATCTGTCATGATTTAGATTCCTATTAGATCTACCCTAGGTTGCTTTATTTGTGATCTGTAAAGTCTTGTTCGAGAGAAATTACCATCTACAAATAGGCTAAGGCAATGAAAAAAATTGACTGACCGAAAACGTTCGTTCTCAAAGTTTAAAAGTGCCGTGTTTTGTGGGGAGGGATCATTGCATGGCGTTGGTGGAGTGCCATGGTCAGATAGATGTGGCCGGCAACAATTATGTTCCTGCCTTCCTGCTCCCTGATTTGGATTTGTAACTTCACGACTCAGCTCATGTAATGAGCGTGAGTAATTATGCTCAAGATCTCTAGAATTTGAAACTGGGCGACTGGTTGACTGGGTTGTGTTACGGTTACCCAGTGTAAAGCACTGCGAATACTTTTTTTATGTAACTGTGGTCCGCCATTATTCAACGCAGGAAAACCAGCAAGAAGTAGTCTACGATAGACAGAGATCCCAAATGACACGCAGCTGTGATAGAAGCTTTTTGATAATTGGACTACTGTACTACTTTTTAAATATAATAAAGAATGCTAATGGATAGATGTTCGAAGATCTTGATAACTTATCTCTAGATGTAGGCTAATCTTAAGTGAAGGGTTTGTTATAAACCAAAAAAAAACTAATTCTTTAAAGCTTGGATCCAGCTTTGTACATTACCTTCTAGCTGAATCTATATTAGAAGTTAAATTTATTTGACGGATCCTACACAGACGCCTGATGAACTTTCAAACAGCCTACTTGAATGAACACAGATGTTGCTTTGATTCGATAATTAGAGTAAGGTTACTTTGTAAAGTAAGCTTATTAAAGAATGCCAATGGATAGATGTTCGAAGGACTTAATAGATCTAACTTATCTCTAGATGTAGACTAATCTTAATTAAAAGTTTTGTTAAAAATCAGTTAACAACAGCAATTTTTGCCTCAATTTTTTTTAAAGCTTAGATCCAGATAGATATGTATTAGGAGTTTATTTTGATGAAAGTCTAAAAGACGGTTGTCCCAATCAAATGGTTCCTTTAGCTGGTTCAGGAACCAGTCAAAATTTCTTGACGGATCCTGCACGTACGCCTGATGAACTGTCAAATAACCCAGTTAATTAAATGTGACGCAAATAAGTCGTGAAAAAACTCATATGTTTTAAATGTGACGTTAGATCTAGCGCTTATTGGATCACCAACCTGGATCTATATCTATATTTACAAAAGCTAAACTAGATTGTAGGCCTAACGGATCTAGATCTGGCTCCTAAGTCTTAGTCTTAGATCTATAAACATGTAACGTTAACGAAGCAATTTTTGCCTCAAATTGCTTAAAGCTTAGATCCAACTTAAACTAGATCTAGGGAAATTACATTAACTAACTTAACTTCCAGCTAGATCTAAATATTAGATCTAGTCAATTAGAAGTCTATTTTACTGAAAGGCTCAGCAAACATTAGCTAAAAGAGTCAAATGGTCCCCTGGTCAGGGTCAAAACTGTTCTATGGATCCTACACTGGCGCCTGATGAACTGTCCAATAGATCTAACTCCTAGGCTAGATCTAAATATGACACAAATAAGTTATCTTAGCACTTTAATGTATCACCAACCTTGATAAAAATTTACAGAAGCTAGACTAGACGTTAACATGTTGTAACATCAACGAAGCCTGCTAAACTGCGGACAGATCTGAAACTGTCGTCTGCGCGTTCGACTTGTGCTGCCACCAAGTGAATGCAGCGCGCGCGCGTGTTGAGCGCCCTCTCTCAGGAGAGTGGAAACATGCATGTTGTCGCTATGATCAGCGTTTCATCAGTTGGAATTATGTTTTTGTATGTGAATTATCTACCAATTATGTACATTCTTTTGTGAATGTGCGGGTTTGGGCTGCATATAAGTTTTTGACAAAAACATGACGTTTCCCAGAATGCATTTAAACGCATGCGCAAACATGTTACACTGGGAGTCGACTTCCTGTTCATTTTTTTTCGCTCTTTACAGTATGGGATGAAGATCAGTTTTTTACGTGTGTGTTATCTAAAGAGCTCGCTACGCTCGCTATAATTGTGGCATATGAAACAGATCACGCAGAGGCGGCAATAAACGGATGAACGGATAATGGTAGTGGGTGTGGGTGGAGTGAAGGCGGCAGGACACCGACGTGAACCGATCCCCTTGCCGTACAAGATCCCCGCCCACCCCATTACACTATCATAGCGGATCACCCCATTCTCAACCCCCACCCCAGCCACACACCCATTCCAATCCGACAAGATCCCCGCCCCACCCGCCCCATTACACTACCACTGTCGATCAACCCATCTCCACCCAGGCTCCCCGTACGGTGGCTACGCAAGCTCTGCTTTTATCGCTGCTGTCGGCCGGGGGCAAATTTCAAGATTTAAAAAAAAATCAAATCAGCTGTAGGTTCTTGCATCATTATAATTTTTAAGAATAAATCGTGTTCTGTGTATTTAATACAGCAAAACACATCTGGTACTCTTTCGAAACAGTTGTAATTGTGGCTGAACTATTTCTTGTCATCCCCTGATACTGTGTGTTATTAGGCTAAGGCTGGGTCCCCGGCACTAATTTGTAGAAATGCGCGGCGCATGTTTCCTATCAATTTGCACAGCGCCGCCCTGGCGAGCGAGTGTGAAAAGGATTGCATTGAGGAAGTAGGCGACAACAGAGACATAATGAAGCCCTAGCGGAGTGAGTCGACGGTAGGGAGCGATCTCCGCCCCCGCCCTAGCCACACACCCATTCCATTCCGACGAGGCAGAGCACGGGGCTTTGGAGACACGCCTCGTCGAAACGTGTACTGCCTTGTCAAGTACTGTGTACATTGTGTGTACCTTGCCCTCCTAGCCAACGGTAGCCGCGCCCAGGCGTAGCCTATCCTCACCAGTCCCCTCAACTAAACGCCAAGGCTGTTTCATTTATTGGTGCCACGCGCATGTAATCGCGCATGTAATCGCTTGTATGGGGAATGGTAACATTCAATATAAGGAAACCGTACGCTTCGCTATTAACTTACACGACAGATAATTGAAAATACTTTGCCACATTACCTATAATTTTTGCCTCGGAATCTGTTCTCCGCTGATGTGGGACACTGACTGTCGGCTGACGTCCCCCACACTGATGTGTGTCACGCTCCCTGTCAGTTGACGTCCCCCACACTGATGTGTGTGACGCTTACTGTCAGCTGACGTCCCTCACACTGATGTGTGTGACGCTCACTGTCGGCTGAAGTCCCTCACACTGATGTGTGTGACGCTCACAGTCGGCTGGCGTCCCCCTCACTGATGTGTGTGACGATCACTGTCGGCTGGCGTCCCCCACCCTGTTGTGTGTGACGCTTACTGTCGGCTGGCGTCCCCGACACTGATGTATGTGACGCTCGCTGTCGGCTGGTGTCCCCCACACTGATGTGCTTGACGCTCACTGTCAGCTGACGTCACCCACACTGATGTGTGTGACTGGCTCTGGCGGTTCAGTCCCCCACACTGATGTGTGCGACTGGCTCTGGCGGTTCAGTCCCCCACACTGATGTGTGTGACTCGCTTTCTGGTAGTTGACGCCCCCCACACTGATGTGTGTGACTGGTTCTCGCGGTTCAGTCCCCAACACTGCTGTGTATGACTCGCTCTCTGGTGGATGACGTCCCCCACACTGATGTGTGTGACTGGCTCTGGCGGTTCAGTCCCCCACACTGATGTGTGTGACTGGCTCTGGCGGTTCAGTCCCCCACACTGATGTGTGTGACTGGCTCTGGCGGTTCAGTCCCCCACACTGCTGTGTGGGACTGGCTCTGGCGGTTCAGTCCCTCACACTGATGTGTGTGATTCGCTCTGGCGGTTCAGTCCCCCAAACTGATGTGTGTGACTGGCTCTGGCGGTTCAGTCCCCGACACCGATGTGTGTAACTGGCTCTGGCGGTTCAGTCCCCCACACTGCTGTGTGGGACTGGCTCTGGCGGTTCAGTCCCCCACACTGATGTGTGTGACTATCTCAGGTGGTTCACGTCCCCCAAACCCCTCGCGTATGTGATATTATGTCCGCTTGCTGTTGTGCGAGACACTCAATGTTTTGGACCAGGAAGTTTAAACCACTTCAAATGTAGGAGAGCTCGGAGCGTACGAGAGTGAACAGATATCTGTTTTCACAGTCACCGTCGTGAAACATAATGTGAAGTTAGTCAACGCCTAGATAAATATATCCTCAATGTACCTCTCTGGCATGTTTTACACCTTGAACTACAAGGGTACTGTGCGAGCCGACAGGAGCCTGGTATGACACACACCCACATGCGTAGTCCTCAAGTTGGCGGACCATTCCATATTACTTAGTATTATTTATGTTGAGTTACTGAAACATACAGTGATGCTATGATGAAGGTCTATATGATTTGTAAACGCCAATGGAGAGTGATTGATCTTTGAAAAATCGTGAATTGTGTTACCGGAGGGTAGACACGCTAAGTTAGTTGAGGGGAGAAACCGCAAATTAGGGGAGGGGAGGCACTCCAGTTATGGGAAGGGAGGCACCCCCGTCTGGGGAGGGAAAAACCCCAGTTAGGAGAGACGAGATACCCTAGTTGGGGGAGGGGAGAAACCCCAGTTAAGGGAGAGGAGAAACCCCAGTTAAGAGAGAGGAGAAACCCCAGTTCGGGGAGGGGAGAAACCCCAGTTAAGGGAGAGTAGAAACCCTAGTTTGGGGAGAGGAGAAACCCCAGTTAGGGGAGGGGAGGCACCCCAGTTAGGGGAGGGAGAAGCCCCAGTTAGGGGAGAGGAGAAACCCCAGTTAAGGGAGAGGAGAAACCCCAGTTGGGTGAGGGGAGAAACCCCAGTTAAGGGAGAGGAAAAAAACCCAGTTGGGGGAGGGGAGAAACCCCAGTTAAAGGAGACTAGAAACCCTAGTTAGGGGAGGGGAGAAACCCCAGTTAAGGGAGAGGAAAAAAACCCCAGTTGGGGGAGGGGAGAAACCCCAGTTAAAAGAGACTACAAACCCTAGTTAGGGGAGGGGAGAAACCCCAGTTAGGGAAGGGGAGAAACCCCAGTTAAGGGAGAGTAGAAACCCTAGTTAGGGGAGGGAGAAACTCCATTTAGGGAAGGGGAGAAACCCCAGTTAAGGGAGAGTAGAAACCCTAGTTAGGGGAGGGGAGAAACCCCAGTTAAGGAAGGGGAGAAACCCCAGTTAAGGGAGAGTCGAAACCCTAGTTAGGGGAGGGAGAAACCCCAGTTAAGGGAGAGTCGAAACCCTAGTTAGGGGAGGGGAGAAACCCCAGTTAGGGAAGGGGAGAAACCCCAGTTAAGGGAGAGTAGAAAAACTAGTTAGGGCAGGGAGAAACTCCAGTTAGGGAAGAGGAGAAACCCCAAGTAAGGGAGAGTAGAAACCCTAGTTAGGGGAGGGGAATGAATTGATCTAGTTGCCACGGCGTGCGAGTGGCCGGGGTAAATATCAAAGCACCTACGCGCCATGGCAACTAGATCATTTCATGGCGTGTGTTTTAGTGCGTTTTAGTGTGCAAACGATATCGGCGTTTCACGCTAACAGAGGGATTTATATATATATATATATCTTTTTGTAAGCCCACCATATTCTGAATCGTTCTTTGCAATTGGCGGGGTATGCAGGTCAATAATGAGGGCACCAGCCATTATTTTTTTCAATTGAGAAAATAAGGCCTAGGAATGTAATGATCGTTCATATATAGAGTACAATATCAGGCAAAATTTTAAATATAATGTTTTATAGTAGGGTTCTATCATAGCGTCAAAATTGTAGAATTCAGTTTGGAACCCACAAGTGAGTCCCGGCGCTCTAGTCCAGAAGGTCACAGGTCAGGTCAACCCCTGTATCATACAAAATTCCAACCAATATGAAAAATCAACAAGTCCCTACCCCATTATTATTACGACAATATGACAATGTTTTGGGCTTATTTAATTTAAGATATTTTACCTTTTTGAATCATATATATTAGGCTTGCCAAGCAAAGTATTCTTGACTACAAGCCGACCGACTAGGTTACTGGGTGATCCCGTATGTTGATGAAGGTGGTGCGATATTAATATAGCTTGTGGTCAGTGATGAAGAAACTGCTGCCCAGTCATGTTTGACATGTGGTATCAAAACATCCGTAGGATTGCGAGGTCTGATTAATTATTACATACATATATAATGTACAAATCTAATAAATAAAAGGCAGTAAATAAATGCGTATACACTTAAATTTTAACTCTCTGTGTCTTATTTGGCGTTGAACTACATACTCCTTCCAGGTGAATGAAAGCAAAACAGGCGAATGTAGCATGTTATATCGGCCTAATTTATTTTCCCGGCACACAATTATCAGCGACAGGAAGTTGGTTGGTACCGGTTTATGCGTACCCTCAGTCATTAGGCATGTCATTAGGGACAGCGTTTGTGGATAATGTCCCACAGTCAGGCTCCGAGGTCAGGTTAACACTACGTCTAGCGCTCAATGACTTGTCGGACTTCAATGATTCAAAATGAAAATAGCAATTTTGCGTTATGAAATAACACGTTAAACGATATACGTAACTCATGGCGTTATGAAATAACACGTTAAACGATTGACGTAACTCACGGCGTTATGAAATAACACGTTAAACGATATACGTAATTCATTGAAATTGAACTCACATCGCACGGACCCGGATTAAGTGCGTGGGGCTTCTGCCAGGAAGCGTTATGATTATGAGATGCTTGTCGTGTTAGTATATACATTACCGTTGCATATGAATGTGGCAAATGTCTTAACATAACATAACGTAACATAACTAGAATTTTGCTCTAATGGAACATAAGCGCCCTGCTACCCATTCCATAGACAATCGTTTCCTTAGTGATATGTTGTGGAACAATGAAGCATGAAAAAACAAAAGGAGAAAGTTGATGACATAGAGAAACATAAACCCACGTGCTTTCATACGCTAAGGTCGTAGTGTCCGTAGTCATTGGCTTGAACTGAACGACATGCAATACAAGCAATACAAGTAGACAAAGGCACTAGAGCCTATAGGTAAATTTTGTGTAAGTCATACAGTAATTTCCAAATACCGCTCATATGCAATGCTCCCAGAAATTATCAGACCATTATAAGCCGTAACTTGTCAATAGGCCACCTGCTTAGATGTTTATCTTCAATTGACAAAGTTAAACTAGAAACACAACATAGCACCAACATTTTCGAAAATATAGATGTCTGAATCACCGATTGTCCATTGGCCAAGGAGTTGGATACTCAGTGTGCCCAGTGACTTAGGATGCAGCCGTAAAGTATGTGTTATCGAAGATGGAACCCATTTGATGTGTGTATGTGATTTTTACCGTGCATATATATGCACGGTACAAAATCACATATTATGCATACTAAGGTTGAAGCCATTCATGTGCTATTGTATTGCCTATTTATAGTGCATTCTGCATCAGGTTTTATACTTTCTCATAACTTTCCCTGGCGGCCTGGCGGCCTGGCTCTATCACAGCTATCGAATAGCAGTGTACGTGTGTCAAATCCAAAAACGTCTGAGTGATGAAAGCTTCAGACCTTGGTAGAATGGAATATATAACGACTGACTTCCATAAGGAAATCTTAGATTTCTTGGAGTAGAAGGTTCCAGGGGATAGAATCATAGAGGGGGGCAGGGGGGCGATACCACATATTCCATCGTTTATGAAAGAACCTGTGTATAGCTGAAATTGAAGTATATTCATTGCCGCCATCTATAGACACGGCGATCGATGCACAGGGTGGAACTGTACATATATGGCGCAGGCAGTGAGCTGTGATGTTTACCCAACTATGACGTGTTGGGTCCTAACATACATGAACTTTCTCACGGCTTCGCCTCACACTGTAAACATGGTAAGTCCTGCTTGGCCCTGGTGCATGGCGATCAGTACACTGGCGAATACATGTGCTGGGGCGACACGAAGTGGCCACGCTGGTGTGTTGCTATGCAGGTGCTATACGGCAATACGAGTCGGACCCGAGAGGCTGTCTGCTCTGGGATCCGTGTTAGCGGCCGTCACGCTTGCTTGCGTCACGGGCTGCGACCCGGACAGCCTCTCTATGAGATGGGCGGTAGGGGCCGTTACAGACTTCGGCTCAGACGTCGTCTGGGTGGGATGCGCGGAGGGGACGGGAGCGGGCCGGCCACTGTCGGGCAATAGGAGTGAGGAAGGGAACGGGGCGGTAAATAGCCATCTGGGCGAGCAAGTGTGTTACGTTAAGATAACCTGGTGAGCCACTCTTCAGCCTTCAGCTCACCCCGCTAGGGCTCCATTATATCTCTGTTGTCGCCTTCTTCCTCAATGCCTTTCACACTCGCGCGCCAGGGCGGCGCTGCGCAAATCAATAGGAAAAATGCGTCGCGCATTTCTACAAATTAGTGCCGGTGATCCAGCCTAAGCCTAATAACACATGAAATCAGGTGATGAAAAGAAAGAGTTTTGTCACAATTATAACGTTTGTGAAAGGGTGCAAGATGGTTATCGCCGCATTAAATTCACGAAGCTCGTTATTTTTATGTTTTACTCTTGAAAATTATAATGTTGCAAGAAATTACAGCTGATTTGACCGCTTTTCAAGAATCTTGATATTTGCCTTCGGAAGACAGCAGCGGTAAAAGCTAACTTGCGTAGCGCCCCCATGCGGTGAGCGTGCTGGTGATCGCCGGTTTTCCTGCTCTCCCTGCATGGTGGGCCCATTTGCATAATGATCACGTCACGTTTCACGTAATGTGCAGGCTAACGGTTGACCCCACAGTTATGGGGCTATATATCTCCTACCCGACTGCAACTATAATGGTCATAACATAAAACCTGCTTGGAACAGGTTAACGCTACACCTGTTGTCGTCTGTACCTCCCTGAGAGTCTTTAATAACATATAACATGTCATTTATGGGTCTTGCACACCATATAGAATTGTCTTCATGCAATAAAGATCGTAATAAATGATCTCTTCCTGACAGATTTAGAGGTTTCGGATGTGATTATTTGTTGAGAGAGCTGAACCTGATCGTGGCCTTGGTTCACTGCATCCGGAATCTGATGTTGGCCTTGGCTGAGTGTCATCCTATTACCAAATACCACTCAGCCCTTTTCTCACACGGAACCTGATCTTGGACTTGGCTGAGTGTCATCCTATTACCAAATCCCACTTAGCCCTTGTCGCAGCCGCAATCTGTTGCTGTCCTTGGCTGGGTGTGAATGGTCACGTGACCTGTACAATGCACACCGCAGTAATATAGAACATAGCTATGATTTAACTCTATTATGTATTGACTATTAACAAATGTAGTTGATGGTAGATATAAAACTGAAGATGGTGGTAGATATGAAACTGAATTAAATTTGAATTAAATTAAATTTGATGATCAAAGGTAGTTTGAATTTGGTCACTTACACAGACAAGTCGTCTCTCGAGTACCTACACAGACAGAAAGTCTGTGGATCACCTACACGGACAGGACGTCTCTGGATCACCTATGCATACCGAAAGTCTCTAGATCACCTAAACGGACCGACAGCTTCTGGATCACCTACACAGACAGGACGTATCGGGATCACCTACACCGACCGAAAGTCTCTGGATCACATACAAGGACCAAAAGTCTCTGGATCACCTACACAGACAGATGTCCTGTCTGCGTAAGTGTTCCAGAAACGTCCTGTATGTGTGGGTGATCCAGATGCGTCCTGTTTGTGTAGGAGTTTCAGGGACTTTCATACTTAAGAAACTCTGAAACATCTTCAGAGAGGACGTTTCTGGATCACCTACACAGAGAGGACGTATCTGGATCACCTAGACAGACACGGTGTCTCTGGATTACCCAGACAGACAGAAACACCTACACAGACAGGACGTCTCCGGATCACCTACACAGACAGGACGTTTCTGGATCACATAGACATACAGAAAGTCTCTGAAACACCTACACAGACTTGACGTCTCTATATTTCCTAGACAGACAGAAAGCATCTGAAACACCTACACAGACACGACGTCTCTGAATCACCTACATAGACAGGACGTATCTGGATCACCTTCACAGAAAGGGCGTATCTGGATCACCTACATAGACACAACGTGTCTGAATCACATACACAGATAGAACGTCTTGGATCACCTACACAGACAGGAAGTCTCTGGATCACCTACACCGAGAGGCCATCTCTAAAACACCTACACAGACAGGACGTCTCTGAATCACCTACACAGACAGGAAGTCTCTGGATCACCTAGAAAGACAGAAAGTCTTTGGATTACCTACACAGACAGGACATCTCTAGATCCGCTACACAGACAGAACGTCTCTGGGTCACCTACACAGATCCAAAGCCCCAGGATCACCTACACAAACAGGAAGTATCTGGATCACCCAGACAGCCAGAAAGTCTCTTGATCACCTATACAGAGAGAAAGTCTCTGGATCACCTAGACAGACAGAAACCTATGCTCGTATTAATTTAGAAACTTCGAAAACTGTCGACACAAAAGTTGTTATAATGCTTGCAACAATGCCTTGATAATTCCATCACTTTTTTGACACTTAGGTGTTACTTACTTTTTCATCAGAATCACAGGGCGCCCAGGGAATCCTGCCCCCGCCATTGTATAATAGCGCTCCCCGTGCATGCATCCTTTCCTTCGTCTACCATCAAGACCACATGGCGTTGTTTATCCTGAACCGCTCCCATGATGCATTGGGCGCACGAAATTGCGATTTGGCTCATAAAAAAATGTTTTCGTTTTGGAAAAACATATATGTGGCTAATGGGATCTGTGTGTGGCTAAAGAAAAGTAAAGGTGTTTAGCCACAGTGGCTAATTAAAATGAATTGCTAGAACACACCCAGCAAATTGTTATCGAGATGACATTATCTAAGCCGTTATCGCGTGTGCAGTAAACCGCTGACAGTCGCAGGCCTACTGTTCATTACAAGAGGCCGTAGTTTTTAAATGGACGATACAAAAAAGATATCCAGGAACTTGTATCAAAGGACTTATATAATAACATTATAGTAATCAGCCTAATGAGCTATATTATACACGTCCATCTTGAGAGGCGCGTATTCAAAGGGCGATGTACGCCAGGGATTTCCTCAACCAAAAAGAAACCTAGATCATTGCCAATCATAAATTGTCATATATTTTTAAGGGGTAAAAATGTATCATATTATGTTAATTGTGAATTAATTGCCAGATTGTGAGAAACACGTCAAGTAACCGATGAAAGTTATGAGGCTTACAACTCAGTAGCGGTCCCAAAGTAAAAGTGACGTTCGAGAGGCATACGATATGAATAAACATGAGTACATGCCTTGCCTGGTATCAGCAACACCATTTCGAATATACACGTGGGCTACTTGCTGCGGTCCTTCTTTTTGTAAGGCGTTTAAGCGACTGCTTCGATGAGATATGTATTGAAGGCTTGAACATACAGCTGTTTCTAAGACGTGTACTGGCCCTGTAAGTTCGAAACGGCCGGGACCGAATATTTCACCCTCGAATAGGACATTGGCATGGAGCGGGGCGATATACTCGGCTCCGGCGTCACGAGCCCTGGAGTGTGAGGCAAGGGTATGTTACACCCTGGAATAGGACATTGGCATGGAGCGGGGCGATATACTCGGCTCCGGCGTCACGGGCCCTGGAGTGTGAGGCAAGGGTATGTTACACTCGGACGATTTTCTCATCGTTCGTGAGGAGCATAATTTCGCACTATTTTTTGGCGAGCCAAGAGACCTCTCGGTCGGGACAATTGAAAGAGCCTCAAGGACACTTGCCCCAGATACAGGCGCCAGGGTTCGTACCCACGACCTGTTGATCTCAGCAACTAAACTTAGCGATCTTAGCCGCCTTACCAGCTGAGCCAGGGAGATTCAACTCGAACCACCTTCACGGTATGTGCACAAGGCGTCCCCAGAGGGGGCTCGGGGAGTTCGCGCGTGGCAGCCCCCCCCCCCCCCACACCGCACTCCTTTGAATCCTAAGGTGCACTGTTAAAGTCGAGTACCTTCATAAAGATACCGCTAAAATTTGAGATCCGTCAAGTCGAAACATAGGCCTATTAGAAAAATACAGTGTTCGTCCAGATCGTTTGGAAAGATATATACACAGTTAAAAACTGCCCCCCCCCCCCCGGTCCCTTTGCAAAGTGCTGGTGTAACCTGAAGATTGTCATGTTGCACGGAAAATGGAAATGGCGACTTCAGAGACTAAAAAAGTAACAGTTTATTATTACATGGGGACACCCCGTCTGGTAAAGTGACGTCACCGCCTAATACTACTATGATCGCCATAGTAACGACATGTAGTGCGTCAGTTACCCGGATGTAGGACAGGACGTATAGACTGCTTAAATAACCCACATAATTGTTTGAATATTTATATTTGTAGTGGGTTCACTCACCCCCATGGACCTCCGGGATAGATCGGTTCGTGGGAGGGGGCGGGCGGTGGTGGGGGTCCTTACGGGAATATTTGGGCAGGAATGTGTTCGGGTGGGAACCATCCCCAGCTGAAACCCTCAATTGAATTATTTCCACCACATCCACCCACCCACAACCCCCACCCATGGTAAATGTCTATGTTGGTTGGTACAGGATCTAGATACGTCTTTTTGGGATACCCGCCAATATGGTTTACCCCGCCTTGCTGACCTTGTCGGGGCAAATAACAAACTACTTCTGGGATCCGTTGGGGATCTAGAATTTTGAAACTTGAAAATATCTTACGGCCTGGTGGGAGGGGCGTTGAAAAGGGATGAGGGGGGCTCCATCTTCTATGCTGGAGCCCCACAAAGGGGTGAGTCGTTCGTGAGCTATCGTGAGACAACCGTTCGCCCTTATTTGAAAGAACGACTGTGTCTGACCCTCGTTAAATAAATGTTTTAATTAGCAAGTTCTTCGCTTTTATGCATTTAATACAGATATATATATGCAGAAATGTAGCTTTTCACTTTAAATGTCGGGGACAATGATGCGAGATAATGACACTGCCCGAGACACGGGTGGGGTTTGGACCCGCAAGCCGTTGGTCTGCAGTCTCTCGACCACAGCCACTTCCCGTATTATATATAGCAAGACAAACTATTCTGTGACGTCTGATACACAGAAGGGTTTACTTATACGCGGATGCCTGCCTATGCTGCCCCTTCAGGCCTAAATAATCAACATACATGAGGCATATGCGTAATAAGAAACATCCTCGTAGCAGGTGATTTCTTCAGTCGAATAGAGATAAAAGTAGACGATATTAACCAAACAATAAAACAATAGTAGCTCAAGTTAATACAATCATAAAAAAAATATCTGTTAAGCCACTGCACAATGCATTAATTATTTCTCGTAAATCAGCAAGATTTGCATCTTGTTCCCCATATCTATAGCTAGAATCCCTAAATATATACAGTGGAACCTCCTTAAACACGAGAAAAGCGAAATCCAAGGACAGTCGCACGTCGGACCGTTTTCAAGAATCTCAAATTAATTTTTGTTAATATATAGATCCATATCGGATTCCAGCCCTTGAACTTTGATGCACCAAACACCTCTGTAAGAACCTCTGATTGCATTGGTCAGTTTATGCGAAGCATATTTGGTTGATACTGTCTCTACCTTAAATGTCTCCCTCCATGTACGACCCGGAAGTAGGTCATCTACAAGCTACGGCGGCCAAGATCATGGATGTCAGATTCAGTTAATAAACCCGCCACCCTCCTCCTCTCCTCCACTCGTGCCAACACCCGCCACCCTCCCCCCTTACCGGCCACCCTCCCCCTCCCCTCAACCCGTGCCACCGCCCCCTGCCCCCCCCCTCCCCTCACCCCACCTCCTCAATCGACACGACAACGCCACGTCCAGAATACAATACGCCACAATACTCGGAGAGGCGCATGGCGAACGTAGATCGGGTTTTATTTTACTGGTTGAGAGTGTGCAAGGTGCATTTATCTCGCTTTTCGTTTTTTCGTTATATCGCGTCAATGGGAGAAGGAATGGAGAGTGGAGCCATGTCCCCGGGGGTAACCCCCTACTCTTTGCGAAGATGGACATGTGATCTTTATCCCGCGACCCCAAAGACATGGCCACCGCGGGTCTCGAACTGTGCCGTTAGGCTCTCATGTCGCTACCCATGCTTGGTTACAAAGGTTAATACGCCGCCTGGCGGACCAATGAAATAGAATGAAATGTAATATGTCCCAGATGCGGAGTCCAAGGGGCAAAACCAAGACCAGTTGATCTGCAGTTTAAGCTTTCCAATGCTGGGGCGGCCTCTCATCGAGCACCCTACCCACTCCACCACCAGGGTGCCCTCTCATTCAGCGCACTACCCACTCCACCACTGGGGCGGCCCCTCATCCAGCACACTACCCACTCCACCACTGGGGCGGCCCCTCACCCAGCACACTACCCACTCCACCATTGGGGCGTGCTCCTCACTCACCACACTACCCACTCCAACACTGGGGCGTTCTCTCACCCACCACACTACCCACTCCACCACTGGGTCGGCCCCTCACCCAGCACACTACCCACTCCACCACTGGGCGGTCCCTCATCCACCACACTACCCACTCCACCACTGGGGCGGCCCCTCACCCAGCTCACTACCCACTCCACCACTGGGGCGGCACCTCACCCATCACACTACCCACTCCACCACTGGGGCGGCCCCTCATCTACCACACTACCCACTCCACCATTGGGGCGGCCCCTCACCCAGCTCACTACCCACTCCACCACTGGGGCGGCACCTCACCCATCACACTGCCCACTCCACCAATAGGGCGGCCCCTATTCCAGCACACTACCCACTTCACTACTGGGGCGGCCCCTCGGTCACCACACTACCCACTCCACCAATGGGGCTGCCCCTCACCCATCACACTGCCCACTCCACCACTAGGGCGGCCCCTATTCCAGCACACTACCCACTTCACTACTGGGGCGGCCCCTCACCCATCACACTGCCCACTCCACCACTAGGGCGGCCCCTATTCCAGCACACTACCCACTCCACCACTGGGGCGGCCCCTCGGTCACCACACTACCTACTCCACCACTGGGGCGGCCCCTCGCTCACCACACTACCCACTCCACCACTGGGGCTGCCCCTCACCCATCACACTGCCCACTCCACCACTAGGGCGGCCCCTATTCCAGCACACTACCCACTCCACCACTGGGGCTGCCCCTCACCCATCACACTGCCCACTCCACCACTAGGGCGGCCCCTATTCCAGCACACTACCCACTCCACCACTGGGGCTGCCCCTCACCCATCACACTGCCCACTCCACCACTAGGGCGGCCCCTATTCCAGCACACTACCCACTTCACTACTGGGGCGGCCCCTCACCCATCACACTGCCCACTCCACCACTAGGGCGGCCCCTATTCCAGCACACTACCCACTCCACCACTGGGGCGGCCCCTCGGTCACCACACTACCTACTCCACCACTGGGGCGGCCCCTCGCTCACCACACTACCCACTCCACCACTGGGGCTGCCCCTCACCCATCACACTGCCCACTCCACCACTAGGGCGGCCCCTATTCCAGCACACTACCCACTCCACCACTGGGGCTGCCCCTCACCCATCACACTGCCCACTCCACCACTAGGGCGGCCCCTATTCCAGCACACTACCAACTCCACCACTGGGGCTGCCCCTCACCCATCACACTACCCACTCCACCACTAGGGCGGCCCCTATTCCAGCACACTACCCACTCCACCACTGGGGCTGCCCCTCACCCATCACACTACCCACTCCACCAATAGGGCGGCCCCTATTCCAGCACACTACCCACTCCACCACTGGGGCGGCCCCTCGGTCACCACACTACCCACTCCACCAATAGGGCGGCCCCTATTCCAGCACACTACCCACTCCACCACTGGGGCGGCCCCTCACCCATCACACTACCCACTCCACCAATAGGGCGGCCCCTATTCCAGCACACTACCCACTCCACCAATAGGGCGGCCCCTATTCCAGCACACTACCCACTCCACCAATAGGGCGGCCCCTATTCCAGCACACTACCCACTCCACCAATAGGGCGGCCCCTATTCCAGCACACTACCCACTCCACCAATAGGGCGGCCCCTATTCCAGCACACTACCCACTCCACCACTGGGGCTGCCCCTCACCCATCACACTACCCACTCCACCAATAGGGCGGCCCCTATTCCAGCACACTACCCACTCCACCACTGGGGCGGCCCCTCGGTCACCACACTACCCACTCCACCAATAGGGCGGCCCCTATTCCAGCACACTACCCACTCCACCACTGGGGCGGCCCCTCGGTCACCACACTACCCACTCCCCCACCGGGCGGCTTCTCATCCACCACACTACCCACACCACCACTGGGGCTGCCCCTCATCTACCACACTACCGACTCCACCGCTGGGGGGGCCTCTCATCCAGCACACTACCCACTCCACCACTAGGGCGGCCCGTCACGCAGCACACTACTCACTCCACCACTAGGGCGGCCCCTAACCCAGCACACTACCCCCTCCACCGCTGATGCGGCCCCTCACCCACCACACTACCCACTCTCCAAATTGGGCGGCCCCTCACCCACCAAACTACCCACTTCCCCACTGGGGCGGCCCCTCACCCAGCACACTACCCACTCCACCACTGGAGCGGCCCCTCACCCAGCACACTACCCACTCCACCACTGGGGCCTGCTCTTACCCATCACACTACCCACTCCACCACTGGGGCGGCCTCTCAACCGGCACACTACCCACTTCACCACTGGGGCGGCCCTTCTCAAAAACCACAATACACACTCTACCACTGGGGCGGCGTGGTGTCCGCCACGGATCGGTGTGGTGTCCGCCACGGATCGGTGTGGTGTCCGCCACGGATCGGTGTGGTGTCCGCCACGGATCGGTGTGGTGTCCGCCACGCATCGGTGCGGTGTCCGCCACGGTTCGGTGTGGTGTCCGCCACGGATCGGTGTGGTGTCCGCCACGGATCGGTGTGGTGTCCGCCATGGATCGGTTTGGTGTCCGCCACGGGTCGGTGTGGTGTCCGCCACGGATCGGTGTGGTGTCCGCCAAGGGTCGGTTTGGTGTCCGCCACGGATCGGTGTGGTGTCCGCCACGGATCGGTGTGGTGTCCGCCACGTCTCGTTATGGTGTCCGCCATGGGTCGGTTTGGTGTCCGCCACGGGTCGGTGTGGTGTCCGCCACGGATCGGTGTGGTGTCCGCCACGGATCGGTGTGGTGTCCGCCACGGATCGGTGGGGTGTCCGCGACGAATCGGTGTGGTGTCCGCCACGGATCGGTGTGGTGTCCGCCACGGGTCGGTGTGGTGTCCTTCACGGGTCCGTGTGGTGTCCGCCACGGGTCGGTGTGCCCCATGATGGCTGAGGGAGCGGACATCTATGATGAAAACGATGTCTCTATAGGACGGATATTTGAACACTTGCGACGGGGGGTTGGGGGGGCGGGGGTGGCTCTGAAAATGTGCGTTCATAGAGCAGGTTGCAGCGACAAAATACCGCTTTCAGGCGGATTTCGCAAAACGCTCCTGCCGGATGATGGTCTTAAAAACATCGAGCAGATTTTGGCGCAAAAACTCGTGGTAACAGAGTTACCGCGGAACCTTCCCGCCGACAGCAATTTATTAGGTAGCCCACCCCCCCACCCCGACCCCCCGGGTGTATGTGTAGGCTATGCTCAGTCTCAGGACCCCTGAGGGGGTGGGGGGGGGGCTAGCCAGGTCGCGTGTCGATTTAAAGAAAAGGTTCATGTCGCGTGTCGATTTTAAGAAAAGGTCCATGTCGCGTGTCGATTTTAAGAAAAGTTCACTGTGGCTTGTCGCTAAATCTTATGTCGCATGTCGATTCTAAGACAACCCCAATGTCGCGTTGTCGATTTTAAAATTCGCCGTGTCGCCATGTCGAAAAAGCCCCTCTGGGGCCCTGGTCTCATACACTCGAGACAGCCTATGGGGCTGTGTATGCAGTCGAGCGTGCAGAGAGAGACACCGATATATAACACGCCACACCACGGACCACAGCTTGCATTTTTAAAGCAGCTCGCTCGCACTCGTCCGCGGGGACCAGAGAAAGAGAAAAAGTGCCGAGAGAGAGACAGAGACACAGAGAGACAGAGCGACATAGCTCAGACACAGCAAAGCACAAGTTCAAGTCTTCATTACCTTCAGGCAGCACGCCAGAGGCCGCTGCTCTACGTAAGCAAAGACGTAAGGTACATATCACATCTTATTGTATCTACCGTGATCTGATTTGATTTGACTCCGGCATTATTAACGTGGTAGGAGATGATCGAGGGACACTGGGGCTCAACTTGCGGGTGATTCCAATAATCTTCCTGCACTACAAGAAATGCGTCTGTCCAATACGTCGGACGAGTCACTCAAGAATGTAGAGCAGAAGAAATAGGAATTGCAGGAGCCTAAAGTTAGTCAGATTCCCATTAGGTAAGATGTTCATCCTTTCACGCCTGGTGAAGCGTTGGACTGAGAGACATGTTGGCAATGAATCAAAGGACTGTCGTTCATATAACTTTATATAGCTGCCCATCGGGCAGGTAAGCCGGGATTTCCACCTGCCCGAATAATATGTAATATAGTCGAAGTGTACATGTGCGTGGTCAGTTAAGAAGAGGACACAGCATTGTCGCTTGAAACATTTATATTCCACAGGAAAATAACACCCTGCAATGAGTCAGGAAAAACAACAATAAATCAATAAGTCACGATGACAAAAGTTAGAAAGCTGGCGGAAGTCATCACAATAAAAGAAATTTACTCTTTATGAAAGTTATATTAGGCTTCTAACAAATACTAGATAAATGGACTAATATGATGTCATAATGCGAAAACAGTGATGAACCTATGTGAAGACACGAACAAAAAGAGTATAACTTGTAATACATTCCAAGTTGCCTATAAAAATGGTAACGGTTTCTAATAATGAATTTCTATAATTATCGAGGTTATCAATAAATTAGTTGACTGTGTATTTCTAGTCTCCAATAACCCTGACTATTATGATAAATGAATACAACTAGATCTAGAAATATAACGGTTTCTAATAATGAATTTCTATAATTATCGAGGTTATCAATAAATTAGTTGACTGTATATTTCTAGTCTCCAATAACCCTGACTATTATGATAAATGAATACAACTAAATCTAGAAATGTCAGGAGAGTATCACGCCTGACAGCATGTTTTCATAATACAAATATTTAAATTCACACGATAATCACAAACAGGTGACAAGTTTAACAATTTCATGAGATTCACTCATAAAATATACATGTTATAATCCCAACCTCATTTAACCAAACAAGATTCCCATTAGCTAGCGATATAACTTGACAAGCTTTGTATGATACTCAAATATACATGATACACGTGCTACCAAAAGAAAGGTTTGCGATAATCTGAGGTGACAAATAATTAAACAATGGTGATATAATTTCACACATACTAACCGCAGTCTCCTTGCGGGTTTTTAATTCATCTGAGTGATGGTAGACCCTGTAACATGTAAATAAATTATGTGAAATACCAAAAATAAATATCAATCTGGGAAAGGATTTAACCTTGGCGCCATATTCCCAGGGATAAAGTGGTACTCACAAATTTAATACCTCGCACTGTCTCAAAGTAACAAGACATATTCCCCAAAATACCATTAGCCATAATACACACTCGTCACATAAATTAACATGCTCACATTTAAAGTAAAATGCAGTCTGTATATATATAAATGAACACAAGACTGACAAGTCATGGCCATAGGTAGCCTGAATGTTCAGACGTTACAGTTTGACAGTCTGATGCTGACTGAAACGGGTCAGTTGTACATATAATAGTTTGCTGAAATGACTACTTATGGCGCTAAAGTGAAAATGAATCTATATGCCTTAAAATTAATAAATGGTTTGTGGTATTTGTAACCTCTATGGCCAAAAAAAATTGCGCCTCTTAGCATGTAAACATTGCCATAATTGGAAACTTTAAGGCGCCATAGAAATTCATATTTGTACAATATTTGCCCTAAACACAATTTTTTTCGATTGCGTGTGTTGTTGCCATATGAAACATTTATGTTCACATTTTCGATATAGTATGCTGATGTCCTATGAAAACGTACTTGATTTTTATATAGTGGGGATTGAATGAGCGATAATAGGGAAATACCTCGAGCAGATCCTTCATGAGCGGGGGCAGCGCGAACACGTCACTCTTGCCGTGTCCCGTTGGTAGGAGGCAAAATACATCCTCTCCCGAGTGTAGATGGTCTATGGCGCTGAGCTGCTCCGCATTGTGCACATACGGCAGCCGCAATGCTTCTGAAACTGTTTTCACGAGGTCCATCTTACACGTGGTGTATTCAGGTCTGCAACGTGTTGCTTACTGATGTCAATGCTGAACGTACAAAACTATATGTACAAAGTTACCTCTAGCATCGCTTTGGGCCGTGGCGCCACCTTCTGGGCATCAACATGGCGGCAAGCGGCAAAACACTTTTGTGACAGAATTAAAAGTTGTCGTTTATACGAAATTGGCGACGAGTTGGCACGAATCCATATCTCACGGAACTAAAGAAGTTACCATAGAACAAGTTTAGGATATCATTTTTTTTGGATTCATGTGAGTATTTGTGCTGGAAGCAAAAATTTGCGGCTGAACAGCAATTCTACGCGATGAGTTCAGACGTTACACTTACCAGCTTACAGTCACAAGAACAAGTGTCAAGACTGTAAGTCAGTGTAACGTCTGAACGTTCAGGCTAGGCCATAGGCATTAAATTAAAGGTCTAAACCATAAAGTCACAACAAGTGTCAAATTGTTGAAATGCTAATGTCATATCGCTTTTTAAAAATACCCTCCTTTTTCTACAATAAGTCACTACCTTAGATAAGTGACACATATCACCAAAATAACACTGATATATTCGTAGCAGAACTGAACAAAAAACTAAATGTAACACCTAAAAGTTAAATCAACCGGCTTTGTCAAATGTTCGAGACATAAAGCGGCATACCCACGTGGTATATTTCCACGCTTAAAACTGACTAAGAATTGTCTCTAATATTAGAAATACAGTTCAAAATAGCTATAACGAGTGATATAACGTCATCTGGAATGTACCACAAACTAACCTGATGGACGGCAATGTGGAAAAAGAGGCTAATCTGTTGATGCGCCTTTGCTTTGTTTCAAAAAGAGGTCTTCCTCGTTGAGCGAATTTAATAAGAATGGAATATCCCCAAGCGGAAGCAGATGTTTAAACAGCGGTGCCTCACTAGATGGCACCACAGACACAAATACACAACACTAGATGGCGACACTTTTAACAACAAATGATCTCGAAGAGTACCAATAGGGGTCACCTCTGTAAACCTGAAATGCCATAAAACTGACTTTGTCACAATATATTTACCTGCCATAGATAGTTAGTGTTGAACCCTGGGTACAGAGAGTACAGAGCGAGACAAATACAGAACTCATCAGACCTCTCCATTCAACATCAGACTCTAATGACGAGACAACACCCCTGGATCCGGATGATCAGTCATCCGTTATTTACCTGGGTTTGGAAGACAACCAGGGCACTAGCATGTACCCAAGGGGTCGTAACAGACAGTCTGATGAACCCTAGGTCGGTCTCTACCGGCAGAATGTGGTGCAGTCGTAAATACATGTTCAGAAATCGTAGCTCCACTCTCAGGGCCCCAAGGCGACGTGGCGATTTTTTTTAAAATCGACAACGCGGCATTGGGGCTGCCTTATAATAGATATGCGGCATGGACCTCTCCTTAAACTCGACATGCGACATGGCTACCCTTCTCAGGGGCCCTGCTCACAGCGAGGAATTTGTTGTTATGCTCTATGCGTGAAGATATAACAAAGATAATCATCACCGTCCTTCCCAGCGTCCCCTACATTTCAAAACGCTGACGCGTATAACGTGCTTCCCCAATTATAGTAACCATGGTAACCGGTAACTGCCCGGGGAACTATCTTTCACTAAATCAAGATATCAATTAAAGTTACGTGCCTGGCGGCCAATATCTTATTTATATTAAAGTTTTGGGTCACAGTAATTCAGGTCATATAACTATAGAACAATACAAGGTTGAATTACCACAAATTTGTTGTCATCTGTTTCAATTAAAGCTAATGTGACGCAATGCACGTAGCCTCCGACTTACGGTAACCTGTCATGCAAAAAATACATTCTCTACCAGGTTTGCCACGAACAATTGGCAACAACAAACAAAGTGGCTGTGTTCAATTATTTGAAGACATAGGTCAATCATCTTGATATCTTGTATTCCAGCGTGGGAGGCCAGCTGGTGATTTAATGAAATGGTGACCTCCAGTTCCCTCCTTTGTGCTGTAGACATCGGAGAACTATAACATGAGGGCCCCTGAGGGGGGGCGGGGTGGGGGGGGGGTAGCCATGTTGCATGTAGATTTTGAGAAGAGGTCCATGTCGCGTGTCGCTAAGTGTAAATCAGCATCTGTAATATCGCTAAATGGTACCACCATGAAACACGCATCTACTTTTACTTTACAGAGTAACCGGACAACAACCAACAACCCGACCGGATAAAATGGGAGGGGAAGTGAGCAGAGAGGGCAGAAATGCAAGATCAAGGTAAACCAGCGGCAGACTGTGTCCAGCCACCTTTTCAGAATCCGAGATTGCCTTCTCTTATTATTTCTTATTGTCCTTTTAAAATGAAAAGGTAATTAGGGCTTTGGAGAATGGATTACGATGTAATTAATTAGTAGGGGACCATGTCGCAGCGGGTGGAGAGGGGATAGGTTTGGTATGTGTGAAGATCTGTGAACACATCCCTCCGATTGACGAAATGATATATCTGTCCTCCGGCTCCCCTGGGTTGTGGTAGTTTGTATTCTGATAAAAGGTGGGAGGTAAGTCCCCTCTAATGCACCCCTCATCATACGGTCTGTGCACTCTTGTGTACGTCTGTATATGATGGTAAGTTGATACTTGTGGCATAAGCCAAGACCTAGACTTCACCTTCCTCATCATCGCTGTCAAGGGACGGACGCTGACCCTTCTGCGAACGCTGTGATTTAAGGACCGCCCTCTGGTCACGATGGGTGACCGGCCGCCGGTCGCGATGGGTGACCGTCCGATGGTGGCGATGGGTGACCGGCCGCTCGTCACGATGGGTGACCAACCGCTGGTCACGATGGCCGGGTGACCGTTCTCTGGTCGCGATGGATGACCGACCGCTGCTTCTACTCCGGCTCCTCTGGGTTGTGGCAGTTTTTACTGTGTTAAAAGGTGGGAGGTAAGTTCCCTCTAATGCACCCCCTCATCATACGGCTTCTGTGTGCTTATATATGCTGGTAAGTTGATGCTTGTGGCCTGAGCCATGACCTAGACTTCACCTTCCTCATCATGCCTGTCAAGGGACGGACGCTGACCCTTCTGCAAACGCTGTGATCAAAGTACCGCCCGCTGGCCGCAATGGATGGCCTTCCGCTCTTCGCGATGGGTGACCGGCCGCTGGTCGCGATGGGTGACCGTCTGATGGTCACGATGGGTTATCTGCCATTGGTTTTGATGGGTGACCGGCCACTGGTCGCGATGGTTGACCATCCGCTGGCCGCGATGGGTGACCGTCCGCTGGTCGCGATGGGTGACCGGGCCCTGGCGGCGATGGCTGACCGGCCACTGGTCGCGATGGGTGACCGTCCGCTGGTCGCGATGGGTGACCGGGCCCTGGCGGCGATGGCTGACCGGCCACTGGTCGCGATGGGTGACCGTCCGCTGGCCGCGATGGGTGACCGTCTGCTGATCGCGATGGATCACCGGGCCCTGGCGGCGATGGGTGACCGTCCGCTGGGTGGCAATGGGTGACCGGCCGCTGGTCACGATGAGTGTCCGTCCGATGGTGGCTATGGGTGACCGGCCGCTGGTGGCGGTGGGTGACCGACCGCTGGTCGCCATGTGTGACTGTCCGCTGGTCACGATTGGTGACCGGCTGCTGGTCACGATGGCCAGGTGACCGTTCGCTGGTCGCGATGGGTGACCGTCCGATGGTGGCGATGGGTGACCGGCCGGCCGCTGGTCGCGATGGGTGACCGGCCGCTGGTCGCGAAAGGGTGACCGTTCGCTGGTCACGATGGGTTACCGACCGCTGGTCACGATGGCCGGGTGACCGTTCGCTGGTCGCGATGGGTGACCGTCCGCTGGTCGCGATGGGTGACCGTCCGCTGGTCGCGATGGGTGACCGTCCGCTGGTCCCGAAGGGTGACCGACCGCTGGTCACGACGGCCGGGTGACCGTTCGCTGGTGGCGATGGGTAAACGACCGCTGGTCGCGATGGGTGACCGAGCGCTGGTCACGATGGCCGGGTGACCGACCGTTGGTCACGATGGGTGACCGACCGTTGGTCGCGATGAGTAACCTTCCCCTGGCGGCGATGGGTGACCGGCCGCTGGTCGCGATGGGTGACCGGCCGCTGGTTGCGATGGGTGACCGGCCGCTGGTCGCTGGTCGCGATGGGTTATATAGCCTCAGAAACCTGGATGGAGTGGGTGGGGTTGACATGTGCGGTGAAATGATGCATCGTTTAACATGGAACAGATTTGGCATTGCACGGGTGCATTATGATAAACATTTATCGTGTTTTGAAGAAATTCATACGCTTCACCACTAAATTTCGAAACTGTTTTGAGCCGTCTTGCTATTATTACTCATTGTGATCTAAGGAACACCCCCACCCTTTCGCAGACCCCCCCCCCCCCGCACTCGCCTATATAGTTGATTTGTTATTTGACGATATGCTGTCAAGCTATTCGAACAGTAATTGTTTCCTGCCAATTAAATAAAAATCGGCACTGGATCTAGTACGCTAAAATGAAAGATTAGCCTTCACATTCAAAGCAACTGTAACAATGTCTTAAAAATATTATAGTAAGCCTGATAGAAAATGTATTTGTTGCCTAACAGCTAATAATAAGTTGGAAGTTATGTGAGCTATAAGACTTAAGTCACAAATGTGTGTGTAGTTCTCCGGCTGATTGCAGCCTGTTATGGATGCTAAGCAGGCCCCAGGCAGGACATTTTTGTGAGAACTAAGTGTAAAGAATAAATCATTATTGCATTAATCAGGCCTTAAATGTAGGTCCTGGCATGATCATGGTGGTTAAAAAAATGTCCTATAGATTTAACTTGTTCGAACCTGCTATGTGTTCATGCGATTCTTAAAATCCTTAACCTGGTTGTCAACTAACTTATTCACTTACTCGTTGATCAAGGTAAGACTAAGTAATGTGTTACCTATGAGGTAAAATGTTTTAAATAACAAACAAGAATAACATCGGCCACTCTGGGAGGTATAAATGACTGCAGAAACAGAAGAAAAAATGATTTAATCAACAAATAAGCACTGAATTATAAAGAATATTATATCTATTAATTTTATCCTGATATATTGAACTATTAATAACTCTATCTTGAACACATCATACTATTACTTCTCGTTGTGGTTCAGCTGTGTAGATCCCCGAAAGGGAGGAGAGGCTGTGGGGGAGGGGGGAGGGGGGGCACTGCCATGTAGACGGTCATCATGGCAGCGCTATGTGATCATTGGTTACATATGATAAGTTTATTGTTATCAGCCTGAGATTAGATCTATGGTATATCTATATATATTTCACGATCCAAGGTAACAGTAAGTAAACTTAAAAGCTGTCGCATAACCAGACCACAGGATATGTATACATGTATAAATATAATTCCAAGTAAAGAGTCAATATGCTATATATAGCTCTGTGCTGAATACATTCCGTGCAGCGAAGTTGACTCGTGGCGCGAGAAACAGTGAAAGAAAATGACGTCATGTACTGTGACAAAATAAGACAGGGGGGCGAACTTCCCAAGCATCGCAATTGCATCTTCTTTTCAATTTGTCAGTATGTGTTTTTCATTAACTCCATTCGATGGAACAAAGAAAAAGTAGCAGTGTTTAATTCCATTGATGCTTCACGATTAAGTTGTTTCTAAGTCTAAATGCCACATACTGAGAAAAGTACTTTTTTTTCCATTCACACGGCTTGAATTAGGTAACGGCGAGTCAGCCAGTGGATGCACGCAGACATTTTTATGCGCCAACATTTATGCTCAATTTTTATTCGCTGAATAATGAGACACTTTCAGCATTCATTGAAATATTTATTTATAATAACATTTGTAGTAGATATATGCATAAAACTTTCTATATTGGCAATTACAACTATACAAATAGATATATTGATAATTAACCAGATCTATCTGGTAAGATTCAAGATTCAAGATTAGTTTATTTGACCAAGTATGACGTAAATACAAACGAGAAGTGAAACAAATAGTGTCGACTTGGCCGGGAGACTCCAATTAAGACCTTAAAGGTCGCTGGCGCTAGAGCCACCCAACATTGTGATTTTTAAAGTTATACAGCTACACATAAACAACCAAAAGATAACAGTAATATATATACGCTAATATTTTAGGTATTCGATTCAAATCAAAAACACACCTCACATAAACAGCTTCAATATATATACTTAAGTTATTCAGACAATTAACTGACGGCAAATATGACAATGTTCGATGTGACACTCGAAATCATAGTTAATTATTAAATTATCCTTAACATATCTTGCAAATGCAGGTAAGCTATGCGTATATATTTTGCTAAGAATAAGTGTTGAAGTTTCATTTACAACTTTAACGAGGCTATGTCGAATACAGTTAGTTGCAAAGTCGTGGAATACCATAGTGGTAGACAATCGGGAATTGAATCTCGTATTGTGGTGATGAATTTGATGGCTATTAACAATCGGTAACTATAAGAAATAAAATGGTAATGTCTCATGCTTCAGCTTGTAATAAAACTTCAGGGTTTGCAATATGCGCATATCATCCAATTTTAACAATTTCAGTTCTTTAAATATCGGTTCTGTGTAAGCGTTAAATCGACTTAGATTAATATTTCTGACAGCCCTTTTTTGCAGTCTGGAGATACGTTCAGCCTTATGCCCCCATATAAGGATGCCATAATTTAGATGGGGTGATATCAGGGTGTTATAAATAGTGCGTAAAATGTGCCGAGGAAGGGTCCATTTCAATGTATTTAGAATCCCAGCAACTTTAGAGATTTTATTCGCGATCTTATCAACATGTTTATTCCATTTCATATGTTTGTCAAGGACGATACCAAGCATGTCAAAACTGTCAACGCACTCAATTTGCGTATTGTTTATAAACAAAGATGGAACATTAACAGATTTCTGTTGTGTATGAAAGATCATGAACTTGGATTTTGCCGCGTTCAGGGCAAGTTTGTTTGCATAAAGCCATTCACTAATTTTAACCAATTCGCAATTTATTACGAGGCTGGACTCATTAGGGACAGGAGTCATAGTACTTAACAGCGTGGTATCATCCGCATATATAATAAATTTGAAAATATCGCCAGATGAGGATATAGCATTTATATAGATAATAAAAAGTAGGGGACCAAGAATAGACCCTTGTGGAATCCCTGTTGCTATATCAGACATATCAGATTGAACATTTTCGATTTGAACATACTGCTTACGATTCGTCACGTAATTTTTTAGTAATTCAAGAGAACTACCGGATACCACATAATGAGATAATTTAGATATAAGGACATTGTGATTTATGGTGTCAAACGCCTTGGACAGATCTAAAAATATACTAACAGGAATATGTCCCTTATCCATTATTTGTAATATTCGGTCCACGAGTTCCATCACAGCTAAATCTGTTGAATGGTGTTGGCGAAACCCATATTGACTGTTGTTTAATAATTTGCTTCGTACGAAATAATCATAACGCTGGTCGGCGATAACTTTCTCTAGTACCTTACAAAAAAAAGGAAGAATAGATATAGGACGATAATTCTCAATCAAACCTTCATTCCCTTTTTTATAAACTGGTACTACCTTTGCGATTTTTAAGTTATCTGGAAACAAACCGGTTGACATACACTGATTTATGATTATGGTAAGGGTTTCGCTCACCTCATATTTTATTTCCTTCAATAACCTTACACTAAGGTTGTCGTGACCAGAGCTTGATTTAGGTTTCAGAGCATCAATTATCTTTTCGGTACAGTCACGGTTAATAGCGTTGAAGTGAAACTTATTAATAGGGGGATCTTTTAAGTATTTTTTAAATGACATATCGGAATTCTTGCTTAACCCTTTTACAGTACTTGGACCAATATCGGAGAAATAGGAGTTAAACTTATTTGCTAGTAATAGTCGATTTTTAACCAGCTGGCCGTTGATAGTAAATTTGTCAGGAAATTGTTTTTTACTTTTGCATTTACTTAAGCTATCTTTAATAGCATTCCAGGTTTGTTTCATATCACCTTTGCATTTATCAAAGCGCAGTTGGAAGTACTGTTTCTTGGCGAGGCTAATGCTTCGCCTAATTATTCTGCTATAAGTGCGTAAATTAATTTTTTTCCTGTCATATTCAGATGAGTCAGGCGGGGTGGTAAATACGTATGAGATCTAATCTTACCACCCTATAATTTATTTAGGAGAAATCAAATCCGAGATTTGATTTCATACTGAAAATCAAATAGCAGATTTGATTGTTTGCAAACAATCAATCAGATTTGATTGTCAGACATATACTGACAATCAAATAGCAGATTTACTATTTATTAGTGCTTTCATAAGAGGTTTTGTAATCAACTTCATTATTTTTAAGCTCATTTATCAACGTGATTTATCCGTCGTTACCGGAGTGACCCCCGCGCAGTGTCCTGCTAAAACGTTCGAATTTCTCGTCTGCGCGTCGCTCGCCGCACCGGTTTGGTCGTCAGCTTGTGATCACTTCAGTTGTTGTGGTTCTGATCAGACGATATCTTTGGCCATTTCCTCCCAGGAGGGAAACGATGTGGCATTTTGGATTAAAGTATCTAGATCATGTTTAAATATATTGAAATATATTTCCCATTACCGAATTCTGTCTACTATAGTCGCAACGTCTATAGACTTATTACTGCAACATTTGATCTAATTTAGCTAACCATATAATATAATTTGCCATAGGGCTGTACAGTCACTTCGGGATCTTATCGAGAACCCGCGAGACGGGGATACCTATGCTCTGCGTCAATGCCTAGCATCAACGGCCTGTACGTGCTGCCTACCTTCCGGTTGTTTGCCTTCACTCGCCTCACACACAAGATCGGCTAAAGCTGTCCTTGGAAGCACAACTAACCACTGAAGTTCTGTGCATATCCGAATTATGACCATCCGAGTACATTTATGTACTGTATGAGGGGTTAGGCAGTTGATAAACCGGAATGCGGTTGTCTCATGAGTGACTGTCAGCGTCTGGCGATATGATGTGCTGCGCGGGGTTTTCCATGTCGTATGACGTAATAATCATCATGACGCGCGTGTCTGCGCGCGGTATCTATGTTTACGTAACAACGCTCCTTATATGGACTGAGCGGGTGAGGACAACGGGGCTCTTTTTGTCGTAGAACTGTAAACATCGATGATTTGGCTTAAAATACAACGCTTCCAACGGTCTCATCAAACGGACCACATGCATTATGGAGAGATAAATGTCTTGTCTTTAACTATATTATGATTTTATAGTTAACAATGCCTGGACCAAAGGAAACTAAAAATGGTTTCACACCCACTCGATTCTTTAGGCACAAACCGCGCAGCTGGCCGGTTCCCAACACTAAAACGTTGACTACAATGAGTGCGCGTCACGCAGTTGCAGCAAGGCACCAGCGTGATGCGCACTCGTTCTAAGAGCACGTGTTTTTTTGTTGGTCCCCAAAAGACCTAAACCGGAAACAGAACCCGCGAGAACTGTACAGCCCTATTCCCTCTCAGGAGAGAGACGATGTGGCTCCTGGATTAATCTTGAAATAAATTATTCTTAGACTGGTCTATGACTATGTCAAGTTATGAGGACATTTCATAATCACCATCAAGTCAAGTGTAATGTCTGCCGAGTACAGATTTTGGAAGAATTAGATGTAAGAGTTAAAAAATGATCAATTCTTGCTTATGCATTGCTACCGATCATATGATATGATATGAACTTATTATCTATATCTAATACCAATAATTATTATCTAATAGATCTAGAGAATCTATCTAACAATGTCACTGAATGATATTTGCCCCATTTTTAATATTTGTTAAAAGACCTAAGCTTGTTTAATTTAATCATTCTTCTATTTTCATTGACAAATGTCTTAAAATGGTCTCTTTTTCAGGTCAACACCTGCTGCATCCGCCACCCCAACAACCACCCCCGAGACAACCACCCCCGAGACAACCACCCCCGGCACAACCACCCCCGAGACAACCACCCCCGGCACAACCACCCCCGAGACAACCACCCCGGAGACAACCACCCCCCATGCAATTGCCCCCGGCGCCGGCACCCCCCAGACCATCACCTGGGAGGAGGAGCTGCCGAGGGTGTACCCCCCTCAGACCGCCAAGGTCGGCGCCGCCCGGGAACTGGTAGAGGGCCGACCCCCCGGCACCCTGACCGAGGAGGCGGCCAGACTGGAGGGGGAGACCTTCCGCTGGGATGACCCAGACACGGTGACCCTGGGAGATACACAACGGAGGTGGGTCTGTGACGTGGTTAAGGGGGTGGGGAGGGACCCCCTGTTCACCAGAGCCCGGGAAACGCTGGTCGGTAGCCATGGTGACCGGACAGACGTCAGAAAACAAGCCAATGAGTTCGATTTTTTAGTTAGTTTAGCGTGTGAGGGGGTGAGGGCGGTGAGGAGGGAGGGGAGGGAGGGGGTGGAGTGGAGTGTGTGGGTGGGAGGAGAGGCCCTGGCCGCCTGTCGGGAGGAGGGGAGGAGACAGGTCCTGACAGGTAAATCACAGAGGGTGAGGGTGGGGGTGAGGTGGGTAAAGGAGTGGGAGGTGGACCCTGGGGCCTTCCTCGAACGCTGGGTGGACGGGCTGAATGCCGTGGGGCCCAGCGTCACGCTCACCGAGGGTCTCACCCACGGCGGCCCCCTATCCCCCAGGTACACCGGGGTGAAGGTCGGCACGACCACTGCCACCCAGCCTCTGGTGTGGCGGGGGGAGAGACGGGTGACCTCTGACCTCACCCCCGCTTTCCCTGTCCCCCGGGAGGCCCTCGAGGCTGTCACCCAGGAAACGGTGGGCCGCCTGGAGGGGGTGGCGGGGCTGGCGCGGTCCTCACACCCCGTCCACCTGGTGCCGGGGTACGTGAAGAAGGGGGGGGAGGTGGTGGCTGTGTGGTTACCGACGACGTGTGTCTTGGAGACACACGCGCTGGTCGCCCTCGGCCCCCGCTCACCCCCCGTCACCCTCATCCGAGGCCTCAAGCTGCTGGCGGGGCGCTACCTCCAGTGGCTCCCCCTGGATGAGAGTGAGGTGAGGGAGGCCAGAGACACCCTGGCGGAGCTGGCGGGTGGGGGTGGGGGGTCCCGGGGGTGTATCGGGGGGCTGGTGAGGGTGGAGGGGCTCTCTGACTGTGTCACGGAGTCCCTGGAGACCGGGAGGTTGCGGCTGCCAGAGAGGAGTGAGGGGGAGGGGAAGTGGGGGGAGGAGGCTGGGGAGGGGGTGTACTGGAGCAGGGTGGCGCTGGTGGTGTCCGCCACCCACACAGCGCACTGGGCGGCGCGGGGGGCTGGGGGGTGTCAGGGTGAGTGTGACCTGTGTGAGGACCTGACCCGTGAGGCCCGGAAGCTGTTAGTCCCTGCCACTGCCCGCCTCCTCCACCCCGCCGTGGGGGAGGCTGTGGGGGTGCCACCCTCACCCCAACTGGAGGTCCCCTCCGCCTTCCTCAAGTACCTCGTCCTGAGTGACTTGGTGCGGGGAGGGGGTGGGAGGGTCGCCAGGGGGGAGGTCGATACCTACATGAGGGACCTGGTGACTCACATGGAGGAGGATAAGCCTGTCCCCCACCCCCTGCTGAGTGGTGAGGGGGTGGAGGGCATCCTTCCGAAGTCACCGACGGGAGTGGGGCTGGAGACAAGAGACCCAGAGTCCTATGCCTGGACGAGGATATGGTATCCTGTCTGGCGCTTGCTTCCCCACCCCTCCCTCTTTGACTGTCACGATGAGGTCTGCCGTCAGCTCTGTGACGTCGCACAGGTCACGTGATCACTGACACACCAACCACGTCACGGGGTCGTATCACGTGACCCCAACGAGTGACGTCACAAGATGGCGGCAGTTTGTTTACATCCGGTGAGTGAGGGTGGGTAGGGTGGGGAGAGGGGGGGAGTAGGTATGAGGTGTAGGGGGTGTAGAGAGTAGGTGTAGGCGTTATTGGTTATTGGTATGAGACATTCAAAATGGCGACGGTTTGTTTACCTTTTTCGATTCGGTCCTTTAGTTTAGATTCATTGAGATTTTAAGTTTTAATTGATGCCTTTTGCTTCAATTTTTTTTTATCTCAGTGCAGGGGTAGAGGGTATGTGTAGGGGTAGGTCTATCGTGGGGGAGGGGAGAATTTTTAGCATCTTTTGGCATCTTATTTTTATTTTAAGTGTGATATCTATTGAAGTTTTCGCTTTATAGTCTAATTAATCTTTTCCTTTGTTGCCTTTACTGATTTCATCTTTTTTTTTACTGTTGTTGACTTTAACATTTTATGTGTAGGGATGGGTCTATTGGGGACGGCGCATTTTGAGCTTCCTATCTGTATTTTTGATATCTATTAAGGGTTTAGTTTTAGACTAATTTAATTTTGCCTTTGTTGTCTTCAGCTTTTTTTTTTATTTGACTTGCTGACTATTAAACATTTTGGCAATGTGGTGGTGGGGAGGGGAGTAAATTGTGTTGGGAGGTGAACTCGTTGGCTTTTGACTGACTCTGACCGCTCAAATTGACTGTCGACTGGGCGTCCTTATTTCTAAAGTTTTGTAATTGTAACATTTTGGGATTTAATTTTTCGGCTGAATATTTGCCTTATTGACCCCCAATAAGAGTACTGAACTCTCAGACATGCCTCCTAGCCACGTCACAACTCTCCAAGGTGTTGTATGTGAACAATTTCTCTGTACAAGTATATATATATAGTTTTTATTTTTTATCAATATGAGTTTGGACGGAACGCCGTGGTGATTTAACCCCCGTTAATTTGACACCCGACCCCCCCACACTCGCACCTGATGTGATACTTGAGCCCACTCCCCAGGCTACACCGGTCGTGGTTAGCACGGAGCGGCGGTTTGATCCCGAACCCGGTGCTGTCGATGCAGCGCATTTGAACATCCGTTCCACCCAGAGAAATTTATTTCTTCTCAAAGTTGCTCTACGAGCAAGACAAATTCTGATCGATTCTCATCAACAGTCATAGTCCTTTATCTTACTATTTTATTAAACTTAGGGATATTAATATTGGGTTTAAATTTAGTATGTCTGATGATGAAAAAATGCATTGTCTGTAACCGATGTTCTATTCAGGACTCTTTTTCACCATACAGGAGATATACTTGAATTGAACTTTATTATATCCTTTTTGGCAAAGGTTATATTTATAAAGCAAAAGCTATGCAAAATCAGAGACTGAATTTTAACTTACTTGAGCAACAGCTCAAAATCGCAGTACAAGCAGAATATCATATTGTTCTCGCGAACGTATCAAATGGTTGCAAGAATAGACTGCATAAGCCATGTAAATTGTATTGTGTATAAACGCTTCACAAAGAAAAACAAAATGTCTGATGATAGACTAAATCTGGATCTGGACATTGTTGTAATAATTAGTATGTCTGATGACAGACTATATCTTTATCTGGACATTGTTGGGATAATTAGTATGTCTGATGATAGACTATATCTGGACATTGTTGTAATAATATGCTGAGGTATAATTTAATTTGAGACTTATATTTTTTTTTCATACTGAATATATTTATTGTAGAGCAATTTTTATATAATGTTTTCCTGCTACATTACCAGTGGATCTTCGAATAATATAGTTGTGAATGCGAAACAAATCTGTCATTTAAAGACAGCACTTGTAATATATTGTAGTATATATCATATATTTAGTTTCATCGTTCGTTCTTTTATGCAATCATCTAGTCTCCAAAGCTTACTGCCTGAAGTTAGTTAATAATCATTGAAATCAAGTTTTCTAACTGTATGTTTTATTGATTTTGTATCCTGGCTTTACATGGTGTTTATGTTATGAATAAACTTCGGAACAGTCCATTCTGTTGATTCTCTCTGTCTGCGCCCTCTCATATCGACTCTGCTACATATGTAACCGCATGAAATAATTGGCATGTGCCAACTCATTTTATAAATTAATGCCGTGCTAATTGGCGCTTATATAACATCACAATGTGTATTCCTGGCGCCTTGTCTTGCACTCCTCATTGTGACAAGAAACTGTTAGAGTATAGATGCTGTGAACATTCTAAAGAGTGCTCTGAAAATGAACCTAGCTATATATGTGAAAATTGTATTACTTGAACTTTAAATTGTATTGCATGTGAAATGTCACCATATCAATAAATATTATTGTATACTCAAATTTTACTTGACTTTGTCACTTAATCCATTGATAGTGACCATATGGTGTTAGTGTGAAAAATGTTAACACATCTGTTTATTGACTTTCTGCATTATAAAACACATCCAGTGCCTCCGATATGACAATTCTTGAATTCAAATGGGCATTAATTTTAGCCCAATTGTAAATTGATCAAATATTACCGGTCACACACATATATATATTACGTCGAATAATTTTAACAAAACCTATCACTACTCGTCATTTCAACAGAACGCTGCAAAGGAAATCACTACATAATTAATCGTTCAAACTGTTCAGTAAGCCTTGTACGGGATCGTTATGATGCTACGCGGCTGAAATAAAAGACCTATTTTTGGAGGGTCCATGACAAATAAACGCCAAGCTACCGTGCGACTGGCGAAAACGTTTACAATCGTTGCTATCACCGGGCATAAGACACCATACCGGTGTGGGGTCTGCCACGGGTCGGTGTGGTGTCCGCCACTGGTCAGTTTGGTGTCCGCCACGGGTCGGTGTGACCTTCTTCACTGGTCAGTTTGGTGTCCACCGCGGGTCCCTGTGGTGTCCGCCACGGGTCGGTCACGTGTCCGCCACGGGTCGGTGTGGTGTCCGCAACGGGTCAGAGTGGTGTCCGCCACGGGTCGGTGTAGTGTCGGCCACGGGTCGGTGTGATGTCAGTGTAATGTCGGACGCGGGTCGGTGTGGTGTCAGTGTGGTGTCGTCCACGGGTCGGTGTGGTGTCAGTGTGAAGTCCGTCACGGGTCGGTGTTCTGTCAGTGTGGTGTCGGCCACGGGTCGGTGTGGTGTCAGTGTAGTGTTGGACGCGGGTCGGTGTGGTGTCAGTGTGGCGTCGGCCACAGATCGGCGTGATGTCACTGTGGTGTCAGAGTGGTGTCAGTGTGGTGTCGGCCACGATTCGGTGTGGAGTCAGTGTGGTGTCGGCCACGGGTCGGTGTGTTGTCAGGGTGGTGTCGGCCACGGGTCGGTGTGGTGTCAGTGTGGAGTCCGCCACAGTTGTGCGTGGTGTCAGTGTGGTGTCGGTGTGGTGTCAGTGTGGTGTTGGTGTGGTGTCAGTGTGGTGTCGGCCACGGGTCGGTGTGGTGTCAGTGTGGAGTTCGCTACCGTTCTGTGCGGTGTCAGTGTGGTGTCGGCCACGGGTCGGTGTGGTGTCAGGGTAATGTCGGACGCGGGTCGGTGTGGTGTCAGTGTGGTGTCGTCCACGGGTCGGTGTTGTGTCAGTGTGGTGTCGGCCACGGGTCGGTGTGGTGTCAGTGTGGAGTCCGCCACGGTTCTGTGTGGTGTCAGTGTGGTGTCGGCCACGGGTCGGTGTGGTGTCAGTGTAGTGTTGGACGCGGGTCGGTGTGGTGTCAGTGTGGCGTCGGCCACAGATCGGCGTGATGTCACTGTGGTGTCAGTGTGGTGTCAGTGTGGTGTCGGCCACGATTCGGTGTGGAGTCAGTGTGGTGTCGGCCACGGGTCGGTGTGTTGTCAGGGTGGTGTCGGCCACGGGTCGGTGTTGTGTCAGTGTGGTGTCGGCCACGGGTCGGTGTGGTGTCAGTGTGGAGTCCGCCACGGTTCTGTGTGGTGTCAGTGTGGTGTCGGCCACGGGTCGGTGTGGTGTCAGTGTAATGTCGGACGCGGGTCGGTGTGGTGTCAGTGTGGCGTCGGTCACAGGTCGGCGTGGTGTCACTGTGGTGTCACTGTGGTGTCGGCCACGGTTTGGTGTGGTGTCAGTGTGGTGTCGGCCACGGGTCGGTGTGGTGTCAGTGTAGTGTCGGCCACGGGTCTGTGTGGTGTCAGTGTGGTGTCGGCCGCGGGTCGGTGTGGTGTCGGTGTGGTGTCGGCCACAGGTCGGTGTAGTGTCAGTGTGGTGTCGGTGTGGTGTCATTGTGGTGTCGGCTACGGATGGGTGTGGTGTCAGTGTGGTGTCGGCCACGGGTCGGCGTGGTGTCAGTGTGGAGTCCGCCACGGTTGTGCGTGGTGTCAGTGTGGTGTCGGTGTGGTGTCAGTGTGGTGTCGGTGTGGTGTCAGTGCGGTGTCGGCCACGGGTCGGTGTGGTGTCAGTGTGGTGTCGGCCACGGGTCGGTGTGGTGTCAGTGTGGAGTCCGCCACGGATCTGTGTGGCGTCAGTGTGGTATCGGCCACGGGTCTGTGTGGTGTCAGGGTAATGTCGGACGCGGGTCGGTGTGGTGTCATTGTGGTGTCGGCCACGGGTCGGTGTGGAGTCAGTGTGGAGTCCGCCACGGTTCTGCGTGGTGTCAGTGTGGTGTCGGCCACGGGTCGGTTTGGTGTCAGTGTAATGTCGGACGCGGGTCGGTGTGGTGTCAGTGTGGCGTCGGTCACAGGTCGGCGTGGTGTCACTGTGGTGTCAGTGTGGTGTCGGCCACGGTTCGGTGTGGTGTCAGTGTGGTGTCGGTCACGGTTCGGTGTGGTGTCAGTGTGGTGTCGGCCACGGTTCGGTGTGGTGTCTGCGTGGTGTCGGTGTGGTGTCAGTGTGGTGTCGGCCACGGGTCGGTGTGGTGTCAGTGTAATGTCCGACGCGGGTCGGTGTGGTGTCAGTGTGGCGTCGGTCACAGGTCGGCGTGGTGTCACTATGGTGTCAGTGTGGTATCGGCCACAGGTCGGTGTGGTGTCAGTGTGGTGTCGGCCACGGTTCGGTGTGGTGTCTGCGTGGTGTCGGTGTGGTGTCAGTGTGGTGTTAGCCACGGGTCGGTGTATTGTCAGTGTGGTGTCGGCCACGGGTCGGTGTGGTCTCAGTGTGGTGTCAGCCACGAGTCGGTGTGGTGTCAGTTTGGTGTCAGCCACGGGTCGGTGTGGTGTCAGTGTGGTGTCGGCCACGGGTCGGTGCAGTGTCGGACTGGGGTCGGTGTAGTGTCAGGGTAGTGTGCGCCACGGGTCGGTGTGATGTCAGTATGGTGTCGGCCACGGGTCGGCGTGGCGTCAGTGTAATGTCGGTCGCGGGTCGGTGTGGTATCAGTCTAATGTCGATCGCGGGTCGGTGTGGTGTCAGTGTGGTGTCGGCCACAGGTCGGTGTGGTGTCAGTGTTGTGTTGGCCACAGGTCCGTGTGGTGTCAGTGTGCTGTCGGACGCGGGTCGGTGTGGTGTCAGTGTGGTGTCTGCCACAGGTAGGCGTGGTGTCAAGGTGGTGTCCGCCACGAGTCGGTGGGGTGTCAGTGTGGTGTCGGCCACAGGTAGGCGTGGTGTCAACGTGGTGTCCGCAACGAGTCGGTGTGGTGTCAGTGTTGTGTCAGTCACGGGTCGGTGTGGCGTCAGTTTGGTGTCGGCTAAGGGTCGGTGTGGTGTCAGTGTGGTATCGGCCACAGGTCTGTGTGGTGTCAGTGTGGTGTCGGCCACGGGTCGGTGTGGTGTCAGTATAATGTCGGACGCGGGTCGGTGTGGTGTCATTGTGGTGTCGGCCACGGGTCGGTGTGGTGTCAGTGTGGTGTCGGCCACGGGTCGGTGTGGTGTCAGTGTGGTGTCAGTCACTGCTCGGTGTGGTCTCAGTGTGGTGTCGGCTACGGGTCGGTGTGGTGTCAGTGTGGTGTCGGCCACGGGTCGGTGAGCTTTCAGTGTGGTGTCGGACGTTGGTCAGTTTGGTGTCAGTGTTGTGTCGGCCACGAGTCGGCGTGGTGTCTGTGTGGTGTCGGACGCGGGTCGGTGTGGTGTCAGTGTGGTGTCCGCCACGGGTCAGTGATGTGTCAGTGTGGTGTCCGCCACGGGTCTGTGTGATGTCAGTGTGGTGTCGGCCACTGCTCGGTGTGGTCTCAGTGTGGTGTCGGCTACGGGTCGGTGTGGTGTCGGCCGCGGGTCGGTGTGGCGTCAGTGTGGTGTCGGCCACGAGTCGGTGTAGAGTTTGTGTGGTATCGGACGCGAGTCGGTGTGGTGTGAGTGTGGTGTCGGCCACAGGTAGGCGTGGTGTCAATGTGGTGTCCGCCACGAGTCGGTGTGGTGTGAGTGTGGTGTCGGCCGCGAGTCGGTGTGGTGTCAGTGTTGTGTCATCCACGGGTCGGTGTGGTGTCAGTGTGGTGTCGGCCACGGGTCGGTGTGGTGTCAGTGTGGTGCCGGCCACGGGTCGGTGTGGTGTCAGTGTGGTGTCGGCCACGCGTCTGTGCGGTGTCAGTGTGGTGTCGGCTATGGGTCGGTGTGGTGTCAGTGTGGTGTCGGCCACGGGTCGGTGTGGTGTCAGTGTGGTGCCAGCCACGGGTCGGTGTGGTGTCAGTGTGGTGTCGGCCACGGGTCTGTGCGGTGTCCGTGTGTTTTTTGGCCACGGGTCGGTGTGGTGTCAGTGTGGTGTCGGCCACGGGTTGGTGTGGTGTCATTGTGGTGTCGGCCACGGGTCGGTGTGGTGTCAGCGTGGTGTCGGCCACGGGTCTGTGCGGTGTCAGTGTGGTGTCGGCTACGGGTCGGTGTGGTGTCAGTGTGGTGTCGGCCACGGGTCTGTGCATTGTCAGTGTGATGCCGGCCACGGATCGGTGTGGTGTCAGTGTGGTGTCGGCCGCGGGTCGGTGTGGTGTCAGTGGGGTGTCGGGCATGGGTCGGTGTGGTGTCAGTGGGGTGTCAGCCACGGGTCGGTGTGGTGTCAGTGTGGTGTCGGCCACGGGTCGGTGTGGTGTCTGTGTGGTGTCGGTGTGGTGTCAGTGTGGTGTCGGCCACGGGTCGGTGTAGTGTCTGAGTGGTGTCGGTGTGGTGTCAGTGTGGTGTCGGCCACGGGTCGGTGTAGTGTCAGTGTGGTGTGCGCCACGGGTCGGTGTGGTGTCAGTGTGGTGTCGGCCACGGGTCGGTGTGGTGTCAGTGTGGTGTGCGCCACGGGTCGGTGTGATGTCAGTATGGTGTCGGCCACGGGTCGGCGTGGCGTCAGTGTAATGTCGGTCGCGGGTCGGTGTGGTGTCAGTGTAATGTCCGTCGCTGATCGGTGTGGTGTCAGTGTGGTGTCGGTCATGAGTCGGTGTGGTGTCATTGTGGTGTTGGCCATGGGTTGGTGTGGTGTCAGTGTGGTGCCCGACGCGGGTCAGTGTGGTGTCAGTGTGGTGTCAGTGTGGTGTCCGCCACGGGTCAGTGTGGTGTCAGTGTGGTGTCCGCCACGGGTCTGTGTGATGACAGTGTGCTGTCGGACGCGGGTCGGTGTGGTGTGAGTGTGGTGTCCGCCACAGGTAGGCGTGGTGTCAGTGTGGTGTCGGCCACGGGTCGGTGTAGTGTCAGTGTGGTGTGCGCCACGGGTCGGTGTGATGTCAGTATGGTGTCAGCCACGGGTCGGCGTGGTGTCAGTGGGGTGTCGGGCATGGGTCGGTGTGGTGTCAGTGGGGTGTCAGCCACGGGTCGGTGTGGTGTCAGTGTGGTGTCGGCCACGGGTCGGTGTGGTGTCTGTGTGGTGTCGGTGTGGTGTCAGTGTGGTGTCGGCCACGGGTCGGTGTAGTGTCTGTGTGGTGTCGGTGTGGTGTCAGTGTGGTGTCGGCCACGGGTCGGTGTAGTGTCAGTGTGGTGTGCGCCACGGGTCGGTGTGGTGTCAGTGTGGTGTCGGCCACGGGTCGGTGTGGTGTCAGTGTGGTGTGCGCCACGGGTCGGTGTGATGTCAGTATGGTGTCGGCCGCGGGTCGGTGTGGTGTCAGTGTAATGTCCGTCGCGGGTCGGTGTGGTGTCAGTGTAATGTCCGTCGCTGATCGGTGTGGTGTCAGTGTGGTGTCGGTCATGAATCGGTGTGGTGTCAGTGCGGTGTCGGACACGGGTCGGTGTGGTGTCAGTGTAACGACGGACGCGGGTCGGTGTGGTGTCAGTGTGGCGTTGGCCACGGGTTGGTGTGGTGTCAGTGTGGTGCCCGACGCGGGTCAGTGTGGTGTCAGTGTGGTGTCCGCCACGGGTCAGTGTGGTGTCAGTGTGGTGTCCGCCACGGGTCTGTGTGGTGTCAATGTGGTGTCCGCCGCGGGTCTGTGTGATGACAGTGTGCTGTCGGACGCGGGTCGGTGTGGTGTGAGTGTGGTGTCGGCCACAGGTAGGCGTGGTGTCAGTGTGGTGTCCGCCACGGGTCTGTGTGGTGTCTGTGTGGTGTCGGACGCGGGTCGGTGTGGTGTCAGTGTGGTGCCGGCCACGGGTCGGTGTGGTGTCAGTGTGTTGTCCGCCACGGGTCAGTGTAGTGTCAGTGTTGTGTCGGCCACGAGTCGGTGTGGTGTCAATGTGGTGTCGGCCACAGGTCGGTGTGGTGTCAGTGTGGTGTCGTCCACGGGTCGGTGTGGTGTCAGTGTAATGTCGGACGCGGGTCGGTGTGCTGTCATTGTGGTGTCGGCCACGGGTCGGTGCGGTGTCAGTGTAATGTCGGACGCGGGTCGGTGTGCTGTCAGTGTGGTGTCGGCCACGGGTCGGTGTGGTGTCACTGTGGTTTCGGCCACTGCTCGGTGTGGTCTCAGCGTGGTGTCGGCTACGGGTCGGTGTGGTGTCAGTGTAATGTCGGACGCGGGTCTATGTGGTGTCAGTGTGGTGTCGGCCACAGGTCTGTGTGGTGTCAGTGTGGTGTCGGCCACGGGTCGGTGTGGTATCAGTGTGGTGTTGGCCACTGCTCGGTGTGGTCTCAGTGTGGGGTCGGCTACGGGTCTGTGTGGTGTCAGTGTGGTGTCGGCCGCGGGTCGGTGTGGCGTCAGTCTGGTGTCGGCCACGAGTCGGTGTGGTGTCAGTGTGGTGTCGGCCGCGAGTCGGTGTGGTGTCAGTGTTGTGTCAGCCACGGGTCGGTGTGGTGTCAGTGTGGTGTCGGCCACGGGTCGGTGTGGTGTCGGCCACGGGTCGGTGTGGTGTCGGCCACGGGTCGGTGGGGTGTCAGTGTGGTGCCGGCCACGGGTCGGTGTGGTGTCAGTGTGGTGTCGGCCACGGGTCGGTGTGGTGTCAGTGTGGTGTCGGCCACGGGTCGGTGTGGTGTCAGTGTGGTGTCGGCCACGGGTCTGTGGATTGTCAGTGTGGTGCCGGCCACGGATCGGTGTGCTGTCAGTGGGGTGTCGGGCATGGGTCGGTGTGGTGTCAGTGTGGTGTCGGCCACGGGTCGGTGTGGTGTCAGTGTGGTGTCGGCCAAGGGTCGGTGTGGTGTCACTGTGGTTTCGGCCACTGCTCGGTGTGGTCTCAGCGTGGTGTCGGCTACGGGTCGGTGTGGTGTCAGTGTAATGTCGGGCGCGGGTCTATGTGGTGTCAGTGTGGTGTCGGCCACAGGTCTGTGTGGTGTCAGTGTGGTGTCGGCCACGGGTCGGTGTGGTATCAGTGTGGTGTCGGCCACTGCTCGGTGTGGTCTCAGTGTGGGGTCGGCTACGGGTCTGTGTGGTGTCAGTGTGGTGTCGGCCGCGGGTCGGTGTGGCGTCAGTGTGGTGTCGGCCACGAGTCGGTGTGGTGTCAGTGTGGTGTCGGCCGCGAGTCGGTGTGGTGTCAGTGTTGTGTCAGCCACGGGTCGGTGTGGTGTCAGTGTGGTGTCGGCCACGGGTCGGTGTGGTGTCGGCCACGGGTCGGTGTGGTGTCGGCCACGGGTCGGTGGGGTGTCAGTGTGGTGCCGGCCACGGGTCGGTGTGGTGTCAGTGTGGTGTCGGCCACGGGTCGGTGTGGTGTCATTGTGGTGTCGGCCACGGGTCGGTGTGGTGTCAGTGTGGTGTCGGCCACGGATCGGTGTGCTGTCAGTGGGGTGTCGGGCATGGGTCGGTGTGGTGTCAGTGTGGTGTCGGCCACGGGTCGGTGTGGTGTCAGTGTGGTGTCGGCTACGGTTCGGTGTGGTGTCAGTGTGGTGTCAGTGTGGTGTCGGACGCGGGTCGATGTGGTGTCAGTACAGTGTCCGCCACGGTTCGGATGGTGTCAGTGTGGTGTCGGCCACGGGTCGGTGTGGTGTCAGTGTGGTGTCGGCCACAGGTCCGTGTGGTGTCAGTGTGGTGCCGGCCACGGGTCGGTGTGGTGTCAGTGTGTTGTCCGCCACGAGTCAGTGTGGTGTCAGTGTTGTGTCGGCCACGAGTCGGTGTGGTGTCAATGTGGTGTCGGCCACAGGTCGGTGTGGTGTCAGTGTGGTGTCGTCCACGGGTCGGTGTGGTGTCAGTGTAATGTCGGACGCGGGTCGGTGTGCTGTCATTGTGGTGTCGGCCACGGGTCGGTGCGGTGTCAGTGTAATGTCGGACGCGGGTCGGTGTGCTGTCAGTGTGGTGTCGGCCACGGGTCGGTGCGGTGTCAGTGTAATGTCGGACGGGGGTCGGTGTGGTGTCAGTGAGGTGTCGGCCACGGGTCGGTGCGGTGTCAGTGTAATGTCGGACGCGGGTCGGTGTGCTGTCAGTGTGGTGTCGGCCACGGGTCGGTGTGGTGTCACTGTGGTTTCGGCCACTGCTCGGTGTGGTCTCAGCGTGGTGTCGGCTACGGGTCGGTGTGGTGTCAGTGTAATGTCGGACGCGGGTCTATGTGGTGTCAGTGTGGTGTCGGCCACAGGTCTGTGTGTTGTCAGTGTGGTGTCGGCCACGGGTCGGTGTGGTATCAGTGTGGTGTCGGCCACTGCTCGGTGTGGTCTCAGTGTGGGGTCGGCTACGGGTCTGTGTGGTGTCAGTGTGGTGTCGGCCACGAGTCGGTGTGGTGTCAGTGTGGTGTCGGCCGCGAGTCGGTGTGGTGTCAGTGTTGTGTCAGCCACGGGTCGGTGTGGTGTCAGTGTGGTGTCGGCCACGGGTCGGTGTGGTGTCGGCCACGGGTCGGTGTGGTGTCGGCCACGGGTCGGTGGGGTGTCAGTGTGGTGCCGGCCACGGGTCGGTGTGGTGTCAGTGTGGTGTCGGCCACGGGTCGGTGTGGTGTCAGTGTGGTGTCGGCCACGGGTCGGTGTGGTGTCAGTGTGGTGTCGGCCACGGGTCGGTGTGGTGTCAGTGTAATGTCCGTCGCTGATCGGTGTGGTGTCAGTGTGGTGTCGGTCATGAATCGGTGTGGTGTCAGTGCGGTGTCGGACACGGGTCGGTGTGGTGTCAGTGTAACGACGGACGCGGGTCGGTGTGGTGTCAGTGTGGTGTTGGCCACGGGTTGGTGTGGTGTCAGTGTGGTGCCCGACGCGGGTCAGTGTGGTGTCAGTGTGGTGTCCGCCACGGGTCAGTGTGGTGTCAGTGTGGTGTCCGCCACGGGTCTGTGTGGTGTCAATGTGGTGTCCGCCGCGGGTCTGTGTGATGACAGTGTGCTGTCGGACGCGGGTCGGTGTGGTGTGAGTGTGGTGTCGGCCACAGGTAGGCGTGGTGTCAGTGTGGTGTCCGCCACGGGTCTGTGTGGTGTCTGTGTGGTGTCGGACGCGGGTCGGTGTGGTGTCAGTGTGGTGTCGGCCACGGGTCGGTGTGGCGTCAGTGTGATGTCGGCCTCGGGTCGGTGGGGTGTCAGTGTGGTGCCGGCCACGGGTCGGTGTGGTGTCAGTGTGGTGTCGGCCACGGGTCGGTGTGGTGTCAGTGTGGTGTCGGCCACGGGTCGGTGTGGTGTCAGTGTGGTGTCGGCCACGGGTCTGTGGATTGTCAGTGTGGTGCCGGCCACGGATCGGTGTGCTGTCAGTGGGGTGTCGGGCATGGGTCGGTGTGGTGTCAGTGTGGTGTCGGCCACGGGTCGGTGTGGTGTCAGTGTGGTGCCCGACGCGGGTCAGTGTGGTGTCAGTGTGGTGTCCGCCACGGGTCAGTGTGGTGTCAGTGTGGTGTCCGCCACGGGTCTGTGTGGTGTCAATGTGGTGTCCGCCGCGGGTCTGTGTGATGACAGTGTGCTGTCGGACGCGGGTCGGTGTGGTGTGAGTGTGGTGTCGGCCACAGGTAGGCGTGGTGTCAGTGTGGTGTCCGCCACGGGTCTGTGTGGTGTCTGTGTGGTGTCGGACGCGGGTCGGTGTGGTGTCAGTGTGGTGTCGGCCACGGGTCGGTGTGGCGTCAGTGTGATGTCGGCCTCGGGTCGGTGTGGTGTCAGTGTGGTGTCGGCCACGGGTCGGTGTGGTGTCAGTGTGGTGTCGGACGCGGGTCGGTGTGGTGTCAGTGTGGTGTCGGACGCGGGTCGGTGTGCTGTCAGTGTGGTGTCGGCTACGGGTCGGTGTGGTGTCAGTGTGGTGTCGGCTACGGGTCGGTGTGGTGTCAGTTTGGTGTCGGCCACGGCTCGGTGTGGTGTCAGTGTTGTGTCGGCCACGGGTCGGTGTGGTTTCAGTGTGGTGTCGGCCACGGGTCGGTGTGGTGTCAGCGCGGTGTCGGCCACGGGTCGGTGTGGTGTCAGTGTGGTGCCGGCCACGGGTCTGTGTGATGACAGTGTGCTGTCGGACGCGGGTCGGTGTGGTGTGAGTGTGGTGTCCGCCACAGGTAGGCGTGGTGTCAGTGTGGTGTCGGCCACGGGTCGGTGTAGTGTCAGTGTGGTGTGCGCCACGGGTCGGTGTGATGTCAGTATGGTGTCAGCCACGGGTCGGCGTGGCGTCAGTGTAATGTCGGTCGCGGGTCGGTGTGGTGTCAGTGTAATGTCCGTCGCTGATCGGTGTGGTGTCAGTGTGGTGTCGGTCATGAATCGGTGTGGTGTCAGTGCGGTGTCGGACACGGGTCGGTGTGGTGTCACTGTGGTTTCGGCCACTGCTCGGTGTGGTCTCAGCGTGGTGTCGGCTACGGGTCGGTGTGGTGTCAGTGTAATGTCGGACGCGGGTCTATGTGGTGTCAGTGTGGTGTCGGCCACAGGTCTGTGTGGTGTCAGTGTGGTGTCGGCCACGGGTCGGTGTGGTATCAGTGTGGTGTCGGCCACTGCTCGGTGTGGTCTCAGTGTGGGGTCGGCTACGGGTCTGTGTGGTGTCAGTGTGGTGTCGGCCGCGGGTCGGTGTGGCGTCAGTGTGGTGTCGGCCACGAGTCGGTGTGGTGTCAGTGTGGTGTCGGCCGCGAGTCGGTGTGGTGTCAGTGTTGTGTCAGCCACGGGTCGGTGTGGTGTCAGTGTGGTGTCGGCCACGGGTCGGTGTGGTGTCGGCCACGGGTCGGTGTGGTGTCGGCCACGGGTCGGTGGGGTGTCAGTGTGGTGCCGGCCACGGGTCGGTGTGGTGTCAGTGTGGTGTCGGCCACGGGTCGGTGTGGTGTCAGTGTGGTGTCGGCCACGGGTCGGTGTGGTGTCAGTGTGGTGTCGGCCACGGGTCTGTGGATTGTCAGTGTGGTGCCGGCCACGGATCGGTGTGCTGTCAGTGGGGTGTCGGGCATGGGTCGGTGTGGTGTCAGTGTGGTGTCGGCCACGGGTCGGTGTGGTGTCAGTGTGGTGTCGGCCAAGGGTCGGTGTGGTGTCACTGTGGTTTCGGCCACTGCTCGGTGTGGTCTCAGCGTGGTGTCGGCTACGGGTCGGTGTGGTGTCAGTGTAATGTCGGACGCGGGTCTATGTGGTGTCAGTGTGGTGTCGGCCACAGGTCTGTGTGGTGTCAGTGTGGTGTCGGCCACGGGTCGGTGTGGTATCAGTGTGGTGTCGGCCACTGCTCGGTGTGGTCTCAGTGTGGGGTCGGCTACGGGTCTGTGTGGTGTCAGTGTGGTGTCGGCCGCGGGTCGGTGTGGCGTCAGTGTGGTGTCGGCCACGAGTCGGTGTGGTGTCAGTGTGGTGTCGGCCGCGAGTCGGTGTGGTGTCAGTGTTGTGTCAGCCACGGGTCGGTGTGGTGTCAGTGTGGTGTCGGCCACGGGTCGGTGTGGTGTCGGCCACGGGTCGGTGTGGTGTCGGCCACGGGTCGGTGGGGTGTCAGTGTGGTGCCGGCCACGGGTCGGTGTGGTGTCAGTGTGGTGTCGGCCACGGGTCGGTGTGGTGTCAGTGTGGTGTCGGCCACGGGTCGGTGTGGTGTCAGTGTGGTGTCGGCCACGGATCGGTGTGCTGTCAGTGGGGTGTCGGGCATGGGTCGGTGTGGTGTCAGTGTGGTGTCGGCCACGGGTCGGTGTGGTGTCAGTGTGGTGTCGGCTACGGTTCGGTGTGGTGTCAGTGTGGTGTCAGTGTGGTGTCGGACGCGGGTCGATGTGGTGTCAGTACAGTGTCCGCCACGGTTCGGATGGTGTCAGTGTGGTGTCGGCCACGGGTCGGTGTGGTGTCAGTGTGGTGTCGGCCACAGGTCTGTGTGGTGTCAGTGTGGTGCCGGCCACGGGTCGGTGTGGTGTCAGTGTGTTGTCCGCCACGAGTCAGTGTGGTGTCAGTGTTGTGTCGGCCACGAGTCGGTGTGGTGTCAATGTGGTGTCGGCCACAGGTCGGTGTGGTGTCAGTGTGGTGTCGTCCACGGGTCGGTGTGGTGTCAGTGTAATGTCGGACGCGGGTCGGTGTGTTGTCATTGTGGTGTCGGCCACGGGTCGGTGCGGTGTCAGTGTAATGTCGGACGCGGGTCGGTGTGCTGTCAGTGTGGTGTCGGCCACGGGTCGGTGCGGTGTCAGTGTAATGACGGACGGGGGTCGGTGTGGTGTCAGTGAGGTGTCGGCCACGGGTCGGTGCGGTGTCAGTGTAATGTCGGACGCGGGTCGGTGTGCTGTCAGTGTGGTGTCGGCCACGGGTCGGTGTGGTGTCACTGTGGTTTCGGCCACTGCTCGGTGTGGTCTCAGCGTGGTGTCGGCTACGGGTCGGTCTGGTGTCAGTGTAATGTCGGACGCGGGTCTATGTGGTGTCAGTGTGGTGTCGGCCACAGGTCTGTGTGTTGTCAGTGTGGTGTCGGCCACGGGTCGGTGTGGTATCAGTGTGGTGTCGGCCACTGCTCGGTGTGGTCTCAGTGTGGGGTCGGCTACGGGTCTGTGTGGTGTCAGTGTGGTGTCGGCCACGAGTCGGTGTGGTGTCAGTGTGGTGTCGGCCGCGAGTCGGTGTGGTGTCAGTGTTGTGTCAGCCACGGGTCGGTGTGGTGTCAGTGTGGTGTCGGCCACGGGTCGGTGTGGTGTCGGCCACGGGTCGGTGTGGTGTCGGCCACGGGTCGGTGGGGTGTCAGTGTGGTGCCGGCCACGGGTCGGTGTGGTGTCAGTGTGGTGTCGGCCACGGGTCGGTGTGGTGTCAGTGTGGTGTCGGCCACGGGTCGGTGTGGTGTCAGTGTGGTGTCGGCCACGGGTCGGTGTGGTGTCAGTGTAATGTCCGTCGCTGATCGGTGTGGTGTCAGTGTGGTGTCGGTCATGAATCGGTGTGGTGTCAGTGCGGTGTCGGACACGGGTCGGTGTGGTGTCAGTGTAACGACGGACGCGGGTCGGTGTGGTGTCAGTGTGGTGTTGGCCACGGGTTGGTGTGGTGTCAGTGTGGTGCCCGACGCGGGTCAGTGTGGTGTCAGTGTGGTGTCCGCCACGGGTCAGTGTGGTGTCAGTGTGGTGTCCGCCACGGGTCTGTGTGGTGTCAATGTGGTGTCCGCCGCGGGTCTGTGTGATGACAGTGTGCTGTCGGACGCGGGTCGGTGTGGTGTGAGTGTGGTGTCGGCCACAGGTAGGCGTGGTGTCAGTGTGGTGTCCGCCACGGGTCTGTGTGGTGTCTGTGTGGTGTCGGACGCGGGTCGGTGTGGTGTCAGTGTGGTGTCGGCCACGGGTCGGTGTGGCGTCAGTGTGATGTCGGCCTCGGGTCGGTGTGGTGTCAGTGTGGTGTCGGCCACGGGTCGGTGTGGTGTCAGTGTGGTGTCGGACGCGGGTCGGTGTGGTGTCAGTGTGGTGTCGGACGCGGGTCGGTGTGCTGTCAGTGTGGTGTCGGCTACGGGTCGGTGTGGTGTCAGTGTGGTGTCGGCTACGGGTCGGTGTGGTGTCAGTTTGGTGTCGGCCACGGCTCGGTGTGGTGTCAGTGTTGTGTCGGCCACGGGTCGGTGTGGTTTCAGTGTGGTGTCGGCCACGGGTCGGTGTGGTGTCAGCGCGGTGTCGGCCACGGGTCGGTGTGGTGTCAGTGTGGTGCCGGCCACGGGTCTGTGTGATGACAGTGTGCTGTCGGACGCGGGTCGGTGTGGTGTGAGTGTGGTGTCCGCCACAGGTAGGCGTGGTGTCAGTGTGGTGTCGGCCACGGGTCGGTGTAGTGTCAGTGTGGTGTGCGCCACGGGTCGGTGTGATGTCAGTATGGTGTCAGCCACGGGTCGGCGTGGCGTCAGTGTAATGTCGGTCGCGGGTCGGTGTGGTGTCAGTGTAATGTCCGTCGCTGATCGGTGTGGTGTCAGTGTGGTGTCGGTCATGAATCGGTGTGGTGTCAGTGCGGTGTCGGACACGGGTCGGTGTGGTGTCAGTGTAACGACGGACGCGGGTCGGTGTGGTGTCAGTGTGGTGTTGGCCACGGGTTGGTGTGGTGTCAGTGTGGTGCCCGACGCGGGTCAGTGTGGTGTCAATGTGGTGTCCGCCACGGGTCAGTGTGGTGTCAGTGTGGTGTCCGCCACGGGTCTGTGTGGTGTCAATGTGGTGTCCGCCGCGGGTCTGTGTGATGACAGTGTGCTGTCGGACGCGGGTCGGTGTGGTGTGAGTGTGGTGTCGGCCACAGGTAGGCGTGGTGTCAGTGTGGTGTCCGCCACGGGTCTGTGTGGTGTCTGTGTGGTGTCGGACGCGGGTCGGTGTGGTGTCAGTGTGGTGTCGGCCACGGGTCGGTGTGGCGTCAGTGTGATGTCGGCCTCGGGTCGGTGTGGTGTCAGTGTGGTGTCGGCCACGGGTCGGTGTGGTGTCAGTGTGGTGTCGGACGCGGGTCGGTGTGGTGTCAGTGTGGTGTCGGACGCGGGTCGGTGTGCTGTCAGTGTGGTGTCGGCTACGGGTCGGTGTGGTGTCAGTGTGGTGTCGGCTACGGGTCGGTGTGGTGTCAGTTTGGTGTCGGCCACGGCTCGGTGTGTTGTCAGTGTGGTGTCGGCCACGGGTCGGTGTGGTTTCAGTGTGGTGTCGGCCACGGGTCGGTGTGGTGTCAGCACGGTGTCGGCCACGGGTCAGTGTGGTGTCAGTGTGGTGCCGGCCACGGGTCGGTGTGGTGTCAGTGTGGTGTCGGCCACGGGTCGGTGTGGTGTCAGTGTGGTGTCGGCCACAGGTCTGTGTGGTGTCAGTGTGGTGCCGGCCACGGGTCGGTGTCCTGTCAGTGTGTTGTCCGCCACGGGTCAGTGTAGTGTCAGTGTTGTGTCGGCCACGAGTCGGTGTGGTGTCAATGTGGTGTCGGCCACAGGTCGGTGTGGTGTCAGTGTGGTGTCGTCCACGGGTCGGTGTGGTGTCAGTGTAATGTCGGACGCGGGTCGGTGTGCTGTCATTGTGGTGTCGGCCACGGGTCGGTGCGGTGTCAGTGTAATGTCGGACGCGGGTCGGTGTGCTGTCAGTGTGGTGTCGGCCACGGGTCGGTGTGGTGTCACTGTGGTTTCGGCCACTGCTCGGTGTGGTCTCAGCGTGGTGTCGGCTACGGGTCGGTGTGGTGTCAGTGTAATGTCGGACGCGGGTCTATGTGGTGTCAGTGTGGTGTCGACCACAGGTCTGTGTGGTGTCAGTGTGGTGTCGGCCACGGGTCGGTGTGGTATCAGTGTGGTGTCGGCCACTGCTCGGTGTGGTCTCAGTGTGGGGTCGGCTACGGGTCTGTGTGGTGTCAGTGTGGTGTCGGCCGCGGGTCGGTGTGGCGTCAGTGTGGTGTCGGCCACGAGTCGGTGTGGTGACAGTGTGGTGTCGGCCGCGAGTCGGTGTGGTGTCAGTGTTGTGTCAGCCACGGGTCGGTGTGGTGTCAGTGTGGTGTCGGCCACGGGTCGGTGTGGTGTCGGCCACGGGTCGGTGTGGTGTCGGCCACGGGTCGGTGGGGTGTCAGTGTGGTGCCGGCCACGGGTCGGTGTGGTGTCAGTGTGGTGTCGGCCACGGGTCGGTGTGGTGTCAGTGTGGTGTCGGCCACGGGTCGGTGTGGTGTCAGTGTGGTGTCGGCCACGGGTCTGTGGATTGTCAGTGTGGTGCCGGCCACGGATCGGTGTGCTGTCAGTGGGGTGTCGGGCATGGGTCGGTGTGGTGTCAGTGTGGTGTCGGCCACGGGTCGGTGTGGTGTCAGTGTGGTGTCGGCCAAGGGTCGGTGTGGTGTCACTGTGGTTTCGGCCACTGCTCGGTGTGGTCTCAGCGTGGTGTCGGCTACGGGTCGGTGTGGTGTCAGTGTAATGTCGGACGCGGGTCTATGTGGTGTCAGTGTGGTGTCGGCCACAGGTCTGTGTGGTGTCAGTGTGGTGTCGGCCACGGGTCGGTGTGGTATCAGTGTGGTGTCGGCCACTGCTCGGTGTGGTCTCAGTGTGGGGTCGGCTACGGGTCTGTGTGGTGTCAGTGTGGTGTCGGCCGCGGGTCGGTGTGCCGTCAGTGTGGTGTCGGCCACGAGTCGGTGTGGTGTCAGTGTGGTGTCGGCCGCGAGTCGGTGTGGTGTCAGTGTTGTGTCAGCCACGGGTCGGTGTGGTGTCAGTGTGGTGTCGGCCACGGGTCGGTGTGGTGTCGGCCACGGGTCGGTGTGGTGTCGGCCACGGGTCGGTGGGGTGTCAGTGTGGTGCCGGCCACGGGTCGGTGTGGTGTCAGTGTGGTGTCGGCCACGGGTCGGTGTGGTGTCAGTGTGGTGTCGGCCACGGGTCGGTGTGGTGTCAGTGTGGTGTCGGCCACGGATCGGTGTGCTGTCAGTGGGGTGTCGGGCATGGGTCGGTGTGGTGTCAGTGTGGTGTCGGCCACGGGTCGGTGTGGTGTCAGTGTGGTGTCGGCTACGGTTCGGTGTGGTGTCAGTGTGGTGTCAGTGTGGTGTCGGACGCGGGTCGATGTGGTGTCAGTACAGTGTCCGCCACGGTTCGGATGGTGTCAGTGTGGTGTCGGCCACGGGTCGGTGTGGTGTCAGTGTGGTGTCGGCCACAGGTCTGTGTGGTGTCAGTGTGGTGCCGGCCACGGGTCGGTGTGGTGTCAGTGTGTTGTCCGCCACGAGTCAGTGTGGTGTCAGTGTTGTGTCGGCCACGAGTCGGTGTGGTGTCAATGTGGTGTCGGCCATAGGTCGGTGTGGTGTCAGTGTGGTGTCGGCCACGGGTCGGTGTGGTGTCAGTGTAATGTCGGACGCGGGTCGGTGTGCTGTCATTGTGGTGTCGGCCACGGGTCGGTGCGGTGTCAGTGTAATGTCGGACGCGGGTCGGTGTGCTGTCAGTGTGGTGTCGGCCACGGGTCGGTGTGGTGTCACTGTGGTTTCGGCCACTGCTCGGTGTGGTCTCAGCGTGGTGTCGGCTACGGGTCGGTGTGGTGTCAGTGTAATGTCGGACGCGGGTCTATGTGGTGTCAGTGTGGTGTCGGCCACAGGTCTGTGTGTTGTCAGTGTGGTGTCGGCCACGGGTCGGTGTGGTATCAGTGTGGTGTCGGCCACTGCTCGGTGTGGTCTCAGTGTGGGGTCGGCTACGGGTCTGTGTGGTGTCAGTGTGGTGTCGGCCACGAGTCGGTGTGGTGTCAGTGTGGTGTCGGCCGCGAGTCGGTGTGGTGTCAGTGTTGTGTCAGCCACGGGTCGGTGTGGTGTCAGTGTGGTGTCGGCCACGGGTCGGTGTGGTGTCGGCCACGGGTCGGTGTGGTGTCGGCCACGGGTCGGTGGGGTGTCAGTGTGGTGCCGGCCACGGGTCGGTGTGGTGTCAGTGTGGTGTCGGCCACGGGTCGGTGTGGTGTCAGTGTGGTGTCGGCCACGGGTCGGTGTGGTGTCAGTGTGGTGTCGGCCACGGGTCTGTGGATTGTCAGTGTGGTGCCGGCCACGGATCGGTGTGCTGTCAGTGGGGTGTCGGGCATGGGTCGGTGTGGTGTCAGTGTGGTGTCGGCCACGGGTCGGTGTGGTGTCAGTGTGGTGTCGGCTACGGTTCGGTGTGGTGTCAGTGTGGTGTCAGTGTGGTGTCGGACGCGGGTCGATGTGGTGTCAGTACAGTGTCCGCCACGGTTCGGATGGTGTCAGTGTGGTGTCGGCCACAGGTCGGTGTGGTGTCAGCGTGGTGTCGGCCACGGGTGGGTGTGGTGTCAGTGCGGTGTCCGCCACTGGTCGGTGTGGTGTCAGTGTGGTGTCGGCTATGGCTCAGTGTAGTGTCGGAGAGGGGTCGGTGTAGTGTCTGTGTGGTGTCGGCCACAGGTCGGTGTGGTGGCAGTGTGGTGTCCGCGACGGGTCGGTGTGGTGTCAGTATGGTGTTTGATTATCAACTGTCTGATCCGGTTAGTTCCAAAGTTTCAAGAAATTATAACATTTTGGGATATTGTATTTTGGGATTATTATTTTAAATTTATTTGGTCCACAATAAGAGCTCTAAGCTCCAATTTTTCCCAAGTATTATACGGGTGTCCCATGTGGCAATGCCCCTCTCCTTGTATCTATCATAATGGCACTGTACGAACCCATGGAGGGGAGAGGTTCTAAATTTTATATATTTGATATGATACAATTTAGTGACAACTAAAGATATTTATGCAGGCGAAGTGCAGTTGTTTTTAAATATCTTGACGCTATATGCTATAGGTTGTTACTATCATAATGAAATAATATAATTCCCACCAAGTGTCAAAAGAGTCTGGAATTAGCGAGGCTTTTGTATTGACTTTTGTATTGACAGTTTTCGAAGTTCCTAAATTAATATGAACATGTGAACATCATACATGATCATACAGATCTGTTGTGTAACTTGTTTTATCATTTATTTTTCATATATTTAAATATTATATTTGATCTGTCGTGAGCATGAAATAACACTTAATATATATAATGATCAGTGCCTATCGTAGCATGACAACTATATAATGATCAGTGAATATCGTAGCATGTTTCGTTTTTGGGTTGTCAAGATCAACAATCTGTTAATCTTACGCCTATACAAATAGCGCCATTGTACTTGTATTACGCGATGTCCTTTACAATTTTGAGAAACAGTTATTAGTAATTTTGTCATTGTTAAATAATATATATGATATGTTTGATCCGACAAGACTCAAGATGTATGCCATGTATTCATATTAACGCGTAGTAATATTGCAAGCAATTGCGTATTTAATGAAGAACACTCAAGGTACGGGACTCTTTCCACGACGGCATTTGTGATTCCTGCCTCCTTCCCGCTTCAGCCGCATTTTTTTCCGGACGTTTCTAACCTCACCTTTGCGCCTAGTAATATAATTGGTATATTTGTGATTAATTTTACTATATCTGCAAACGTCATTTGTAATAGAATGACATTTAATCCATAAGGAGTCTTGGTTTATGTCTTCGGCGCAAAACGAGCAAGTAACTATATATATATATATATATATATCTATATATTTATATTGTGTGTAACTTAGGACTTCGACCTGCATAAAAGGAGGGCATTTGCGCATGTGACACCGGTCATGTCACTAGGCATTCTATAGTTGTCTGAGCTGATGTTTTAATTATAATAAAATTGAATTTACAATGCTGGCTGGACGATACAAATAAACAGCGAGGAATTCACTGTAAATAAGCAAAAGTTGCCATGTAGTCAATCTATGCAGGAATATATTATAATGTATTAGAAATATTGTTGATTTATGTATTAAACAACGGGCTGAAATTGTTAATATTAATAGGATAACCCATTTAGTTTTGATTCAGTATACATGCTTTCTCCTGAATGTATATTGTCATACATAAAGTCATCGCTCACCAGCACAACGCACAATGCAGTGTCGCTTGCCTTCTTATGTTTGTTAAAGCTAATATAACAGTGCAAAACTGTAAACTGTGCTTTTAGAAATAAAACATGTATTTTAGAAATGAACGCAATTATTGGGATGAAAATCGTGAACACGGATGGATGTGTCTGCAGATGACGAGCTTCAAAGTTACTCGCACAGAATGTTAGTTTAAAGGTTTTGAATGGAATTGATGTATTTAGGTTTTCTTATACATTAGAAAAAAGCACTAAACGTACGCAATCAATAACGGCGCTACGTCGTCTCTTGAATTCGGGCGTCGCTGCCGTGTTATTCCTTTCAAAACATGCTAACATATTTGTTTCGTGCAGTTAACTTTCACACGATGAAACAATATGTCCAAAACACGTACTAGTCGGAAATATTGTGAAAGCTACTATTTGGAGAGAACATTTGATGCATAACTGTTCGAAATGAGAAAAAAAAAACATTGCTCAACACCGTGAACAAACCAAGGAAGCATAAATTTATTAACACTTCTTGTCACTAATGTGACACTCTGACTGTGAAATTCCGCTACTTTTAGCCATCAGCTGGTAATTGATCAATTTATCAAGTTACTCCTATTACTATTAACTATTACTGACCAAACATGTCACTTGTGGCGTTGCCGCCGAGAACAAGTTGCCATGCAGGGAGAGAGGCACGATTGGAAACCTGTTGAAACTGGCACGTAACGGGACTAACACCTAGTTAACAAGCACCGCACGAATTAAAAAAACACCGAATTTATTGGGTAGGGAACGCCTTGTATGGAAACGTTATGATGCGGCTGAAAGTAAAGGAATAATTATTTTATGGGTATCGTGATGGTTTAACAGCAAATTATCATGACGAAAGCTTTTAGACACAACTCCTATCACGGGGCATTAAGATACAGTCCAACCATCATTTCTATCTCAGTAAAACGCCGCGGCGCGGTTTCACATATAATATTCTACGGCGGTTAACTGGCGACACATTTGCTGGCCTATATCCAGCTACATGACCGGGAAAAGCGGTTCGCCGCTGGCATCAAGCTTAAAATCTGATATCTCTCACACACAAACGTTCGTATCCGACGCAACTTCGACACATGGTGACGCCAGCTGCGGCCCGTGGCGAACGCTACACTGAGCGATGGGAGCACAACACTGAGCCACATCGGACACAATACTGACCCGTGACGGAGACTGACCTGTGACCGATGCCACGAAGATTGGAGCGGAAACCGCACCGACCCGTGGAGGACAACACACCGTCCCGTGGAGGGCACCGCAAATGTTCCTCATTTCTGCAAGCGAAACGCTGAAAAACAAGCCACAATATCTAGCTCACCAAATACATATTTCAATTTGTTCAAACTATTCAAGTGGTTGCCCTCGCGCCCTAGAAGAAACAAACCGCTTGATTTAATTCTTTTATACATAAATTATGCGATAGATCACGAAGGTGTTGCCTGCGACCACGCGTACGGTGTTCTAAAGTCCATATAGCGCTGACGCCAAAGATTCCCCCTCTGATTACTTCAAGGCGTCTGTATTTTTGTTGGGACAATTTGCTGGTTAACAGTTGTTCCGACCAGCGCCGCGCGGCCGTTCTCTCCAGCTTTTTCTAGTCGCCTTTGCTGGGAAAGACGCTGTTATCCATGAACCTAAAGACGATTCCTTCTATGTTATATTTCTTCAGGATTTCCATGATATCGCTAATATATACAAACTTTGACCCTGGGCCCTGGGATTGATAAAGACACTCCACAAATATGCGTTTCGCTAATGCGGTATTTTTGAGCCGACATAATCTGCCAAGAATTGTTAGCTTTTTTTTATAAATATCTTCCATAAGAGACATTTCATTAACCATACTGCGGGCAATGGTCGCACTGGAGCAATTTTTTTGAAATTTTTGGAATATGTCATATAGCGCTATTGTGGGTCCGCTTCAAGTTTCGTTAGATGGTTATGGGTCAGATAATTTCCTAACTCAGCGCCATAGAGGGCCTGCGGAATGACAATACATCGATACAGTTTCAAAGCGATGAGACAACTAATGCCAGCGTTCTTTGTGTTGACTGACAGGATGCTCATTAAGCCCCTCTTAAGTTTTTTAGCCGCCTTCTCCACTCCACCGCCCTTAATGGGGAGAGATTGACATGGATGTAAATTCCTACATGTTTGTATACCAGGACTTCTTCCACACGCTCGTAATATAGCGAATGACATGCATTTGCTTTTTTAACTCGCTAATTTGCTGTCAAAAAGCATTGCCTTCGACTTGGTTGGATTATATTCAAATTGCCACCTTCGGCTGTAGATTTCGCAAACGCTTACCAGTACCTGCAAGGCAGAATTCGTTAGAGCACATACGACAATGTCGTCAGCCTGGAGTATGCCGCCGCATATTATGTCACCAATGCGTGCGACATATACAGAGCTACAAAAGGAAGGGGGGGGGGTCCACCCCATGTTTTGAGCCTCAGGGTATTCTTACTCAAAACGGAGGAGGGGTAGGGGATGGAGGGGGGGGGGGGGTCGACGCTTCCGATGGCCTAATTTTGTATTGAAAGATGGTATTTTTCCTCAAAAAGAGGGTGCCTCAACTCACGGGAGAGAAACCATATGTGTGCAAGGCGTGTGTTGCATCTTTGGCACTGAAGGGCGGGCTGATGTCATGTATGTGCGTTAGAGCAGTTTTTTGGGTGGGGTGCACTGCGTGCGGGGGCTGATTGCCCCCCCCCCTCCCCCCACCTCTGAGCGTTTTGTATACGGTTTGCAGGTTGCGTTGCGCTTTACACGGTCTTGATTTACCTCGCTATACGTAACGTCATTTTCGTCATTTTCTTAATAAATGACGTTTCAAATGCCAAATTATGGATTTGTGTTGTTGCTCGCGCAAATCGAACAAGTAGCTGCTCTCTCACCCATATCATGGAATTCGCCAGGCATAAAGACCTTTCACTTCCATTTGGCGGTCATTAATAACTTGGTCCGCCCGACAAACGTGTTTAAGAGACGATGGTTTTAAAGACACAGAACAACGTTCACATACTGTCACACGTTTGGATACTTCGAAATGTATTTCGTTCCTCGAAAGAGCAAGGTGTTATGCGCAACAGAGACCTCTTGCGAAATGATTCTAGTAGAGCGTTACAAATGGTAGGGATTTCGTCCGACCAAACTTGACTAGCGTTTAACGCACGTTCAACCTTCAAAGGCTATGGCCTGCCATCGCACGCAAGGAACAGCATGTTACATACAGGACGAACCTCTCGCGAAAAGAGAAGCGTGATACTGAAGTGTGTTAGAAGGGACCTTTTTTGAACGGGTGACAGCGTTCCAGGCCATTGACGCAACCAGTTAAAGAGCGAGCCAAAATAAAGCTCGAGTGTTGTTAGTGATCGGCAGCGAGTCACTCCCATGTTCTCACATGATATAATTATTTTTATATAATGTAGTGTGTTTGAGTCATAACGACCTGGATTTTACATAAGTTAACGTTCTCGAAAAACGACATTACTGGATAACAATGGGTCCTCGACCGGGCTTCGCTCTCGAACTCCATCGATCCATTATTATCCGTAATGTAGCGTTCCTTGAAGGTTAACTGATTCGGAAACAACGGTTTGACTTCAAGTGAAAGAACGACTGATCAACTAATGCACTAGGCAATGTGGAGCCTGAGATAATAGACATTTTGAAAGTCGTCTTTTCTAAATTACCCCCAAAAGATCAAGTCATCCCGCGCCTAATAAGCTCGGCTCGACTGATTACACCGTGGCAGCGAGTCAATATTAACAGCAACTGATCATGATCAAGATAATTAATGCACCATATTTTCATTGATTATCATTCAAGATAAATCTTGTCTTGTCCTTCATTATTTAAATAACGCACAGTTACGTTAATAAAATAAGGCAATATCTGTTTAACAGTGCATTCTTCAAGATAATGAACACTTAAGGCAAAGGCGTGACATCACACAATTTGTTAATGGTTGGCTTCGGCATGCGGTTCGCAGTATATCGACAAAGAAATCTTCTAACAGGCAGCCTGTAGCTGTACAGGGTACAAGTCTCTTTCACACGAGCGGTCGGCTTAATGTCTCAGGCAGCACCGACTGGATGCCTAGTGTCCTTGCGCATGCGCAGTTCCTGCAGCAGCTTTTGGCCCTGCGACTTCGACAGTCGTTGGGCGGCGACCGGAGTGTCGAAAGCGGCGCTGTACACGGTCCCAAACTCCCGTCGACCCTCCATATCAACGACTGCGTCCCTGGGTTTGAAGGTCTGGGGGACGTCGGCCGACAGTTCCAGGAACGTGGCGCCCGTCGTTGTCATGGCGTCGAACTTAGACGTGGGCGGTGTGTACTTGTGACCTTCGTGAAGGTCGCCGTGACGGACGCGCGGCTGCACGTTCCATTTCTGGTAGAAGTTGTTTGTGGGCGCGGTCGACTCCATCTTTGGGAGGTTCTGCGCGCGCATCGAGCCCTGCGGCCCCTTGGTCGGGGTGAGTAAGCGTCTTGCAGATCAAAGGGGCGGAAGTCCGGGTGACCGGAAGTAGAAGTAGAACAATGCTGTTATTTCGAATGCTCGGGTTGAGTTCGTTAAAGAGGAGCGTGCGTATACCTCCAGGAAACTGTGTCATGGGCAAATACATTACATCTTCCACACCCTAATGAACTGGCTACATTTTGACGACTAGTAAATGGATCAAATCAATCTTGATTCAAATTAGCATGAACATGATATATCAAGTATAAGCCCCTATTTTAAGCGCTTAACAATTAAATATATGCGCCAAATCACTTTGGGACAGTGTGAGCCCACCTTAAAATCATATTTGTAACAAGTTGGGATTGATATCTGTTATCAAATATCAAATATATTACAAATTTATTGTCAGATGGTAAATATATATAGCCCACATACATTATAGATTGGCGTATGTGAATGCAATACCTTTTGATTAGTCAGGGTCTCGAACTTGACGCTTGACGGTCTGTAGACTACGGCGTCGGACTTCATTCGCGTCACTGGGTGTGTCTTGGTGTCCACGCCGACGAACTGACTCCATTGTTCTGTGCCGAACGCCACCCCGAACAGGGACAGTAGATGATAACGTGTTAGCAGTGTCTTGAATTGTATGAATTGTTGTATGATGCCACTTGTATTATGCATAGGAAGGTTAATCTGGGGCAACAAACTTCCCGGAATACAATGAAATGGAGTTGACTTAAATGAATGAAACATGCCCGGCCCGGCGCTAGATTCTATGTCATTCTTTGCAAAGAGTAGGGGGTTACCCCGGGGACATGGCTCTGCTCTGCCCTTCCTTCTCCCATTGACGCCAAATGAACATAATTGATAAAGCGTCCTGAATGTACAACCAACCCATTGACGCGATATGACCAGAATTGGTTAAAGCGTCCTGAATATACAATCAACCCATTGACGCCACATGACCAGAATTGGTTAAAACGTCCTGAATATACTGTAACAACCAACCAACCAACCAACCATCCACCACTCTGTTTCCTTCTTACCTGTCGTCAAACTTCAAATCTATGGATGCCACAGCGGGTTCCACGGCTCGAGCCGGACGCGGCTGGCCGCCTAGGTACTCCGGAAAGTCACGTCTGGATTGGGTCATAGTCTCAAACTTGCTACGAGATTTGAGATTGTCGCTGGGTTTGTGGACGATTCGTTCTGCCCGTTTCGCGTCCTTAATGTCCGTGAAGGTCGTACCAGGGGTGGTGAAGAAATTAGTTTCACCTGAGACGAAGGCAAAAAAAGGTTCTAAATTATATATTCATCAAAAATATTAATTTATAGTTCCAGTACTATACTAGATACTATATGATGTATGCATTGCAGATAAATACACATCTTGTGATAGCAACGGGAAGCAAATTAGAAGAGATTTCAACTTGATCATTCTTTCCAGGTATAAATATCTATTTAACTGCGGCGACTTTAGAGTGCATTATTCCACAGCTGTCAGGATCGCATTACTATTACTTCAGTCCATCTTCCATTTCGGAGCCCGCGAAATGGATTATCATATTAAATTGCAGGCGTACGTGAGTCATACGCGATTCAAGTTGAAACAATGCTTCGCCCTTAACATGGAAGAAGGAATATAAATAATTCGCAACCTACCTTCCACTTTAGGAGTTACCTCCGCCATCTTGGCTTGCAGCGGCTTCGGTGCCAATTTGCCTTGGAACGTTGTCCTGTTGGTTGTCTCCATCTGATGAGACTGATCGGGGTAGATGACGGATCCGGTGAAGGTCGGCAATTCCCGGAAAGCTACGGCAGGCCGGCTCCGCAATCCCTTGTAATGTTCCGCCGTCGTCGTCTGCCCGTGGAACACGGCGTCCTTGCTGTTGGTCATGTGATCTTTCGTGACGTCACACTGACTGAGACGCAAGACGCCCGACAGAGGTTTGTGACCCGGAAAATCTTTCCGGTAGTTGGAAATCCCGTCGAAGGGCTGCTGTCTGGCCTCGTAGATTGATTGCGATTGTTCCTAGAGGAGTTAAAGCAATATGTTTCGTAATTTATATATTACCAATCTCCATGTCAAATAAGTATATTCTGTCTTGAATTTATATCCTGAAAGCCTGTGGGCTATTCGGGGAGAAGCAAATTTGTTCAGCGGAGGAGAACTTGATGGCGGGCTTTATATCCCTGCGCGCTTGTTCGCTGTTCGCGCGATAAACTAGTCCGGACAATTTTATGTTGAAATTGATGTTTTATAGACTCAATGAGATAGATATAAAAAAAAATATGCATCATAATGTTGAGATACTTTAGTGTTGATGGCGCATGTAAGTAGGCTGCTTTGAATGAAAGTGTGTTTTAGGCAACTATTGTTGTGCACATGGGCGGATCTGAGGGTGGTGGGGGGTGTAGTGTGGGTGTGGAAATGCACCCCCCCCCCCCAACCGGTCTTGGGAATTTAATCATACACTGTACAATTGGGCTATTTCGACGAAATACATCGCAGAAAGACATTTTCTAGATGCGCGCCCCCCCCCCCACGCCCCAATAACCAAAGCCAGATCGGCCTCTGCGCAAGTGTTATTCATATATTGACCGATTGGAGTGACTTAATTAATTACACGTGAATGCGATGTTGTTGGATGGAGACCGAACTGCGGCTCATAAATTAAAATTATTCACCCACACAAAATATCTTACTGGCTTGATGAGCTCGGCCCGCACCCCCAAGTCCTTGGCTTGATAGGCACTTCTCTGGTTGGTGTCAAATTCCATGGCGGGTGGGTGGGGGTTGCGCGGCCAGGGGGGCGGCCTTAAGCCCGGTTCCCACTAGGCAACTTTTCCACCGCACCCGAGGCAGGCGACAGGGTTTGCCCAAAATCTCCCCGTGTGAACGGGCGCTCAAGACACGATTTAAGACACTTTTACGACCCAGGCGACGTCTTCCAGAAATAGGACATGCTCTATATCCAGGCGACATCTTCAAAGAGCCGCAGCCGGGTCTGGTCCCGGGTCTGGTTGGTGTCAAGGGACTGCGTGATTCCCTCGCTTTGAGACCGCTGCGAATATTCCAGAAGGTAGGCCTACCTCAAGAACAGATGGCCAATTTGAAGGTCGTAAAAAATCTCCTGGACAAATCTCTCCGTGTGAACGGCGAATTTTCAGCAGACACATTTTCACCAGGTATGGTCCAGAAGGCGGGTGTCGTGGAAAAGTTGCCTCGTGGGAACCGGGCTTTATGGTGCTGCGAGGCCGGGGGTTGCGCGAGGCTCTGTAAACGCTCTGGTAATCTGACTCAGGGGCCTCTGTTGTTCTGGCCCCCGCAGGGCGGCGCCACGGGAGGTCGCTTCCGGCGGTTTGCCGCAGATGATATAAACATTAGGCGTTGACAATGCGGTTTCCAACAGAGTGTGTTGTATATGTAGCAATAGATAAGGATACATATTAGGCGTTAATAGACAATGCAAACTGGATCACTTCACGTCTACGATTCGAGTTTTGTACACGCATCATGACCTAATGAACCCAATGTTATCAGTGTTCTTATACAGCGTATTATTTCTTTTGATATATAGTGTTTCTTGTCGTCTCTCATGCTGACTACAATTTCCGCAATAACTGTCACCGACACGCTTGCGTTTGTATAAACATACCTTTCTGACAGAGAAAATTGAGCAATAGCCCCAATATAACAAGCTGGGGTTGCATGTGGGCTTGGAGGTGGTTGGGGTTGGGGTGCAATTGGAGCTGGGTTGTAGGTGGGCTTGGAGGTGGTTGGGGTTGGGGTGGAGATTAAGCTGGGGTTGTAAGTGGGCTTGGAGGTGGTTGGGGTTGGGGTGGAGATTAAGCTGGGGTTGTAATTGGGCTTGGAGGTGGTTGGGGTTGGTGGAGTTAGAGCTGGGGTTGTAGGTGGGCTTGGAGATGGTTGGGGTTGGGGTGGAGATTAAGCTGGGTTTGTAAGTGGGCTTGGAGGTGGTTGGGGTTGGAGGAGTTAGAGCTGGGGTTGTAGGTGGGCTTGGAGGTGGTTGGGGTCGGGGTGGGGTTGGAGTTGGGGTTGTAGATGGGCTTGGTGGTAGTTGGGGTTGTAGGTGGGCTTGGAGGTGGTTGAGCTGGAGTGGAGTTGGAGCTGGGGTTGTAGATGGGCTTGGAGTAGTTGGCGTTGGGGTAGAGTGGGAGCTGGGGTTGGAGGTGGGTTTGGAGGTGGGTAGGGTTGGAGTGGAGTTGGAGCTGGGGTTGTAGGGGGGCTTGGAGGTGGTTGGGATGGGGTGGAGTTGGAGCTGGGGTTATAGGGGGGCTTGGAGGTGGTTGGGGTTGGAGTGGAGTTGGAGCTGGGGTTGTAGGGGGGCTTGGAGGTGGTTGGTGTTGGGTGGAGATTAAGCTGGGGTTGTAGGTGGGCTTGGAGGTGGTTGGGGTTGGAGTGGAGTTGGAGCTGGGGTTGTAGATGGGCTTGGAGGTAGTTGGCGTTGGGGTGGGGGCTTGGAGGTGGTTTGGGTTTGGGTGGAGATTAAGCTGGGTTTGTAAGTGGGCTTGGAGGTGGTTGGGGTTGGGGTGGAGTTGGAGCTGGGTTATAGATAGGCTTGGAGGTGGTTGGGGTTGGGGTGGAGTTGGAGCTGGGTTATAGATAGGCTTGGAGGTGGTTGGGGTTGGGGTGGAGTTGGAGCTGGGGTTGCAGGTGGGCTTGGAGGTGGTTGGGGTTGAGGTGGAGTTGGAGCTGGGTTGTAGGGGGGCTTGGAGGTGGCTGGGGTTGGAGTGGAGTTGAAGCTGGGGTGGTAGGTGGGCTTGGAGGTGGTTGGGGTTGGGGTGGAGTTGGAGCTGGGGTTGGAGGTGGGCTTGGAGGTGGTTGGGGTGGAGTTGGACTGGGGTTGTAGGTGGGCTTGGAGGTGGTTGGGGTTGCGGTGGAGTTGAAGCTGGGGTTGTAGGTGGGCTTGGTGGTGGTTTAGTTTGGGGTGGAGTTGGAGCTGGGGTTGGAGGTGGGCTTGGAGGTGGTTGGGGTTGGGGTGGGGTTGGAGCTGGGGTTGTAGGTGGGCTTGGAGGTGGTTGGGTTTGGGGTGGAGTTGAAGCTGGAGTTGTATGTGGGGTCGGATGCGGTTGGGGTTGGGGTGGGGTTGGCGCTGGGGTTGTTGGTGGTTGGGTTTGGGGTGGCGTTGGAGGTCAGGTTGTAGGTGGGCTTGGAGGTGGTTGGAGTTGAGTTGGGGTTGGAGGTGTTATGGGTGTGAGTGGATATAGAATGTATATGAATTTGTCTACGTCGCTGACTGGGGTGGGGTAGGGCTCAGTGGTGCGTAGTGTGGGTAAATGGGGTTCAGTGGGCAGCTAGGTGTGGGCTGGTGAGCGGTGTGGGTAACTGGAGTGGGGGCAGCTAGGTGTGGGGTGGAGAACGGTGTGGGTAAGGAGGAGTGGGGAGGACTGGCGGGTGTTGTGAGTGTTTTTTTTTGCTACTTGCATGTGTACCGTTGAAGTCGCTTCTGAGCGGCGGCTCGGGACTGAAGGGAGGGGGGGGGGGAGGAGGGTCAGGGGGCGGGGAGGTGAAAAAGTATGGAGTCACGATTAGCTCGCTGTTGGTCCCCCGTTTCTTATTTCTTTGTAAACGTGCATTAAATGAGCAAATATATTTGACAATTACATAAATGATTTAGGATTATGTTCTCCAAGTTTTGTATTTTGCTAGGTCAATGCCGTAGTTGAAATGACGACGTACGTTTCAGTTCAGTTTCTCGGAAAATAGCTATGACATTATACATTTCAGAAAAGCCAGGGCTATAGATCTCCTACCGAAGCGGATAACAATAGCAGTGGTATCACTGAGCAGAGGAATAACAGAGTTTTTAAGCAATATCACATTCACGTTTTCGAAAATGCGCCGGATTAAAAATATGTAACAACATATTGTTTATGCAGAACTTTTTTTTAATGGTTTATTTGCCATTGGAAAGAAATTACAGTTTTTTTGTATCTCAGTACGTCCAATACTCCTGCTCTACTACTTGCCTCAGCCCACTGCTGTCGGTTCCTGGCTCCCCATTTCACCTACCACAGCCCACGGCTGTCGTCCCCAGTGTTGCAATACGCCACATTCGTACCTACGGTAGTTCGTCTTAATAAGTGAGCTCCGGATTAGTGACGGTCGAATAAAGATATACTGGTAGAAAACAACATGCCTGTCGCCTCGGTGAATCTGTGCGTCTACGTTATAAAGCGATAACACAACATGGTGGCAGCGGTGAGTCTGATCCAACGTCATATAAGCTGATGAGGTATCCAGGAACAAATGTCGAGCAACGCGACGTAGCCTATGAACACAGGCAGGTGACTATTTTGAGCACTGTGGAGAGCGGCATCAGCCCATGCGGTATTGCGCAAGACACAACGTGACTCATACGAGATACACATCAAGATGGCAGAGCTCCCGAAGCTGATATGGAAGCAGGACAACCTTCGAGATAAGTTCAGACTCTTTAAACAAAGACTGGAGCTTTATTTTAAACTCAAGAAAATAACAGAAGCTAGAGAGAAGTGTTATTATTTGCTTCGCGCATTGGACGATGACGCATTGGAAGTTTTCAACTCCTGGAACATCCAGGGGGCCCAGGCTGAAAATTATGGCCACGTCGTGAAGACGTTTGAAGATGCCCTAGGCCAGACCACCATCAACTTTAGGGTCGCCAGGTTGCAACTTCACTACATGTACCAGGACAAGGGCGAGACACTGGACAATTTTGTCACCAGATGCAGAACCCAAGCTCTGAAGTGTGATTTTGAAGAGAAAGAATTGCAGGACAGGATAATCGAGCAAATAATTGCCAGTACGCCATTGGAAGCTTACCAGAACGAACTCCTGGGCAAAGACGGAACACTTACCTTGGAGCAAGCAATCGACGCGGGGCGGAAGCATGAAGCCACGGTATTCAGCGTGGAAAAGCTGAAGGGAATGTCAACCAGCAGCACCATTGAAGTTGATGCTGTCAAAAAGTCCACACTGTGCAAGAGGTGTGGAAAAGACCATCTGTACGAAAAGCCTGACCCAAGCACCCCCCAGAGTTCAACGCTTATTACTACGGTTACAAGGGTACGATTTCAAGGTTGAATACAGGCCGGGCAAGAGCCTCGTCGTCCCTGACTGGCTGTCCCGAGCCCCAAATGTGGGGAACAAAGAGCCGGTTCAGCTGGACGTGCGTGTCGATTTCATCAGTTTTGCACCAGAAAAGCTCGTCGAGTTGCAGAAGGAAACGCAGAGAGACGAAGTGCTGCAACAGTTGAAAACTCAAATACTGATTGGTTGGCCAAAAACAGTGAAACAGATTCCGCAAAACATCCGCGCGTTCTGGGATTACCGTGATGAGCTGGCCGTCGAAAACGGACTGATTATTAAAGGCTGCAGGATTATCATACCGGCATCCATGCAGGACTATATCCTCAACAAGATCCATACCGGGCACATGGGAATCACCAAGTGCCAGTTGAGGGCGCGGGATACCGTGTTCTGGCCAGGAATAAACCAGCAGATCAAGAACCTAATCAGTAGATGCATGGTGTGCCAGAAGTATCAGGATGCGCAGGGCAAGGAGCAAATGATGCCACATGACGTACCAAACACGCCGTGGGCCAAAGTCGGGTCCGATTTGTTCCATCTTCACAATCGACAATACCTGATGGTCACTGACTATACGTCGAAGTTTGCTGTGGTGAGACAGCTGCCCCCGACAGCACCGTCAAATGCAGTGATAGCAGAACACAAGGGAATCTTTGGTGAATTCGGCGTTCCTGGTGAACTCGTGTCCGATAGAGGCCCGCACTATAACTCGCGGGAGTTCGCTGTGTTCTGCGCCGAGTGGGGAATCACTCATCATCGCAGCAGCCCCACGTATGCCCAAAGTAATGGAGCTGCGGAGCGAGCAATCAGGACCGCAAAGAACATCTTGAAGAAAGCTGTTGAATCACACGAAGATCCACAATTAGCGTTGTTGGCATGGAGATGCACTCCTCTTGACGGTCAAACAAGCAGTCCCGCTGAACTGCTGTTTGGGCGCAAGATACAAGTCAACCTACCGATCAGGACCTGCCCCCTATCTGATGCCATATTGGAAAGTCGGCAGGCGTAACAGCAAGGAACTGTGGATAGGTATAACCAACACGCTAGGGAACTGGCGCCATTACAGCAAGGAATGCAGGTGATGTTCCAGGATGGGAACTATTGGAGACCTGGGGAAATAACAACAGCTTGGAAGGACCAGCGCAGCTATGAAATTAAAACTGGAACCGGAACAACGGTCGTCAGGAATAGGAGACACGTCAGGCCCATCATGCCAGAGTTTCGGCACGTGGACAAAGCACCCAACATGCAGACCCAATCTCAAAGTGCCGACATCCAACGACAAAGAGACGCGGTGGACATGGAGCCGCGTGCAAATCAGAAGAAACATGTTACGTTCAAGAGAACAGAAGACCAACCAGTCCACACACGTTCAGGGAGACTGGTTAAAAAACCATCCAGATGGTGTTAAGGATGCTGCTGATGAACATGATTGTTTAGTTTTGTGCCAGAGATGCAGTGAAGAGAGAGCTGCATGTGACATTTATTGTGCGTCTTTTTTGTTGTTGTGCTGAACTGACCAAGACATGCTTCGTAACGGAGTTCAAAGCTATGATGACGTTTCAGTGTTTCAAGTTGATATCAGAACCTGTCGTTGTGTTCTTTTTCCGTAGATGCCTAATTATTTTTTTTGTAAGAAGGGGGATGTTGCAATACGCCACATTCGTACCTACGGTAGTTCGTCTTAATAAGTGAGCTCCGGATTAGTGACGGTCGAATAAAGATATACTGGTAGAAAACAACATGCCTGTCGCCTCGGTGAATCTGTGCGTCTACGTTATAAAGCGATAACACAACACCCAGCTCCCCATTCCGCTTACCTTAGCCTACGGCTGTCCTTCCCCAGCTCCCCATTCTACTTACTGCAACACACTGCTGTCCTTCCCCGGCTCCCCATTCTACTTACCGCAACCCACTGCTGTCCTTACCCATTGCAAGGCTGGGTGACGCAGGTGTTCAGGTGGCTATCCAGTAGGGAAATCGACTTGACAAGCTAAACAATTGCGACCCCTTCACGTAAGTCTTTGAAGGCACGAAGTGTGTCAATGTACATCGATTGTACCACAGTTCAAGCTGTGTAATAATGCTTTTATTTATTGTGTCCAACCGCAAATGTCAGTCCTAACTGTGAGTCTTAACTCACAGCATCGATGACACAATATGTTGATGTAGATGTGATCGTCCTTTGATATTTTGAGAGATGTAAGAGTTCACTTCATTTAATAACATATCTTAAAGGGGGGCATATATATAATCTAAAATTGATAGTTTACATAGATATTATATTGCAATGCGCAATTACTGCAATCAGCATCCTGGCACTATCACACACCAGATTGGAACATGACTAGGTTCGGCTTGCTCGCTCTTAAAGATATGAGCTAATGCTGGATTGCTGGGTGCGCCAGGCAGAGCGACGCCCCGAGTTTGAACACAGTGTAATAAGGGTCTCAACTAGGTGGGCGAGTCTTGTATGAAGTTTATTTCTTCTTTAACACCCTGTGAAAAGCAGGAAAAATAATAAGTGAATGAACATATAATGTTTAACAATTAACGATATAATACAATAGTATCGTTGGTCATTAATTATAATATTAGAGTATATACACCAATACAGTTGAATTACCTTATCTGATCATTCGCTAGACATGCGTTTCAGTTTACACTCATCACTATTAAGTCCGTTGATAATAACAATACATATGGATTTAGAGTACAATACATTATTATCAATCCGTATTACAATATAAATCACTGGTCACTACTAACCGCAGTGTCCTCTGCGGGTGTTAATTTCTATACTGCAGTTAGCTTGAACACCATGAAGGCTCCTTAAATAAGACAATTCAACTAATAAGACAATAGCAACAGTCACCAACAAAAGAAAGGGAGCTTTAACTAGTCGGCGCCTGACATTCCCTTAATATATTAGTAACGACTAAACATCTTACTAGACCACTGTTGTTTATAAAGAGTCATTGCATACCTACTAATACAAACAACAGAATTCCCAGTGCACTTATACACTGCAATAGAACCAGTCCACCTTCCATGTTACAACTCGCGAAATCGATTACTGTAGTAAATGGTAAGCCTGAGTAATACATGAGCTATGTTGAAACAATGGTTTGCTCATACATGGAAGAACGACCACGAGGCGACCTTTAAAACAGCTAGGCCTCTATAAAGGTACACAGTTTCAGGGTGCTACCGTAAATTATGAATACCGTCAATGAAACAAATTATTAAGAACAATCTGCTGACGGATATGATATGGGTTTTAAACTGTTTGCGAAAGCCAAATGAGATAAACGAAAAACTGCTATTAAACCAGGTGGGATTCGAACCCGCAACCTTACAGTTTGTAGTCGAGTACCCTACCACTAAGCCACAGCGACGGCATTATCTCAAAACAAACTAAGTAGGCCTACGCCGAAATACATGAGCCGGTAGAAGTTATTATCCCTTACTATAATAAGTAATCTATATCACCCATAATTTATCTACACAGCAATCAAACACACTACAATCGATCAAAATAAGTATTATAAATAGACTAATAGAGCTAATAAACCTCAAAATACCAACCTTAAGCATGGTAAGCTCCCCGCACGACAGATACGTCTTGTCTCGTGTACAAGTAAAAGTTATCTGCACAGAGTGCAGGTTGCGCAGATGCAAAATAGAATTTGACGCTGTCTAATGCTGGGTTTTAATTGGTTGTTGTTAAGGATGCCAAATTATTCACTAAATAGATGGCGTTCGCAACAGCAAAACTACACTATGGTTATGGCAAGCCAAAACGCATAAATGAGTAATTATTGGACACAAATATCCGACGACCGTAGCTTAACAAATATGGCAAGCCAAATTGCATAAAGTAAAATAAATAATAGACATTATTACAACAGCAAGCAGCAACTGTCGAAGTACGCATCTGTCGCTGCCCCTGCGTCATCCTATACCGATGAACCCATATACTTAAAGGGGCTCTAACCTCGGAAATATCATGTCTGAATCGGAATAAGACACGTGTACCGCACTTAAGTCCTTCTGGAAGGATAATTTCGTTCGTAAAGATATATGCTGTACAGAGCCATTGCCCTGTAATGCGTAGAACCGACAGTGCGTACTAATGCGTTTCTATCAATAGCCAAATGTCGGGGATTATGGGTCCTGCGCATGCGCACCGCTTGAAGATGCAACGGCGTTTCTAAGGCAGTCCGATCGCCGGCCTCCAGAGGCATGCAACTGCACACCACATAAGGATCCAACGGTAGTCTAGTTCTAGCGGTTTAAAAGATATAAGGACACATAGGAATACCAATACAGACTCAACACCTGATATTTAACTAGAATGAAGGCGTGTCAAATGACATATCTCACCGTGCATTCTTTTTATTGTTTGACTGTTGAGATGTAATATACATCATAGTGTGGTGATTATCGCGGAGATCACAATGATCAAGATGCATACTTAGCCAGATATACAAGGTTACGACATATGTAATGTTTAGATACGCCGCAATGATTTATTTTTCACGTTTCATCACTGAATTTAACGGAGAAGATAACACAATTAGATACGACTTAAATTGCTGATGCCGCATATTGGCTGATGATAATCAACGCGAATAATGTTTTCTGTTTTTGATATTTTATAGGGGAGTTGGTGTTTAGTATGTCATCAAATAATAACAATGTTTGCCAGACGTTTAACACGTCTTACACGCATTTCGTTAAAAGTTAGCACATTTACAATTCAGTCATGCATCAGTTTTGCTCATATATATGTAAACAATTTCAGATGGAAGTGGGGCCCTAATTGCATCAATGTATATATTTCAGATGTAACTAATTAAATGGTTTGTAAGATATTATTCGCCATACCGATGCATTTCTCGCGAGAAAGTAAGACTGCCATGTGTACTAGCGGATTTTACTGACATTTAAATTGTTCTGACGATAGATATAACGGGGCGTTTATTTCTTTAAACAAAGGTTAACATTGACAAGATCGGTTGAACCGTGCAAAACAGTTATAAGGAAACATGTATTTAATTGGCAACAATTCGTTGTATGCTGAATTACAAAACTGAAGAATAGAGTGCAAGATCTCTTGACAGTTATTATACCTTTATTTATGACTAGATATAGGCTATGGGCGTCAAGTTATTTATTATTTTTCAAGGTTAAAAATCGTCCAATTCATTTATATACATACAGTATTTGCGATTCGCATGGACCTACGCTGAATATATACAAGAACGGTACACGTGATAGTGGTATTGAATCAATTGCAATACACGGATAGATACATAAACTTTACTTGTATGATGAGATATATTACTGGATAATTATGTTATGCGACTCTGGTCTCAATGGATACACTATTTCCTTAGTTCCACATAATTGATAAGGCAACAACGTGTGTGTATACACAAGTTAAATCTCATGAAATAAATCTTCTGTATTTCTAATTATGTTCTTATGGTTGAAGCACGTCGAAAAGTATGCGCAACAGAAAATATGTGTAACGTATCACTATATACAGAAATACTGTATTTTTATTAACAGCGTGCAAAATATTATGTGAAGCATTCACGGACTGCATGAACATTGGATACTGTAAAGATGTGACACGTCTTTATAGTTTCAAGTCTTTATTGCAAGTGCCAGTTAGGTGAGTGAGGTGGTGTGGCAGGCGTATGACAGACAAGCTACTTCATTGGCATATATCAAGGGCGTAGAAAGTAGTCCCTAATAAAGTTCACATATATATAAATATATGGCTTGATATATCATTACAGATACACTGCCGACTAACAATTTCTTTGTTCTTCCATTCACGACCAAAGTAAATCTTAGACTAGGTGAATAAACCCTTCTCCAGATAGGTGTCACTCCACTGTGTACACGTAAAACATTTTTGCCATTGTTATTGACAAGCATGTAACTCTTATTTGCTGAAGCGTAACAACCACTACTGAATCGACACTATTTTCCACACTCGTGTTCGTTGCATTCGTTTGATTGCGCAGTGAGCACTGCAGCACACATAATTGAACAGCAGGGCACCACGTGTTGACATAGCCTGGGCAACGTTCAGCCGCGGTCCAGGAGGCATAGACAATGACGCGGAAAGAAGCAATTTACACTTACTTGAACGATATCTCTAGCACACATGTAGAAAGGCTTTGTGCAACTGTTTAGTGATATGTCACTACCATGAACGTTTAAGTGAAGACATTGCTTTAGTGCAACATGGCATGTAGCGATGATTTACATATTAAAGCTTGGTATATCTACTACAAGTGCGTTCTTCGAGGTAATGCCATATAGGCAATACCATGCAACTGAACATTTACAGGACCGTAACACTAACACCAGGCAACTAAACGCCACATCATTTAAAAACAGTTGGTGATTTGCTTAATGTAACAAGTAACGTCTGTCATTTCACATGCCATGAATGACTATGCAAATTACCGCTCCCGTGTTAGCATTAAGGTCAATTATACCAAAAAGCACAACCAGGTTTATGTATATATACATGCATATGTATGCTGGATTTGCACAACCATGATAGACCGAATAAGAAAGCATGGCGTTGTATGACGCAAACATCTAACTGGCGTCATGAACCATATGCGTAACGAAGATAAAATGATTTTTAAAGCCGAGATCGGCTCAATACATTATTTCTATCCAGGGATATATCCATTTATGTTGTGATGTTGAGCAACCATTTTGTGTCCATGCTCCACCATTTCTCTGTCTTCAGACCACAGCTTCGTACGTGTGCTCATCGGCGCTGGCGTTTGTTTTCTCCGATTGGTATTTCATCAAGCAGTTCATGACATATTGAAAGTCTGGACGTCTCTCTGTGTTGCGCATCCAACATTCGACCATTAGCTCATAGCTGTGAAGGCGAAAACACAACATATATAATTATATTGCAAGCCTAATCATGTAATTTGATTTACAACTGCGACATAATATCTCGCATATATCGCTTTGCACTTCCACATTGTCTTTATCTGTCATGCATAACTCTTTCATCAAGCTCCGACAAAAACTAATTGCCCTGACGACCACTATATATCCGCCACCCACGGTCACACGTGTATATCACACCCGTTCATCATACATGTTTAAGAAAATACGCCTTAAACAAAATCAAAGTAGGCGTCAAGAAATTCTTACGCACCCACCTAGATGTACTGACAGTCGCCAAAGATGAATGCTCGATGGCACGGGAGTCCAAGGATGTTGGGTGACAATAGGACATTTTAACAGCGGACTATGGCCACGACACAAGAATGATGACAATTGGCAATTGACGCATCGACGTTTACCGGAATCCCAGAATCATTGTATCATCAAGTGCATCAACGTGTCGCCTTCTGACATACTTACGTTGTGGGGTCGCAATTATTCGGTTTCTCGAGGCGATTTCCATCCTGGATTGCTGTTTGCACTTCGTCGTCCTCATGTCCCGGATATGGCATCTCCCCTTGATAACAAAGAAGTATTATGCAATTATGTCATGGGTTTTATGGGTTTTATCTTGTGAAGGCCTTTCAGTTATATCGATTTACCATATTACGTATGATATGGCATCATTTCAATCGTGATCAATGCCTTCAGGCTGCAATTAAACGATTTAAACAGGGTCTGCATGGGTTCGTCATTTAGGGACATCTGCTGTGACGTATCACACTGTGCCAGGTTTGTGCATCCGGTATGGCATAATCCGCCGATCGCAGGCTCACGCATTCTATTCTCAAAGTCGTTGTTTATTGCTTTCCTTGTTCGCTTGTTTTTAAGGTAATACAAGATCGGAAATCGCCTTTTCCTCATTAGACGTGATCATTGCAAATATTGGAATACCGAGAGAGAAGAGTTCCCAGAGGAAGATGGCGAAGCTCCAGACGTCGGATTTGGTCGTGTGTTCCAGATGGTCCAGAGTCTCCGCTGACATCCATCGAACGGGACGCTCCGACTGAAACCAATGGTAACTTTATCAAAGCCGCAAAGACGTTGTGCATATGTATGACCCTTTTTTACCACCCTGGGGTGGGTTTCACGAAGATGGTATTAGGTAATACCAGTATCAACTTTAATACTGGCATAGGTAATACCGACTCGTAATAGCAAGCCGCTAAATGTATACATCAATCCTGGACGACCTGCTCTTGAAAAGGGACCAGGGTGGTAAAAAAAACTTAACCTTAAGTTAATACCTATTTAATACCGGTATTAGCGTTAATACCGGTATTGGAAAGCTTTGTGAAACCCACCACTGGTCCCTTTCCAAGAACAGGTCGTCCAGAATTGATGTATGCATTTGGCGGCTTGCGTACTTACAACCAACAGTAGGAGTGGAATAGACGTAGGCTAGATATGTACGCAGCTATGCAGTAACCCCCTTTCTTCTTAATCATTGCCTGAACTGCATCATTAGGTTGATATAGTGGTGGCCCAATGGCGTTGGTTTCTGCTGCGATTCAATTTGTGAAAAATAGTTTGAATCCATTACTGTATCTTACCAAGCCGCCATATACAGTACAACGGTATAATTTGACAAGACATTTACAGTTATGAAGAATGTTTTGAACTTTTGACATAAATGTTTCCGCCAGCACGGCACAAATATAGTGTCGCCCTCTAGTGAACCATTTTGTTTTAAACTGATGAGTCGTGCTTCCATCTAATGAGGTAACAATATCGCAACGGTAAGACGAAAAGATGCCGTCTGGTGTATACATGAGTCCGGGTGGCATCAGCTCACCTTGTGTATCGCCTCCCACTCCTCCCTGGCCCTGACGGCCTCCGCCGTGGAGAACCCCGCCAGCTTACCTTGTGTATCGCCTCCCACTCCTCCCTGGCCCTGACGGCCTCCGTCGTGGAGACCCCGTCAGCCTACCTGGTGCATCGCCTCCCACTCCTCCCTGGCCCTGACGGCCTCCGTCGTGGAGACCCCGTCAGCCTACCTGGTGCATCGCCTCCCACTCCTCCCTGGCCCTGACGGCCTCCGCCGTGGAGAACCCCGTCAGCTTACCTTGTGCATCGCCTCACACTCCTCCCTGACCCTGACGGCCTCCTCCGTGGAGAACCCCGCCAGCTTACCTTGTGTATCGCCTCCCAGGTCTCCCTGGGCCTGACGGCCTCCACTGAGGAAAACCCCGCCAGCTTACCTTGTGTATCGCCTCCCACTCCTCCCTGGCCCTGACGGCCTCCGCCGTGGAGAACCCCGTCAGTTTACACACCCCTCGGTCATCCACTAACACGTGCTTGGCGCATACATAATGGTGCAATGCGGCGGGCTGAAGCGAAAAAAAGAACACAAGGGTATGATACGTTAGTAATAAGTTGGTCCACTAATAGGACTCTATCACACAAACATACAGACAAGATAACCATACGGGATGACAAATACGGCAATAACATGCATGGTTGAAAAATAACGAGATATGCCAAGGAATAACGTAATCCAGCGCCCTAATACACGGCTCCGTTTCTCGTGATAATAAACTTATGTCAAACCTTGTTTTCAGACAGCGCATGTGCTCCAGTCGCGACCCCGAGCGCCATGCCCATCATGGTTTCCATGGTAACCGTTTTCTGGTAGACGCCTGCTCCGTGTCCCGTCAGAAAGGTGTGCAGATCTCCCTGTGTGGCGGGTTCTAACACCAGACTGATGGACGACATGCTGGCCACGTTCTCGTACTCTCCACCGCAACCTGAACCATAAATCAAATATTTGGGACTAGTATGATAATATAGTTCTCGGGGTCTCAGAAAGAGGGCGAGGTGATGTATTTCATTCGGAAGAGATCAAGATGTTCCAGTACACAGGTCCTTACGTATGTAACGTCGTTTTTAATTTAGTTTTAATTTAGTAATAGATTAAGGATTATGATCATGACAACAAGAACGACCGCACGCAACAACAACGAAAAACAGGTTACAACAAAAATACTACATCTTGTTCTGCATACCCCCCCCCCCCTCCCCACTCGATATGCACAATGTCCAACAACCGGTATATATATAAGGTCCGATCACAATGCTTGTACGAGCAAAATAAGTACTAATAAATAGCCAATGTCTGTTAGACCAGAGACGAATCATAATATTTAGCACGCGTTGAAATTATGACAATCAGACCAGTAAAGTTTCCTGTCGCACCTCTCTGGAATCCAAGCAGTTTGACGACATTGACATGCTTCAGACTCAGCAGCACTGACATCTGATCGGCCAGGTACCGACTGTACACCTCAAGGGACGCAGCGTCTGGAAACAATCAGGTGCATGCAATGATTAAATATCCGGGATGCACTTGACGAGCGCCTACGATGACTTAAGTAGTTACATCCGATGAGCTGATGACCCGCGTGATGGTCAGTCACGTGATGCCCATGGACTAGTCAGCTCCAGGGTACAGCTCATTCATCAAAATTAAGCCCACAATATTTCTGTATTGATGTGTAATTAGCTGACGCTCATCACACGGGGTTTGTGTTGTACCCGCCTTTCACTCTTTTGATGACCGCTGCATGCAGAGACAGGCCGATCTGGACCTGAGCCGAATGCACTTGGAACCCTGTCCCGTCACTCAGCAGGGTTTGAATTTCGACTTGGCTTGCTTCAAACTCCGTGGCTGCTCCTGTCTCTGTCGACTTGTGTTGGACTGCATCCTTCAACAATATCCCATATCACCAGCAATATAGTTTGAGTACATTAAACTAATAACACACACATTACTTGCAGTTTCTTGGGAACCATGCTCATCGTGTTATGTTAGTACGTAATCGATTTTGGCTAATTCTGGACATATTATATACACTAGTCACGGACAATACAGAAATATTGTTCTGGATACAATTGAGCGAATCCGTATTGAGACTCACCGTCGTTGATCTATCATTCTGATAGGCGGTGTTTTCATACAATGGCGTCGCATCTGAAATATGAACAATGTGAATGTCAGTCCGGTACATGCATACAACTAGCCGGACGCTTCCCGAGCCCCGCTATACCCATACATTGTTGAACACAATAGCAACGTTTATACTGTTGTTCACCTGATCTGTATTATTTTGTCAAAGATCTGAATACATGCTAATTATTAACCTCAATTGGTGGCACGGGTTTCCGGTCTGGTAACGAATCTACCCGTAGCCACATGGGGCGCCATTTACACAGTCAGCCAAATCCAGTGTTAGATCATAGTTTTGTTGCCAATCAGAGTTAGGAAGTAAAGTCGCCCCCAGTCTAAGCGTCGCACTGGCTACGTCACTCACCTCTCTTGCGGACGGGATGTTTTCCTTATTCACCTCTTTTGCTGACGCGATGTTTACGTCACTCACCTCTCTTGCTGACGCGACGTTTACGTCACTCACTTTTCTTGCTGACTCGATGTTTACTTCACTCACCTCTCTTGGTGACGCGATGTTTTTCGTCACTCACCTCTCTTGCTGACGCGATGTTTACGTCACTCTCCTCTCTTGCTGACGCGTTGTTTACGTCACTCACTTCTCTTGCTGACTCGATGTTTACTTCACTCACCTCTCTTGGTGACGCGATGTTTTTCGTCACTCACCTCTCTTGCTGACGCGTTGTTTACGTCACTCACCTCTCTTGCTGACGCGATGTTTACGTCACTCACTTCTCTTGCTGACTCGATGTTTACTTCACTCACCTCTCTTGGTGACGCGATGTTTTTCGTCACTCACCTCTCTTGCTGTCGCGACCTTTACGTCGCTCACCTCTCTTGCTGACGCGACGTTTACGTCACTCACCTCTCTTGCTGACGCGACGTTTCCGCCGAAGCACGATGACGACGATGACGACAACGATGACGATGATGACGACGATGACAGTCGTTGTCACGGCTGCGATTATCGCAGCGTTGTTCCCTGATTGTAATGTGATATTAATTGCAGCTCAAGACAAGCGTGTACGCACACAGTACAAAGTAGATGTCAAGTGACATTTCAGCATGGACTAAATCAGTGTCACGTGATGTTAATGGTTTTCCATTTTGTGTACCATGAAACCGTAAATGACTACAGACCAACCTACAGGAAAGGGCAATAAAGGGTCACACTTCTGCAGCACATATATCACGAATAACATTAACCGGCCAGGGTTGTTATGTTGAACAGTGTTATTTCGTCATTGATATTTTAATATAAATTGTCTATAATTTGGAACCTGAAAAATAAGTTAAAAGACAATAAAGCTTGCACTACGTCGATTATAGATTCAGCATTTTCTTTCGCCTTCCGTCCGCAATACAAGTTTTATATTTAACAAGTCAGAACGTGTTAAACATTTTTACTGCAATGACCTTCCAGGATCAAAATAACGGTGCGAGTCGTTCCATACCTAGATCAGGTGTCATTTCATGGGAGAAAACCAAATCGCCATCCTGGAATAACTTGAAAGTGAAGATGTAATTCTGGCTCCCTTGAGGTACCTCCATCGTGATCGGTTGTTGCGCTGTTGGTTGGTCGACCCTACGTTTCGTACATACACTAGGATCGTTACAACATGTTACGTCCACTCGGTCCACCCTCTCTGTGAACTGCCAGGATATGGTGGCGATGTTATCTTCTATAGATATCTCCAGTGAGTCCGGCACGAACTTGGGGCAGGCTGAAATAAAAGTACAAGCAATGTCTCATACAAGTGAAGTGACGGTAACAGCGCCAGTTGGAATATGAAATAAAATGTTTTTTTATTTATTTAACGAGGTTACCGATAACAACTACACATATCAACGGCCACCTCAACATGTGGGTATCTTATGTCACTTTGGTACACATAAAGGCAAAGTCGCGCCAAGAAAGCTCCCCGTGGCAATGATATGGGCTAGGGTGAAACATGTCCCAGTTCCAGAAACCAGGGCGCGAACCCACGACCTGTTAATATGCCGCTCAGCCTGCTTACCAACTAAGACAGGGAGGCTGCGAAGATCACGTATCAAGCTCGATTTCTATTTTTTAATTCAATTAATTGACTTATTCATTACTTATTTCTTTGTTGCTAAACATGTGATTCTCAGTTTAAACTGCTTCAGCTGATACAGCTAAGAGTTTGCTGAGCTCGCAATTTACGTTATGCCTATCCAAATTCGACATATATTGCATTTTCGCATATAACTGAAAGTCATAAGCAAGGGTGGGAGGGTTGGGTAAAAATATCACTTCAAATAGTAGAACGACAGAAAGATCGATAAATATGGCTGTACTCATTTATAGTTTTTATACTGTGCATGTCATGTTTATCAGACACTCCTTCTAGAGTATGTATCCTATAAGAGCCAATAACTAATATATGATGAAAACACAGGTGTCGCCATTTGTAGTTCTAATACAGCTCGGTGTTCACTAACCCGGCGTGCAATAGAGTTAGGTTAAACTTAATCATACAGCACTTTTCACATGTAAAACGTAAGCTCTTCAATAGCAAATTATACATGTAGGTCATTAATCGCATAGATATCAATATGTAATGTGCAGTAAAAAAGACATGTTATTAGGGCTCGTTTGATTTCGATCTTTTGTTACTTGTGCACTACGCCATCAAAAGGTGGGCATTGCCGCCATGTTTTGCCCTATAACTTGAAGATACACTGGGCGCATTTCTTCGGTAACCCGGGTGTATCCCTACGGTGGACCGAATATGCACATTACACATCGGTTCACCACCCGACACTTCTTTCACCCGGGTATGGGTGCGGGCATAAATTCGGTATGCTGATGTTCCCCGTTCAAAACAGCACGGGACATTCGGGAGGATATGGCGGGTGATTGAAAGGTGATGAGAATAGGTTGGTTCCAGGGGCCGGTTTCATGTAGCGGTCATAAGGCAGTCATAGCGCAGTTTACGAACAGGCACGGTCATAGCGCCAAATCTCGGTTTTATGTGGCAGTCATAGCCGCTTACACTTAGTAACTTGTTCATAGTGGCGGTCTTAACTTATGACAGCTACCACGCTATGACCCGGGCACGAGCCAGTTGTTGACATTTTCAAGTATGTATTAACTGGCATATTGCAGGATCACGATGCAAATAAAACGGTTATACACATATTAGGGCAAAAGTAAAAGTCAACAATGTATTTTAGTAGTGTGCCATTTAATGCATAGTCATAGCCCGGAGCCTTACCCCGGTGCCCGGAGCCATAGCCTGACGCCCGGAGCCTTACCCCGGCTCCCGGAGCTTTACCCCGGTGCCCGGAGCCTTACCCCGATGCTCGGAGCCTTACACCGGGGACTGAAGCCATAGCCCGGCGCCCGGAGCCATAGCCCAGAGCGATAGCCCGGAGCCATAGCACGCAGCCATAACTCGGAGCCACAGCCCGGAGCGATAGCCCGAAGCTGTAGCCTGGAACCATAGCCCTGCGACCGCTCGGAGCCATAGCCCGGCGCTCGGAGCCATAGCCCGGCGCTCCGAGCCATAGCCAGGCGCTCGGAGCCATAGCCCGGCGTTCAGAGCCATTGCCCGGTACTTGGAGCCATAGCCCGGCGCTCGGAGTCATAGCCCGGCGCTCAGAGCCATAGCCAGGCGCTCGGAGTCATAGCCCGGCGCCCGGAGCCATAACCCGGCGCTCGGAGCCATAGCCAGGCGCTCGGAGCCATAGCCCGGCGTTCAGAGCCTTACTACGGCGCCCGGAGCCTTACCCCGGGGACTGGAGCCATAGCCCGGCGCCCGGAGCCATAGCCCGGCGCCCGGAGCCTGACTACGGCGCCCGGAGCCTTACCCCGGGGACTGGAGCCATAGCCCGGGGACTGGAGCCATAGCCCGGCGCTCGGAGCCGTATCCCGGCGCTCAAAGCCATAGCCCGACACGCGGAGCCTTAGCCAGGCGACCCGAGCTAAAACCCGGAACCACAGCCCAAAGCATAGCCTGGAGCCATAGGCCGAAGCCGCAACTCGAAGCATAGCCTGGAGACATAGGCCGAAGCCGCAACTCGAAGCATAGCCTGGAGCCATAGGCCGGCGCCCAGAGCCATAGCCCGGCGCCCTGAGCCTTAGCCAGGCGACCCGAGCTACAGCCCGGAGCCACAGCCCGAGGCATAGCCTCGAGCCATAGGCCGGCACCCGGAGCCATAGCCCGCGCCTGAAGCCATAGACCAGCGCCAGGAGCCTTACTACGGCACCCGGAGCCTTACACCGACGCCCGTGAGCCTTAACCCTGGGACGGGAGCCATAACCCGGAACAATAGCCCGGACCTATAGCCCGAAGCCATAGCCATATCCCGAAGCGATAGCCCGGAGCCATATCCAGGAACGACAGCCCGGAGCCATAGCCCAGCGTTCAGAGCCATAGCCCGGAGCCATAGCCCAGCGTTCAGAGCCATAGCCCGGAGCCATAACCCGGCGTTCAGAGCCATTGCCCGGAGACATAGCCCGGAGCTACAGCCTGGAGCCACTGCCTGGAGCCACAGCCTGGAGCCACAGCCTGGAGCCATATCCAGGAGCTATAGCCCGGAACCATAGCCAGGAGCCACATCCCAGAGTTATATCCCGGAGCCATAGCCCGGAGCCATAGCCCGGAGCCGTAGCCGGGAGCCACATCCCCGACCCATAACCCGGAGCTATAGGCCGGAGACGTAGCCCGGAGTTATATCCCGGAGTCATAGCCCATAGCCATAGCACGGAGCCGTAACCATGGCCGAGCGCTCCGAGCCATAGTCCGGCGCCCGAAGCCATAGTCGGGCGCCCGAAGACATAGCTCGGAGATATCGCCCGGAGTTATATCCCGGAGCCATAGCCCAGAGCTGTAGCCCAGAACCACATCCCGGAGGCATAGCCCGGAGCCATAGCCCGAAGCATAGCCCGGAGCCATAGGCCGGCGCCCAGAGCTATAGTCGAGCTTTGGGAAGCGAGGGCGATATCGCGAAAACGCGAGAGGAGGATCGCCAGTGCGAGATCGCGAGTGGCACAAAAATGCCACCATACTGGACGTATGATGTGATTGTTTATACAGTGGGCGTGATGCAATTTCGAGAAAGCACCCAGTCATGTCTAAAAATAGATGGTTCTCTCCGGTCTTAGTGCCGACCGGCAGCTTTTTTGCTTATGAAACGCGGTTGGTCTTAGTTTATGACCGAGTCGTTAGTATGATCAATTTAGAGTCTTAGCACTATGTCCGGTCATACTTTAAGACCATTCTTCATGAAACCGGCCCCAGTGCCCCTACGTGCACCCAATGTTAACAGTGTGTTCATTTCATTAGAATAGGTATATCCCTATCGGCACACTCAAAAGGTATCTGTCACGTGTTGCGGGCCCGGGGCGGGATACCGAATCTGGCTCAAAAAATGCGTCCAGTTTTTCATGTAAACACTTCTGAGCTGTTCCTCATAAGTCCAGAACGTTTTAACAAAATACTTTTAACGTCATGACATAATTTGATTAACAAGATTTACCATAAGGGTTGAACGCGCTAATGATGGGTACAATGGACCAAGGAACGTCCCCGGATAATGAGACGGGTTTGCGTGCTCCATATGTAAATATCGGAACACATCGTATCTACCTGATTCCTATAGTAAGAGGCGATGGGGTGTTTACAACGAAGTACATGTATTGATCTTTTCGAATGTTTGAACATGATTGGACATTAGAGACCAGCGACGAATGAATATGGCGGATGAAAGCAAATGAAAGGATGGTTTCGACATTTGTAGTTAAAAGATATACTGGAATTGACAAGAATTAGGAGTGTGTGGAGAAGGTTCTAAGAACAGTTCTAAGCCTACGATCCCCACGGATTGGCTTACCGGTGGTTTGGGTAGTAAGCGATATATCTTTAGTGCGACCCTCGTCATTCTGGGCAAACAACTTGAACTCGTAGACAGTTTGTTCCTTTAAGTTGTCGTTCACTTTATGGCTGACGACGTCCTGTCCCGAGTCCTCCACCGCCTGAGTCCCCAATACCTCCGCATCAGGCCTCCTGTAGCTGAGGTGGAAGGTCTGCGGGGAGCCGCCACTGAACCCAGCTTTCCACTGTAACGTCACACTGGCACACGTGACGTCACGCACTTTAAACTTCTCAGGTGACTCTGGTGGACCTGGAACATGGAAATCATGATGACGTCATCTACTGTACTATATTACATATGACGATTATGCCGTCACTTACTACACTATTTAAATATATGACTATTATGACGTCACCTACTGCATTATACAATGTATGACGACCATGACGCCACCTACCGCACTATATTGTATATATATAATATAGGGAGACGTATATTTCCAGTTAGATAATTTCCCGTGGCCGTATGGTCACTTGATGATCGATTTTCTTCTAGCGTGGGGTTGAAAATTAAGGATTTTCCATTGCATATCAAGAGGAAACGACCAATCGGTGGGTAACCTTTACTAGATATGAGGAGGCATATATATGTGCAGGCAGATGATCCCACAGGCGGAAGTGAAAGGGCTTTCTACTGCGTATGATTAAGAGTTCATTATTGCAAACATTTGGAAAATCAGATACCGCATATTTTATCTATTTTATTATATTTTTCTGCCAGTAGCAATTTTCGGTGTCGCTAACCATGTCATGCGCCACTGTGGTGACATGGTCATCACAGACCATGTCATGCGCCACTGTGATGACATGGTCATCACAGACCATGTCATGCGCCAATGTACAACGGATTAAGGCGTTAGACAGCGCCTCGGTGTATCACGCTAACACATAATCAATGATTAAAACGACAGAACCAGTTAACACAATTAGAGAGTAAAACGCATAAGCCACACCTGCATGGTCGATGCTGACATACTAAGCAGCTTCAAAGATCAAACTAGATTGCCAATACGTCAGGCATGGAAACCGCTTCGCACGGTTAGACATCAAACTATGGTAATTTTTGGCTTCTAGTGCCACAAATTACTTTCCAAACCATGGCAGAAGTTAACTACTAAACATACAGGCCTACAACACAAAGATGTTGTATGACTCCCATGATGTGCAGCAAACCCTGCTAAATATCGGCACTTGGGTTTATGTCCCATTGGGGGTTATGTCCGCCGGGGTTTATGTCCGCCGGGGCTTATGTCCGCAGGGGCTGATGTCCACCGGGACTGATGTCCGCCGGGGCTTATGTCCGCCGGGGCTTATGTACGCCGGGGCTGATGTCCGCCGGGGCTGATGTCCACCGGGACTGATGTCCGCCGGGGCTGATGTCCGCCGGCGCTTATGTTCGCCGGGGCTGATGTCCGCCGGCGCTTATGTCCGCCGGGGCTTATGTCCGCCGGGACTTATGTCCGCCGGGGCTGATGTCTGCCGGGGCTGATGTCCGCCGGGGCTGATGTCCGCGGGGGCTGATGTCCGCCGGCGCTTATGTCCGCCGGGGCTTATGTCCGCCGGGACTTATGTCCACCGGGGCTGATGTCCGCCGGCGCTTATGTCCGCCGGGGCTTCTGTCCGCCGGGACTTATGTCCACAGGGGCTTATGTCAGCCGGGGCTGATGACCACCCGGGGTGATGTCCCCCTGGGCTGATGTCCACCGGGGCTGATGTCCCCCTGGGCTGATGTCCGTGCACCAGTCTGCTTACCAGCTGAGATAGAGGGGTTCCCCAGGTGGCCCAGAACATGTGTGGCATAGAAGTGGGGTCGAGGGTGTTGGGGAGGGGGGGGGGGGTAGGCTTAAAGGTATGGGTGTATGGGTTCAAGGTCCATGGTATGGGTGAGAATGGGGGGCGTGGGGGAGGGTTTAGGGTGTGTCTGGGGATCAGGTCCTGGTTGTGGTTTAAGAGTGATGGCGGGGGGTGGGTGGGGGTGGAGAGCGAGATTGCAACACTTAACGCTACTGTGTGTTTAGTTACTGGAGATGTAATAGTATGCCGACATATTATTACTCCCTCCCTGTGGCAGGTAAGCTATGTAACCCAATTAATGACCCCAGGGTGATGCCAGCGCCCTCTAATCGAGATTTTTATTCTAACTCTTACCACTATTTTTCATGGGTTAAATCGGGCGCAACTTCAAGATAAAATAAGATGAGAGATGTTGACAAAAAAGCGACATCAACATACACTTCAGGCGGCAAGCCAGGGAGTTAGTTTATATGTTTCGCCCTCAGAAGAGCGGAATGGGCTAGCCACTCGGCCACCAGGGGGCACCGCCTCTGGTGGTCTGTAATACTCTGTATGGCTTGGACTCCGGGGTGCGCGAAGGGTTACGTGGAAAAAAAGAAATGAAATGTTGGTGTTTTAGGCCGCGTTTGTGCCCACAAGGGCTACACTGGCAAGGCACCTCCATGGATGGTGCAGGATGAAAGGATGAAAGGTGCAGCAGATTAGGTCCCCGGGCCCGGGTTCGAACCCAGCACCCACTGAGCTGGGGTCTAATAACTAGGCCCAGGTAACATTGGAAGTGAATGTACAAAATGTGAGCCATTTAAATTCATGAATGACGGATGAACGGATCGGTGTTTTGGATCATTATTGTGCACACATGCTAAACCTAAGGCCGAGGAACCTCCGTGGGAGAATGAGATGAAAGGGGAAAACAACTCACGAATCACTCAGGGATCAGCCACGGGTGGACGGAGGGTTCGGCGTTTTAGGCCAGCTGTATGCACACATTGGGGTACACCGTGCCAAGTAACTTCGCGAGATAATAGTGGAGATTAAGGAGACATACGATGCGTAAGAACATAACGTAAGACATTTTTAAGACCTAACCATTCTTTTTTTAAGTAATTAACTTTCGTCTGGATTTTCACCTGTATGTATTTTGTGAGGTTATCAACAGCGAATACACAAGTGAATGAGCACCTGGCACGATATATTAAACAACTGTGAACTAAACGGGTCAACTAATTTAAATAAAGAAATAAATCATAAGGCAACAGCAAAAAAAAAAGGTAAAAAAGTGGTTCCATAAACAAATGTTCATTTACGACTGCAACATGAACGAAGACCAGAGAGCATGACTTCTGGACCACGGTATTACAAACAAACAACCCACACTTGATTCACTTCTCTAGTTCCCAAACTGAGTCTCAACCGGTGGTACACGGGTGTGACGCAATTCCGAAAAGACAGATGGAGGCTGCTTTGTCAGATTAGACTTACCTGTCTTTTCCAGTTGCAGTGGAATAACCATCGATTGACCCTTGTTATTAGTCACATTGAGTTTATAGTCTCCATAGTGATGGGGCTCCACACTCGCAATCGTCAAGGTCCCCGGGTTACCGCTAGGGCTCAGCGCGACGCCATTGACATTGTTATCGTAGGTAGATCCGTTTTCTGTTGTCAGCGTGTAGGTCCAGCTCACCGGGGCGGGGTTCGCTATCACATACACCTCGAAGGTAACAGGCTCCCCGAGACGAACACCCTGTCTGTCCTTCAGTTGCCTTGCAGAATCCAATCGTGGAGGACCTGGGTTAAACCAAGGAAAGCAAACAAACATTCTAATGAGCATTCAAATTTGATAAATTGGTGTTTTAAGCCGTGTTGTGCCCACAAGGGCTACACTGGACCAAGGAACCTTCCGGGACGATGAAGGATGAATGGACGGATGAAAACTGGAAATAAACAATGCAGCGCAAACCGGTTTTGGTCATAGTGAGACTACGTTCATTCTGTTCGCACATACTTGTTGTCTTTAGCTACGGTGAAGACGTCATACCACATGTTGGGACTCATACCCCCGATCTATATTCCTGACCTGACAGAATATATTATCACGAACATTTCACCTGTGACTTTCCGTGGTCGTAAGAAACAAATTAAATCAATTGATAAAATTCTTAAGATCGGCCCCTCTCCAGCATGAAAATTGAGCGGACCCATTGACGTACCAACGGCCCCCCAAAGTAGACCCATGCAGATACCAAAAGCGCATAATTTAGGACTCATTGTCTTACAAAAATGCACAAGAAAGCGGCACGTCCCCAGCAGTCCATTACCTTGAGATAACCTCTCCCCCCCGGGGAAGGGTCGAGGTGTAGAGAGGAGTCTACAAACCTGTAACCCCGCCCCCCTCCCTACACATGACATCTTGATGCTGCACAAATATAGACGGTAACCTAGCAGATCACACTCGATTGTAGCAGAACGCCCCACCCACTAAGCCACAGGGAGACCCCACACAGACATCTGCACAGGTGGGGTCGGAACCGCCCACCCGCTTGTACTGCGCCAGCCGAGTACACTCGACTGTAGCCAAACACGCTACCCACTAGGCTACGGGGTGAGGCCACGCAGAAAAGCAACTCACAGAATACGTTGAGCTCCATCTGTGTGCTGTTCGTCGGCGCGACGCCGTTGTCTGCCGTACACCTGATGGTGCCGGAGTCCAGACAGTCGGCAGAGTCCAGGGTGAGAGTGTGCTGTCTCTGTCCAGCGATCACCGTCCCGCGTGGAATACCGGAGCCGGTCACGTTTGTCCACGTGACTTGGGAGAGCGGTCTGCTGTCGACCTCACACCTGATCTCCACTCTGTTACCTTGTAATCCGTCCTCAGGGTCGATCGTCATGGTGACAGTGGGTGGATCTGAAAACAAACAGCGCACATCATTCAGGCTTATTATAACACAGCTAGTATCTTTGACGCACACGCCGAATATCTGTGTTAAAGGAAACGAAAGAGATTTAAGCGAGACGCAATCGGTTCAAAAATATCACCAAGCAAAAGAAAAAGGCGACTATTAAGCCTACAAAGAAAATGCGAACCCGCCAAAAAAAATATTCAGATTAGTCTTAGAATCATCGACTAGGATCGAGGATTTGTTTTCAAAATGTGACCGCCGCTGGAAGGACCACATACGGAGGTTGTTGCTATCGGTAAATACAAACTAAACACGTAAAACAAATTCCGATATCGGGAATTTAACGCACAACCTTTGAACGCAGAATCGAAAGTTTATGTTCTACCGACCGAGCTACCCGGGGTTCATAGCGACTGGAGGCGGTTAAATGCGCCTACTTCTCAACTCATGAACAAGCGGCCCAGCGGTTGGCTTGTGTAAATGTTGTTGTAATAGTGAAATTGAAAATAACTTGAAATTACATAAAAAAATATCAATCGAACAATTTTGGACATTATATCTATGATTAATTTACTTTACCTTCACTTTTCATGTCATCGTAAGTTTTTATGTATGCATTTTTTATCGATGCATTGTAAACCATACCTGATACACAAGAAAAGGTACTTTAAATGATAAAATAAAAGGAACCTTTGCTTAGTGAAATAGGTTAAAGTCACTATTTCAGCTAGGGCGCGGGGCCGCATGCATTTGGTAGGAATGGTTTTTGGGGTCCAGAAGCGGACGCCTTCAAACACCGCCAGTTCGTATAAAGCCAGGGTAGCTCAGTCAGTATAAAGCCCGGGTAGCTCAGTCGGTATGTAGCCCGGGTAGCTCAGTTCGTATGGAGCCCGGGTAGCTCAGTCGGTATGGAGCCCGGGTAGCTCAGTCGGTATGGAGCCCGGGTAGCTCAGTCGGTGTAAAGCCCGGGTAACTCAGTCGGTTTGAAGCCCGGGTAGCTCAGTCGGTATGAAGCCCGGGTAGCTCAGTCGGTATAAAGCCCGGGTAGCTCAGTCCGTATTAAGCCCGGGTAGCTCAGTCCGTATGAAGCCCGGGTAGCTCAGTCCGTATAAAGCCCGGGTAGCTCAGTCGGTATGGAGCCCGGGTAGCTGAGTCGGTATGGAGCCCGGGTAGCTCAGTCGGTGTAAAGCCCGGGTAGCTCAGTCGGTGTAAAGCCCGGGTAGCTCAGTCCGTATTAAGCCCGGGTAGCTCAGTCCGTATGAAACCCGGGTAGCTCAGTCCGTATAAAGCCCGGGTAGCTCAGTCGGTATGGAGCCCGGATAGCTCAGTCCGTATAAAGCCCGGGTAGCTCAGTCCGCATAAAACGCGGGTATCTCAGTCGGTATGTAGCCCGGGTAGCTCAGTTCGTATGGAGCCCGGGTAGCTCAGTCGGTATGGAGCCCGGGTAGCTCAGTCGGTATGGAGCCCGGGTAGCTCAGTCGGTATGGAGCCCGGGTAGCTCAGTCCGTATGGAGCCCGGTTAGCTCAGTCGGTATGAAGCCCGGGTAGCTCAGTCCGTATGAAGCCCGGGTAGCTCAGTCGGTATGAAGCCCGGGTAGCTCAGTCCGTATGAAGCCCGGGTAGCTCAGTCCGTATAAAGCCCGGGTAGCTCAGTCGGTATGAAGCCCAGGTAGCTCAGTCCGTATGGAGCCCGGGTAGCTCAGTCGGTATGGAGCCCGGCCAGCTCAGTCGGTATACAGCCCGGGTAGCTCAGTCGGTATAAAGCCCGGGTAGCTCAGTTGGTATGAAGCCCGGGTAGATCAGTCGCTATAAAGCCCGGGTAGCTCAGTCCGTATGAAGCCCGGGTAGCTCAGTCCGTATAAAGCCCGGGTAGCTCAGTCGGTATGGAGCCCGGATAGCTCAGTCCGTATAAAGCCCGGGTAGCTCAGTCCGCATAAAACGAGGGTATCTCAGTCGGTATGTAGCCTGGGTAGCTCAGTTCGTATGGAGCCCGGGTAGCTCAGTCGGTATGAAGCCTGGGTAGCTCAGTCGGTATGAAGCCCGGGTAGCTCAGTCCGTATGAAGCCCGGGTAGCTCAGTCGGTATGAAGCCCGGGTAGCTCAGTCGGTATGGAGCCCGGGTAGCTCAGCCCGTATAAAGCCCGGGTAGCTCAGTCGGTATGAAGCCCAGGTAGCTCAGTCCGTATGGAGCCCGGGTAGGTCAGTCGGTATGGAGCCCGGGTAGCTCAGCCCGTATAAAGCCCGGGTAGCTCAGTCGGTATGAAGCCCAGGTAGCTCAGTCCGTATGGAGCCCGGGTAGCTCAGTCGGAATGAAGCACGGGTAGCTCAGTCCGTATAAAGCCCGGGTAGCTCAGTCGGTATGGAGCCCGGGTAGCTCAGTCGGTATGGAGCCCGGGTAGCTCAGTCGGTATGAAGCCCAGGTAGCTCAGTCCGTATGGAGCCCGGGTAGCTCAGTCAGTATGGAGCCCGGGTAGCTCAGTCCGTACGGAGCCCGGGTAGCTCAGTCAGTATGGAGCCCGGGTAGCTCAGTCAGTATGGAGCCCGGGTAGCTCAGTCAGTATGGAGCCCGGGTAGCTCAGTCCGTACGGAGCCCGGGTAGCTCAGTTGGAATGAAGCACGGGTAGCTCAGTCCGTATAAAGCCCGGGTAGCTCAGTCGGTATGGAGCCCGGGTAGCTCAGTCCGTATGGAGCCCGGGTAGCTCAGTCGGTGTGAAAGCTCAGTCAGTTTGGAGCCCGGGTAGCTCAGTCGGTATGAAGCCCGGGTAGCTCAGTCGGTATGAAGCCCGGGTAGCTCAGTCCGTATGAAGCCCGGGTAGCTCAGTCGGTGTGAAAGCTCAGTCAGTTTGGAGCCCGTGTAGCTCAGTCGGTATGAAGCCCGGATATCTCAGTCAGTATGAAGCCCGGATAGCTCAGTCGGTATAAAGCCGGAATAGCTCAGTCCGTATTGGGCTCGGGTAGCTCAGTCGGTATGAAGCCCGGATAGCTCAGTCAGTATGAAGCCCGGATAGCTCAGTCGGTATAAAGCCGGAATAGCTCAGTCCGTATGGGGCTCGGGTAGCTCAGTCGGTATGGAGCCCGGGTAGCTCAGTCAGTAGAGCGGTTACGGTTACGCGATCAATTCGTGATAGAGGTAGATTTGGGCACTTACTGAACTTACTAATTACAGCAACCCCTAATTTAGCTGAAAAATGTGGTCATCCCCATGGTAGCCACTTTGGGAAGACAGTCCTCCATTGTAGTCAGTCGTTCTAAGACTGATCAGAATATTAAGTCTGATCAGCCCACTGTGGCCCATTATGACACTAGGTCCGGGATAAACCCATCCCGCGCTCTGCGACTGGACATTTAGTCAGAAAGCATCATGGATCCCGTGGGAATTTCTTAACGAAATGATAGTATCCATTTAAATATCTTCGGATGACCCTACATGACAATTAACAAATTGTTGGCAGTCTGCAAATTTGCTCTGTTGGCCAAGGCGGCCATTTATCCCATTTGCGGCTATATAAGGAACATTTTGATGCACAGATCTTCACTTGCGGTGTGTTTGTGTGGTTATTTCAGGGACGAAAATTGATCAACATAAATTCTTGAGCTCTTCAGAATTTGCTATGTTGGCCATGGCGGCCATTTTTCAAAATAGCGTCGATTTTTCACATGTTCGGCTATATCAGCAAAACTGATGATACATAGAACTTTAATTCCGGCGTCTACACATGGGTTTTCGGCCATGTAGAGTTCATAAATTGCATTAATGGGAAGCCATCTGTCACTTTTAAAGACGTAGGACATATGGGCAATCGATAGTTCAATCTGTGTAATATTGTAAGACCGATAAATAAATCTTCATCCTGATTTAGTCAATAGACGTTGAGCGGTGTCGGGATGGCATCATCGCCACAGAAAGGGTTTGTCCTGCTGATATAAACATCCCAAAATGGCAGGCATATCACTCACTCATTGACTACTGCTGGACGGAGGCAGACCTGTATGGACCAGTGACAGTCAAACAGACCATTGCTGGGAAGCACGTAAAGCGAGCCGTAGAGCCACACATTGTCACCCCACAAGCCCTATTCATGCAATACAGTGAGGCTTTTTTACAGGAGTATCCGGATATCGTGGGGAGCTCTCTACGGCAGCGGAGAAACTTGACCTGTTGTGCAAGGACGGTAGCTGTGAGCAGCTACAACAAGATCATGCGGACATGGCACGAGCCATGAAGTCCGTGCAAGGGCACGAGAACGGTGGCCGGCTACTGGCAGTCGTCATGCGACGTTACATCCAAATGGTGTTGGAGATGCTGCTCTTCATCCGGTCGGCCAGAACGGGAGTTTACTTGTTTGCCCATGACAAGCTCGTCTATGCACGAATGATACCACTCTACGTGGCAGACATGGAATCATTGACAACGTCAAACACTGACTTTAACCAGGAATTTCTTCACGGCAACTGGGTTGTGAACAAGAATTCCAACGTGCCGTTCTGCGGGATTGGAGCTGGTCGTGCCTTAGAGCATAAAGGTATCAGGTGGACTAGTCGGCATCACTCTGAATGAGAAAGCTCGGACAAAGTTCTTCCTCATGTCGTCAGAACTTGCAAGGCTAGCTGTGGGTGCTCAACATGCTCAACATGGCTGACTGGCATACCATCTGGTACGCCTCACCATAGACACTCAAAGGCAGTGTTGAATCGACAAGAAGGTAACATTGAAGCCCTCGATCTCTGCAACACTAACAACCTTTAGCAATCCATTCACCGAAGACCAAGGAGATGAACAGTTTAACTTTGTCACAAAGACAGTCGTACCAGCAAAGGTGAAATGTACACAGCAGCAAATTGAAAGGAGGCTCTTTGATGCATTTGTCTCGGCCCGTATCAAATCGGAGACGGCAAAGTGGATGACAGTGAGTACGGTCGCCACACTGGTAGAAGTTAAAGAATACAGAAACCTTTTTGCTCGCCTGATGCTCGTTTCCAAGTCAAGGCCGGAGATCGACATACAAGAAACATTAGGCAGACATGAGCTATCGATTGTGCCGAGGTCCATTGTTGGTTGGTTGGTTTCATATTCAGGACGATTTAACCACTTTTGGTCATATCGCGTAAATGGGAGAAGGAAGGGAGAGTGGAGCCATGTCCCCGGGGGTGACCCCTTACTCTTTGCGAAGAAGGAAATGGCATCTTTATCCTGCGACCACACAGACATGGCCATAGCGGGGCGCGAACCAGCGATCCACGTGCCGCAAGGCTCTCAGGTGACCAGGGCACTCTAGCCCACTGAGCTATCGCGCCGGCCTCAGAAATGACTGGGGAATGTTGATCATGAAAGTGGCACTCGTGGATGCAATGGCTGAAGTCATTGGACAAACCGGACTGAATAAAGAACTGCAGCGAACTGACTGACCTCCTCACCAACCGTATGTTGGCGAAATACACCGCTGTCGACGAACTGCACATTCTTAATCGCTACGATGTGCCAATGTCACAGCCGCACGTTGCAGAAGGCAAGGAGACCAGCCAGTGATCTTCTATAGAATTGTCGGTACCACGAACATAGCACAGATTTCCATGAAGCGGCTGTTATCAAATCCGAAGACAAAGATGGAATTAACCTGCAACTTGGCTGCGCACATGCTGGAGAAAGCTAAAGCAGCGGAGAAACACGTAGTTGTGGCATGGGGGTCCCAGTGCAGAGCAAGTCACAGAAATGTCACTCATCTTGAAAGCGATTAGGAAGAAGCCGACACAGAGCTGCTGCTGCACGCCTCTGATGCAACAGCCGACACAGAGCTGCTGCCGCACGCATCTGATGCAACAGCCGACACAGAGCTGCTGCCGCACGCATCTGATGCAACAGCCGACACAGAGCTGCTGCTGCACGCCTCTGGTGCAACAGCCGACACAGAGCTGCTGCTGCACGCCTCTGGTGCAACAGCCGACACAGAGCTGCTGCCGCACGCCTCTGGTGCAACAGCCGACACAGAGCTGCTGCTGCACGCCTCTGGTGCAACAGCCGACACAGAGCTGCTACCGCACGCCTCTGGTGCAACAGCCGACACAGAGCTGCTGCTGCACGCCTCTGGTGCAACAGCCGACACAGAGCTGCTGCTGCACGCCTCTGGTGCAACAGCCGACACAGAGCTGCTGCTGCACGCCTCTGGTGCAACAGCCGACACAGAGCTGCTGCTGCACGCCTCTGGTGCAACAGCCGACACAGAGCTGCTGCTGCACGCCTCTGGTGCAACAGCCGACACAGAGCTGCTACCGCACGCCTCTGGTGCAACAGCCGACACAGAGCTGCTGCTGCACGCCTCTGGTGCAACAGCCGACACAGAGCTGCTGCTGCACGCCTCTGGTGCAACAGCCGACACAGAGCTGCTGCCGCACGCATCTGATGCAACAGCCGACACAGAGCTGCTGCTGCACGGCTCTGATGCAACAGCCGACACAGAGCTGCTGCTGCACGCCTCTGGTGCAACAGCCGACACAGAGCTGCTGCTGCACGCCTCTGGTGCAACAGCCGACACAGAGCTGCTGCCGCACGCCTCTGGTGCAACAGCCGACACAGAGCTGCTGCTGCACGCCTCTGGTGCAACAGCCGACACAGAGCTGCTGCTGCACGCCTCTGGTGCAACAGCCGACACAGAGCTGCTGCTGCACGCCTCTGGTGCAACAGCCGACACAGAGCTGCTGCCGCACGCCTCCAGTGCAACAGCCGACACAGAGCTGCTGCTGCACGCCTCTGATGCAGCAGCCGACACAGAGCGGCTGCCGCACGCCTCTGGTGCAACAGCCGACACAGAGCTGCTGCCGCACGCCTCCAGTGCAACAGCCGACACAGAGCTGCCGCAGCACGCCTCTGGTGCAACAGCCGACACAGAGCTGCTGCCGCACGCCTCTGATGCAACAGCCGACACAGAGCTGCTGCTGCACGCTTCTGGTGCAACAGCCGACACAGAGCTGCTGCCGCACGCCTCCAGTGCAACAGCCGACACAGAGCTGCTGCTGCACGCCTCTGATGCAGCAGCCGACACAGAGCTGCTGCTGCACGCCTCTGATGCAACAGCCGACACAGAGCTGCTGCCGCACGCCTCTGGTGCAACAGCCGACACAGAGCTGCTGCCGCACGCCTCCAGTGCAACAGCCGACACAGAGCTGCCGCAGCACGCCTCTGGTGCAACAGCCGACACAGAGCTGCTGCCGCACGCCTCTGATGCAACAGCCGACACAGAGCTGCTGCCGCACGCCTCTGGTGCAACAGCCGACACAGAGCTGCTGCCGCACGCCTCCAGTGCAACAGCCGACACAGAGCTGCCGCAGCACGCCTCTGGTGCAACAGCCGACACAGAGCTGCTGCTGCACGCCTCTGATGCAACAGCCGACACAGAGCTGCTGCCGCACGCCTCCAGTGCAACAGCCGACACAGAGCTGCTGCCGCACGCCTCTGGTACAACAGCCGACACAGAGCTGCTGCCGCACGCCTCTGATGCAACAGCCGACACAGAGCTGCTGCCGCACGCCTCTGGTGCAACAGCCGACACAGAGCTGCTGCCGCACGCCTCTGGTACAACAGCCGACACAGAGCTGCTGCCGCACGCCTCTGATGCAACAGCCGACACAGAGCTGCTGCCGCACGCCTCTGGTACAACAGCCGACACAGAGCTGCTGCCGCACGCCTCTGATGCAACAGCCGACACAGAGCTGCTGCCGCACGCCTCTGGTGCAACAGCCGACACAGAGCTGCTGCCGCACGCCTCTGGTGCAACAGCCGACACAGAGCTGCTGCCGCACGCCTCTGGTGCAACAGCCGACACAGAGCTGCTGCCGCACGCCTCTGGTGCAACAGCCAACACAGAGCTGCTGCTGCACGCCTCTGGTGCAACAGCCGACACAGAGCTGCTGCTGCACGCCTCTGGTGCAACAGCCGACACAGAGCTGCTGCTGCACGCCTCTGGTGCAACAGCCGACACAGAGCTGCTGCCGCACGCCTCCAGTGCAACAGCCGACACAGAGCTGCTGCTGCACGCCTCTGATGCAGCAGCCGACACAGAGCGGCTGCCGCACGCCTCTGGTGCAACAGCCGACACAGAGCTGCTGCCGCACGCCTCCAGTGCAACAGCCGACACAGAGCTGCCGCAGCACGCCTCTGGTGCAACAGCCGACACAGAGCTGCTGCCGCACGCCTCTGATGCAACAGCCGACACAGAGCTGCTGCTGCACGCCTCTGGTGCAACAGCCGACACAGAGCTGCTGCCGCACGCCTCCAGTGCAACAGCCGACACAGAGCTGCTGCTGCACGCCTCTGATGCAGCAGCCGACACAGAGCTGCTGCTGCACGCCTCTGATGCAACAGCCGACACAGAGCTGCTGCCGCACGCCTCTGGTGCAACAGCCGACACAGAGCTGCTGCCGCACGCCTCCAGTGCAACAGCCGACACAGAGCTGCCGCAGCACGCCTCTGGTGCAACAGCCGACACAGAGCTGCTGCCGCACGCCTCTGATGCAACAGCCGACACAGAGCTGCTGCCGCACGCCTCTGGTGCAACAGCCGACACAGAGCTGCTGCCGCACGCCTCCAGTGCAACAGCCGACACAGAGCTGCCGCAGCACGCCTCTGGTGCAACAGCCGACACAGAGCTGCTGCTGCACGCCTCTGATGCAACAGCCGACACAGAGCTGCTGCCGCACGCCTCCAGTGCAACAGCCGACACAGAGCTGCTGCCGCACGCCTCTGGTACAACAGCCGACACAGAGCTGCTGCCGCACGCCTCTGATGCAACAGCCGACACAGAGCTGCTGCCGCACGCCTCTGGTGCAACAGCCGACACAGAGCTGCTGCCGCACGCCTCTGGTACAACAGCCGACACAGAGCTGCTGCCGCACGCCTCTGATGCAACAGCCGACACAGAGCTGCTGCCGCACGCCTCTGGTACAACAGCCGACACAGAGCTGCTGCCGCACGCCTCTGATGCAACAGCCGACACAGAGCTGCTGCCGCACGCCTCTGGTGCAACAGCCGACACAGAGCTGCTGCCGCACGCCTCTGGTGCAACAGCCGACACAGAGCTGCTGCCGCACGCCTCTGGCGCAACAGCCGACACAGAGCTGCTGCCGCACGCCTCTGATGCAACAGCCGACACAGAGCTGCTGTCGCACGCCTCTGATGCAACAGCCGACACAGAGCTGCTGCCGCACGCCTCTGATGCAACAGCCGACACAGAGCTGCTGCCGCACGCCTCTGATGCAACAGCCGACACAGAGCTGCTGCCGCACGCCTCTGATGCAACAGCCGACACAGAGCTGCTGCCGCACGCCTCTGGTACAACAGCCGACACAGAGCTGCTGCCGCACGCCACTGGTGCAACAGCCGACACAGAGCTGCTGCCGCACGCCTCTGGTGCAACAGCCGACACAGAGCTGCTGCCGCACGCCTCTGGTGCAACAGCCGACACAGAGCTGCTGCCGCACGCCTCTGGTGCAACAGCCGACACAGAGCTGCTGCTGCACGCCTCTGATACAACAGCCGACATAGAGCTGCTGCCGCACGCCTCTGGTGCAACAGCCGACACAGAGCTGCTGCCGCACGCCTCTGATGCAACAGCCGACACAGAGCTGCTGCTGCACGCCTCTGGTGCAACAGCCGACACAGAGCTGCTGCCGCACGCCTCTGGTGCAACAGCCGACACAGAGCTGCTGCCGCACGCCTCTGATGCAACAGCCGACACAGAGCTGCTGCTGCACGCCTCTGGTGCAACAGCCGACACAGAGCTGCTGCCGCACGCCTCCAGTGCAACAGCCGACACAGAGCTGCTGCTGCACGCCTCTGATGCAGCAGCCGACACAGAGCTGCTGCTGCACGCCTCTGGTGCAACAGCCGACACAGAGCTGCTGCTGCACGCCTCTGGTGCAACAGCCGACACAGAGCTGCTGCTGCACGCCTCTGATACAACAGCCGACATAGAGCTGCTGCCGCACGCCTCTGATGCAACAGCCGACACAGAGCTGCTGCTGCACGCCTCTGGTGCAACAGCCGACACAGAGCTGCTGCTGCACGCCTCTGATGCAACAGCCGACACAGAGCTGCTGCTGCACGCCTCTGGTGCAACAGCCGACATAGAGCTGCTGCCGCACGCCTCTGATGCAACAGCCGACACAGAGCTGCTGCTGCACGCCTCTGATACAACAGCCGACACAGAGCTGCTGCCGCACGCCTCTGATGCAACAGCCGACACAGAGCTGCTGCTGCACGCCTCTGGTGCAACAGCCGACACAGAGCTGCTGCCGCACGCCTCTGGTGCAACAGCCGACACAGAGCTGCTGCCGCACGCCTCTGATGCAACAGCCGACACAGAGCTGCTGCTGCACGCCTCTGGTGCAACAGCCGACACAGAGCTGCTGCCGCACGCCTCCAGTGCAACAGCCGACACAGAGCTGCTGCTGCACGCCTCTGATGCAGCAGCCGACACAGAGCTGCTGCTGCACGCCTCTGGTGCAACAGCCGACACAGAGCTGCTGCTGCACGCCTCTGGTGCAACAGCCGACACAGAGCTGCTGCTGCACGCCTCTGATACAACAGCCGACATAGAGCTGCTGCCGCACGCCTCTGGTGCAACAGCCGACACAGAGCTGCTGCCGCACGCCTCTGATGCAACAGCCGACACAGAGCTGCTGCTGCACGCCTCTGGTGCAACAGCCGACACAGAGCTGCTGCCGCACGCCTCCAGTGCAACAGCCGACACAGAGCTGCTGCCGCACGCCTCTGATGCAACAGCCGACACAGAGCTGCTGCTGCACGCCTCTGATGCAGCAGCCGACACAGAGCTGCTGCTGCACGCCTCTGGTGCAACAGCCGACACAGAGCTGCTGCTGCACGCCTCTGGTGCAACAGCCGACACAGAGCTGCTGCCGCACGCCTCTGGTGCAACAGGCGATACAGAGCTGCTGCCGCACGCCTCTGATGCAACAGCCGACACAGAGCTGCTGCCGCACGCCTCTGGTGCAACAGCCGACACAGAGCTGCTGCCGCACGCCTCCAGTGCAACAGCCGACACAGAGCTGCCGCAGCGCGCCTCTGGTGCAACAGCCGACACAGAGCTGCTGCCGCACGCCTCTGATGCAACAGCCGACACAGAGCTGCTGCTGCACGCCTCTGGTGCAACAGCCGACACAGAGCTGCTCCCGCACGCCTCCAGTGCAACAGCCGACACAGAGCTGCTGCTGCACGCCTCTGATGCAACAGCCGACACAGAGCTGCTGCCGCACGCCTCTGGTGCAACAGCCGACACAGAGCTGCTGCCGCACGCCTCCAGTGCAACAGCCGACACAGAGCTGCCGCAGCACGCCTCTGGTGCAACAGCCGACACAGAGCTGCTGCTGCACGCCTCTGATGCAACAGCCGACACAGAGCTGCTGCCGCACGCCTCTGGTGCAACAGCCGACACAGAGCTGCTGCCGCACGCCTCCAGTGCAACAGCCGACACAGAGCTGCCGCAGCACGCCTCTGGTGCAACAGCCGACACAGAGCTGCTGCCGCACGCCTCTGATGCAACAGCCGACACAGAGCTGCTGCTGCACGCCTCTGGTACAACAGCCGACACAGAGCTGCTGCTGCACGCCTCTGGTACAACAGCCGACACAGAGCTGCTGCCGCACGCCTCTGATGCAACAGCCGACACAGAGCTGCTGCTGCACGCCTCTGGTGCAACAGCCGACACAGAGCTGCTCCCGCACGCCTCCAGTGCAACAGCCGACACAGAGCTGCTGCTGCACGCCTCTGATGCAACAGCCGACACAGAGCTGCTGCCGCACGCCTCTGGTGCAACAGCCGACACAGAGCTGCTGCCGCACGCCTCCAGTGCAACAGCCGACACAGAGCTGCCGCAGCACGCCTCTGGTGCAACAGCCGACACAGAGCTGCTGCTGCACGCCTCTGATGCAACAGCCGACACAGAGCTGCTGCCGCACGCCTCTGGTGCAACAGCCGACACAGAGCTGCTGCCGCACGCCTCCAGTGCAACAGCCGACACAGAGCTGCCGCAGCACGCCTCTGGTGCAACAGCCGACACAGAGCTGCTGCCGCACGCCTCTGATGCAACAGCCGACACAGAGCTGCTGCTGCACGCCTCTGGTACAACAGCCGACACAGAGCTGCTGCTGCACGCCTCTGGTACAACAGCCGACACAGAGCTGCTGCCGCACGCCTCTGATGCAACAGCCGACACAGAGCTGCTGCCGCACGCCTCTGGTACAACAGCCGACACAGAGCTGCTGCCGCACGCCTCTGATGCAACAGCCGACACAGAGCTGCTGCCGCACGCCTCTGGTACAACAGCCGACACAGAGCTGCTGCCGCACGCCTCTGATGCAACAGCCGACACAGAGCTGCTGCCGCACGCCTCTGATGCAACAGCCGACACAGAGCTGCTGCCGCACGCCTCTGGTGCAACAGCCGACACAGAGCTGCTGCCGCACGCCTCTGATGCAACAGCCGACACAGAGCTGCTGCCGCACGCCTCTGGTACAACAGCCGACACAGAGCTGCTGCCGCACGCCTCTGATGCAACAGCCGACACAGAGCTGCTGCCGCACGCCTCTGGTGCAACAGCCGACACAGAGCTGCTGCCGCACGCCTCTGGTGCAACAGCCGACACAGAGCTGCTGCCGCACGCCTCTGGCGCAACAGCCGACACAGAGCTGCTGCCGCACGCCTCTGATGCAACAGCCGACACAGAGCTGCTGTCGCACGCCTCTGATGCAACAGCCGACACAGAGCTGCTGCCGCACGCCTCTGGTGCAACAGCCGACACAGAGCTGCTGCCGCACGCCTCTGATGCAACAGCCGACACAGAGCTGCTGCTGCACGCCTCTGGTGCAACAGCCGACACAGAGCTGCTGCCGCACGCCTCTGGTGCAACAGCCGACACAGAGCTGCTGCCGCACGCCTCTGATGCAACAGCCGACACAGAGCTGCTGCTGCACGCCTCTGGTGCAACAGCCGACACAGAGCTGCTGCCGCACGCCTCTGATGCAACAGCCGACACAGAGCTGCTGCCGCACGCCTCTGATGCAACAGCCGACACAGAGCTGCTGCTGCACGCCTCTGGTGCAACAGCCGACACAGAGCTGCTGCCGCACGCCTCTGGTGCAACAGCCGACACAGAGCTGCTGCCGCACGCCTCTGGTGCAACAGCCGACACAGAGCTGCTGCCGCACGCCTCTGGTGCAACAGCTATTGGGATTTCCACGATCAACATTTATTCCCCGGATACAGACGTCTTCGTACTGTCTCTCAGACGATACCCGGATCTGTGTCGGGACACTAACGTCGTCACCGGAACTGGTCAGACGCGCCGTGTCAGTTCGCTAAAACCTATCTACGAAGCCCTTGGGGAAACGAAGGCTGCTGCCTTGCCTGCCTTTCATGCCATCAGTGGTGCTGACATCACAGGCAGTTTTGCGGGAAACGGAAAGCTTGCCCTTTGAAACGCGTTTCAAGATTCCAGCGACGAAATTCTGGATGCATTGAGAAGTCTTGGTACAACTCGACTTCCCACTGAAAGCACATGTGCATCCCTTGAATAGTAGATCTGTCAAGTGTATCGACCTAACGTTAACGTTTCGAAGGGGAGAGACTGGTGCTGGCTTTTCACGAAGAAGCAAGCCCAGGCAGAAAAGCTGCCACCTCCACAAGATGCCCTGTTCCAGGCAATATTGCGCGCTCACTACCAGACCATTATCTGGAACAATGACACCGTGTCAAACCCGGAGATACCATCACCACAACACTCCGGCTGGATCTTTGAAGAAACAAGGTGGGTCCCAATTATGACACTCCAACCGACTGCGCCGAACACCATACTTCATTTGGTAAAGTGCGGCTGTGCAAAGACAAAATGCCAGTTAGCAAGGTGTACCTGCAGGAAAGCGGAATTCCACTGCACTGAAATTATGTGGATGTCGCGACATCGGAGATCAGTGTGAAAATGTGGAACTGGCAACAGGGGACGAGGACGAGGAAGACGAAGAAGAAAGGAAAACGTAGACGAGGAAGACGACGGAGAGGAAGACAGAGATGATGAAGCGTCTCTGTAAATCAGTTTGTATTCGCTTAAATGTGTGTTGCCGGAATACAATGGAAATATATACTTCGGAAAAGTTGTTGACACCCACAAGGACAATAGGACACCGAGGAAATTCTTCAACAAATTCTTACACCATTATTTAACACCGCTCAACATCTGTTGACTAAATCAGGATGAAGATTTTCGGTCTTACGATCTCTACAGATTGAACTATCGATTGCCCATATGTCCTAGGTCTTCAAAAGTGGAAGATGGCTTCTCATTAATGCAATTTACATGGCCGAAAACCCATGTATAGACACCGGAATTAAAGTTCTATGTATCATAGTTTTCCTGATATAGCCGAAAATGGAAAAAATGGCCGCCATGGTCAACGGAGCTAAGTCTCAGAAGCGTCAAAATTTATTTTCTTCAGTCTTCGCCCCCCAAACCTCACGCAACGACAGCGGAATTAAGGTTTTATGCATCAGAGGTTTCCGTAAAAATGAGAAAACATGAAACATGGCCGCCATGGCCAGCCGAGCAAATGCCCAGAAGCTCGAAAATATATGTTCGTCTGCTCAGTCTTCGCCCCCCAAACCCCATAAAGAGACACCGAAATGAAGGTCCCATGCATCATGCCTTTCCTCATATGGTAGACAATATGAAACGTGGCCAACAGAACAAATTTCCAGACTGCCAACAAGTTTTTTATTGATATTAAGGGTCACATGAACATATTTAAATGGGTGGTTTGCTTTCATTACAAAAGTCCCACGGGACCTCATTTCGTGCCTCTTGCTCCCTGACTAATTTTCGAAAATAGCTTGATTACATGTCGTCTCTCAGGGTGAAATTGACGAAGGTTTGTGCGAGAAAATGTATATGACATGGCTACTCGTTCGAGATGGAGCACAAATCTCCTATCATATATGGAATATTGGAGATTTGTGCTGAGATCATTTCATGTCGCATTCGACCCGATGCCATATGCATATCTTCAGGCGCCCCCCCCCCACCCCCCCGGTTCGCTTCATCACAGGTTCTTCACATTTTGTTGAAATAATAATTTCAGCGCTGTTGTCGCCGAGTCAGTACACTATAATAACAGACATCTACATAAACCGACCCATCCTCACGACGCTCTTCGGTCATCACATCACACTCCTTCCACGTCAGAGCCAAAATGTCTCTGGCATAGCTCACGCATTACTCACGTTTAGATTTTGGTTTCATAATCGATAAACGATTTTGGTTACATGTTCAATGTTTGAAACCACGAAATGGATTATTGTAGTTAATTATAGGTGAGTCATATGTGAGCTACGCTGAAACAATGGGTGTATATATATATTCGGATATGTTACTTCTAGTGCTTGGGCACCGCCTGAGACCAGACCTCACCTGTACCCACTACAGATGTAAGACTGCCCGCCTTTGTCAGGCACAAATATCATTTTCTAGACATATCACTCTATATTATACCCCAGTGTTACAGCTTTAGGGGCCGTTTTACCAATTTAGCGAGTGCCGTTAATGCATAGCTCACGTGTAACTCACGCTTAGTATTTGCTACACTCACAGTTGACGATGACCTCCCCTGTCTGGGTCAATGACCCCCATACGTTGTAGTACTGTAGTGAATACGTCCCGTGCTGGTCTCGACTGATCCTGTCAATCTGGAAACGTCCCGACGTGTCCTGTGTCAGCGAGACGCCGTCCAGCGTCCAGCTGTACTGACAGGCAGGGTTACAGTCGGCGCTTCCCTCCAGCACGAGACTCTCGCCCTCCACAGTCGTCACCGGGGAGCTGGGAGTCACCGTCACACTGGACGGGGCGTCTGGAAACCACAAGATGGAGGAGAGTGGGGGCGGTTAGCAAAAAGCGCTTAAAAATATTTCATGAGATAAAACACGAATGTATTCATATAGTTTAATTTAACTAGTAATCAATATAAGCCATAATAACGCCCTCTCATCGTGGTCCGTTATCGGTTGGCTGGTTGATCCGAGAAGGAACGGGGTTCATGTCAGATCATGACGCGTGAACGAGGAGGTGCAGCGGTAGAATGGAGCGTACCCTCAACCCCGCTCTCTACTCCAGCCCTCTCCCCAACCTCCTACTGAAACCTTAAATCTCCCTCTTCACCCCCCTCCCCACCCTCCACTATACCCTCTACTTCATGTCTCTCCATCATCTACTATAACTTCATCTCCCTCCCGATTATTCCATTGCTCTCCCACCCTCTAGTACAACCTCTAATTCATCTCCATTCAGTGTCTATTCTGCTAACTGGCAGTTTAGATTCCCGGGTTCGCTATGGGAAGCGGGACATTCTATCTACACAGGACGGGCCCTGGCAGATTGTACACAGGGACACCGTAATATCTAAACCAATAAGGTGCTTGCCTTGTAAGGTTAATGATGACTTCTATAACGTATGTCCATTGTCAAAATTTCAATTAAGATTCCGTCTTTCTTATGAGGTTCCAATCAGGTACTGTGTTATTTATTCAAGCGTGTATGGCGCTTTCCTGCGAAATTTTCTTCATATAAAAATAAATGAATGAACGAGCCTTTTGAGGGAAATGTAACATAACTGATACAAAATTTACATTAAGAGAAGTAAAAGAATGGCCCGGAGGTCGGTATTATATTTATCTATGTAAATGGGGTCAATTTACTTGCAATGTACGTGGCCTAGGAGACCATAATAATCCACGCGAATAGTAGTATACTGTATATGTAATAATCAACCTGCACAGGCGTGAACATTGGTACAGGTCTGGGGCGGGGGGGTGGGGGAGAGGGGGGCGATGGGGGTGATTTAGGCCACCTTTGCGCACACAATGGCTTACTAAACCGTGGGGAGGAGGGGGGGGGCTGCCAGGATGATGCCATGGAGGAGACGCTACCAACAGCCGCTATCAGCAGCCGGAGGTCAAATCGCTACCAACTGAGCTATGGTGGCGTCCCGAGGGATGTGGTGCATACGTCATCCTGCCGAGGAGAGGCTTCTACCGGTGTGGTCCGGGGGATGTGTGCAGACGTCATCCCGCCGAGGTGAGGCTTCTACCGGGGTGGTCCGGGGGATGTGTGTATACGTCATCCCGCCCAGGAGAGGCTTGTAGCGGGGTGGTCCGGGGGATGTGTGCATACGTCATCCCGCCGAGGAGAGGCTTGTAGCGGGGTGGTCCGGGGGATGTGGTGCATACGTCATCCCGCCGAGGAGAGGCTTCTACCAGGGTGGTCCGGGGGATGTGTGCATACGTCATCCCGCCGAGGAGAGGCTTCTACAGGGGTGGTCCGGGGGATGTGTGCATACGTCATCCCGCCGAGGAGAGGCTTCTAGCGGGGTGGTCTGGGGGATGTATGCATACGTCATCGCGCCGAGGAGAGGCTTCTACCGGGGTGGTCCGGGGGATGTGTGCATACGTCATCCCGCCGAGGAGAGGCTTCTAGCGGGGTGGTCTGGGGGATGTGTGCATACGTCATCGCGCCGAGGAGAGGCTTCTACCAGGGTGGTCCGGGGGATGTGTGCATACGTCATCCCGCCGAGGAGAGGCTTCTACCAGGGTGGTCCGGGGGATGTGTGCATACGTCATCCCGCCGAGGAGAGGCTTCTACCAGGGTGGTCCGGGGGATGTGTCCATACGTCATCCCGCCGAGGAGAGGCTTCTACCTGGGTGGTCCGGGGGATGTGTGCATACGTCATCCCGCCGAGGAGAGGCTTCTAGCGGGGTGGTCTGGGGGATGTGTGCATACGTCATCGCGCCGAGGAGAGGCTTCTACCAGGGTGGTCCGGGGGATGTGTGCATACGTCATCCCGCCGAGGAGAGGCTTCTACCAGGGTGGTCTGGGGGATGTGTGCATACGTCATCCCGCCGAGGAGAGGCTTCTACCAGGGTGGTCCGGGGGATGTGTGCATACGTCATCCCGCCGAGGAGAGGCTTCTACCAGGGTGGTCCGGGAGATGTGTGCATACCTCATCCCGCCGAGGAGCGACTTCTAGCGGTGAGGTCAGGGGGATGTGTGCATACGTCATCCCGCCGAGGAGAGGCTTCTGGCGGGGTGGTCAGGGGGATGTGTGCAGACGTCATCCCGCCGAGGAGAGGCTTCTAGCGGGGTGGTCCGGGGGATGTGTGCATACGTCACCCCGCCGAGGAGAGGCTTCTAGCAGTGTGGTCCGGGGGATGTGTGCATACGTCATCTCGCCGAGGAGAGGCTTCTAGCGGGGTGGTCCGGGGGATGTGTGCATACGCCATCCCGCCGAGGAGAGGCTTCTAGCGGGGTGGTCCGGAAGATGTGTGCATACCTCATCCCGCCGAGGAGCGGCTCCTAGCGGTGGGGTCCGGGGGATGCGTGCATACGTCATCCCGCCGAGGAGAGGCTTCTACCAGGGTGGTCCGGGGGATGTGTGCATACGTCATCCCGCCGAGGAGAGGCTTCTAGCGGTGTGGTCCGGGAGATGTGTGCATACGTCATCCCGCCGAGGAGAGGCTTCTAGCGGGGTGGTCCGGGGGATGTGTCCATACGTCATCCCGCCGAGGAGAGGCTTCTAGCGGTGTGGTCCGGGGGATGTGTGCATACGTCATCCCGCCGAGGAGAGGCTTCTAGCGGGGTGGTCCGGGGGATGTGTGCATATCATCTCGCCGAGAAGAGGCTTCTAACGGTGTGGTCCGGGGGATGTGTGCATACGTCATCCCGCCGAGGAGAGGCTTCTAGCGGGGTGGTCCGGGGGATGTGTCCATACGTCATCCCGCCGAGGAGAGGCTTCTACCTGGGTGGTCCGGGGGATGTGTGCATACGTCATCCCGCCGAGGAGAGGCTTCTAGCGGTGTGGTCCGGGGGATGTGTCCATACGTCATCCCGCCGAGGAGAGGCTTCTAGCGGGGTGGTCCGGGGGATGTGTGCATATCATCTCGCCGAGAAGAGGCTTCTAACGGTGTGGTCCGGGGAATGTGTGCATACGTCATCCCACCGAGGAGAGGCTTCTAGCGGTGTGGTCCGGGGGATGTGTCCATACGTCATCCCGCCGAGGAGAGGCTTCTAGCGGGGTGGTCCGGGGGATGTGTGCATACCTCATCCCGCCGAGGAGAGGCTTCTAGCGGGGTGGTCCGGGGGATGTGTCCATACGTCATCCCGCCGAGGAGAGGCTTCTAGCGGGGTGGTCCGGGGGATGTGTGCATACGTCATCCCGCCGAGGAGAGGCTTCTACCTGGGTGGTCCGGGGGATGTGTGCATACGTCATCCCGCCGAGGAGAGGCTTCTAGCGGGGTGGTCCGGGGGATGTGTCCATACGTCATTCCGCCGAGGAGAGGCTTCTACCGGGGTGGTCCGGGTGATGTGTGCATACCTCATCCCGCCGAGGAGAGGCTTCTAGCGGGGTGGTCCGGGGGATGTGTGCAGACGTCATCCCGCCGAGGAGAGGCTTCTACCTGGGTGGTCCGGGGGATGTGTGCATACGTCATCCCGCCGAGGAGAGGCTTCTAGCGGGGTGGTCCGGGGGATGTGTGCATACCTCATCCCGCCGAGGAGAGGCTTCTAGCGGGGTGGTCCGGGGGATGTGTCCATACGTCATCCCGCCGAGGAGAGGCTTCTAGCGGGGTGGTCCGGGGGATGTGTGCATACGTCATCCCGCCGAGGGGAGGCTTCTACCTGGGTGGTCCGGGGGATGTGTGCATACGTCATCCCGCCGAGGAGAGGCTTCTAGCGGGGTGGTCCGGGGGATGTGTCCATACGTCATTCCGCCGAGGAGAGGCTTCTACCGGGGTGGTCCGGGTGATGTGTGCATACCTCATCCCGCCGAGGAGAGGCTTCTAGCGGGGTGGTCCGGGGGATGTGTGCAGACGTCATCCCGCCGAGGAGAGGCTTCTACCTGGGTGGTCCGGGGGATGTGTGCATACGTCATCCCGCCGAGGAGAGGCTTCTAGCGGGGTGGTCCGGGGGATGTGTGCATACGTCATCCCGCCCAGGAGAGGCTTCTACCTGGGTGGTCCGGGGGATGTGTGCATACGTCATCCCGCCGAGGAGAGGCTTCTAGCGGGGTGGTCCGGGGGATGTGTCCATACGTCATTCCGCCGAGGAGAGGCTTCTACCGGGGTGGTCCGGGTGATGTGTGCATACCTCATCCCGCCGAGGAGAGGCTTCTAGCGGTGTGGTCCGGGGGATGTGTGCATACGTCATTCCGCCGAGGAGAGGCTTCTAGCGGTGTGGTCCGGGGGATGTGTCCATACGTCATCCCGCCGAGGAGAGGCTTCTAGCGGTGTGGTCCGGGGGATGTGTGCATACGTCATCCCGCCGAGGAGAGGCTTCTAGCGGGGTGGTCCGGGGGATGTGTCCATACGTCATCCCGCCGAGGAGAGGCTTCTACCGGGGTGGTCCGGGGGATGTGTGCATACGTCATCCCGCCGAAGAGAGGCTTCTAGCGGGGTGGTCCGGGGGATGTGTCCATACGTCATCCCGCCGAGGAGAGGCTTCTACCGGGGTGGTCCGGGGGATGTGTGCATACGTCATCCCGCCGAGAAAAGGCTTCTACCAGGGTGGTCCGGGGGATGTGTGCAGACGTCATCCCGCCGAGAAGAGGCTTCTAGCGGCGTGGTCCGGGAGATGTGTGCATACGTCATCCCGCCGAGGAGAGGCTTCTAGCGGGGTGGTCCGGGGGATGTGTGCAGACGTCATCCCGCCGAGGAGAGGCTTCTACCGGGGTGGTCCGGGAGATGTGTGCATACCTCATCCCGCCGAGGAGCGACTTCTAGCGGTGAGGTCAGGGGGATGTGTGCAGACGTCATCCCGCCGAGGAGAGGCTTCTGGCGGGGTGGTCAGGGGGATGTGTGCAGACGTCATCCCGCCGAGGAGAGGCTTCTAGCGGGGTGGTCCGGGGGATGTGTGCATACGTCACCCCGCCGAGGAGAGGCTTCTAGCAGTGTGGTCCGGGGGATGTGTGCATACGTCATCTCGCCGAGGAGAGGCTTCTAGCGGGGTGGTCCGGGGGATGTGTGCATACGCCATCCCGCCGAGGAGAGGCTTCTAGCGGGGTGGTCCGGAAGATGTGTGCATACCTCATCCCGCCGAGGAGCGGCTCCTAGCGGTGGGGTCCGGGGGATGCGTGCATACGTCATCCCGCCGAGGAGAGGCTTCTACCAGGGTGGTCCGGGGGATGTGTGCATACGTCATCCCGCCGAGGATAGGCTTCTAGCGGGGTGGTCCGGGGGATGTGTGCATATCATCTCGCCGAGAAGAGGCTTCTAACGGTGTGGTTCGGGGGATGTGTGCATACGTCATCCCGCCGAGGAGAGGCTTCTAGCGGTGTGGTCCGGCGGATGTGTCCATACGTCATCCCGCCGAGGAGAGGCTTCTACCGGGGTGGTCCGGGGGATGTGTCCATACGTCATCCCGCCGAGGAGAGGCTTCTAGCGGTGTGGTCCGGGGGATGTGCCATACGTCATCCCGCCGAGGAGAGGCTTCTACCAGGGTGGTCCGGGGGATGTGTCCATACGTCATCCCGCCGAGGTGAGGCTTGTAGCGGTGTGGTCCGGGGGATGTATGCATACGTCATCCCGCCGAGGAGAGGCTTCTAGCGGTGTGGTCCTGGGGATGTGCCATACGTCATCCCGCCGAGGAGAGGCTTCTACCAGGGTGGTCCGGGGGATGTGCCATACGTCATCCCGCCGAGGAGAGGCTTCTACCAGGGTGGTCCGGGGGATGTGTGCAGACGTCATCCCGCCGAGGAGAGGCTTCTACCGGGGTGCTCCGGGGGATGTGTGCATACGTCATCCCGCCGAGGAGAGGCTTCTACCGGGGTGGTCCGGGGGATGTGTGCATAGTTTACGTCATCCCGCCGAGGAGAGGCTTCTACCGGGGTGGTCCGGGGGATGTATGCATACGTCATCGCGCCGAGGAGAGGCTTCTACCGGGGTGGTCCGGGGGATGTGTGCATACGTCATCGCGCCGAGGAGAGGCTTCTACCGGGGTGGTCCGGGGAGATGTGTGCATACCTCATCCCGCCGAGGAGCGGCTCCTAGCGGTGGGGTCCGGGGGATGCGTGCATACGTCATCCCGCCGAGGAGAGGCTTCTAGCGGGGTGGTCCGGAAGATGTGTGCATACCTCATCCCGCCGAGGAGCGGCTCCTAGCGGTGGGGTCCGGGGGATGCGTGCATACGTCATCCCGCCGAGGAGAGGCTTCTACCAGGGTGGTCCGGGGGATGTGTGCATACGTCATCCCGCCGAGGATAGGCTTCTAGCGGGGTGGTCCGGGGGATGTGTGCATATCATCTCGCCGAGAAGAGGCTTCTAACGGTGTGGTCCGGGGGATGTGTGCATACGTCATCCCACCGAGGAGAGGCTTCTAGCGGTGTGGTCCGGGGGATGTGTCCATACGTCATCCCGCCGAGGAGAGGCTTCTACCGGGGTGGTCCGGGGGATGTGTCCATACGTCATCCCGCCGAGGAGAGGCTTCTAGCGGTGTGGTCCGGGGGATGTGCCATACGTCATCCCGCCGAGGAGAGGCTTCTACCAGGGTGGTCCGGGGGATGTGTCCATACGTCATCCCGCCGAGGTGAGGCTTCTAGCGGTGTGGTCCGGGGGATGTGCCATACGTCATCCCGCCGAGGAGAGGCTTCTAGCGGTGTGGTCCTGGGGATGTGCCATACGTCATCCCGCCGAGGAGAGGCTTCTACCAGGGTGGTCCGGGGGATGTGCCATACGTCATCCCGCCGAGGAGAGGCTTCTACCAGGGTGGTCCGGGGGATGTGTGCAGACGTCATCCCGCCGAGGAGAGGCTTCTACCGGGGTGCTCCGGGGGATGTGTGCATACGTCATCCCGCCGAGGAGAGGCTTCTACCGGGGTGGTCCGGGGGATGTGTGCATAGTTTACGTCATCCCGCCGAGGAGAGGCTTCTACCGGGGTGGTCCGGGGGATGTATGCATACGTCATCGCGCCGAGGAGAGGCTTCTAACGGGGTGGTCCGGGGAGATGTGTGCATACCTCATCCCGCCGAGGAAAGGCTTCTACCAGGGTGGTCCGGGGGATGTGTGCATACGTCATCCCGCCGAGGAGAGGCTTCTACCAGGGTGGTCCGGGGGATATGTGCAGACGTCATCCCGCCGAGGAGAGGCTTCTAGCGGGGTGGTCCGGGGGATGTGTGCAGACATCATCCCGCCGAGGAGAGGCTTCTACCGGGGTGGTCCGGGGGATGTGTGCATACGTCACCCCGCCGAGGAGAGGCTTCTAGCGGCGTGGTCCGGGAGATGTGTGCATACGTCATCCCGCCGAGGAGAGGCTTCCACCGGGGTGGTCCGGGGGATGTGTGCATACGTCATCGCGCCGAGGAGAGGCTTCTAGCGGGGTGGTCCGGGGAGATGTGTGCATACCTCATCCCGCCGAGGAGCGGCTCCTAGCGGTGGGGTCCGGGGGATGCGTGCATACGTCATCCCGCCGAGGAGAGGCTTCTAGCGGGGTGGTCCGGAAGATGTGTGCATACCTCATCCCGCCGAGGAGCGGCTCCTAGCGGTGGGGTCCGGGGGATGCGTGCATACGTCATCCCGCCGAGGAGAGGCTTCTACCAGGGTGGTCCGGGGGATGTGTGCATACGTCATCCCGCCGAGGATAGGCTTCTAGCGGGGTGGTCCGGGGGATGTGTGCATATCAACTCGCCGAGAAGAGGCTTCTAACGGTGTGGTCCGGGGGATGTGTGCATACGTCATCCCGCCGAGGAGAGGCTTCTAGCGGTGTGGTCCGGGGGATGTGTCCATACGTCATCCCGCCGAGGAGAGGCTTCTACCGGGGTGGTCCGGGGGATGTGTCCATACGTCATCCCGCCGAGGAGAGGCTTCTAGCGGTGTGGTCCGGGGGATGTGCCATACGTCATCCCGCCGAGGAGAGGCTTCTACCAGGGTGGTCCGGGGGATGTGTCCATACGTCATCCCGCCGAGGTGAGGCTTCTAGCGGTGTGGTCCGGGGGATGTGTACATACGTCATCCCGCCGAGGAGAGGCTTCTACCGGGGTGGTCCGGGGGATGTGCCATACGTCATCCCGCCGAGGAGAGGCTTCTAGCGGTGTGGTCCTGGGGATGTGCCATACGTCATCCCGCCGAGGAGAGGCTTCTACCAGGGTGGTCCGGGGGATGTGCCATACGTCATCCCGCCGAGGAGAGGCTTCTACCAGGGTGGTCCGGGGGATGTGTGCAGACGTCATCCCGCCGAGGAGAGGCTTCTACCGGGGTGCTCCGGGGGATGTGTGCATACGTCATCCCGCCGAGGAGAGGCTTCTACCGGGGTGGTCCGGGGGATGTGTGCATAGTTTACGTCATCCCGCCGAGGAGAGGCTTCTACCGGGGTGGTCCGGGGGATGTATGCATACGTCATCGCGCCGAGGAGAGGCTTCTACCGGGGTGGTCCGGGGAGATGTGTGCATACCTCATCCCGCCGAGGAAAGGCTTCTACCTGGGTGGTCCGGGGGATGTGTGCATACGTCATCCCGCCGAGGAGAGGCTTCTACCAGGGTGGTCCGGGGGATATGTGCAGACGTCATCCCGCCGAGGAGAGGCTTTTGCGGGGTGGTCCGGGGGATGTGTGCAGACATCATCCCGCCGAGGAGAGGCTTCTACCGGGGTGGTCCGGAGGATGTGTGCATACGTCACCCCGCCGAGGAGAGGCTTCTAGCGGCGTGGTCCGGGAGATGTGTGCATACGTCATCCCGCCGAGGAGAGGCTTCTAGCGGGGTGGTCCGGGGGATGTGTGCAGACGTCATCCCGCCGAGGAGAGGCTTCTAGCGGGGTGGTCCGGGAGATGTGTGCATACCTCATCCCGCCGAGGAGCGACTTCTAGCGGTGAGGTCAGGGGGATGTGTGCATACGTCATCCCGCCGAGGAGAGGCTTCTGGCTGGGTGGTCAGGGGGATGTGTGCAGACGGCATCCCGCCGAGGAGAGGCTTCTAGCGGGGTGGTCCGGGGGATGTGTGCATACGTCACCCCGCCGAGGAGAGGCTTCTAGCAGTGTGGTCCGGGGGATGTGTGCATACGTCATCTCGCCGAGGAGAGGCTTCTAGCGGGGTGGTCCGGGGGATGTGTGCATACGCCATCCCGCCGAGGAGAGGCTTCTAGCGGGGTGGTCCGGAAGATGTGTGCATACCTCATCCCGCCGAGGAGCGGCTCCTAGCGGTGGGGTCCGGGGGATGCGTGCATACGTCATCCCGCCGAGGAGAGGCTTCTACCAGGGTGGTCCGGGGGATGTGTCCATACGTCATCCCGCCGAGGAGAGGCTTCTAGCGGTGTGGTCCGGGAGATGTGTGCATACGTCATCCCGCCGAGGAGAGGCTTCTAGCGGGGTGGTCCGGGGGATGTGTCCATACGTCATCCCGCCGAGGAGAGGCTTCTAGCGGTGTGGTCCGGGGGATGTGTGCATACGTCATCCCGCCGAGGAGAGGCTTCTAGCGGGGTGGTCCGGGGGATGTGTGCATATCATCTCGCCGAGAAGAGGCTTCTAACGGTGTGGTCCGGGGGATGTGTGCATACGTCATCCCGCCGAGGAGAGGCTTCTAGCGGGGTGGTCCGGGGGATGTGTCCATACGTCATCCCGCCGAGGAGAGGCTTCTACCTGGGTGGTCCGGGGGATGTGTGCATACGTCATCCCGCCGAGGAGAGGCTTCTAGCGGGGTGGTCCGGGGGATGTGTCCATACGTCATTCCGCCGAGGAGAGGCTTCTACCGGGGTGGTCCGGGTGATGTGTGCATACCTCATCCCGCCGAGGAGAGGCTTCTAGCGGTGTGGTCCGGGGGATGTGTCCATACGTCATCCCGCCGAGGAGAGGCTTCCACCTGGGTGGTCCGGGGGATGTGTGCATACGTCATCCCGCCGAGGAGAGGCTTCTAGCGGTGCGGTCCGGGGGATGTGTCCATACGTCATCCCGCCGAGGAGAGGCTTCTAGCGGGGTGGTCCGGGGGATGTGTGCATATCATCTCGCCGAGAAGAGGCTTCTAACGGTGTGGTCCGGGGGATGTGTGCATACGTCATCCCGCCGAGGAGAGGCTTCTAGCGGTGTGGTCCGGGGGATGTGTCCATACGTCATCCCGCCGAGGAGAGGCTTCTAGCGGGGTGGTCCGGGGGATGTGTGCATACGTCATCCCGCCGAGGGGAGGCTTCTACCTGGGTGGTCCGGGGGATGTGTGCATATGTCATCCCGCCGAGGAGAGGCTTCTAGCGGGGTGGTCCGGGGGATGTGTCCATACGTCATCCCGCCGAGGAGAGGCTTCTACCTGGGTGGTCCGGGGGATGTGCGCATACGTCATCCCGCCGAGGAGAGGCTTCTAGCGGGGTGGTCCGGGGGATGTGTCCATACGTCATTCCGCCGAGGAGAGGCTTCTACCGGGGTGGTCCGGGTGATGTGTGCATACCTCATCCCGCCGAGGAGAGGCTTCTAGCGGTGTGGTCCGGGGGATGTGTCCATACGTCATCCCGCCGAGGAGAGGCTTCTACCTGGGTGGTCCGGGGTATGTGTGCATACGTCATCCCGCCGAGGAGAGGCTTCTAGCGGTGTGGTCCGGGGGATGTGTCCATACGTCATCCCGCCGAGGAGAGGCTTCTAGCGGGGTGGTCCGGGGGATGTGTGCATACGTCATCCCGCCGAGGAGAAGCTTCTACCTGGGTGGTCCGGGGGATGTGTGCATACGTCATCCCGCCGAGGAGAGGCTTCTAGCGGGGTGGTCCGGGGGATGTGTCCATACGTCATTCCGCCGAGGAGAGGCTTCTACCGGGGTGGTCCGGGTGATGTGTGCATACCTCATCCCGCCGAGGAGAGGCTTCTAGCGGGGTGGTCCGGGGGATGTGTGCAGACGTCATCCCGCCGAGGAGAGGCTTCTACCTGGGTGGTCCGGGGGATGTGTGCATACGTCATCCCGCCGAGGAGAGGCTTCTAGCGGGGTGGTCCGGGGGATGTGTGCATACCTCATCCCGCCGAGGAGAGGCTTCTAGCGGGGTGGTCCGGGGGATGTGTCCATACGTCATCCCGCCGAGGAGAGGCTTCTAGCGGGGTGGTCCGGGGGATGTGTGCATACGTCATCCCGCCGAGGGGAGGCTTCTACCTGGGTGGTCCGGGGGATGTGTGCATACGTCATCCCGCCGAGGAGAGGCTTCTAGCGGGGTGGTCCGGGGGATGTGTCCATACGTCATTCCGCCGAGGAGAGGCTTCTAGCGGTGTGGTCCGGGGGATGTGCCATACGTCATCCCGCCGAGGAGAGGCTTCTACCAGGGTGGTCCGGGGGATGTGTCCATACGTCATCCCGCCGAGGTGAGGCTTCTAGCGGTGTGGTCCGGGGGATGTGCCATACGTCATCCCGCCGAGGAGAGGCTTCTAGCGGTGTGGTCCTGGGGATGTGCCATACGTCATCCCGCCGAGGAAAGGCTTCTACCAGGGTGGTCCGGGGGATGTGCCATACGTCATCCCGCCGAGGAGAGGCTTCTACCAGGGTGGTCCGGGGGATGTGTGCAGACGTCATCCCGCCGAGGAGAGGCTTCTACCGGGGTGCTCCGGGGGATGTGTGCATACGTCATCCCGCCGAGGAGAGGCTTCTACCGGGGTGGTCCGGGGGATGTGTGCATAGTTTACGTCATCCCGCCGAGGAGAGGCTTCTACCGGGGTGGTCCGGGGGATGTATGCATACGTCATCGCGCCGAGGAGAGGCTTCTACCGGGGTGGTCCGGGGAGATGTGTGCATACCTCATCCCGCCGAGGAAAGGCTTCTACCAGGGTGGTCCGGGGGATGTGTGCATACGACATCCCGCCGAGGAGAGGCTTCTACCAGGGTGGTCCGGGGGATATGTGCAGACGTCATCCCGCCGAGGAGAGGCTTCTAGCGGGGTGGTCCGGGGGATGTGTGCATACGTCATCCCGCCGAGGAGAGGCTTCTACCAGGGTGGTCCGGGGGATATGTGCAGACGTCATCCCGCCGAGGAGAGGCTTCTAGCGGGGTGGTCCGGGGGATGTGTGCAGACGTCATCCCGCCGAGGAGAGGCTTCTACCGGGGTGGTCCGGGAGATGTGTGCATACGCCATCCCGCCGAGGAGAGGCTTCTAGCGGGGTGGTCCGGAAGATGTGTGCATACCTCATCCCGCCGAGGAGCGGCTCCTAGCGGTGGGGTCCGGGGGATGCGTGCATACGTCATCCCGCCGAGGAGAGGCTTCTACCAGGGTGGTCCGGGGGATGTGTCCATACGTCATCCCGCCGAGGAGAGGCTTCTAGCGGTGTGGTCCGGGAGATGTGTGCATACGTCATCCCGCCGAGGAGAGGCTTCTAGCGGGGTGGTCCGGGGGATGTGTCCATACGTCATCCCGCCGAGGAGAGGCTTCTAGCGGTGTGGTCCGGGGGATGTGTGCATACGTCATCCCGCCGAGGAGAGGCTTCTAGCGGGGTGGTCCGGGGGATGTGTGCATATCATCTCGCCGAGAAGAGGCTTCTAACGGTGTGGTCCGGGGGATGTGTGCATACGTCATCCCGCCGAGGAGAGGCTTCTAGCGGGGTGGTCCGGGGGATGTGTCCATACGTCATCCCGCCGAGGAGAGGCTTCTACCTGGGTGGTCCGGGGGATGTGTGCATACGTCATCCCGCCGAGGAGAGGCTTCTAGCGGGGTGGTCCGGGGGATGTGTCCATACGTCATTCCGCCGAGGAGAGGCTTCTACCGGGGTGGTCCGGGTGATGTGTGCATACCTCATCCCGCCGAGGAGAGGCTTCTAGCGGTGTGGTCCGGGGGATGTGTCCATACGTCATCCCGCCGAGGAGAGGCTTCTACCTGGGTGGTCCGGGGGATGTGTGCATACGTCATCCCGCCGAGGAGAGGCTTCTAGCGGTGTGGTCCGGGGGATGTGTCCATACGTCATCCCGCCGAGGAGAGGCTTCTAGCGGGGTGGTCCGGGGGATGTGTGCATATCATGTCGCCGAGAAGAGGCTTCTAACGGTGTGGTCCGGGGGATGTGTGCATACGTCATCCCGCCGAGGAGAGGCTTCTAGCGGTGTGGTCCGGGGGATGTGTCCATACGTCATCCCGCCGAGGAGAGGCTTCTAGCGGGGTGGTCCGGGGGATGTGTGCATACCTCATCCCGCCGAGGAGAGGCTTCTAGCGGGGTGGTCCGGGGGATGTGTCCATACGTCATCCCGCCGAGGAGAGGCTTCTAGCGGGGTGGTCCGGGGGATGTGTGCATACGTCATCCCGCCGAGGAGAGGCTTCTACCTGGGTGGTCCGGGGGATGTGTGCATACGTCATCCCGCCGAGGAGAGGCTTCTAGCGGGGTGGTCCGGGGGATGTGTCCATACGTCATTCCGCCGAGGAGAGGCTTCTACCGGGGTGGTCCGGGTGATGTGTGCATACCTCATCCCGCCGAGGAGAGGCTTCTAGCGGGGTGGTCCGGGGGATGTGTGCAGACGTCATCCCGCCGAGGAGAGGCTTCTACCTGGGTGGTCCGGGGGATGTGTGCATACGTCATCCCGCCGAGGAGAGGCTTCTAGCGGGGTGGTCCGGGGGATGTGTGCATACCTCATCCCGCCGAGGAGAGGCTTCTAGCGGGGTGGTCCGGGGGATGTGTCCATACGTCATCCCGCCGAGGAGAGGCTTCTAGCGGGGTGGTCCGGGGGATGTGTGCATACGTCATCCCGCCGAGGGGAGGCTTCTACCTGGGTGGTCCGGGGGATGTGTGCATACGTCATCCCGCCGAGGAGAGGCTTCTAGCGGGGTGGTCCGGGGGATGTGTCCATACGTCATTCCGCCGAGGAGAGGCTTCTACCGGGGTGGTCCGGGTGATGTGTGCATACCTCATCCCGCCGAGGAGAGGCTTCTAGCGGGGTGGTCCGGGGGAGGTGTGCAGACGTCATCCCGCCGAGGAGAGGCTTCTACCTGGGTGGTCCGGGGGATGTGTGCATACGTCATCCCGCCGAGGAGAGGCTTCTAGCGGGGTGGTCCGGAGGATGTGTGCATACGTCATCCCGCCCAGGAGAGGCTTCTACCTGGGTGGTCCGGGGGATGTGTGCATACGTCATCCGGCCGAGGAGAGGCTTCTAGCGGGGTGGTCCGGGGGATGTGTCCATACGTCATTCCGCCGAGGAGAGGCTTCTACCGGGGTGGTCCGGGTGATGTGTGCATACCTCATCCCGCCGAGGAGAGGCTTCTAGCGGTGTGGTCCGGGGGATGTGTGCATACGTCATTCCGCCGAGGAGAGGCTTCTAGCGGTGTGGTCCGGGGGATGTGTCCATACGTCATCCCGCCGAGGAGAGGCTTCTAGCGGTGTGGTCCGGGGGATGTGTGCATACGTCATCCCGCCGAGGAGAGGCTTCTAGCGGGGTGGTCCGGGGGATGTGTCCATACGTCATCCCGCCGAGGAGAGGCTTCTACCGGGGTGGTCCGGGGGATGTGTGCATACGTCATCCCGCCGAAGAGAGGCTTCTAGCGGGGTGGTCCGGGGGATGTGTCCATACGTCATCCCGCCGAGGAGAGGCTTCTACCGGGGTGGTCCGGGGGATGTGTGCATACGTCATCCCGCCGAGAAAAGGCTTCTACCAGGGTGGTCCGGGGGATGTGTGCAGACGTCATCCCGCCGAGAGGAGGCTTTTAGCGGTGTGGTCCGGGGGATGTGTGCATACGTCATTCCGCCGAGGAGAGGCTTCTAGCGGGGTGGTCCGGGGGATGTGTACATACGTCATCCCGCCGAGAAGAGGCTTCTAGCGGTATGGTCCGGGGGATGTGTGCATACGTCATCCCGCCGACAAAAGGCTTCTAGCGGTGTGGTCCGGGGGATGTGTACATACGTCATCCCGCCGAGAAGAGGCTTCTCCCAGGGTGGTCCAGGGGATGTGTGCAGACGTCATCCCGCCGAGAAGAGGCTTCTAGCGGTGTGGTCCGGGGGATGTGTGCATACGTCATTCCGCCGAGGAGAGGCTTCTAGCGAGGTGGTCCGGGGGATGTGTACATACGTCATCCCGCCGAGAAGAGACTTCTAGCGGTGTGGTCCGGGGGATGTGTGCATACGTCATCCCGCCGACAAAAGGCTTCTAGCGGTGTGGTCCGGGGGATGTGTACATACGTCATCCCGCCGAGGAGAGGCTTCTAGCGGTGTGGTCCGGGGGATGTGTGCATACGTCATCCCGCCGAGAAGAGGCTTCTAGCGGTGTGGTCCGGGGGATGTGTGCATACGTCATTCCGCCGAGGAGAGGCTTCTAGCGGGGTGGTCCGGGGGATGTGTACATACGTCATCCCGCCGAGAAGAGGCTTCTAGCGGTGTGGTCCGGGGGATGTGTGCATACGTCATCCCGCCGAGAAGAGGCTTCTAGCGGTGTGGTCCGGGGGATGTGTGCATACGTCATTCCGCCGAGGAGAGGCTTCTAGCGGGGTGGTCCGGGGGATGTGTACATACGTCATCCCGCCGAGAAGAGGCTTCTAGCGGTGTGGTCCGGGGGATGTGTGCATACGTCATCCCGCCGACAAAAGGCTTCTAGCGGTGTGGTCCGGGGGATGTGTGCATACGTCATCCCGCCGAGGAGAGGCTTCTAGCGGGGTGGTCCGGGGGATGTGTGCATACGTCATCCCGCCGAGGAGGGGCTTCTAGCGGGGTGGTCCGGGGGATGTGTGCATACGTCATCCCGCCGAGAAAAGGCTTCTAGCGGTGTGGTCCGGGGGATGTGTGCATACGTCATCCCGCCGAGGAGAGGCTTCTAGCGGGGTGGTCCGGGGGATGTGTGCATACGTCATCCCGCCGAGGAGAGGCTTCTAGCGGTGTGGTCCGGGGGATGTGTGCATACGTCATTCCGCCGAGGAGAGGCTTCTAGCGGGGTGGTCCGGGGGATGTGTACATACGTCATCCCGCCGAGAAGAGGCTTCTAGCGGTGTGGTCCGGGGGATGTGTGCATACGTCATCCCGCCGAGAAAAGGCTTCTAGCGGTGTGGTCCGGGGGATGTGTCCATACGTCATCCCGCCGAGGAGAGGCTTCTAGCGGGTTGGTACGGGGGATGTGTACATACGTCATCCCGCCGAGAAAAGGCTTCTAGCGTTGTGGTCCGGGGGATGTGTGCATACGTCATCCCGCCGAGGAGAGGCTTCTAGCGGTGTGGTCCGGGGGATGTGTGCATACGTCATCCCGCCGAGGAGAGGCTTCTAGCGGGGTGGTCCGGGGGATGTGTGCATACGTCATCCCGACGAGGAGAGGCTTCTACCGGTGTGGTCCGGGGGATGTGTGCATACGTCATCCCGCCGAGGAGAGTCTTCTACCAGGGTGGTCCGGGGGATGTTTGCATGCGTCATCCCGCCGAGGAAAGGTTTCTAGCGAGGTGGTCCGGGGAATGTGTGCAGACGTCATCCCGCCGAGGAGAGGCTTCTACCGGGGTGGTCCGGGGGATGTGTGCATACGTCATCCCGCCGAGGAGAGGCTTCTAGCGGGGTGGTCCGGGGGATGTGTGCATACGTCATCCCGATGAGGAGAGGCTTCTACCGGTATGGTCCCGAGGATGTGTGCATACGTCATCCCGCCCGGGAGAGTCTTCTACCAGGATGGTCCAGGGGATGTGTGCATACGTCATCCCGACGAGGAGAGGCTTCCACCGGGGTGGTCCGGGCTAAACACACACCGAGCTCACTAGTATAACAAATACAAAACATATACTTACATTGTGCATCCAGCGTCATCTCTCGTGACATCGTGACTCTGCCGGCTTCGTTGGTCGCGGTACACCGGTACACACCGCCCGCCAGACGGCGCTGTGCGTCAGTAAATGACGTCTTCCATTGTAGCCTGGATGATGACGTCACCAGTTTGCCCTCAGTGCTCGCCGACCCGGGGACCGTCTCCACGGCGTTGGGCAGCACGGCGGACCCTCCATACGTCCACTGTATATCTGGCTCTGGACGGCCCTCAAAGCTACACGACGCCGACAGGTTCTTTGTGATGTCGATGGTCTTCGTGGCGGGAAGGTCCAGGACAACTCTGGGTGGTACTGAAGAGAATGCAGGAAGAGAGACAGGATTACCACAGAGAACGGCTTTTTAATAATTTAAGCAGGCTGCTTTAACGTATGTAGGGGATATGGCGACACTGGGAAGGGTGAAGGCATGGAGGAGCCATGTCTCCGGGGGGGGGGGGGGGACCACTTACGTTTTAGAAGAAATACATATTGTGTTTGTTGACTTGCGCAACAACAGACAGTCGTACAGGTGGCCGCCCTAATCACCGCATGTATTATTACGGGGTAGAACGTTTTAAATTAAAACATAAATATACTTTGTGTGAACAAATTATTCAGCAAAAATGGCCACCACCATAATAACTTTGACAGCATCAAACTCATTGACAATAAGTAATAATAATATATTATGGTTTAACACGTACTTTTGCTTGTTGATTATTGTAAGTAGCTTTGGACTATTAGGTAAACATATCATACATAACATCAACAAAATAGAAAGTTGCATTGTAAGATTCGAACCGCGTACCGTTCGCTTGGGTTGGCGTGGCATAGCACACTCCACAATAGCCAAAAACAATCCACATAGAACAGTAACATGACTGTCAGGAGTCATTCCCAACGCACTGATTGCCTGTCAGGAGTTATATCTATTATACTGATTGACTGTCAGGGGTCATACCAAGTTTACTGATTGACTGTCAGGGGCCATACCATGTGTACTGATTGACTGTCAGGGGTCATACCATGTTACTGATTGACTGCCCGGGGTCATACCATGTGTACTGATTGACTGTCAGGGGTCACACCATGTGTACTGATTGACTGTCAGGGGTCACACCCTGTGTACTGATTGACTGTCAGGGGTCATACCATATGTACTGATTGATTGTCAGGGGTCATACCATGTGTACTGATTGACTGTCAGGGGTCATACCATGTTACTGATTGACTGTCCGGGGTCATACCATGTGTACTGATTGAATGTCAGGGGTCATACCATGTGTACTGATTGACTGTCAGGGGTCACACCCTGTGTACTGATTGACTGTCAGGGGTCATACCATGTGTACTGATTGACTGTCAGGGGTCATACCATGTGTACTGATTGACTGTCAGGGGTCATACCATGTGTACTGATTGACTGTCAGGGGTCATACCATGTGTACTGATTGACTGTCAGGGGTCATACCATGTGTACTGATTGACTGTCAGGGGTCACACCCTGCGTACTGATTGACTGTCTTGGATTATACCATGTGTACTGATTGACTGTCAGGGTTCCTACCATGTGTACTGATTGACTGTCAGGGGTCATACCCTGTGTACTAACAAAGATATTAGTACACCAAGATAGGTCATACGGCGATTTCCTTGTAATCGTTCTCAGGTGGCGCCGCCAAGCGGTGAGCGCGTAGTGTTGCACAGCGACGCCGTCAACATGCATCAACTTCAAGTTTGTTCTGCCATAAATTGTGCGAATTGACGAAAGAAATATGAAGAAATGCCATTCTTCATATTTCCCAAGGAAAAAGAAAGGTAAGACCTGCTTCCCGCGTTAATTTACCAGTCATTGATAACGTGCATCGAGTATCACCGCCACAATTGCTGATAATTCTCTATTATCGCCCACGTCGAAGCAGGCTGATGCGATTAAAAGCAGTCAAAAATCTATCGTTGCCAATTATTACTCAACAATCACCACATAACAACAAGCTCCAAGTGACTGCTAAGGCCTAAAGAATGTGTAATCAGGTATCCTAAAATTGGACTATTTGTACTCACCGTACACAAAGACGTCGAATGTCACATGACCTCCTGTACCCGCCGTGTTGTAACCATAGCACCTCCACGTGCCGTCGTCACGGTCCAGTGTGACGTCACTGATGACCAGTCTGTTGTTTGTTGCCGTTGGGAATGTTCCATTCGGAGACCTGTACACCACACTGGCATGTGGGTTACCCGGGTCAGACAGTGAACACGTGACCGTCAGGGAGGCACCCTGGACCACGTGCGATGGTGGCGGCACGGTGACCGTGGCGGTACCGGGAGGGTCTGGTAGACAAGCACAGACACATCGTGAGACAAGTCAACGGCGATAAGTAATAAGTCTTTAATATCAAATGTAAGAAAAAGAACATGATTTATTATTAGTAATTTGATGCACCAGCAGAAGGCAACCTGTTCTTGAGCATGATTCCGGGTCTGATAAAAGGTCTGACATCTTATCATTATATGTGATGGAATATAATAGATAATTGTGAATAGTGAATATTACATTACAAAGTCCCATACATTTTCTCATATAATACAATATGTCAGATGAAGACATTTTCATCGTTGTCCCGGTCGGTTACACAATGGGTGCGAGTGGAGTGAGGGGAGCGGGAGGAGGGAGGGGGGCGCTTAATCTTTATTTACAAGTGGACTTGGGACATTGCTTTGCATTAATGGATGTGATTGGAAGGAAGGGATCTCAATTTCTGGGCCAGAAATTTGTTTGAGGTATTTTGTGTTAACCCATAAGTGAAGGTGATGGGAAGGAGGGGGTCTCAATTTCTTTGCAAGTGAACTTTACAAATTTTGAGTTGTCTTATTTCACATTAATGGACGAAAATGGACGAGGGTTCCTCATTCTCTTGGTTTGTTGGACAGTCTGATGTCGGTATTTCAGTTTCATTAATTGATATGACTGGACGGAGAGAGTATGCTCCATCACTGAACAAAAAGTCTCTCACTCTCATGACTACAAGGGGTAATCTCCACCTACCACATGCGTAACGGAAGGGAGAAACACTGGTTTAGGCGGTTAATCATATAATTATCATAATTTAATCATAAACGATATCACCAGTAGAAGGATTAGTATGAGAGCCTATAGTAGTTAGGGGCCTGGGGCGGTATTCATAATGATATCACCAGTAGAAGGATCAGTATGGGAGCCTATGGTAGTTAGGGCCCTGGGGCCGTATTCATAATGATATCACCAGTAGAAGGATTAGTATGAGAGCCTATAGTAGTTAGGGCCCTGGGGCGGTATTCATAATGATATCATCAGTAGAAGGATCAGTATGAGAGCCTATAGTAGTTAGGGGCCTGGGGCGGTATTCATAATGATATCACCAGTAGAAGGATTAGTATGAGAGCCTATAGTAGTTAGGGCCCTGGGGCGGTATTCATAATGATATCACCAGTAGAGGATTAGTATGAGAGCCTATAGTAGTTAGGGCCCTGGGGCGGTATTCATAATGATATCATCAGTAGAAGGATCAGTATGAGAGCCTATAGTAGTTAGGGCCCTGGGGCGGTATTCATAATGATATCACCAGTAGAAGGATCAGTATGAGAGCCTATAGTTAGGGCCCTGGGGCCGTATTCATAATGATATCACCAGTAGAAGGATCAGTATGAGAGCCTATAGTAGTTAGGGCCCTGGGGCAGTATTCATAATGATATCACCAGTAGAAGGATCAGTATGAGAGCCTATAGTAGTTAGGGCCCTGGGGCCGTATTCATAATGATATCACCAGTAGAAGGATCCGTATGAGAGCCTATAGTTACGGCTCTGGGGCAGTATTCATAAGCCACACTTAGGCTACGCCACCAGACTTAGCGCCAAGTGGAAGAATTGTCGAGCGATTATCGGGTTCAAAATACACAAGTAGTCACAAAAGAACTAGATTTTCTGGAATTAAAAAAGTGCTAAAATTATGTTGAAGAAGATGTCTTAATAATGAGCACCACCACAACTAGCTGGTGAGGCTAAGACGAAAATGCACTTTTCATGCGTAACTTACGAGGAAAGTGCTAAAAAGTGGCTATGGCGAAAACGCACTTTTGTGCGTCAATCGGTGTTATTATGTCTTACATAGCTGCCTTGCGGTGTTTTGAAGGCATGTGCACGGGTTGGCGGTAGGTTTAATTACGTCGCTTAACCTCTGTGGGTTCTACCCCTAAAATAGGAAGGTAGGGCAGAAAGGGTGGAACAGGCGAGTCCGGGTCAAGGTAGAAAGGAGCCATCTACGCAGGAGTAACCCCCTACTCTTTGCAAAGTAAGAAATAGAATCTTTACCCTGCACAAGCAGAGATATTCACACAGGTGGGATTTGAACCCCGCACCGGCCGCTTTTGCTGGCCCAGCAGTGTACACCACACAATAGCCGAACACGCTACCTACTAGACCACGGGGTGACCCCTGTTGCTGGATAAGGGACAGAATTGGCATCAGTCGCCCCGACCGTCACCAAGGCGACATATAATGGCTACGCGATAATAGAGGGCACTGCGGGATAAAAAACATGTTCCACCCTTCCAACCTGACTGGCCAGTCTAGTAAAAACAAATTACCACTACACCGGTGCCTGTTTCACTAAGCCTGGTAATTAGTATATACACACTTTACTTGGGACCTGGTGATTGGGACATACACACTTTACTTGGGACCTGGTGATTGGGACATACACACTTTACTTGGGACCTGGTAATTAGTACATACACACTTCATTTGGGACCTGGTGATTGGGACATACACACTTTACTTGGGACCTGGTGATTGGGACATACATACTTTACTTGGGACCTGGTAATAAGTACATACACACTTTACTTGCGACCTGGTGACTGGGACATACACACTTTACTTGGGACCTGGTGATTGGGACATACACACTTTACTTGGGATCTGGTAATTAGTACATACACACTTTACTTGGGACCGGGTGATTGGGACATACACACTTTACGTGGGTCCTGGTGATTGGGACATACACACTTTACTTGGGACCGGGTGATTGGAATATACACACTTTACTTGGGACCGGGTGATTGGGACATACACACTTTACTTGGGACCTGGTGATTGGGACATACACACTTTACTTGGGACCTGTCGCTTGGAACATACACACTTTACTTTGGACCTGGTGACTGGGACATACACACTTTACTTGGGACCTGGTGATTGGGACATACACACTTTACTTTGGGACATACACACTTTACTTGGGACCCGGTGATTGGGACATACACACTATACTTCGGACCTGGTGATTGAGACATACACACTTTACTTGGGACCTGGTGATTGAGACATACGCACTTTATTTGGGACCTGGTGATTGGGACATACACACTTTACTTGGGACCTGGTGATTCGGACATACACACTTTACTTGGGACCTGGTGATTCGGACATACACACTTTACTTGGGACCTGGTGATTGGGACATAGACACTTTCCTTGAGACCTGGTGATTGGGACATAGACATTTCCACAGTTAGGGTTCGCACCGCGCACCGCACCGACCCCATGGGCTGGCCCAGCATAAATGCTGTATCGCGTGTATCTAGGCATATTTTCGTTTTGATCCTTTAATTTTCTTTTTTCCTTAGGTTTTCAGCAACGATATATACACATTTAAATTGTCACCACTTATATCAGACACAAACGCTACTAAACAAAAAGCAAATTAAGTGAAATTCGTTGCGAGCATAGGTGCGTGACGAAATTTACAATGCATTGTGTGTGTTAACACATATCTCTCGTTGTATGTATGATGCAGAAGTTTAAGTACGGCAATATTAAATTCAAGTTTATTTGGCCAATAACAGTCATGGGATGATCAGAACTTTCACTTCGGTGCCGAATGCCGTAGAAACCACATGAACGCAGTGGCGCCATCTGGCGAAAGAACCCCCCAGGCGTAACACAAACAATATGCCTTCCACCCGGGTGACTGGATCAGCCAGTAGAGGGCAGCATTGTATACTGAGGTAGACAAAATTCGGCCGTGAAAGGAACAGACGCGAACATTCCCCAATTGTGTCACTTTGAACTTCATAAATGATTAAAAATATTCATCGCGTTGGTCGTTTTGTGGCGAAACATTATACATTTACAATTAGAAAAGATTACAGCCACTGACTCAGAGCAAGTTATTTACGGTTGTCACCACGTTATTTCATTAAGAGCAGGATGCCGGACAACGTTATAACTCACATAGTACGTCCAGGTCCCGTGTTGTCTGCGAGTCTAGGTTAGATCCCTCCTCCCGCGCCGTACAGCCGTATATGACGTTATCATCGCGGCTGACGGGGCTGATGTCTAGACGACGTCCTGTGGAGTGTGTCACTGAGTGTCTGTCTGGAGGGTTGTCTCTGTCGATGGACTGACCGTTCCTGGTCCACGTGTACGTCATGGCGGGTCTGTCGGCCGCGGGGACAGACGTGGAGCTGGCCTCACATAGCAGAGTCAGACTGTCACCATCCTTTAGGTCACCCGTGAATGGATCACTGATCTGTCCGTATCGCTTCAGCGATATCACCGGAGTATCAGGCTGACCTGTAATACCATAATATCACCACTAAAGATCACCAGTCTGGGAGAACATAATGTCCGCGGGTTTAAATTTTATCAATGTAAAATAATAACAAGACCTCTTTAACGAAAGTAACTATTCTTTCTATTACAATCTTAATACGATTACTATAGCAACTTATTTGCATGTATTTCGAATTTAAAACGTTAACCTGTTAACTCGCAATGATTTATGTATGCAAGCTTCATGATGTCAAAGGTGATTTACTATATGTATGTAATATATACATTATGAAACACACGCAACTAATGAAACATAAAGATATCAAATAACGCGCTCAATGATCAGTTGATGGCGACATCTGCAGTGGATGGTTAACCCCATCGCAAGCAGAAGCTATTCGACACAGTAGCGAGCGAACATATATATATGTATCTCCTATGCCTCTACCCAGGGAATCAGCCACGGGTGTAGTGCGTCCTTTTTTTGTAAATGGTATATATATCTGTTTTATCATGAAATAAATCATTAAATTACCAAAAACGTAGCTTAAGAAATTAAAACATCCCATGATGTTCACTTATAAATATAAAGTGGAGTGGATCTCCAAACCCAAAAAATCAAGTGGGCCCTAAGTGGATCTCAAGTACATCTCAGAGAAGCACAGACGAGGAGCACCACATGAGTGACATCACATGAGTGCCACCAGACGAGTGAAACTAGACGAGTGACATCAGACGAGTGACACCAGACGAGTGACACCAGACGAGTGACATCAGACGAGTGACACCAGACGAGTGACACCAGACGAGTGACATCAGACGAGTGACATCAGACGAGTGGCATCAGACGAGTGATATCAGATGAGTGACACAAAACGAGTGAAATCAGACGAGTGACACCAGACGAGTGATACTAGACGAGTGACACCATACGAGTGACCAGCCGTTTGTACGACTGAAGTCGATATCTCTTAAGGTTATTTGGTATTGACGAGGAGTTGTATCTGTATGGAGAACACCACGGAATCAATATGGTCAAACCCAACATATCGCCCCACGCTTGCTTCAGGACATATGCCAAGCGTAACCCGATTCTCCTTTCAAAGGCCATATGTCCAGTGCCTCTTTTTCCATGATATATATAAAAAACAATAACCTACTCTTATAACAATTTCGAAGGACAGACATGCGCACAAATTTGGCCTAATACACAAGTCAAATGTTTTAGAAACTTTAGATTTATGTTCAAATTTTACCTGTCCGATGTTACAATTTATACCATGAATAGTGATTAAACACACCACAACGCACGTTGTAACAGCACGGGAGCAGTTCGACGATCAGTGATCGGCTTTCTAAGCACCATCGACGACATGTGGTGCTACTGACTAACAATCGACTCTAATCGAGGAGACATTGAACAAACACCAATGAACGGAAAAAACTTATCGAACGTTTTCTTCGGGACGAAATTCGATAAGGTCATCAGGCCCCTTATCCACCACAGTACCCACTCCACCATTGGGGCGGCCCCCATCTACCACACTACCCACTTCCCCAGAGGGGCGCCCCGTCATCTAGCACCCTACGCACTCCACCACTGGGGCGGACCCTCATCCGACACACTACCCACTCCACCACTGGGGCGGCCCCTCATCTAGCACACTACCCACTGCACCACTGGGGCGGCCCCCCATCCACCACACTACCCACTCCACCACTGGGGCGGCCCCTCACCCAGCACACTACCCACTCTACCACTGGGGCGGCCCCTCACCCAGCACACTACCCACTCCACCACTGGGGCGATCCCTCACCCAGCACACTACCCACTCCACCACTGGGGCGGCCCCTCACCCACCACAATACCCACTCCACCACTGGGGCGGCCCTCACCCAGCACACTACCCACTCTATCACTAGGGCGGCCACTCACCCAGCACACTACCCACTCTACCACAGGGGGCGGCCCCTCACCCAGCACACTACCCACTCCACCACCGGGGCGGCCCCTCACCCAGCACACTACCCACTCTACCACTGGGGCGGCCCCTCACCCAGCACACTACCCACTCTACCACCGGGGCGGCCCCTCACCCAGCACACTACCCACTCTACCACTGGGGCGGCCCCTCACCCAGCACACTACCCACTCTACCACTGGGGCGGCCCATCATCCGACACACTACAAACTCCACCACTTGGGCGGCCACTCATCCACCACACTACCCACTCTACCACTGGGGCGGCCCCTCACCCAGCACACTACCCACTCCACCACTGGGGCGGCCCCTCACCCACCACACTACCCACTCCACCACTGGCGCGGCCCCTCACCCAGCACACTACCCACTCCACCACCGGGGCGCCCCGTCATGTAGCACCCTACGCACTCCGCCACTGGGGCGGACACTCATCCGACACAATACCCACTCCACCACTGGGGCGGCCCCTCACCCAGCACACTACCCACTCCACCACTGGGGCGGCCTCTCATCCACCACAGTACCCAATCCACCACTAGGGCGGCCTCTCATCTACCACACTACCCACTCCGCCATTGGGGCTGCCCCTCATCCACCCCACTACCCACTCCACCATTGTGGCGGCCTCTCATCCACCACAGTACCCAATCCACCACTAGGGCGGCCTCTCATCTACCACACTACCCACTCCGCCACTGGAGCGGACCCTCATCCGACGCAATGCCCACTCCACTACCGGGGCGGCCCGTCATCTAGCACCCTACGCACTCCGCCACTGGGGCTGCCCTTCATCCAGCACACTACCCACTCCACTCCACCACCGGGGCGCCCTGTCATCTAGCACCCTAGGCACTCCACCACTGGGGCGGCCCCTCATCCGACACACTACAAACTCCACCACTGGGGCGGCCGCTCATCCACCACACTACCCACTCCACCACCGGGGTGGCCCGTCATTTAGCACACTACCCACCCCACCACTGGGGCGGCCCTCACCCACCACACTACCCACTCCACCACGGGGCGGCCCCCCATCCGGCACACTACCCACTCCACCACCGGGGCGCCCCGTCATCTAGCAGCCTACGCACTCCACCACTAGGGCTGCCCCTAATCCGACACACTACAATCTCCACCAATGGGGCGGACACTCATCCACCTCACTACCCAATCCACAACCGGGGCGCCCCGTCATCTAGCACCCTAAGCAGTCCGCCACTGGGGCGGACCCACATCCGACACAATACCCACTCCACCACTGGGGCGGCCCCTTTACCATCACAGTACCCACTCCACCACTGGGGTGGCCTCTCATCCAACACACTACCCACTCCACCACTGGGGCGGCCACTCACCCAGCACACTACCCACTCCACCACTGGGGCGGCTCCTCACCTTGTACGCTACCCAGGCCACCACTGGGGCGGCCCCTCACCCACCACACTACCCACTCCACCACTGGGGCGGCCATCATCCGACACACTACAAACTCTACCACTTGGGCGGCCACTCATCCACCACACTACCCACTCTACCACTGGGGCGGCCCCTCACCCAGCACACTACCCACTCCACCACTGGGGCGGCCCCTCACCCAGCACACTACTCACTCTACCACTGGGGCGGCCCATCATCCGACACACTACAAACTCCACCACTGGGGCGGCCACTCATCCACCACACTACCCACTCCACCGCTGGGCCGGCCCCTCAACCAGCACACTACCCACTCCACTCCACCACCGGGGCGCCCTGTCATCTAGCACCCTAGGCAATCCACCACTGGGGCGGCCCCTCAACCGACACACTACAAACTCCACGACTGGGGCGGCCGCTCATCCACCACACTACCCACTCCACCAACGGGGTGGCCCGTCATCTAGCACACTACCCACCCCACCACTGGGGCGGCCCTCACCCACCACACTACCCTCTCCACCACTGGGGCGGCCCCTCACCCGCCACACTACCCACTCCACCACTGGGGCGGCCCCCCATCCGGCACACTACCCACTCCACCACTGGGGCGGCCCCCCATCCAGCACACTACCCACTCCACCACTGGGGCGGCCGCTCATCCAGCACACTACCCACTCCACCACTGGGGCGGCCCCCCATCCGGCACACTACCCACTCCACCACCGGGGCGGCCCCTCATCCGACACACTACAATCTCCACCACTGGGGCGGACACTCACCCACTTCACTACCCAATCCACCACCGGGGCGCCCCGTCATCTAGCACCCTAAGCAGTCCGCCACTGGGGCGGACCCACATCCGACACAATACCCACTCCACCACTGGGGCGGCCCCTCATCCACCACAGTACCCACTCCACCACTGGGGTGGCCTCTCATCCAACACACTACCCACTCCACCACTGGGGCAGCCCCTCACCCAACACACTACCCACTCCACCATTGGGGAGGCCCCTCACTCAACACACAACCCACTCCACCATTGGGGCGGCCCCTCACCCAGCACACTGCCCACTCCACCACTGGGGCGGCCTCTCATCCAGCACACAACCCACTCCACCACTGGGCGGCCCCTCACCCACCACACTACCCACTCCACCATTGGGGCGGCCCCTCATCTACCACACTACCCACTCCACCACTGGGGCGGCCCCTCATCCAACACACTACCCACTCCACCACTGGGGCGGCCCCTCATCCAGCACACTACCCACTCCACCACTGGGACGGCCCATCACCCTACACACTACCCACTCCAACACTGGGGCGGCCCCTCACCCAACACGCTACCCACTCTACCACTGGGGCGGCCTCTCATCCGGCACATTACCCACTCCACCACTGGGCGGCCCCTCACCCAACACATTAACCACTCTACCACTGGGGCGGCCCCTCACCCAACACACTACCCACTCTACCACTGGGGCGTCCTCTCATCCGGCACATTATCCACTACGCCACTGGGGCGGCCTCTCATCCGGCACATTACCTACTCTACCACTGGGGCGGCCCCTCACCCAGCACACTACCCACTCTACCACTGGGGCGGCCTCTCATCCGGCACATTACCCACTCCACCACTGGGGCGGCCCCTCACCCAACACACTACTCACTCTACCACTGGGGCGGCCTCTCATCCGGCACATTACCCACTCCACCACTGGGGCGGCCTCTCATCCGGCACATTACCCACTCTACCACTGGGGCGGCCCCTCATCCTGCACACAACCCACTCCACCACTGGGGCGGCCTCTCATCCAGCACACTACCCACTCCACCACTGGGCGGCCCCTCACCCACCACACTACCAACTCCACCATTGGGGCGGCCCCTCACCCACCACACTACCCACTCCACCACTGGGGAGGTCCCTCACCCGGCACACTACCCACTCCACCACTGGGCGACCCCTCACCCACCACACTACCCACTCCACCATTGGGGCGCCCCCTCACCCCCTCATCCGGCACACTACCCACTCCACCACTGGGGCGGCCCCTCATCCAGCACACTACCCACTCCACCACTGGGGCGGCCCATCACCCAACACACTACCCACTCCACCACTGGGGCGGCCCCTCACCCAACACACTACCCACTCTACCACTGGGGCGGCCCCTCACCCAACACACTACCCAATCTACCACTGGGGCGTCCTCTCATCCGACACATTATCCACTCCACCACTGGGGCGGCCTCTCATCCACCACAGTACCCAATCCACCACTAGGGTGGCCTCTCATCTACCACACTACCCACCCCGCCACTGGAGCGGACCCTCATCCGACGCAATGCCCACTCCACTACCGGGGCGGCCCGTCATCTAGCACCCTACGCACTCCGCCACTGGGGCAGACCCTCATTCGACACAATACCCACTAAGAAACTGGGGCTGCCCTTCATCCAGCACACTACCCACTCCACTCCACCACCGGGGCGCCCTGTCATCTAGCACCCTAGGCACTCCACCACTGGGGCGGCCCCTCATCCGACGCACTACAAACTCCACCACTGGGGCGGCCGCTCATCCACCACACTACCCACTCCACCAACGGGGTGGCCCGTCATCTAGCACACTACCCACCCCACCACTGGGGCGGCCCTCACCCACCACACTACCCACTCCACCACTGGGGCGGCCCCTCACCCAACACACTACCCACTCCACCACTGGGGCGGCCCCTCACCCAGCACACTACCCACTCCACCACTGGGGCGCCCCGTCATCTAGCACCCTAAGCAGTCCGCCACTGGGGCGGACCCACATCCGACACAATACCCACTCCACCACTGGGGCGGCCCCTCATCCACCACAGTACCCACTCCACCACTGGGGTGGCCTCTCATCCAACACACTACCCACTCCACCACTAGGGCGGCCGCTCACCCAGCACACTACCCACTCCACCACTGGGGCGGCCCCTCACCCACCACACTACCCACTTCACCACTAGGGCGGCCCCTCATCCAGCACACCACCCACCTTACCACTGGGGCGGCCCCTCACCCAGCACACTACCCACTCCACCACTGGGGCAGCCCCTCACCCAACACACTACCCACTCCACCATTGGGGAGGCCCCTCACCCAACACACAACCCACTCCACCATTGGGGCGGCCCCTCACCCAGCACACTGCCCACTCCACCACTGGGGCGGCCTCTCATCCAGCACACAACCCACTCCACCACTGGGCGGCCCCTCACCCACCACACTACCCACTCCACCATTGGGGCGGCCCCTCATCCACCACACCACCCACTCCAACACTGGGGCGGCCCCTCATCCAACACACTACCCACTCCACCACTGGGGCGGTCCCTCATCCAGCACACTACCCACTCCACCACTGGGGCGGCCCATCACCCTACACACTACCCACTCCACCACTGGGGCGGCCCCTCATCCGACGCACTACAAACTCCACCACTGGGGCGGCCGCTCATCCACCACACTACCCACTCCACCAACGGGGTGGCCCGTCATCTAGCACACTACCCACCCCACCACTGGGGCGGCCCTCACCCACCACACTACCCACTCCAGCACTGGGGCGGCCCCTCACCCGCCACACTACCCACTCCACCACTGGGGCGGCCCCCCATCCAGCACACTAACCACTCCACCACCGGGGCGCGCCGTCATCTAGCACCCTACGCACTCCACCACTAGGGCTGCCCCTCATCCGACACACTACAATCCCCACCACTGGGGCGGACACTCATCCACTTCACTACCCAATCCACCACCGGGGCGCCCCGTCATCTAGCACCCAATGCAGTCCGCCAATGGGGCGGCCACACATCCACCACAGTACCCACTCCACCACTGGGGTGGCCTCTCATCCAACACATTACCCACTCCACCACTGGGGCGGCCCCTCATCCACCACAGTACCCACTCCACCACTGGGGCAGCCCCTCACCCAACACACTACCCACTCCACCATTGGGGAGGCCCCTCACCCAACACACTACCAACTCCACCATTGGGGCGGCCCCTCACCCAGCACACTACCCACTCCACCACTGGGGCGGCCTCTCATCCAGCACACAACCCACTCCACCACTGGGCGGCCCCTCACCCACCACACTACCCACTCCACCATTGGGGCGGCCCCTCATCCACCACACTACCCACTCCACCACTGGGGCGGCCCCTCATCCAACACACTACCCACTCCACCACTGGGGCGGCCCCTCATCCAGCACACTACCCACTCCACCACTGGGCCGGCCCATCACCCGACACACTACCCACTCCAACACTGGGGCGGCCCCTCACCCAACACGCTACCCACTCTACCACTGGGGCGGCCTCTCATCCGGCACATTACCCACTCCACCACTGGGCGGCCCCTCACCCAACACATTAGCCACTCTACCACTGGGGCGGCCCCTCACCCAACACACTACCCACTCTACCACTGGGGCGTCCTCTCATCCGGCACATTATCCACTCCACCACTGGGGCGGCCTCTCATCCGGCACATTACCCACTCTACCACTGGGGCGGTCCCTCACCCAGCACACTACCCACTCTACCACTGGGGCGGCGTCTCATCCGGCACATTACCCACTCCACCACTGGGGCGGCCCCTCAACCAACACACTACTCACTCTACCACTGGGGCGGCCTCTCATCCGGCACATTACCCACTCCACCACTGGGGCGGCCTCTCATCCGGCACATTACCCACTCTACCACTGGGGCGGCCCCTCATCCTGCACACAACCCACTCCACCACTGGGGCGGCCTCTCATCCAGCACACTACCCACTCCACCACTGGGCGGCCCCTCACCCACCACACTACCCACTCCACCATTGGGGCGGCCCCTCACCCACCACACTACCCACTCCACCACTGGGGAGGTCCCTCACCCGGCACACTACCCACTCCACCACTGGGCGACCCCTCACCCACCACACTACCCACTCCACCATTGGGGCGCCCCCTCACCCCTCATCCGGCACACTACCCACTCCACCACTGGGGCGGTCCCTCATCCAGCACACTACCCACTCCACCACTGGGGCGGCCCATCACCCAACACACTACCCACTCCACCACTGGGGCGGCCCATCACCCAACACACTACCCACTCCACCACTGGGGCGGCCCCTCACCAAACACACTACCCACTCTACCACTGGGGCGGCCCCTCACCCAACACACTACCCAATCCACCACTTGGGCGTCCTCTCATCCGACACATTATCCACTCCACCACTGGGGCGGCCTCTCATCCACCACAGTACCCAATCCACCACTAGGGTGGCCTCTCATCTACCACACTACCCACCCCGCCACTGGAGCGGACCCTCATCCGACGCAATGCCCACTCCACTACCGGGGCGGCCCGTCATCTAGCACCCTACGCACTCCGCCACTGGGGCAGACCCTCATTCGACACAATACCCACTAAGACACTGGGGCTGCCCTTCATCCAGCACACTACCCACTCCACTCCACCACCGGGGCGCCCTGCCATCTAGCACCCTAGGCACTCCACCACTGGGGCGGCCCCTCATCCGACGCACTACAAACTCCACCACTGGGGCGGCCGCTCATCCACCACACCACCCACTCCACCAACGGGGTGGCCCGTCATCTAGCACACTACCCACCCCACCACTGGGGCGGCCCTCACCCACCACACTACTCACTCCACCACTGGGGCGGCCCCTCACCCGCCACACTACCCACTCCACCACTGGGGCGGCCCCCCATCCAGCACACTACCCACTCCACCACCGGGGCGCGCCGTCATCTAGCACCCTACGCACTCCACCACTAGGGCTGCCCCTCATCCGACACACTACAATCTCCACCACTGGGGCGGACACTCATCCACTTCACTACCCAATCCACCACCGGGGCGCCCCGTCATCTAGCACCCTAAGCAGTCCGCCACTGGGGCGGCTACACATGCGACACAATACCCACTCCACCACTGGGGCGGCCCCTCATCCACCACAGTACCCACTCCACCACTGGGGTGGCCTCTCATCCAACACCTTACCCACTCCACCACTAGGGCGGCCACTCACCCAGCACACTACCCACTCCACCACTGGGGCGGCCCCTCACCCACCACACTACCCACTTCACCACTAGGGCGGCCCCTCATCCAGCCCACCACCCACCTTACCACTGGGGCGGCCCCTCACCCAGCACACTAACCACTCCACCACTGGCGCGGCCCCTCACCCACCACACTACCCACTCCACCACTGGGACGGCCCCTCACCCAGCACACTACCCACTCCACCACTGGGGCAGCCCCTCACCCAACACACTACCCACTCCACCATTGGGGAGGCCCCTCACCCAACACACTACCCACTCCACCATTGGGGCGGCTCCTCACCCAGCACACTACCCACTCCACCACTGGGGCGGCCTCTCATCCAGCACACAACCCACTCCACCACTGGGCGGATTCTCACCCACCACACTACCCACTCCAGCATTGGGGCGGCCCCTCATCCACCACACTACCCACTCCACCACTGGGGCGGCCCCTCATCCGACACACTACCCACTCCACCACTGGGGCGGCCCATCACCCTACACACTACCCACTCCACCACTGGGGCGGCCCCTCACCCAACACACTACCCACTCTACCACTGGGGCGGCCACGCATCCGGCACATTACCCACTCCACCACTGGGCGGCCCCTCACCCAACACACTACCCACTCCACCACTGGGGCGGCCCCTCACCCAACACACTACCCACTCTACCACTGGGGCGTCCTCCCATCCGGCACATTATCCACTCCACCACTGGGGCGGCCTCTCATCCGGCACATTACCCACTCTACCACTGGGGCGGCCCCTCATCCTGCACACAACCCACTCCACCACTGCGGCGGCCTCTCATTCAGCACACTACCCACTCCACCACTGGGCGGCCCCTCACACACCACACTACCCACTCCACCATTGGGGCGGCCCCTCACCCACCATACTACCCACTCCACCACTGGGGCGGCCTCTCATCCTGCACACTACCCACTCTACCACTGGGGCGGCCCCTCACCCAACACACTACCCACTCCACCATTGGGGCGCCCCCTCACCCAACACACTACCCACTCTACCACTGGGGCGGCCTCTCATCCGGCACACTATCAAATCTACCACTGGGGCGGCCCCTCACCCAACACACTACCCATTCTACCACTGGGGCGGCCTCTCATCCGACACATTATCCACTCCACCACTGGGGCGGCCTCTCATCTGGCACATTACCCACTCTACCACTGGGGCGGCCCCTCACCCTGCACACTACCCACTCCACCACTGGGGCGGCCTCTCATCCGGCACATTACCCACTCCACCACTGGGGCGGCCCCTCACCCAACACACTACCCACTCTACCACTGGGGCGGCCCCTCACCCAACACACTACCCACTATACCACTGGGGCGGCCCCTCACCCAACACACTACCCACTCTATTAGAGGGGCGGCCTCTCATCCGGCACATTACCCACTTCACCACTGGGGCGGCCTCTCAACCGGCACACTAACCACTCTACCACTGGGGCGGCCCCTCATCCTGCACACAACCCACTCCACCACTGGGGCGGCCTCTCATCCAGCACACTACCCACTCCACCACTGGGCGGCCCCTCACTCACCACACTACCCACTCCACCATTGGGGCGTCCCCTCACCCACCACACTACCCAGTCCACCACTGGGGCGGCCCCTCATCCTGCACACTACCCACTCCACCACTGGGGCGGCCACCCGGCACACTACCCACTCCACCACTGGGCGGCCCCTCACCCACCACACTACCCACTCCACCACTGGGGCGGCCCCTCACCCAGCACACTACCCACTCCACCACTGGGGCGGCCCCTCACCCAGCACACTACCCACTCCACCACTGGGGCGGCCCCTCACCCACCACACTACCCACTCCACCACTGGGGCGGCCCCTCACCCACCACAGTACCCACTTCACCACTGGGCGGCCCCTCACCCACCACACTACCCACTTCACCACTGGGCGGCCCCTCACCCACCACACTGCCCACTATTCCACTGGGGCGGATCCTCACCCACCACACCACCCACTCCACCACTGGGGAGACCTCCTTTCCGGAACACTACCCACTCCACCACTGGGGAGGCCTCCTTTCCGGAACACTACCCACTCCACCACTGGGCGGCTTCTCACCCGCCACACTACCCATTCCACCACTGGGGTGGCCCCTCACCCACTAGACTACCCACTCCACCACTGGGGCGGCCCCTCACCCAGCACACTACCCACTCCACCACTGGGGCGGCCTCCTTCCCGGAACACTACAAACTCCACCACTGGGACGGCCCCTCATCCAGCACACTGCCCACTCCACCACTCGGGCGGCCCCTCATCCACCACACTACCAACTTCACCACTGGGGCGGCCCCTTATCCAGCCCACTACCCACTCCACCAATGGGGCGGCCCCTCACCCAGCACGTTACCCACTCCACCAATGGGGCGGCCCCTCATCCAACACACTACCCACTCCACCACTGGGGCGGCCCCTCATCCACCACACTACCCACTCCACCACTGGGGCGGCCCCTTATCCAGGACACTACCCACTCCACCAATGGGGCGGCCCCTCACCCAGCACGTTACCCAGTCCACCACTGGGGCGGCCCCTCATCCAACACACTACCCACTGCACCACTGGGGCAGCCCCCTTATCCAGCACACTACCCACCCCACCATTGGGGAGGCCCCTCATACAGCACACTACCCACTCCACCACTGGGGCGGCCTCTCAACCAACACACTACCCACTTCATCACTGGGCGGCCCCTCACCCACCACACTGCCCACTCCTCCACTGGGGCGGCCTCTCACCCAACACACTGCCCACTCCACCACTGGGGCGGCCCCTCATCCACCACACTACCCACTCTACCACTGGGGCGCCCCCTCACCCACCACACTACCCACTCTACCACTGGGAAGGCCTCCTTTCCGGAATACTACCCACTCCACCACTGGGGCGGTTTTTCATCCTGCACACTACCCACTCCACCACTGAGGCGGCCCCCCAACCAGCACACTACCCACTCCACCACTGAGGCGGCCCCCCACCCAGCACAGTACGCACTCCACCACTGGGGAGGCCTCCTTTCCGGAACACTATAAACTCCACCACGGGGGGGGGCCCCTTCTCCACCACACTACCAACTCCACCACTGGGGCGCCCCCTCATCCAGCACACTACCCACTCCACCACTGGGGCGGCCCCTCGTCCACCACACTGCCAACTCCACCACTGGGGCGCCCCCTCACCCACCACACTACCCACTCCACCACTGGGGCGGTTTTTCATCCTGCACACTACCCACTCTACCACTGGGGCGGCCCCTCACCCAACACACTACCCACTCCACCATTGGGGCGCCCCCTCACCCAACACACTACCCACTCTACCACTGGGGCGGCCTCTCATCCGGCACACTATCAAATCTACCACTGGGGCGGCCCCTCACCCAACACACTACCCATTCTACCACTGGGGCGGCCTCTCATCCGACACATTATCCACTCCACCATTGGGGGGGCCTCTCATCTGGCACATTACCCACTCTACCACTGGGGCGGCCCCTCACCCAGCACACTACCCACTCCACCACTGGGGCGGCCTCTCATCCGGCACATTACCCACTCCACCACTGGGGCGGCCCCTCACCCAACACACTACCCACTTTACCACTGGGGCGGCCCCTCACCCAACACACTACCCACTCTACCACTGGGGCGGCCCCTCACCCAACACACTACCCACTCTATTACAGGGGCGGCCTCTCATCCGGCACATTACCCACTTCACCATTGGGGCGGCCCCTCATCCTGCACACAACCCACTCCACCACTGGGGCGGCCTCTCATCCAGCACACTACCCACTCCACCACTGGGCGGCCCCTCACCCACCACACTACCCACTCCACCATTGGGGCGTCCCCTCACCCACCACACTACCCAGTCCACCACTGGGGCGGCCCCTCATCCTGCACACTACCCACTCCACCACTGGGGCGGCCACCCGGCACACTACCCACTCCACCACTGGGCGGCCCCTCACCCACCACACTACCCACTCCACCATTGGGGCGGCCCCTCACCCAGCACACTACCCACTCCACCACTGGGGCGGCCCCTCACCCAACACACTACTCACTCCACCACTGGGGCGGCCACCCGGCACACTACCCACTCCACCACTGGGCGGCCCCTCACCCACCACACTACCCACTCCACCATTGGGGCGGCCCCTCACCCAGCACACTACCCACTCCACCACTGGGCGGCCCCTCACCCAACACACTACTCACTCCACCACTGGGGCGGCCCCTCACCCAGCACACTACCCACTCCACCACTGGGGCGGCCCCTCACCCAGCACACTACCCACTCCACCACTGGGGCGGCCCCTCACCCACCACACTACCCACTTCACCACTGGGCGGCCCCTCACCCACCACACTGCCCACTATTCCACTGGGGCGGATCCTCACCCACCACACCACCCACTCCACCACTGGGGAGACCTCCTTTCCGGAACACTACCCACTCCACCACTGGGGAGGCCTCCTTTCCGGAACACTACCCACTCCACCACTGGGCGGCTTCTCACCCGCCACACTACCTATTCCACCACTGGGGTGGCCCCTCACCCACTAGACTACCCACTCCACCACTGGGGCGGCCCCTCACCCAGCACACTACCCACTCCACCACTGGGGCGGCCTCCTTCCCGGAACACTACAAACTCCACCACTGGGACGGCCCCTCATCCAGCACACTGCCCACTCCACCACTCGGGCGGCCCCTCATCCACCACACTACCAACTTCACCACTGGGGCGGCCCCTTATCCAGCCCACTACCCACTCCACCAATGGGGCGGCCCCTCACCCAGCACGTTACCCACTCCACCACTGGGGCGGCCCTTCATCCAACACACTACCCACTCCCCCACTGGGGCGGCCCCTCATCCACCACACTACCCACTCCACCACTGGGGCGGCCCCTTATCGAGGACACTACCCACTCCACCAATGGGGCGGCCCCTCACCCAGCACGTTACCCACTCCACCACTGGGGCGGCCCCTCATCCAACACACTACCCACTCCACCACAGGGGCGGCCCCTCCTCCACCACACTACCAACTCCACCACTGGGGCGCCCCCTCATCCAGCACACTACCCACTCCACCACTGGGGCGGCCCCTCGTCCACCACACTACCAACTCCACCACTGGGGCGCCCCCTCACCCACCACACTACCCACTCCACCACTGGGGCGGTTTTTCATCCTGCACACTACCCACTCTACCACTGAGGCGCCCCCCCACCCAGCACACTACCCACTCCACCACTGGGGCGGCCCATCACCCACCACACTACCCACTCCACCACCGGGGCGGTTTTCCATCCAGCACACTATCCACTCCACCACTGAGGCGCCCCCCCACCCAGCACACTACCCACTGCACCACTGAGGCGGCCCCTCATCCTGCACACTACCCACTCCACCACTGAGGCGGCCCCTCACCCAGCACACTACCCACTCCACCACTGGGGAGGCCTCCTTTCCGGAACACTACAAACTCCACCACTGGGGCGGCCCCTCATCCTGCACACTACCCACTCCACCACTGGGGCGGCCCCTCATCCACCACACTACCCACTCCACCACTGGGGCGGCCCCTCATCCACCACACTACCAACTCCACCACTGGGGCGCCCCTCATCCAGCACACTACCCACTCCACCACTGGGGCGTCCCTTCGCTAATCAAACTAATCACTAATCACTGTATAAATAACTGCAAGTATTTTACGATCTTTCAGTTTCGGGTTTTCACGTTTCACTAAGACAGGAATTCGTTGCGGTAGGACACTCCATCTCACCCAAAACGTGCCTTTTAAGTATCTAATTGAATGCGAATCGAACCTTCGTGTCACGTTCTCAAACACCCTTAAACCTAGTTTTGGTCGTCCGGCTGGCCTTTTGCCAAGTTTGCTGGGGCAAACGGAGTTTTCGCCGTGTCACTAAGTGCAAGGATAGCGCCTTACACACTATCCTTGGTAAGTGGGTGTACTACATGTCTCTGGTAGCGCCGACATAAACTCTGTAACGCATCTGTCCACCGCCCGTTACTACATTGGTCCACGACATGGAAGGCCTCTCTGGTGTAGTGGTTAGCGCACTAGACCGCAGATCAATAGGTTCTGGTGGCCTCCCTGGTGTAGTGGTTCGCGCCATAGACCGCAGATCAATAGGTCCTGGGGGCCTCCCTGGTGTAGTGGTTAGCGCACCAGACCGCAGATCAATAGGCCCTAGGGACCTCCCTGGTGTAGAGGTGAGCGCAATAGACCGCAATTCAGTAGGCCATGGAGACATCCATGGTGTAGTGGTCACGACACTAGACCACATATCAATAGGTCCTGGGGTCTCTCTGGTGTTACAGTAGTGGTTAGCGCACTAGACCGCAGATCAATAGGTTCTGGTGGCCTCCCTGGTGTAGTGGTTCGCGCCATAGACCGCAGATCAATAGGTCCTGGGGGCCTCCCTGGTGTGGTGGTTAGCGCACTAGACCGCAGATCAATAGGCCCTAGGGACCTCCCTGGTGTAGAGGTGAGCGCAATAGACCGCAATTCAGTAGGCCATGGAGGCATCCATGGTGTAGTGGTCACGACACTAGACCACATATCAATAGGTCCCGGGGCCTCTCTGGTGTAGTGGTTAGCGCACCAGACAAGCATGGTGGTTCCAGGGAATTGTCAGGGCAACCTCGAGCCAAGCTCAATGAGATTCATGTACATAGTAAGCACGCAGAGCTGCAGATTAACAGGTCGCGGGTTCGAACCCTGACATCTGCATGTGGGGCACGTAGTCAGCCGACTCCATTATCACTGTCTCGGGGAATCTGGCTCAATGTAGCCTGCATGCACACACAGGTTGCCTAAAACACCATCGAGTCATCTCTACGGAAGTGACATATGAGTCAGTTTGGTTGTATGTTCAGGATTGACGCATTATTAACACATGCCACGAAATGTTCATGTCTTTTAACCCCAATCGTTTTCTCGGGAGGTTAACCCCATCGCAAGCAGAAGTTGTTTGACACAGTAGCGAGCGAACATATATGTATATATATCCTATGCCGCTACCCACGCGAACAGCCACGGTGTAGTGAATCCTTTTTTTGTAAATAGTATATATATCTGCTTTGCCATGAAATAAATCATGGAAGGACCCAAAATGTAGCTTAAGAAATTAAAACATCCCATGATGTCAGTGCACTTAAAAATATAAAGTCGAGCGAATCCCAAAACCCCAAAAACCAAGTAGGCCCTGAGTGGACCTCAGGTACATCTCAAGTGGATCCCACGTGGGTTATCCAGGAGGAGCACCAGGCGAGTGACATCACATGAGTGACATCAGATGAATGACATCAGATGAGTGACATCAGATGAGTATCATCAGATGAGTGACATCAGATGAGTGACATCAGACGAGTGACATCAGATGAATGACATCAGACGAGTGACACCAAGTGAGTCCGGACCCCGCCCCTTGTTTTTAGGAAGAACGCAACCTGAGGCGTGGATCCCCCCCCCCCTCACCACCCGCCGCAAGTTATCAGTGGAGCCCTCCCCCCGCAGTTGTAACAACATTGTTGGACCCCCTGGTCGAATTTTTTTAAGAGCCTAGCCGCACCCCCCCCCCAATTCCCCCGGTCGCAAGTTTCAATTTCTCCCCCCCCCTCCTTTTAAATTTCTGTATCCGCCCCTGGAACTGATCTTTCACTTGAAAACCAACACCAAATTTGTACGACTGAGAAGTTCTGGTGTAATCCTAGGGGCCCACAATAGTGTCCGTAGATTGGTTGTTCAGGACGCTTTTAACATATCGCGTCAATGGGAGAAGGAAGCGAGAGTGGAGCCATGTCACCGGGGGTAACCCCCTACTCTTTGCGAAGAAGAACATGGGATCTTTATCCTGCGACCACACTGACATGGCTACAGCGGGGCGCGAACCACCGATCCACGTGCCGTTAGGCTCTCAGGTGACCAGAGCACTCAAGGCGAGCGCTCTAACCCACTGAGCTATCGGGGCGGCCCCGGACAGCGAATTATTGTCTATCGGGCTGGTTCCCCGACGTCACACAATGACGTCATCGGTGAACCCCCGGGGCCCACCCTCGCGGATAAGGCACCCAAGGAAGCCCGCCAGCCACCCGGTACACCCGGGACGTGATGAGGCTCTTCCACGGTGTACCGATAGGGCTATACCAGTTACCAATGTTATGCCGGCACCACTGACGTCATTGCAATCTGGGCATTGATATTTTATTTATTTTCTTGAGGTTAAAACGATAAACTAACCGAGGAAATATTTGCACTTGTTCCCTTAAAATTATGTATCAATAGACCACATGCGGGGCTGCTGGGTCACGACGAATCGGAGAAATCATCCGAAGATGTCAAGAGCAGCACCCCCCCCCCCGCCCCTCCCACACCCACACCATAGGCTTGAACCGAATTTACACGATTCACAGAAATGAGATAAGTCGTCCTTATAAATCGGAATACCGTCGTAAACCGGAAATATTTCATATATACACGGGATACGCCGCCACCCCCACAATTCGATTTATGTGGGGAATGAGCGATAAATGTACCGATTAGTCACGTGGAGACAACAATCAAAGTGTTAAGGGTCTGGAAGGGGGGGGTGCGGTTCACTGTTTAGTCCATTTGTCAAAATTCAGTGGCCAGTGTCGATTTGTCGCAGTGCGGTATCGCTGTCGGATTTTCCAGAAATTACTGTAAAACTTTGTCAGTGTCGAATTTTGAGCAAGTTTGGATGCCAACGTCGGGTGTCGATTTTCAAAACGGCATTATCGAGGTGTCGCCATTTACCCCTTCCATGCCCTTCTGTTGTTGTCCGTCATAATAAGCAGACAGCAATGCAAAGACACAATCACTCTTTTCTCATGTCAGGCACTTGGAAATCCATTATCGTGCTAGGCGGGATATGATATACAGTGAAATAATGTTTTTTTCTATACCATTCAAACTTCATTACACACATGAATCAAGTCTAAAATGTAAAAGTGTTAATCGCCACTCCGATCGACATGACAGAGGGATTGTGGACTTACCGAATATAAATAACACGGATGATGACTCAGTCGGTGACTCAGTGGGAGGCTCGTGTCGACACTTGTACCGTCCGGCGTCACTCAGCATGACGTTAGTCAGTCTGAAGCCGACGCCGCGTGGTGACGTGTTGTAGAACCACACGCGATCCTTGTAGCCTGGATCTATTGTGTCTGCCCCGCCGTGTACGTGGCGGAGAATACGAACGTTATCCTCATTGATGAAAAGGCTCGAAGCATAATCTTCCGGGTCTCCGCTCAGCTTCCACTCCATGGTGATGTCATCCCCCACGTGGCGTCTGGTTAGGGGCGGTTCGCTCGCAAAATCTGCAAACAAAGACCAAATATGAGCCATATATAACATCATGCAACATCATCGTAAAAAACATATACTATTGAAGGCAGAGGGAGCGACGGATGCTATCGCGACCGACAACGTCTGCGCATTACCAGATTGTAGATTCCGTCATTATGCCACAGATACACGCTTAGTGGGATCACGCTTAACGTGTAAGAGGCTACTTTTGGTTTTTAAAAATGCAGCATAAAACGTTACAGAAGCTGGATTTAGTCACTACGTGCTCATCAAGGCGAGGGACGGTATAACGCGAAGTGCCTGTTTACTGTCATAGTTATATTCTGTTCTTGCTCCCATGTAATTCAACAATGAAGAGCCATATATAATACAGTCAAACTGTTAGGATCGTGTTTAATACACCATTATAATTAAATGTCATAGGTTGGTTGGTATGCTCATTGTGCGGTTAACGCCGATCATTAGTCAAAATAATCAATTTTTTATTGATTGTGTCATAAATATCAGAGAACAAAGGGTTGGTATGCTTAAAACTTGTTACTTCGACTAAAGTCCTACTTACTGACAGCCGATGATGCGCCCAGAAACACATGAAACAACAAGAAGCCCAGGACGACAGGCGACGGTTTGCAAACCATCACGGCGTGCGGCATTCCCCAATCACCACTTATCTTGTGTTCCTGAAGCATACAATACACGTATCAATGCTCTTGACCATCCCTAGCGGTTGATTCTAGGTGAGCCCAGCGGTCGGTGCTGGTCAGCTTAGTGGTCGGTGCTAGGTCAGCCCAGCGGTCGGTGCTCGTTTACCATTCGGTGCTAGGTCAGCCCAGCGGTCGGTGCTGGTCAGCTTAGTGGTCGGTGCTAGGTCAGCCTAGCGGTCGGTGCTGGTCAGCCCAGTGGTCGATGTTAGGACAGCCCAGTGGTCGGCGCCAGGTCAGCTCAGCGGTCGGTGCAGGTCAGCTTAGTGGTCGGTGCTAGGTCAGCCTAGCGGTCGGTGCTGGTCAGCCCAGTGGTCGATGTTAGGACAGCCCAGTGGTCGGCGCCAGGTCAACTCAGCGATCGGTGCAGGTCAGCTTAGTGGTCGGTGCTAGGTCAGCCTAGCGGTCGGTGCTAGGTCAGCCCAGTGGTCGGTGCCAGGTCAGCCCAGAGGTCGGTGCCAGGTCAGCCCAGCGGTCGGTGTACTGATTGAATGTCAGGGGTAATACTATGCGAACGGATTTACTGTCAGAGGTCATACCACGTGTGTTAAGGTATGTCAGGGTTCACACCCTGTGTACTGATTGACTGTCAGGGGTCACACCAAGTGCACTGAGTGACTGTCAGAGGTCATACCATGTGTACTGAGTGACTGGCAGGGGTCATACCCTGTTTACTGATTCACTGTCAGGGATCATATCATGTGAACTGATTGACTGTCCAGGGTATTACCCTGTGTACAGATTGACTGTGGGAGGTATTACCCTGTGTACTGGTTGACAATGAGAGCATCGTTATCAACAGTAGTAAGAATAGAACACATTTCATAAACAGTATTTATCACTTACAACTACATGTAGTAGACACATTGAACGGTATTGTTGGGACTACTTGTACTCACCGTACACAACGACATCGAATGTCACACGACTGCTTCTACCCGCCGTGTTGTAACCACAGCACCTCGACGTGCCGTCGTCACGGTCCAAGGTGACGCTACTGATGTCCAGTCAGTTGCTTGCTGGCGTTGGGAATTGTTCTTTCGGAGAGCTGTACACCACACCGGCCTTTGGGTTACCCGGGTCAGGCAGGGAACACGGGGGCCGTCAGGAAGGCACCCTGGACCACGGGCGAGGGTGGCGGGTCGGGGGCCGTGGCGATGCCGGGAGGGTCTGGTAGAGAAACACAGACACATCGTGAGACAAGTCAACGGCGAGAAGTAATAAGTCTTTAATACAACATGTAACAAAACGAACATGATGTATTAGAAGTAATTTGATGGATGACCAGCAGAAGGAAACCTGTTTATGAGCATGATTCCGCATCTGATAAAGACATCATTATATGTGATGGAATATAATAGATAATTGTGAATAGTGAATATTACATTACAGTCCCATACATTCACTCATGTAATACAATATGTCATTTTCATCGTTGTCACATTCGGTTACATAATGGATACGAGTGGAGTGAGGGGAGCGGGAGGAGGGAGGGGGGGGGGGAGGCGCTTAATCTCTATTTACAAGTCGACTTGGGACATTGCTTTGCTTTAATGGAAGTGATTGGAAGGAAGGGATTTCAATTTCTGGGCCAGAGAGCACTGTTTGAGGTATTTTGTGTTAACCCATAAGTGAAGGTAATGGGGGGGACTCAATTGCTTTGCAAGTGGACTTTACAATTTGGACGGGATTGGAAGAGGGTGTATCAATCTCTTGGTTTATTGGACAGTTTGATGTCGGTATTTCAGCGTCAATAATTGATATGACTGGACGGAGAGAGTATGCTCCATTGCGGAAAAAAAAGTTTCTCACTCTCACGACGACAAGGGGCGATCTCCACTTACCAAATGCGTAACGGAAGGGAGAAACACTGGTTTATGTCGGTGAGCATATAATGATCATAATTTAATCATAAATGATATCACCAGTAGAAAGTTTAGTATGAAAGCTTCTATAAGCTCCACTATACATGTAGTAGTTAGGGCCCTGGGGCGGTATTCATAAGCCACTTAGGATGCGCCACTAGACGTAGCTAAGTGGAACATGTGTCGTGCGATTATCGGGTTCAAAATACCTAAGTAGTCACCCAAGAGGTGGATTTTCCTGATTAAGAAAGTGATAAAATTATATTATTTGTATCGATTATAGGCAACACCACAACGAGCTGGTTAGGCAACGACGAAAAAGGACTTCCGTGCGTAAGCCACGTGTCAACGTCGCGTTTATTATGGCTTCGATTACTGCCTTAGAGTGTTTCGACAGGCTTGTGGACGGGTTGGTGGGTAGGTTTAATTCCGCCACTTAACCTCTGTGGGCGCTATCCCTACAATAGGAAGTTAGGGCAGAAAGGATCGAACAGACCTTGTCCGGTTAAGATAAGAAGGAACCATTTTCCCAGGAGTAATCAATGCACAACTACATTTTCAACATGAGGGATTCGAATCACACACCGACCGCTTGCTGGCCCAGCAGAGCAAACTCGACAATAGTCGAACACTCTACATACTAGGCCACGGGGGGACCCATGTTGCACGATAAGCGAGAGGGTTGACATCTGTCAGCCCGACCGCTTGCGGGGCTGGCCCAGCAGAACAAACTCTCTATATACAAACACTCTACATACTAGACCGCGGGGTGAGCCTGTTGCTCGATAAGCGAGAGGGTTTACATCTGTCACCCCGACCGCTTGCGGGGCTGGCCCACCAGAGCAAACTCTCTACATACAAACACTCTACATACTAGGCCACGGGGTGACCCTGTTGCTCGATAAGCGAGAGGGTTGACATCTGTCACCCCGACCGCTTGCGGGGCTGGCCCAGCAGAGCAAACTCTCTACATACAAACACTCTACATACTAGGCCACGGGGTGACCCTGTTGTTCGATAAGCGAGAGGGTTGACATCTGTCACACCGACCGCTTGCGGGGCTGGCCCAGCAGAGCAAACTCTCTACATACAAACACTCTACATACTAGGCCACGGGGTGACCCTGTTGTTCGATAAGCGAGAGGGTTGACATCTGTCACACCGACCGCTTGCGAGGCTGGCCCAGCAGAACAAACTCTCTACATACAAACACTCTACATACTAGGCCACGGGGTGAGCCTGTTGCTCGATAAGCGAGAGGGTTGACATCTGTCACACCGACCGCTTGCGGGGCCGGCCCACCAGAGCAAACTCTCTACATACAAACACTCTACATACTAGGCCACGGGGTGAGCCTGTTGCACGATAAGCGAGAGGGTTGACATCTGTCACACCGACCGCTTGCGGGGCCGGCCCACCAGAACAAACTCTCTACATACAAACACTCTACATACTAGGCCACGGGGTGAGCCTGTTGCTCGATAAGCGAGAGGGTTGACATCTGTCACCCCGACCGCTTGCGGGGCTGGCCCACCAGAGCAAACTCTCTACATACAAACACTCTACATACTGGGCCACGGGGTGACCCTGTTGCTCGATAAGCGAGAGGGTTGACATCTGTCACCCCGACCGCTTGCGGGGCTGGCCCAGCAGAGCAAACACTCTACACACAAACACTCTACATACTAGGCCGCTGTGTGACCCTGTTGCTCGATAAGCGAGAGGGTTGACATCTGTCACCCCGACCGCTTGCGGGGCTGGCCCACCAGAGCAAACTCTCTACATACAAACACTCTACATACTGGGCCACGGGGTGACCCTGTTGCTCGATAAGCGAGAGGGTTGACATCTGTCACCCCGACCGCTTGCGGGGCTGGCCCAGCAGAGCAAACTCTCTACATACAAACACTCTACATACTAGGCCACGGGGTGACCTTGTTGTTCGATAAGCGAAAGGGTTGACATCTGTCACCCCGACCGCTTGCGGGGCTGGCCCAGCAGAGCAAACTCTCTACATACAAACACTCTACATACTAGGCCACGGGGTGACCCTGTTGTTCGATAAGCGAGAGGGTTGACATCTGTCACACCGACCGCTTGCGGGGCTGGCCCAGCAGAGCAAACTCTCTACACACAAACACTACATACAAACACTCTACATACTAGGCCACGGGGTGACCCTGTTGCTCGATAAGCGAGAGGGTTGACATCTGTCACCCCGACCGCTTGCGGGGCTGGCCTAGCGGAGCAAACTCTCTACATACAAACACTCTACATACTAGGCCACGGGGTTACCCTGTTGCTCGATAAGCGAGAGGGTTGACATATGTCAGCCCGACCGCTTGCGGGGCTGGCCCAGCAGAGCAAACTCTCTACATTCAAACACTTTACATACTAGGCCACGAGGTGACCCTGTTGCTCGATAAGCCAGAGGGTTGACATCTGTCACCCCGACCGCTTGCGGGGCTGGCCCAGCAGAGCAAACTCTCTACATACAAACACTCTACATACTAGGCCACGGGGTGATCCCTGTTGCTCGATAAGCGAGAGGGTTGACATCTGTCACCCCGACCGCTTGCGGGGCTGGCCCAGCACAGCAAACTCTCTTTGTACAAACACTCTACATACTAGGCCACGGGGTGACCCTGTTGCTCGAAAGATAAGCGAGAGGGTTGACATATGTCACCCCGATCGCTTGCGGGGCTAGCCCAGCGGACCGAACTCTCTACATACAAACACTCTACATACTAGGCCACGGGGTGAGCCTGTTGTTCGATAAGCGAGAGGGTTGACATCTGTCACACCGACCGCTTGCGGGGCTGGCCCAGCAGAGCAAACTCTCTACATACAAACACTCTACATACTAGGCCACGGGGTGACCCTGTTGCTCGATAAGCGAGAGGGTTGACATATGTCACCCCGATCGCTTGCGGGGCTGGCCCAGCGGAGCGAACTCTCTACATACAAACACTCTACATACTAGGCCACGGGGTGAGCCTGTTGCTCGATAAGCGAGAGGGTTGACATCTGTCACCCCGACCGCTTGCGGGGCTGGCCCAGCAGAGCAAACTCTCTACATACAAACACTCTACAAACTAGGCCACGGGGTGACCCTGTTGTTCGATAAGCGAGAGGGTTGACATCTGTCACACCGACCGCTTGCGGGGCTGGCCCAGCAGAGCAAACTCTCTACATACAAACACTCTACATACTAGGCCGCTGGGTGACCCTGTTGCTCGATAAGCGAGAGGGTTGACATCTGTCACACCGACCGCTTGCGGGGCTGGCCCAGCAGAGCAAACTCTCTACATACAAACACTCTACAAACTAGGCCACGGGGTGACCCTGTTGCTCGATAAGCGAGAGGGTTGACATCTGTCACCCCGACTGCTTGCGAGGCTGGCCCAGCAGAGCAAACTCTCTACATACAAACACTCTACAAACTAGGCCACGGGGTGACCCTGTTGTTCGATAAGCGAGAGGGTTGACATCTGTCACACCGACCGCTTGCGGGGCTGGCCCAGCAGAGCAAACTCTCTACATACAAACACTCTACAAACTAGGCCACGGGGTGACCCTGTTGTTCGATAAGCGAGAGGGTTGACATCTGTCACACCGACCGCTTGCGGGGCTGGCCCAGCAGAGCAAACTCTCTACATACAAACACTACATACAAACACTCTATCTACTAGGCCACGGGGTGACCCTGTTGCTCGATAAGCGTGAGGGTTGACATCTGTCACCCCGACCGCTTGCGGGGCCAGCCCAGCAGAGCAAACTCTCTACATACAAACACTCTACATACTAGGCCACGGGGTGACCCTGTTGCTCGATAAGCGAGAGGGTTGACATCTGTCACCCCGACCGCTTGCGGGGCTGGCCCAGCAGAGCAAACTCTCTACATACAAACACTCTACATACTAGGCCGCTGGGTGACCCTGTTGCTCGATAAGCGAGAGGGTTGACATCTGTCACACCGACCGCTCGCGGGGCTGGCCCAGCAGAGCAAACTCTCTACATACAAACACTCTACATACTAGGCCACGGGGTGACCCTGTTGTTCGATAAGCGAGAGGGTTGACATCTGTCACACCGACCGCTTGCGGGGCTGGCCCAGCAGAGCAAACTCTCTACATACAAACACTCTACATACTAGGCCACGGGGTGACCCTGTTGTTCGATAAGCGAGAGGGTTGACATCTGTCACACCGACCGCTTGCGAGGCTGGCCCAGCAGAGCAAACTCTCTACATACAAACACTCCACATACTAGGCCACGGGGTGACCCTGTTGCTCGATAAGCCAGAGGGTTGACATCTGTCACCCCGACCGCTTGCGGGGCTGGCCCAGCAGAGCAAACTCTCTACATACAAACACTCTACATACTAGGCCACGGGGTGACCCTGTTGCTCGATAAGCCAGAGGGTTGACATCTGTCACCCCGACCGCTTGCGGGGCTGGCCCAGCAGAGCAAACTCTCTACATACAAACACTCTACATACTAGGCCGCGGGGTGACCCTGTTGCTCGATAAGCGAGAGGGTTGACATCTGTCACACCGACCGTCACCAAGGCGACATATAACGATCACGCGATATTAGAGGGCCTATTTTACTAGACCTGGTGACTAGTACGTACACACTCAACTTATGATCTGGTGATTGGTACATAGACACTTAAGTTGGGATCTGGTGATTGGTACATAAATACTTAAGTTGTGATCTGGTGATTGGTACACTTAACTTGGGACCTCCTGATTTGTACATACACACTTAATTGGGGTTGGTTGGTTGTATATTCAGTACGTTTTAACCACTTTTGGTCACATCGCGTCAATGGGGGAGGGAAGGGAGAGTGGAGCCATGTCCCCAAGTGTAACCCCCTACTTTTTGCGCATAAAAACATGGGCTCTGCATCCTGCGACCACATAGACACGATCAAAGAAATGGTCAGATTGTATTCCTCAAACTTCTATATGTCTGGTTGACACTTTAATCGCGTGCTAATTGCAGGTCGCGTAATCATCGGTCTGTTGCCCGTTTCCTATTCTACAAGACCCAATCTCAGAAAGTGGCTCCACTGCGTGAATGACACACGAGCTATTCAAATGTGATTGATCAGTTGGGGGCTGAGCATGCCAGACGTTGAAACGGAACAAACTCATGTTTCCGTTGTGTTTTTCATGTTGAAATTTGTGTTTTACTTTGCATCAGCGAACACACCCTTTTCTTTCGTAAATAACACGACAACGCGATGATATTTGAAGTCGCGAGGTTTACCACATAGTCGTAGCATTCAAGTCCACAATGTTGACATGTGCTTGCGCGCAACCGATGCATTGTACGTTTTATTCCCTATATTGCATTACTAGCAAGAAGTCTTTAAACGTACAGACAGCGATGATGGATTGGGGATGACGTCATAGTGACGCGCCATCCCAAAAAATTATTCTTTCCCGGTGGAACAAATAGACAGGATGTGACAAATACACGTCAAATATATACATATAATTGTGGCCTATGAAACAGACCACGCAGAGGCGGCAATAAACGGATGAACGGGCAATGGTAGTGGGTGTGGGTGGGGGGAAGGTGGCAGGACACGGACGTGAACCGATCCCCTTGCTGTACATCATCCCCTCCCGCCCCATTACACTACCACGGTGGATCACACACATCTCCACCCCCACCCCAGCAACACACCCATTTTACTCTAAGATCCCCGCCCGCCCCGTTACACTACCACCGTGGATCACCCCCATCTCCACCCCCACCCCAGCCACACACCCATTGCAATCCGACCAGATCTCCGCCCGTCCTGTTACACTACCACAGTGGATCACCCCATCTCCACCCCCACCCCAGCCACACACTCATCGCAATTCGACAAGATCCCCGCCCGGCCCATTACACAACCACTGTCGATCTACCCATCTCCACCAAGCTCCCCGTACTGTGGCGCTACGCAAGCTCCGCTTTTACCGCTGCTGTCGGCCGGGGGCAAATTTCAAGATTCTTGAAAAAGAACTCAAGCTGTAGGTTCTTGCATCATTATAATTTTTAAGAATAAAACGTCAAGAAATCGTGCTCTGTGTATTTAATACAGCAAAACACATCTGGTACTCCTTCGAAACAGTTGTAATTGTGACTGGACTCTTTCTTGTCATCACCTGATACAGTGTGTCATTCGGCTTAGGCTGGGTCCCCGGCACTAATTTGTAGAAATGCGAGGCGCATGTTTCCTATCAATTTGCACAACGCCGCCGTGGCGGGCGTGTGAGAAAAGAATTGCATTGAGGAAGTAGGCAACAACAGAGACATAATGAAGCCCTAGCCGAGAGAGTCGACGGTAGGGAGCGATCTCCACCCCCACCCTAGCCACACACTCATTCCAATCCGACGAGTCAGAGCGCGGGGCGTTGGAGACACGCCTGGTTGTAACGTGTGCTGCCTTGTCAAGTACTGTTTACATTGTATTTACCTTGCTCTCCTAGCCAAGTAGCCGCGCCCAGGCGTAGCCTATCGTCACCAGTCCCCTCAACTAAACGCCAAGGCTGTTTCATTCATTGGTTTTACGCGTATATAATCGCCGAAAATAGGGAAAGCCGTTCTTGCTGTGCGGGGAATGGTAACATTCAATATAAGGAAACCGTACGCTTCGCTGTTAACTTACACGACAGATAATGGTAAATACTTTGCTCACAGTACCTATAATTTTCGCCTCGAAATCTGTTCTCTTACTCTGGGCTGGCGTCCCCAACACTGATGTGTGTGACGCTCACTGTCGGCTGACGTCCTCCACACTGATGTGTGTGATGTTCACTGTCGGCTGACGTCCCCCACACTGATGTGTGTGACGCTTACCGTCGGCTGACCTCCCTCTCACTGATGTGTGTGATGCTCACTGTCGGCTGACGTCCCCCACACTGATGTGTGTGACGCTCACTGTCGGCTGACGTCCCCCACACTGATGTGTGTGATGCTCACTGTCGACTGGCGTCCCCAACACTGATGTGTGTGACGCTAACTGTCAGTTGACGTCCCCCACACTGATGTGTGTGACGCTTACTGTCAGTTGACGTCCCCCACACTGATGTGTGTGACGCTAACTGTCAGTTGACGTCCCCCACACTGATGTGTGTGACGCTCTCTGATGGTTGACGTCCCCTACCCTGATGTGTGTGACGCTCTCTGGTGGTTGACGTCCCTCACCCTGATGTGTGTGACGCTCTCTGGTGGTTGACGTCCCCCACCCTGATGTGTGTGACGCTCTCTGGTGGTTGACGTCCATCACCCTGATGTGTGTGACGCTCACTGTCAGTTAACGTCCCCCACACTGATACGTTTGACGCTCTCTGGTGGTTGACGTCCCCTACCCTGATGTGTGTGACGCTCTCTGGTGGTTGACGTCCCCCACCCTGATGTGTGTGACGCTCTCTGGTGGTTGACGTCCCTCACCCTGATGTGTGTGACGCTCTCTGGTGGTTGACGTCCCCCACCCTGATGTGTGTGACGCTCTCTGGTGGTTGACGTCCCTCACCCTGATGTGTGTGACGCTCTCTGGTGGTTGACGTCTCTCACCCTGATGTGTGTGACGCTCTCTGGTGGTTGACGTCCCCCACACTGATGTGTGTGACTGACTCTGGTGGTTGACGTCCCTCACCCTGATGTGTGTGACGCTCTCTGGTGGTTGCCGTCCCTCACCCTGATGTGTGTGACGCTCTCTGGTGGTTGACGTCCCCCACCCTGATGTGTGTGACGCTCTCTGGTGGTTGACGTCCCTCACCCTGATGTGTGTGACTCTCTCTGGTGGTTGACGTCCCCCACACTGATGTGTGTGACTGACTCTGGTGGTTGACGTCCCCCACACTGATGTGTGTGACTGACTCTGGCGGTTTACTCCCCCACACTCCTCGCGTGTGTGATATTGTGTCCGCTCACTGCTGTGCGAGACCGTCAATGTTTTGGACCAGGAAGTTAAAACCACTTCAAATGTAGGAGAGCTCGGGCGTACGAGAGTGAAAAGATACGGTGTTTTCACAGTCACCGTCGTGAAACATAACGTAAAGTTAGTCAACGCCTAAATAGATATATCCTCAAGGTACCTCTCTGGCATGTTTTAAACTGTGAACTACAAGGGTACTGTGAGAGCCGACAGGAGGCAGGTATGACACACACCCACACGCGTAGTCCTCAAGTTGGCGGACCATTCCATATTACTTAGAATTATCTATGTTGAGTTACTGAAACATTCAGTGATGCTATGCTGAAGGTCTATATGATTTGAGAACGATAGTGGTGAGTGATTGATCTTGGAAACATTGTGAATTGTGTTACGGGAGGGTAGACACCCTAAGTTAGTGGAGGGGAGAAACCGCAAATTATGGGAGGGGAGACACCCAACGCTGGGGTAGTACCGTGAGTTACGGGAGGGTAGACACCCAAAGTTAGGGGTGGGGCGACACTATAAGTTAGGAGAGGGGAATCACCCTAGTTAGGGGAGGGGAATCACCCTAGTTAGGGGAGGGGAGAAATCCCAGTTAGGGGAGGGGAGAACCCCCAGTTATGGGAGGGGAGAAAACCCACGTTAGGGGAGGGGAATCACCCCACTTAGGGGAGAGGAGAAACCCCAGTTGGGGGAGGGGAGAACACTCCAGTTTAGAGATGGGAGGCACCCCAGTTGGGGGAGGGGCGAAATCCCACGTTGGGTTTGTAACCAAAGCTCGGAGATGGAGACACAGGTTGGGGGTGGCAGCACCCTTCAGTTACATATGACAAAAAAACATATTTGATTACTATTGCAGGTGAGCTGTCAGGCTCAACGAGTTAGTTGTTCGCCAAGCCACAACTGCTTAATCACCCCGCTGACATCGCTATGGCAGGCCGCTGTGAGCATTTTATATGGTAATTTCGCCTTCAAGTATGGACGACGATTCATGCATCAATACGACATGTCACATAACGTTATGGGATAAGACATTGTTCATGATTTACCGTGATTTGCAAGGACACATAGATGCGTGATATGATAAATGAGGGCACCAGCGAGTTTTTTTCAATTGAGAAAATAAGGCCTACGGGTGTAATGATCGTTCATATATATTGTAATATATAGAGCACAATATAAGGCTATAATTTTAATATAATGTTTTATATTAGGGTTCTGTCATAGCGTCAAAATTGTAAAATTCCGTTTGCAACCCACAAGTGAGTCCCGGCGCTCCAGACGGTCACCGAACAGGTCAACCCCTGTATCATTGTCCTTACCCCATTATTATTACGGCAATATGACATTGGTTTGGGCTTATATAATTTAGGATAGTTTACCTTTTTGAGTTATATATATTAGGCTGGCCAAGCAAAGTATTCTTGACTACAAGCCGACCGACTAGGTTACTGGGTGATCCCGTATGTTGATGAAGGTGGTGCGGTATTAATATAGCTTGTGGTCAGTGATGAAGAAACTGCTGCCCAGTCATGTTTGACATGTGGTATCAAAAACGCCTTTAGGATTGCGCGGTCTAAATAGTTACATACATATATATTGCAAAAATCTAATAAACAAAAGGCAGTAAATAAATCCGTATACACTTACATTTAAACTCTCTGTGTCTTATTAGGCGTTGAACCACAAACTCCTTCCAGGTGAATGAAAGCAAAACAGACGAATGTAGCATGTTATATCGGCCTAATTTATTTTCCCGGCACACAATTATCAGCGACAGGAAGTTGGTTAGTACCGGTTTATGCGTACCCTCAGTCATTAGGCATGTAATTAGGGACAGCGTTTGTGGATAATGCCCCACAGTCAGGATCTGAGGTCAGGTTAAAACTACGTCTAGCGCTCAATGACTTGTCGGGTTTCAATGATTCAAAATGAAAATAGCAATTTTGCGTTATGAAAAAAAACACGTTAAACGATATACGTAACTCATGGCGTTATGAAATAACACGTTAAACGATATACGTAACTCATGGCGTTATGAAATAACACGTTAAACGATATACGTAACTCATGGCGTTATGAAATGACACGTTAAACGATATACGTAACTCATGACGTTATTAAATAACACGTTAAACGATATAGGTAACTCCTGGCGTTATGAAATGACACGTTAAACGATATACGTAACTCATGGCGTTATGAAATAACACGTTAAACGATATACGTAACTCATGACGTTATGTAATAACACCTTAAACGATTGACGTAACTCATGGCGTTATGAAATAACACGTTAAACGATATACGTAATTCATTGAAATTGAACTCACATCACACCGACACGGATTAAGTGCGTTGGGCTCTTGCCAGGAAGCGTTATGATTATGAGATGCTTGTCGTGTTAGTTTTATATACATTACCGTTGCATCTGAATGTGGCAAAAATCTTAACATAACATAACGTAACATAACTAGAATTTTGCTCTAATGGAACATAAGCGCCCTGCTACCCATTCAGTAGACAATCGTTGGCCTTAGTGCTTTGTTGTGGAACAATGAAGCATGAAAAAACAAGAGGGGAAAGTTGATGCCATAGAGAAACATAAGCCCACGTGCTTTCATACTCTAAGATCGTAGTGTCCGTAGTCATTGGCTTGAACGGAACGACATGCACTGCAAGCAATACAAGTAGACAAAGGCACTAGAGCCTATATGTCAATTTTGTGTAAGTCATACAGTAATTTCCAAATACCGCTCATATGCAATGCTCCCAGAAATTATCAGACAATTATAAGCCGTAACTTATAATAACTTAGGCCACCTGCTTATTTGTTTATCTTCAATTGACAAAGTTAAACAAGAAACACAACATAGCACCAACATTTTCGAAAATATAGATGTCTGAATCACCGATTGTCCATTGGCCAAGGAGTTGGATACTCAGTGTGCCCAGTGACTTAGGATGCAGCCGTAAAGTATGTGTTATCGAAGATGGAACCCATTTGATGTGTGTATGTGATTTTTACCGTGCATATATATGCACGGTACACAATCGCATACTATGCATAGTAAGGTTGAAGCCATTCATGTGCTATTGTATTGTCTATTTATAGTGCATTCTGCATCAGGTTTTATACTTTCTCATATTTTTCCCTGGCGGCCTGGCGGCCTGGCTCTATCACAGATATCGAAGAGCAGTGTACGTGTGTTAAATCCAAAAACGTCTGAGTGATGAAAACTTCAGACCTTGGTAGAATGGAATATACTGCAGCTTTAAGTCTGACTTCCATACTTCCATACTTTCTTGGAGTAGAAGGTTCCAGGGGATAGAATCATAGAAGGGGGCAGGGGGGCGATACCACTAATTCCATCGTTTATGAAAACACCTGTGTATATCTGAAATTGAAGTATATGCATTGCCGCCATCAATAGACACGGCGATGGAGGCACAGTGTGAAACTGTGCATAGATGGCGCAGGCAGCGTGCTGTGATGTTTTCCTCACTATTACGTGTTGGGTCCTAACATACGTGAACTTCCTCAGGGCTTCGCCTCACACTGTAAACATGGTCCAGCCTGGCGTGGCCCTGGCGTATGGCGGCCAGTGCATTGGCGGATACATGTGCTGGGGCGACATCGCGACGCTTGTGGCCATGCAAGTGGGTTGACGTCTTTTCATTTAAATAGTAAACACCTATCTTTTAAAGAAGTGAACAGGAATTGCAGTATCCGATCGGCCGTGTTTGTACTGCTGACAATCACAATTGATCGGTTAAACACTCACTAAAATGGTGAGGCATTTAACTGTATGCAGGCTTTGCCAACATACGGTCATACAAGTGGCGGCCTAGAAGCTGTCTGCCCTGGGACCCGTGTTAGCGACCGTCACGCTTGCTTGCGTCACGGGCTGCGACCCGGACAGCCTCTCCATGAGATGTGCGGTATGGGCCGTTACAGACTTCGGCTGAGTGGTCGGCTCGATGGGATGCGTGGGGGGAACGGGAGCGGGCAGGCCACTGTCGGGCAATAGGAGTGAGGAAGGGAGCGAGGCGGTAGATAGCCATCTGGGCGAGCAAGTGTGTGACGTTAAGATACACCTGGTGAACCACTCTCTGCCTTCAGCTCACTCCGCTAGGGCTCCATTATTAAGAAGAAAATGTTCCATTTTCGTCTTATGTCGGTGTGTTCGGTTAATGTCTGTTTGTCACGTGACGCATTATCTTTCGAATTCCTAAAGATATCGAAATTCGCTTAACCATTGAAATATAGGACCAAGAATCGGCAAAATCGCTATTGCGTTCCTATAGCGTTTTTGCTTAATGACGCTCAAAATTAATTCACGTATTGGGCTCGCAGGTACCTTGTATACGGTGTTTCAATTTTGAAAATCGTCCGAATAGTTCTTCTGCGAAAAAAATCCCAAACTTTAACATAGGATCCTACGGCAGCATTTTGGCGGGAAAATGGTCTCGATTTCACCGTGAAGGGTACAAGTGAGACAACCGTCACCTGGCGTGATACATGACATTAGTAATTGGGCACGAATAACCATATTGGTCAAGGTTACGCCTCCAAGGTCAAGGTCACAGCAATGTCAAGGTCAAGGTCACGGCAAGGTCAAGGTCACGAAACAGATTTTCCCGCGTAACTCCGTTAATATAGGGTCTAGAGATTCGCTGTTTGTTTGAGGGTATTCGTCAGGGAGAGACGGAAACGCAGAACTCGCTCAGATTTTTCCGGATATTGAACGATTTTCAAGAAATCGGCCAATCAATATTCAGCGTACGTGTCAAGTGGCGTTTTGAACTTTGCAAGGCCATAACTCGGTCAATATTTGAGCCAGGGAGCCCAGACTTGGCATAAAGGGAGAGCGCTAGGTACATCGAAACCACATCAGAATTGCTCTAGGACGCTTCGTTTGGCCGCTAGAGGGCTTGCAAGAGGTGCACCCCCCTCCATGCCGACGCTCCCATTATGATTCAACGGCGATATGGCCCGGTACTCTTTCGGGGTTGCGATGGCCGCCGTTCGCTTAATAGCGACGCTAGAGAGTCGCAACCGGTTGCAAAAGACGGGCAAACGTCGACTTGGGTATGGAATCCGCCTTCGCTTTTAGCCTATCACGCTTAGTTCCGCCGCTAAGGGGCTCCGTAATTCAGCGATGACGAGTCCGAGAAGAGCGATTGCGGCGTGACCAAGGACACGTAGAAAGTCGGGATTTGAACGTATTCACTCTAAACGACGCCCTCGACCTGGAAAAATAGCCCGTGTTGAACAGCAGCCGTTAGATGGCGCTCGTCCAGCACATCACGATATTTGGGGTCCAATTTGGGCTAATTTGCGCTTTCAGCCAGCAGGTTGGCCTGGCTACAGCTTTCAGTGGGCGATATGGTCTCGAACGCCAGGCCGAACAACCAATGAGAGAGCGGCGATGGGTCTTCAAATGGTCGAATTAGTCCCCAAACTCCCCTTTTCGTCCCTTGTCAAGCTCTGCTTGACCGTCTAGTATATCTGCTGGGGCGGCGCTGCGCAAATCGATAGGAAAAATGCGTCGCACATTTCTACAAATTACTGCTGGGATCCAGTCTAAAGCTAATAACACGTGAAATCAGGTGATGAAAAGAAAGAGTTCTGTCAAAATTATAACTTTTGCGAAAGGGTGCAAGATGTTTTTCGCTGTATTAAATACACTAAGCTCGTTATTTTTATGTTTTATTCTTGAAACTTATAATGTTGCACTGTAATGACCGCTTTTCACTAATATTGAAATTTGCCTCCGAAAGACAGCAGCGGTAAAAGCTAACTTGCGTAGCGCCACCATGCTGGGAGCTTGCTGGTGATCCCCGGTTTTCCGGCTCTTCCTGCAGGTTGCGCTCATTTGCATCATGATCGCGTGAAGTTTCACGTAATGTGCAGCCTAACGGTTGGCCCCACAGTTATAGGGCTACGTATCTCCTACCCGACTGCAACTAAAAAGGTTTGGAACAGGTTACAGCTACATATGTTGTCGCCTGTACCGGTCTGAGAGTCTCTAATAACATATAGCATGTCATTTATGGGTCTTGCACACCATATGGAATTGTCTTCATGCAATAAGGATCTTATTAAATGATCTCTTCTTGACAGATTTAGAGCTTTCGGATGTGATAATTTGTTGAAGGAGCTGAACCTGATCTTGGCCTTGGTTTAGTCCTAGTATATTGCTAAGCACCACTCATCCTTTGTCGCATCCGGAATCTGATGTTGTTATTGGCTGAGTGTCATCCTACTACCAAATACCACTCAGCCCTTGTCTCATTCGGAATCTGATGTTGGCCTTGGCTGAGTGTCATCCTATTACCAAATACCACTCAGCCCTTGTCTCATCCGGAATCTGATGTTGGCCTTGGCTGAGTGTCATCCTATTACCAAATACCACTCAGCCCTTGTCGCATCCGGAGTCTGATGTTGTTATTGGCTGAGTGTCATTCTACTACCAAATACCACTCAGCCTTTGTCTCATTCGGAATCTGATGTTGGCCTTGGCCGAGTGTCATCCTATTACCAAATACCACTCAGCCCTTGCCTCATCCGGAATCTGATGTTGGCCTTGGCTGAGTGTCATCCTATTACCAAATACCACTCAGTCCTTGTCGCATCCGGAATCTGATGTTGGTATTGGCTGAGTGTCATCCTATTACCAAATACCACTCAGCCCTTGTCTCATCCGGAATCTGATGTTGGCCTTGGCTGAGTGTCATCCTATTACCAAATACCACTCAGCCCCTGTCTCATCCGGAATCGAATGTTGACCTCGGCTACGTGTCATCTTATTAACAAATACCACTCAGCCCTTCCATCACCGGGTATACAACCTTGGCCTTGTTCTTGCTGAACTTGATCCGAAGACCATAACCGTCAGCTTTGGTGGGATGGTGACCGAAGAACAAGCACACCCTCCACAGGAAGTAGTTTCCGTCCAGTGATGACACCACCACGACGAAGCGGAATCAACAGTCGTCGTTGCCGTCGCTCCGTGCCAGGATTAGTCTCTTGGTCTAGATCTCCGAGACCGGAACTCGGTGTTGTCGAATGGCACGATGCGGTCGATCACGTGACAAGCACACGTTGTGGCATGGCAGTTCCCATTTACGTCATGTATCCGACTAGCAATCACACTAGAATGTCGCCTTTATCGTCCGGCATTTATTGTTTGACTTACATGTACAATACACATCGCATTAATATCGAACATAGCTATGATTTTAACTTTATTATGTATTGACGATTAAGAACTGTAGTTGATGGTAGATATACAACTGAAGATGGTGGTAGATATACAACTGAAGATGGTGGTAGATATACAACTGAAGATGGTGGTAGATATACAACTGAAGATGGTGGTAGATATACAACTGAAGATGGTGGTAGATATACAACTGAAGATGATGGTTGATATACAACTGAAGATGGTGGTAGATATACGTTTCAGGAAAAGGAAATTAAAGTTGATGGTCAAAGGTAGTTTGAACTTGACATGTATAATTACAAATTCAGTTGTGCTAAATCTCATGTTTTAAGGTTTAATGTCATTTATGTTTAATATTTAAACGACACGTATTTGGCAAATGTGATATCGATGTTATTTTTGCTACCTCTTACTATTTGCAATGGGATGTTGATATAATTTATTGATTCAAGCACACTATCTAGGTCATCCTGAGACATTCTGTTTGTGCAGGAGTTTCAGAGACTTACTTACTTAGGCAGAATGTCTCTGGATCTCCTACACATAAAGTTTCTGAAACATCTGCACCGACAGGACGTATCTAGATCACATAGACAGACATGACGTCTCTGGATCACATACACAGACAGAAAACCTCTGAAACACCTACACAGACAGGACGTCTCTGAAGCACCTACACAGACAGGACGTCTCTAGAACACCTACACAGACAGGACGTCTCTGAAACACCTACACAGACAGGACGTCTATGGATGACCCAGACAGACAGAAAATCTCTGAAACACCTACACAGACAGGACGTCTCTGAATGACCTAGACAGACAGAAAGTCTCTGCATCACATAGACGGACAAGAAGTCTCTGAATCACCCACACAACCAGAAAGTCTTTGAATCACCTACATAGCGAGGACGTCTCTGGATCACCTACTCAGAGAGACACCCTGTCTGCGTAGGTGTTCCAGAGACGTCCTGTCTGTGTAGGAGATCCAGAGACTTACTTACTTAGGCAGATCGTTTATGCATAAAGTATCTGAAGCACTTGCACAGACAGGACGTGTCTGGATCATCTACAGAGACGGGACGTCTCTGGATCACTTCGTGAGGCAGAACGTCCGTGGATCACCTACTCAGACAGAACGTATCTGGATCACATACTCAGGCCGAATGTCCCTGGATCACCTACTCAGAGAGAAAGTCTCTGGATCACATACAGACACACGCATTCCCTGGATCATCTACACAGAGTGGCAGACTCTGAATTACCTATACATACAGGGATTATCTGGATCACATACTCTGATCGGGATTCTCCGGTTCACAGGGCGTGTTTCATCCCGGCGCTGTCCACGCGGCAGGCAAACACTCCGGGATCTGCCACGTTGGGCGCGGACGTGAGCTGCATGACTTGCGGCGTCCCGGACCTCGTCAAACACATTGCAACCCGTCACCGTGGTTGAATCCGCACTGAAAGAAAGCAGAGGCAAATGTGTCACATCCAGCATTGAATTTGGCATCAAACATATCACACCATATAGCAGATTATTACTGCACAAGACGATAATAGTGCATGCCATTAATAATATATTTGTCATTGCAAAGTAATTACAGCTATTTTTATCTCAGTACGTCCATTGCTCCCAATCCCACTTACTTCAGCCCATGGCTGTCCGTCCCCAGCTCCCCAATCTACTTACCTCAGCCCACGGCTGTCCGTCCCTGGCTCCACATTCTACTTACCTCAGCCCACAGCTGGCCGTCTCCTCCTCCCCAATTCTACTTACCTCAGCCCACGGGTGCCCGTCCCCGGTTCCCCATTCTACTTACCTCAGTCCACGGCTGTCCGTCCCTGGCTCTACATTCTACTTACCTCAGCCCACGGCTGTCCGTCTCCTTCTCCCCATTCTACTTACCGCAGCCCACGGCTGTCCGTCCCTGGCTCCACATTCTACTTACCTCAGCCCACGGCTGTCCGTCCCCAGCTCCCCATTCTACTTACCTCAGCCCACGGCTGTCCGTCCCTGGCTCCACATTCTACTTACCTCAGCCCACGGCTGTCCGTCCCCAGCTCCCCATCCTACTTACCTCAGCCCACGGCTGTCCGTCCCCAGCTCCCCATTCTACTTACCACAGCCCACGGCTGTCCGTCCCCGGCTCCCCATTCCACTTACCTCAGCCCACGGCTGTCCATCCCAGGCTCCCCATTCTACTTACCTCAGTCCACGGCTGTTTTTTTTCCGCTCCCCATTCAATTCGGTCGTACTTGTGTCGAGTGTGCTGCGATTGGCCCGCCGAAGCGGCCTGTGCCCGGTGAGGATGTGTAGAGATTTGCAGGATAAATAACGCCTGTATATCATCACATAGAGTAGGATTTACTCGCAGTTAAATGACGCCTCTCTACCTTGACCCTTCCCATGGCGCGATATGACATACATAGGTTAAGTGCCCTATTTAAACCCACCAAAAATTAGTTTGATGTGCGTTATTGCTGCAAACAGGTGTCACTGAAGTTACAATGTAGCTTTGCACGAATGCAAAGAGAGCAAAGGGAGCACTTACTTTAATTACTCAACCGCCGATTTCTCAAGGCTACTTGGTAAATGGGGCACATTTCTTCATCCTTCATCGTGGCCTCGAAGTCCGACTCGCAGGAGAAGTAGCTGGCGGCGTCATGGTTGACCTGATCCAGAGCATCAGGATCCGTTGACTGTTCGTAGGTGATCAGGTTGGCCGTCGCCGGGTGCTTGGTCCAAAAGACGGCCAGGACCTTTCCCTCAGCCTCGGGTGACGTCAGGAAAGGCAGAGGTTGCGGGGTGTCCTGGGCGTTCACTCCGTTCAGACTGATGAGACCGTGATGGGACAGTTGTAGCAAGACCGAGATACCCCCCCCACCGCCCCAAAGAAGCAATAGTACGTATATATTTATATCAACTGTTTAATGGTTCTGAGCCAAGCCATATATATATGCTCCTTAAGTGTCACGACAAAGGCAGAAATGCGCCTTTACATATAAATAACATTGTCATATGTCTGCCCCTTTCTAGAAGTAAAGTCAATACACCCCGGCCGTGAGTTTGGTGACGAGATGACCGTAGTACGAGAGTGGCATGGTGAGCGTCACGGGGTCCGACATTGGTCTGAAGCTATAAAATGACTCCGCGCAGCTTCCAAACACGCAGGCTGTGGGTGGAATCAGGGACGGATGCGCAATGCAAAGAGACGCAACGGTTAGTCATACCTGGATCGAATCGAAAGTTATCATGTCAATTTAACATTGCTCTATAATGAAGATATATTACGCCTGATAATCACGGTGATCGTCCTAGCTTAAGCATTTCGTCACATGAAATAAAATAAATACGGAGTCAACTCGAACATTATAACACCGACCATAACTCGCAGCAATATCGACCCAGTAATATAGTTATAACGATACTTTACCTGGTGCCTTACGTTATTTAGCGTATTGAGGAGATGTTGCAGTAATAATGCGTTGGCTGTCAAACGTCTCATTCGATATCAATGCCATATGCCACCTAACCGCTGTGCCAGCTGGTGATGACATCACGTCGAAAGGCAAGTTCATCTTCGAATCTTCACACTTTAGTCAGTACAAGTTATTTCGGGGGTGTGGGTTTCTTTGGCTCCCCGACAAGGTATTAAATACTGCCAGTGTTGGTCCCATATTAGTTTGTACATCGGAAACGTCTGCTACCATCATGTGACTCGTTAGGTGGGTAATTTTGATCGTTTGATACAGCACACAAATAACCATGCATTTCACCTAACATAGAAAACCCGACTAGTCTTCTGTCTAGTGTAAACTTCAAGGGCGCATGTTATTTAGGATTTTGTTCCTGTGTCATCGTCAAAAAATGTACGCGTTATCCAATCCACATTCTACACATTAAGGATCGACAACCGTTAAAAATATCAAAATACCGAGCGGTAGGGTTAGGGGGACCTGTTTTGGCGACCAAGCGTCTTTCGCCACTTGCGGTCGACACTGAGGCATATTGGCTCCTATATCCGCTGCATCGATACATCATCTTCATGGTCTGAATATATTCAACAATTATTTATTATAGAATGTTTTAGAGACTCCAGTGGTGTCATTGTCGTAAGTGGTACGGCTGGCTACTGAACGATAAATGTCGCACTTCCACAGCCGCCGTGAACACCAAATACCATAAGGAATCCGTTCTGTAATAATATAATATATTGATGGATATCGACTGTTGCTGATGGTGACCACATTGGGGCGAACTGTATTGCTGGCGGGTTCACCTGTCAGTGGAACTTTCAACGGTCGACGTGAACATATGATACAAAGGGGACGGGTCGCCAAGCTGTAATTGTGTAACTTGCGGTTACGCCCTGCAATATTAATACCGCGTGTACCGCCCACTCGCGCGCTGTTTTCTGCCGTCCCGGGAGCGGTTATTCACATATTATGTGTCTCACAAGGGAGCCATATGACAAATGATGCATTATAATTTAAATTACGCTTTCAGAAATCGCCGACAAGAACACTCGGCGTTTGGCTAGTTGTCAGGGTGACTGGGGCCGGGTTTTTTTTTTGATCAGACTGGGGATGATAGTTGGTAGCATGATCCCCGCGTCAACCATAACGATGCATCCCGAGTGACAAAAGAATCTGCATCGTGCTAATACGTAGTATGCATGTCAGGGGGCTTATATAACGGCTGTAGCGCCACGGGCCAGTCACCAAGGTGGAGGGACACCAGGCAAGGTACCGTCTTGTCCCGCACACCAGGAAACCCCGCCGCGTGTTGGAACCCTGCCACCGCGCCCCGTTCACTGCCGCGCCACATACTGGAAGACTCTACCTGCTAACAGCTCGTATCATATTTGGCGTCCGGATATTTCTGCCACCTGTTGGGAGATTGACCAGATATCACTCAGATTTCTGCCAAATGTTTGGAGATTGATCAGATACTGCTTATATATCTGCCACATTCTGAAAGATTGACAACATGTCAGCCACCTGTCGGCCAACTGTCGTGAGAGTGACCACACGATGTTCACGATGAGGTCACACGCGGCCTGGGGACTGTCGCTCCTCTTGGCGCTCGTTCCAGTGCATGGTCAGTGTGTAGTTGTTGCCGCAATGGTGTAGTGCTTGCCGCTCTCTATTTTGACACTATTTTGGCTACCGCCAGTCGATTGATGTCTATTATTTGCCAAAATGTACCCTCCGCAGGCAACATAATTTGAAAGGCTGATTTTGGGGTCAATTGTCAAGGTTAAGTTCATGCCTATACACAAATACAGCCGTTGGTAACAGGTTTCGGTGAACACTTAATTACCACTTAAATTTGTCAAAATGGTATGTCGAAGCTTACGTTTGTTAGAATGGAACGCAAGAGGTTTTCGTACTTTCCCTTCAGTTCAGCTTTACGTTCCCCACTATTGCCATGGTAGTTGTGGAAACGTAGATTGCCAAAATTGATCATTTAGTGACTTTACGTGGCTAAGAAAGTGTTTTTCTTAATTCCAAACATACACTTCCCGTTATATTTTGCCCGCTAGAAGCTATGCGTTTTATGTACCTCTAGTAAACGAAACGGCGACGGCATATCCCTGTTTCCCTCGCATCTCGAAGCTTATTATTGGGATAGGATTGACAGGAACAGGAAATTTCGCAAAACTTATGATTTTGAACAATATAGATCAAAACGTTGACCGCCAGATGCGAATTTCTCCGCCAAAAGATTCTATAACCCAATATACCGCAAATAGTGTCTGCCGTATTATGAACTTCTGCAGCTAATGTCAACATCTGGAGAGAGGTCAAAATCATTTTCATCAAAGCAGCTCCCAGAAATTGTGGAAAGAGTATCTCTCAAATTTCCTGTAAAAGACGTGTATCACGCATGGGTAAGGTGGTGATGGCACACCAGATCTATGGTAAGGTGGTGATGGCACACCAGATCTATGGTAAGGGGTTGATGGTACACCAGATCTACGGATAAGGGGGTGATGGCACACCAGATCTATGGGTAAGGGGTTGATGGTACACCAGATCTACGGATAAGGGGGTGATGGCACACCAGATCTATGGTAAGGGGTTGATGGTACACCAGATCTACGGATAAGGGGGTGATGGCACACCAGATCTACGGATAAGGGGGTGATGGCACACCAGATCTATGGGTAAGGTGGTGATGGCACACCAGATCTATGGGTAAGGTGGTGATGGCACACCAGATCTATGGGTAAGGTGGTTATGGCGCACCAGATATATGGGTAAGGGGGTGATGGTGCACCAGATCTATGGGAAAGGGGGTGATGGTTCACCAGATCTATGGGTAAGGCGGTGATGGTACACCAGGTCTATGGGTAAGGTGGTGATGGTACACTAGATCTATGGGTAAGGGGGTAATTGTACACCAGATATATGGGTAAGGTGGTGATGGCACACCAAATCTATGGGTAAGGGGTTGATGGTACACCAGATCTACGGATAAGTGGGTGATGGCACACCAGATCTATGGGTAAGGTGGTGATGGCACACCAGATCCATGGGTAAGGCGGTGATGGCACACCAGATCTACGGATAAGGGGGTGATGGCACACCAGATCTATGGGTAAGGTGGTGATGGCACACCAGATCTATGGGTAAGGTGGTGATGGTACACCAGATCTACGGATAAGGGGGTGATGGCACACCAGATCTATGGGTAAGGTGGTGAGGGCACACCAGATCTATGGGTAAGGGGGTGATGGCACACCAGAACTATGGGTAAGGTGGTGATGGCACACCAGATCTATGGGTAAGGGGGTGATGGTGCACCAGATCTATGGGAAAGGGGGCGATGGTGCACCAGATCTATGGGTAAGCGGGTGATGGCACACGAGATCTATGGGTAAGGTGGTGATGGCACACCAGATCTATGGGTCAGGGGGTGATGGTGCACCAGATCTATGGGAAAGGGGCCGAAGGTGCACCAGATCTATGAGTAAGGGGGTGATGGTGCACCAGATCTATAGGAAAGGGGGCGATGGTGCACCAGATCTATGGGTAAGTGGGTGATTGTGCACCAGATCTATGGGTAAGGCGGTGATCGTACACCAGATCTATGGGCAAGGTGGTGATGGCGCACCAGATCTATGGGTAAGGGGGTGATGGTACAGCAGATCGATGGGTAAGGCGGTGATGGTACACCAGGTCTATGGGTAAGGTGGTGATGGTACACTAGATCTATGGGTAAGCGGGTAATTGTACACCAGATATATGGGTAAGGTGGTGATGGTACACTAGATCTATGGGTAAGGGGGTGATGGTGCACCAGATCTATGGGTAAGGGGGTGATGGTGCACCAGATCTATGGGTAAGGTTGTGATGGTACACCAGATCTATGGGTAAGGGGGTGATGGTGCACCAGATCTATGGGTAAGGCGGTGATGGTGCACCAGATCTATGGGTAAGGGGGTGATGGCACACCAGATCTATGGGTAAGGGGGTGATGGTGCACCAGATCTATGGGTAAGGGGGTGATGGTGCACCAGATCTATGGGTAAGGCGGTGATGGTGCACCAGATCTATGGGTAAGGGGGTGATGGCACACCAGATCTATGGGTAAGGGGGTGATGGTGCACCAGATCTATGGGTAAGGGGGTGATGGTGCACCAGATCTATGCGTAAGGGGGTGATGGTGCACCAGATCTATGGGTAAGGTTGTGATGGTACACCAGATCTATGGGTAAGGGGGTGATGGTGCACCAGATCTATGGGTAAGGGGGTGATGGTGCACCAGATCTATGCGTAAGGGGGTGATGGTGCACCAGATCTATTGGTAAGGGGGTGATGGTGCACCAGATCTGTGGGTAAGGGGGTGATTGTACACCAGATCTATGGGTAAGGGGGTGATTGTACACCAGATCTATGGGTAAGGGGGTGATGGTGCACCAGATCTATGGGTAAGGGGGTGATGGTGCACCAGATCTATGGGTAAGGGGGTGATGGTTTACCAGATCTTTCTGTATAGGGGGTGATGGTTCACCAGATCTATGGGCAAGGTTGTGATGGTTCACCAGATCCATGGGTAAGAGGGTGACGGTACACCAGATCTATGGGTAAAGGGGTGATGGTTCACCAGATATATGGGTAAGGGGGTGATGGTACACCAGATCTATGGGTAAGGGGGTGATGGTGCACCATATCTATGGGTAAGGCGGTGATGGTACACCAGATCCATGGGTAAGGTGGTGATGGCGCACAAGATCTATGGGTAAGGGGGTGATGGTGCACCAGATATATGGGTACGGGGGTGATTGTACACCAGATCTATGGGTAATGTGGTGATGGTACACTAGATCTATGGGTAAGGTGGTGATGGTACACCAGATCTATGGGTAAGGGGGTGATGGTATACCCGATCTATGGGTAAGGGGATGATGGTGCACCAGATCTATGGGTAAGGGGGAGATGTTACACCAGATCTTTCTGTAAAGGGGTGATGGTACACCAGATCGATGGGCAAGGTTGTGATGGTACACCAGATCCATGGGTAAGGGGGTGATGGTACACCAGATCTATGGGTAAGGGGGTGATGGTACACCAGATCTATGGGTAAGGGGGTGATGGTACACCAGATCTATTGGTAAGGGGGTGATGATACACCAGATCTATGGGCAAGGTGGTGATGGCACACCAGATCTATGGGTAAGGTGGTGATGGTACACCAGATCTATGGGTAAGGAGGTGATGGTACACCAGATCTATGGGTAAGGGGGTGATGGTTTACCAGATCTTTCTGTAAGGGGGTGATGGTTCACCAGATCTATGGGCAAGGTTGTGATGGTTCACCAGATCCATGGGTAAGAGGGGGATGGTACACCAGATCTATGGGTAAGGGGGTGATGGTTCACCAGATCTATGGGTAAGGGGGTGATGGTACACCAGATCTATGGGTAAGGTGGTGATGGCGCACCAGATCTATGGGTAAGGGGGTGATGATGCACCAGATCTATGGGTAAGGCGGTGATGGTACACCTGATCTATGGGTAAGGGGGTGATGGCACACCAGATCTATGGGTAAGGGGGTGATGGTACAACAGATCTATGGGTAAGGGGGTGATGGTACACTAGGTCTATGGGTAATGCGGTGATTGTACACTAGATCTATGGGTAAGGGGGTGATGGTACACCAGATTTATGGGTAAGGGGGTGATGGTATACCCGATCTATGGGTAAGGGGATGATGGTGCACCAGATCAATGGGTAAGGCTGTGATGGTACACCAGATCTATGGGTAAGGGGGTGATGGTGCACCAGATCAATGGGTAAGGCTGTGATGGTACACCAGATCTATAGGAAAGGGGGTGATGGTGCACCAGATTTATGGGTAAGGGGGTGATGGTGCACCAGATCTTTCTGTAAGGGGGTGATGGTACACCAGATCTATGGGTAAGGGGGTGATTGTACACCAGATCTATGGGTAAGGGGGTGATGGTGCACCAGATCTATGGGTAACGGGGTGATGGTGCACCAGATCTATGGGTAAGAGGGTGATGGTATACCAGATCTTTCTGTAAGGGGGTGATGGTACACCAGATCTATGGGTAAGGGGACGGTGGTACACCAGATCTATTGGTAAGGGGGTGATGGTACACCAGATCTATGGGCAAGGTGGTGATGGCACACCAGATCTATGGGTAAGGTGGTTATGGTACACCAAATCGATGGGCAAGGTTGTGATGGCACACCAGATCTATGGGTTAGGGGGTGATGGTACACCAGATCTATGGGTAAGGAGGTGATGGTACACCAGATCTATGGGCAAGCTGGTGATGGCACACCAACTATATGGGTAAGGTGGTGATGGTACACCAGATCTATGGGTAAGGTGGTGATGGTACACCAGATCTATGGGTAAGGTGGTGATGGTACACCAGATCTATGGGTAAGGTGGTGATGGTACACCAGATCTATGCTTAAGGTGGTGATGGTACACCAGATCTATGGGCAAGGTGGTGATTGCACACCAGATCTATGGGTAAGGTGGTGATGGTACACCAGATCTATGGGTAAGGTGCTGATGGTTCACCAGATCTATGGTTAAAGTGGTGATGGTACACCAGATCTATGGGCAAGGGTGATGGTATACCAGATCTATGGGTAAGGTGGTGATGGTACACCAGATTTATGGGCAAGGGTGATGGTACACCAGATGAATGGGTAAGGTGGTGATGGTACACCAGATCTATGGGTGAGGGGATGATAGTACACCAGATCTATGGGTTAGGTGGCGATGGCACACCAGATCTATGGGTAAGGGGGTGACAGTAAACCAGATCTATGGGTAAGGGGTGATGGCACACTAGATCTATGGGCAAGGGGGTGATGATACACCCGATCTATGGGTAAGGGGGTGATGGTACACCAGATCCATGGGTAAGGGGTGATAGCACACCCGATCTATGAGCAAGAGGGCGATGGTACACCAGATCTACGGGTAAGGAGGTAATGGCACACCAGATCTATGGGCAAGAGGGTGATGGTACACCAGATCTATAGGTAAGGAGGTGACAGTACACCAGATCTATGGGTAATGAGGTGATGGCACACCAGGTCTTTCTGTAAGGGGGTGATGGTACACCAGATCTATGGGTAAGGGATGATGGCACACCAGATCTATTGGTAAGGAGGTGATGGTGCACCAGAACTATGGGTAAGGGCGTGACACTACACCAGATCTATGGATAAGGGGGTGATGGTACACGAGATCTATGGCCAAGGGGGTGATGGCACACCAGATATATGGGCAAAGGAGTGATGGCACACCAGACCTATGGGTATGGGGGTGATGGCACACTGGATCTATGGGTAAGGGGTGATGGTACACCAGATCTATGGGTAAGAAGGTGATTGCACAACAGATATATGATTGAGGGGCTGATGACCCAACATATCGATGGGTAATGAGCTGATGGCACACCTAATCTATGGGTAGGGGGTGAGGCCCGGACGATAATATTCTGACATGTAGATTGCAATATGTAGTCTCTTAATTACGATCACTACAATTAAGCAGATTACCGTGTTTAATAAATACCTCGTTACTACTAACTGCAAAATGAACATTATATGATTAATCATAAATTCTATTATTGATATCAGATTATTATTATTATTAGTAGTAGTAGTAGTAGTATTAGGAATAGCAGTAGTATCATTCCCTAGTTTTGTTACTCTCTATACCAAGGTCACAGATCATTTTTTTCTGCCTATATATATGGCTGATACTAAAGGTCCGGCAGTAATTCGACCTTTCTCACCTTCCGCGGCCTCATGACATCAATATCACACAGCAATGTTCGACCCACAATCCCTGTTAGAGCATACGTAATGGATTGTTATAGTGAAGGTCGGAGTCACACGTGAACTAGGCTAACATTATCGTTCGCTTTACGGTGGTACAGTGACATATGGCAACTATTTTTTGACATCAGGTGGTCATTTTTTTAAAGTTCATTTATTTAATCGAAACAAAGCTCAAAATCTAAAAGGAATCAGCGTTTAGAGGCATTTCGCATCGGAAAGAGCTTTTGATGATGTTGAAGTACTACGTCATTAAATTGCGGGCATTGTCGACGCTTTTTGAAACTTAAATGTACACATGAAATGTTTACACGTCTTTAGGTGTAATCACTGAAACAGATTGTCGAATGTACTCACATAACTTCAGCCAAAGAAAAAAGAAAACTTCAGCCACGTAATATCAAATTCACTATTGAACGAGTTCAGCCAGAGCCAGAACAAATTGTCAAGTTAATATCTCATGTATTACATATCTCATGTTCGTGGATTGTGCAAATGTTTGTCACAGTATTTTAGTGCTACATTACCGCCCACCAATTATCCTAACCCGCAGTCACATGCCGAGAAGATGATCTGGGTGAGAAGTACATGGGAGTCACTCGGACCACCCTCAGCGGCCTGACCTGTCAGCGCTGGGACTCACATAACCCACACACCCACATGTGGGTGTGTGGGTTCTGTGAGTCCCAGAGTTGTTTATTCGGTGTCCCGGGAGGGATACGAACTGACACTGAAGCGAAAGTAAACATACCAGATACAGCATACATACTATGTATCGTTTTTATGGCGGCATAAACCTGGCGTTACGTCTCTGTTTGACAAACTTCCGTAGTGGTTCGTTTTTCTCGATAGCGATTCCGTGCTATAGCAATCCCACGAAACGTCTTCATGTATTCGACCTAATCTGCATTCCGTGGACGGAATGAGCATGTGGTCGACGGAATGAGCGAGTGTTCGACGGAAAGAGGTTGTGTAGAGACGAAAGAACGTTTAGTACACCAAATTGACTGCGGTGAATGAAGTATGAAGTTTCGTGAAAAAGAAAGTCACTTTGGTCTGCGAAATTACATTCCGTAGGGACTTGGGTAACTTGGTTGACTGAGCACACGGGTGGGGACGGAAGCCACTTTGATGCACCCAATGCACACGGGTGGGACGGAAACCACTTTGATGCACCCAAGGCACACGGGTGGGGACGGAAACCACTTTGATGCACCCAAGGCACATGGGTGGGGACGGAAGCCACTTTGATGCACCCAAGGCACACGGGTGGGGACGGAAGCCACTTTGATGCACCCAATGCACACGGGTGGGGACGGAAGCCACTTTGATGCACCCAATGCACACCGGTGGGGATGGAAGCCACTTTGATGCACCCAATGCACACGGGTGGGGACGGAAGCCACTTTGATGCACCCAATGCACACGGGTGGGGACGGAAGCCACTTTGATGCACCCAAGTCACACGGGTGGGGACGGAAGCCACTTTGATGCACCCAATGCACACGGGTGGGGACGGAAGCCACTTTGATGCACCCAAGGCACACGGGTGGTGATGGAAGCCACTTTGATGTACCCAATGCACACGGGTGGGGACGGAAGCCACTTTGATGCACCCAATGCACACGGGTGGGACGGGAGCCACTTTGATGCACCCAATGCACACGGGTGGGACGGAAGCCACTTTGATGCACCCAATGCAAACGGGTAGGGACGGAAGCCACTTTGATGCACCCAATGCACACGGGTAGGGACGGAAGCCACTTTGATGCACCCAATGCACACGGGTGGGACGGAAGCCACTTTGATGCACCCAATGCACACGGGTGGGGACGGAAGCCACTTTGATGCACCCAAGGCACACGGGTGGGACGGGAGCCACTTTTATGCACCCAATGCACACGGGTGGGGACGGAAGCCACTTTGATGCACCCAATGCAAACGGGTAGGGACGGAAGCCACTTTGATGCACCCAATGCACACGGGTGGGGACGGAAGACACTTTGATGTACCCAAGGCACACGGGTGGGGACGGAAGCCACTTTGATGCACCCAAGGCACACGGGTGGTGATGGAAGCCACTTTGATGTACCCAATGCACACGGGTGGGGACGGAAGCCACTTTGATGCACCCAATGCACACGGGTGGGACGGGAGCCACTTTGATGCACCCAATGCACACGGGTGGGACGGAAGCCACTTTGATGCACCCAATGCACACGGGTGGGGACGGAAGCCACTTTGATGCACCCAATGCACACGGGTGGGGACGGAAGCCACTCTGATGCACCCAATGCACACGGGTAGGACGGAAGCCACTTTGATGCACCCAATGCACACCGGTGGGGATGGAAGCCACTTTGATGCACCCAAGGCACACGGGTGGGGACGGAAGCCACTTTGATGCACCCAATGCACACGGGTGGGGACGGAAGCCACTTTGATGCACCCAATGCACACGGGTGGGGACGGAAGCCACTTTGATGCACCCAATGCACACGGGTGGGACGGAAGCCACTTTGATGCACCCAATGCACACGGTTGGGACGGAAGCCACTTTGATGCACCCAATGCACACGGGTGGGGACGGAAGCCACTTTGATGCACCCAAGGCACACGGGTGGGGACGGAAGCCACTTTGATGCACCCAAGGCACACGGGTGGTGATGGAAGCCACTTTGATGCACCCAATGCACACGGGTGGTGATGGAAGCCACTTTGATGCACCCAATGCAAACGGGTAGGGACGGAAGCCACTTTGATGCACCGAATGCACACGGGTGGGGACGGAAGCCACTTTGATGCACCCAAGGCACACGGGTGGTGATGGAAGCCACTTTGATGTACCCAATGCACACGGGTGGGGACGGAAGCCACTTTGATGCACCCAATGCACACGGGTGGGACGGGAGCGACTTTGATGCACCTAATGCACACGGGTGGGACGGAAGCCACTTTGATGCACCCAATGCAAACGGGTAGGGACGGAAGCCACTTTGATGCACCCAATGCACACGGGTGGGGACGGAAGCCACTTTGATGTACCCAATGCACACGGGTGGGGATGGAAGCCACTTTGATGCACCCAATGCACACGGGTGGGGACGGAAGCCACTTTGATGTACCCAATGCACACGGGTGGGGATGGAAGCCACTTTGATGCACCCAATGCACACGGGTGGGGACGGAAGCCACTTTGATGCACCCAATGCACACGGGTGGTGATGGAAGCCACTTTGATGCACCCAATGCAAACGGGTAGGGACGGAAGCCACTTTGATGCACCGAATGCACACGGGTGGGGACGGAAGCCACTTTGATGCACCCAAGGCACACGGGTGGTGATGGAAGCCACTTTGATGTACCCAATGCACACGGGTGGGGACGGAAGCCACTTTGATGCACCCAATGCACACGGGTGGGACGGGAGCGACTTTGATGCACCCAATGCACACGGGTGGGACGGAAGCCACTTTGATGCACCCAATGCAAACGGGTAGGGACGGAAGCCACTTTGATGCACCCAATGCACACGGGTGGGGACGGAAGCCACTTTGATGTACCCAATGCACACGGGTGGGGATGGAAGCCACTTTGATGCACCCAATGCACACGGGTGGGGACGGAAGCCACTTTGATGCACCCAAGGCACACGGGTGGGACGGAAGCCACTTTGATGCACCCAATGCACACGGGTGGGGACGGAAGCCACTTTGATGCACCCAAGACACACGGGTGGTGATAGAAGCCACTTTGATGTACCCAATGCACACGGGTGGGGACGGAAGCCACTTTGATGCACCCAATGCACACGGGTGGGACGGGAGCCACTTTGATGCACCCAATGCACACGGGTGGGACGGAAGCCACTTTGATGCACCCAATGCAAACGGGTAGGGACGGAAGCCACTTTGATGCACCCAATGCACACGGGTGGGGACGGAAGCCACTTTGATGCACCCAATGCACACGGGTGGGGACGGAAGCCACTTTGATGCACCCAAGGCACACGGGTGGTGATGGAAGCCACTTTGATGTACCCAATGCACACGGGTGGGGACGGAAGCCACTTTGATGCACCCAATGCACACGGGTGGGACGGGAGCCACTTTGATGCACCCAATGCAAACGGGTAGGGACGGAAGCCACTTTGATGCACCCAATGCACACGGGTGGGGACGGAAGCCACTTTGATGCACCCAATGCACACGGGTGGGACGGAAGCCACTTTGATGCACCCAATGCACATGGGTGGGGATGGAAGCCACTTTGATGCACCCAATGCACACGGGTGGGACGGAAGCCACTTTGATGCACCCAATGCACATGGGTGGGGATGGAAGCCACTTTGATGCACCCAATGCACACGGGTGTGGACGGAAGCCACTTTGATTCATCCAATGCATACTGGTGGGACGAAAGCCATTTGTTTACCTTTTACATTTCTGCCTTAACAGCTTACTCTCCGATAATCTACTTTTGTAGATGTACCATTTAGCCATTACCAGAATGAAATTTATACTCGCTACAATATATCCCTTTTCACCAGAAATACCACACAAGACGTCTACTATTGATAGACTCACATGGACATTGTATAGAGTTGTAATCCATTGTTCAATATTTTGCCAGATCTTTCTGACAGAGGGGCAGTAATACATTAAGTGCTTTACTGTGTCAGTTTCCATACATACATCGCAGGCTGCATTGTCTTTTATGTGCCATTTCACCCGATTGTAATTACAAAGTTAGTATCTGAGTGTTGCGTGTTGCAGTATTACCTATTGAAAAGTATGTTTTGAAACTGTTTTCTGTCAGAAATGGGAACTCTTCTAGCCATGTGGCAATAGCAGTGGGTGGGCATTGTGATTTTTTGATAAGTTCCCAATATATTTGATGATTATGTATTTTATCAACATTGATGTACTGTCCGTTAATTCTTATCTGTGGCTGTTCATGATTGTTGTATGTGTGCGCTGTGTGCATATCTCGCCGCAGTGACGTACGCCACTGTTTGGGAAAAGCGTGTATGAGGCTGTTTAGTTTCAGCGCGTCTATTTGAATTCCGTAGTTTTCTTCTAAAGCAGCTATTTCTAGAAGGCACCTGTTCTCGTCCATCAAGTGATGTATGCGTGTAATTCCATGATCTGCCCAACGCTTGTAGATTGGGTAAAAGGTATTGCTTAGAACTCCTCCAATTAGTATGTATTTGTTATTCCATAGTTTTTCATATATTAGGCTCTCCACCTCGGGCTCGACCGAGAAAACATCAAACCAAATTTTTTATAACTTGTTGATAAAAAAAGACTCTTAGGGGGCTTGATATGTGTGATGCTGAGTTTGCTTGCAATTTCTTGGGTTGTAAGGCCAATTAGGCAGAGGGCTAACTTGCTTTGTTTCGTTTGTAGCTCATTACACGATATTACTTGTTTAATCCATAGTGTCTTTCGGCTAGCAATAATTGAGCTGAAACAGGGCATTTTCAGACCCCCATTTGGTATGTCTGATATCACTGTGGAACATGTCACTTTGCGGCGTTTGCCATTCCACACAAAATCGGCTATTTCGCTTTTGACCTTTTTGATAAAGCTCTCCGGAACGTGAATGCCAGCGGTAGCATAGACCAACAGCGGGAGTGCCAGACGTTTTAATATGGTTACTTTAAATTTAGATACTCTGTCTTCCAGATTTGTGTGGCACATGGCCGTTTGGTCTATATCAAAGAAGATACCCAGGGTTTTGAAAATCGACCCTTTAACCTATATGCCGTGTATAGTGTCAGTTTGGACGTAAAGGAACCATGAATGTTTTGTTTTTGTTGAGCTTTAGCCCTGAGCATAACGCGAACTGTTCTAATATATTAGGTGCCCTAGATATTGATTCTGTATTCTTCAGAAACAATGTGGCATCATCTGCTAGCTGTGATATTTAAAACACTGCTTCACCCACTGTTATCCCATGTACGTTGGGGTCGCTGCGAATCCTTGTTGCAAGTGTTTCTACAACAAGAACAAAAAGTAAGGCGCTTATTGGACCCCTGTATGATGCCTCGCGTAATAAGGAAGAATGCGGTTGAGTGACCGTTATTTATGCAACAGCTGGTGATGTCTGTATATATTATGTCAATCCATTGTCTATAATATGGGCCTTGTTGTTTTCCATTGGAGCTAGGATTGTGGGCTTAATTTACTAATAGCTTCATCCAGAAATTTGTCCATTACCGGATCACTTCTCCGAAAGTATAGAAGTTACAACAAAAAAGATAAGTATCTAAATGGCCCGAAGACGCATGTTACATGCAAAGTGACGGTTTAAAATAATTACGGTTATTTCATTTAACGAAAATTTGGTACAACGTATGTACTATCTGAACAACTCAAGGTTCAGTTGCTGCGGGTAAGTGCTATTATAGCAGGTCCAACTGCTAAGGTACTTGGTATCATGACAGTTTGAGCTTCGCTTTAATCTTTGATTAGATTCAGTTATATTTTCGAGTGTAAAAGATAATTCTGACGGTTAAAGTTGACGTGGGGCAGAAGGGCTATAGAATCTGCCGGGAGATCGTGACTAAACCTGAAGCATGGCTCGTTGTCCTGATAGATGGCAAGAAGGTGCAAGGTATCCAGCCTCAGTCCACATCTGACTAATCTAGTCATCCAGGTCGGGTAACAGTAAAAAAAGGAGAGAGAGGCAGAGAGGGTGAGGAGGAAAAAAAGATCATTATTCCTTTTGTAAATACGATCTTTCGACCTCATTTTTGTTGTGTTGCTATACTTATAAATACATTAGCCCTAGACGTACGTGACACTTATATAGGCGTATAACTGGTAACCCAGCCTGTCATTTTCTTGTTTACATGCAGTATTATATAAACAATGATAAAAACACAACATTTTATACGATATAAGATAAGTATATAGAATAGTACGTTTGCGTTTCACAAACTCTTAAGATGCAATTTAAATATAGGCACAACACAAGTATAACTCACTTATAGTATAACCGCAATCTTATGTAAAAAATGATGACAGCCGAATGCTTAGACCAACCTAAGCATACAGTAGTATGCTAAGTATAGTGATAGAAAAAATCTATGCACTTCACAAAGTACATATTTATAGATTCCCCAAACTCGTATTTCCTATATATGGGCTCTAGCGTAGAACCACAAAAAGATATTACCCCCTTCATCCAGCCTCCCGGACAAGACCAGCCAAATGCCTTGGCTGGACTTTTGATAATAACTCGAGTAAAATAGATCATGTAATATAAGCCATGGGGCTCCATGGTCGTCAGCGGTATGGCTGGCTACTAAATGATACAAGTCTCCCTTTCACAGCCGCCGCGAGCACCAAACACCATTGATGTCACCAACTTCGTAGACTATAATATAATATATTCATCGATATCGACGGCGAAGGCTGGAGCTGGTGGCCATATTAGGAGCGAACTATATATAATGTCGGATTTATTGTTAACGCCATCGGGCATAATGCGAAGCAGCAATAGTTTACTATGTATCTCCACAACAGACCACGTATCCCGAAGGCCAGATCTAACTTGCAGTCATCGCCGTGAATGAGTATGTTACATAGGGGACTCGCACTGCAATATTAACACGGTTTGTACCCGTCCACTCGCGATTTGCTTACCGCCGCTGGAGGTCTTATTCATATCTATTTCATTAATAACGAAGTCGTGTGGTTGCCATTTATCTCCTCGCTTTCAGAAATCGCTGACGAGAAGTCGCAACATTTGGCTAGTTGTCAGGGCGACCGCTGCGGGTGATACTTTTTCTCGATCCCGGCGTCAACAATAATGATTTGTCCCGAGCGACAAAAAGATCAGTCGTAAAGTCTTTGCCGCGACCTGCATGTTAATAGACTGCACGCAAGTAGTAAACAGGTCGGAGGGGTTTATATAACGGTCGTAGCGCCGGGGGCCCGTCACCATGGTGGAGGGAGACCAGAAGATACCGTCCGCCCACACACCAGGAAACGCTGTCGCGTGTTGGCACTTCACTGGCATGCCACCTGCTGGGAGATTGATCACGAACTGCTGACAGCGCTGCCACCTGTCGGGAGAGTGACCACATGATGTTCGCGATGACGTCACAGGCGGATTGGGGACTATCACTCCTGTTGCTGCTCGTTCCAGTGCATGGCCAGTATTTAGTTGTTACCAGTGGTTAAGGCATTGGTATAGTGCCTGCCTCTGTTTGTGGGGAGGTCGACACGGTTTGTGTAGCACCGGTTGCTTGCTGTGATGGGCATTATTTTGCCTCAATGTACCTTCCGCGGGTAACATAATATAAAAGGGCTGATTGTGAGGTCAATTATCATGGTCAAGTTCCTTGGCTGTACAAAAAGCCTGTCGTGTGTAACTTGTTTGTCCTCATCGGGAAACACTTCGTGATGGATCCGTTCGGAAAATTTGTCAAATCGAGGTCAAAATTTCTCTTGTCAAAATGGAACGCATCGATGTTTAATAATTTTTCCGTTTGCTTTCCGCACTAGACGTTGACCCTGGGAATTGTGGGAGCCCATGAGCTCAATTGGTCTTAATGTCAGGGCTACAAGGACGCGGTTCGGGCCAGAACACGTCATTATTAACTATGAAGCTATTTTCTTAATTCTAAAACGCTGAGGATATTTCCAGTGGTAATCTACTACAAGCAGAGAGTCCTATCCTTGGTGTCTCAAGAAATCCATCCCAACTTTCTTAAATCTCTCTTCTGGATGTCATGCGAAATCTCTCTGCGCTGAAAAGTCACGCATACACTACAGTTTGACAGGAGCCTTGCCTGACCTTAGTTTCCCTAACAAAACACAGGTTGGCGTTAAGTAGACTTTGGTGCTCGACTCATAAGCTTAATGTAGAAAACTGAGAAGAGTGGTAAACATAAGATTATGTAGTTATTGTTTGAATCGCGGAAAAGAAGTTGAGGAAGACGAATTTCATTTAATGGTTTTACTGCATGAGGAATTTGGTCATTATACGGTCATTCTTACTTTCAGTGGCCGGACTGACAATAAACACGATTGCTGACAACAAGGTCGACGTGTTCGCCGACGGAGCCTTCATCGGTTCTGGCGCTGACATGTACAAGCTGACCACGCTTGACCTTGCAGAAGACACCAGGGTCATTGGCCTGAAGGCGCAAGATTATGACGTTAATGCCGGACTGGTGGCCAGAGTGAGCAGTGGTCACGTGACTAATGAGAACTGGAAGTGCACTGCGGATTCTCAGGTCGGGTCGGCGTGGTCCACGTCAGCGTACGACGACTCGGACTGGCCGGACGCCGTCGGAATATGTCTCATCGGGGAATGTAACTCAAGCTACGACCTGTTCACGGCCTCCATGCCTGGCGCGCAGTGGATCTGGACCGTCGACCGTCTCGGTGACCAGCTGGTCTACTGTAGGCTGACCGACTGTAAGTAAACATGTAACCGCGATATTACTTCATGTGCTTTAGTCATTATCTCGCCCCGTGTCAACCACGAAGCCCTGTTCGCGTTGAACATTTCTTGGGGCTTCTTGGCGCAAAATGTTCCACAATAAACAGATGAGGACCCCGGCTTAGAATTTATTGTCATAGACCCCCTGTATTGAGTGAGTCGGTAGGTGGAGCGGGGCTATGCTGTGTAGGTACTGTGTTGGGGCTGTTCACATCAGACCGTAGAAAGTTGTCAAATCAATAGTCCAGTCGGGCATTGACGCCCGGGGATTCACGCAATGGTACATTCAAGGCAGAGCAAACGTGCTAAAACACATATTATGAAATGATCTAGTTTCCATGGTGCATACGTGCCCTAAATAATACACCCTTTTCATTTCATTGTCTATGCTTTAGTCTATTTGCGACATTGTGTCTGCTGCCGGCATCAAGAAATATTGTTAAAGATATTTTTTTTGTTGAAATATGTCCGATGCCATTTCTTTTTAGGGATATCGTTATTGCATGAACACAGATATAGTGCGCCACAACTAGATGGGAGATGCGGAGATCAGACTGCGGGCATTGTCGACGCTTTTCGCTACTTAAATGTAGTATTTACCTGGTTATATTACCGTCAATGAGTTATCATAACCCACAGTGACTTGCCGAGTAGATGACCTGGGGGAGGATTACATGGGAATTACCCGGACCACCCTCAGCGGCCTGACCTGTCAGCGCTGGGACTCACAGACTCCACACACCCACACCATGACACAGCTGGACGCCTTCCCGGGTGAAATCCCCTCTCTGTCCCAGGTGGAGAACTTCTGCCGGAACCCTGACGGTAGTGGCCGTAGCGGGGGACCATGGTGCTACACCACGGAGCCGGGGGTGGAGTGGGAGTACTGTGACACCCCACGCTGTAACGGTGAGTACTGTGATAACCCACGCCGCGACGCTGAGTACTGTGACACCCCACGATGTGACGGTGAGTACTGTGGCGCCCTACGCTGTGACAGTGAGTACTGTGACACCCCAAGCTGTGACGGTGAGTACACCCCAAGCTGCGACTGAGAGCACTGTGACCACCACGCTGTGACGGTGAGTACAGTGACCACCACGATGTGATGGTGAGTACTGTGACCACCAAGCTGTGACGGTGAGTACAGTGACCACCACGATGTGACGGTGAGTACTGTTATACCCCACGACATGACGGTGAGTACAGTGACAACCCAAGCTGTGACGGTGAGTACAGTGACTTCCCACGCTGTGACGGTTAGTGCAGTGACAACCCAAGCTGTGACGGTGAGTACTGTGACCACCGCGATGTGACGGTGAGTACTGTGACTCCCCACGCTGTGACGGTGACTACAGTGACAACCCAAGCTGTGACGGTGCGTACTGTGACCGCCACGATGTGACGGTGAGTACTGTGACCAACGCGATGTGTCTGTGTGTACTGTGGCACCCCACGCTGTGACGGTGAGTAGTGTGACCACCACAACGTGACGATGAGTACTGTGGCACCCCACGCTGTGACGGTGAGTCAAGTGACTCCCCACGTTGTGACGGTGTGTACTGTGGCACCCCAAGCTGTGACGGTGAGTACTCTAACCACCACAATGTGGCTGTGAGTACTGTGATACCCCACGACAAGATGGTGAGCTCTGTAACCACCACGCTGTGACGGTGAGCATTGTGACAACCCACGCTGTGACGGTGAGTACTGTGACAACCCAAGCTGTGACGGTGAGTACTGTAACACCCCCCTTTGTGACCACGCTGTGACGGTGAGCATTGTGACAACCTACGCTGTGACGGTGAGTACTGTGACAACCCAAGCTGTGACGGTGAGTACTGTGACACCCCCCTTTGTGACCACGCTGTGACGGTGAGCATTGTGACAACCTACGCTGTGACGGTGAGTACTGTGACAACCCAAGCTGTGACGGTGAGTACTGTGACACCCCCCGTTGTGAGGGTGAGTACTGTGACCACCACGCTGTGACGGTGAGTACAGTGACCACCACGATGTGACGGTGAGTACTGTGACCACCAAGCTGTGACGGTGAGTACAGTGACCACCACGATGTGACGGTGAGTACTGTTATACCCCACGACATGACGGTGAGTACAGTGACAACCCAAGCTGTGACGGTGAGTACAGTGACTTCCCACGCTGTGACGTTGAGTGCAGTGACAACCCAAGCTGTGACGGTGAGTACTGTGACCACCACGATGTGACGGTGAGTACTGTGACCACCGCGATGTGTCTGTGTGTACTGTGGCACCCCACGCTGTGACGGTGAGTAGTGTGACCACCACAACGTGACGATGAGTACTGTGGCACCCCACGCTGTGACGGTGAGTCAAGTGACTCCCCACGTTGTGACGGTGTGTACTGTGGCACCCCAAGCTGTGACGTTGAGTACTCTAACCACCACAATGTGGCTGTGAGTAATGTGATACCCCACGACATGATGGTGAGCTCTGTAACCACCAAGCTGTGACGGTGAGTACTGTGACAACCCAAGCTGTGACGGTGAGTACTGTAACACCCCCCTTTGTGACCACGCTGTGACGGTGAGCATTGTGACAACCTACGCTGTGACGGTGAGTACTGTGACAACCCAAGCTGTGACGGTGAGTACTGTGACACCCCCCTTTGTGACCACGCTGTGACGGTGAGCATTGTGACAACCTACGCTGTGACGGTGAGTACTGTGACAACCCAAGCTGTGACGGTGAGTACTGTGACACCCCCCGTTGTGAGGGTGAGTACTGTGACCACCACGCTGTGACGGTGAGTACAGTGACCACCACGATGTGACGGTGAGTACTGTGACCACCAAGCTGTGACGGTGAGTACAGTGACCACCACGATGTGACGGTGAGTACTGTTATACCCCACGACATGACGGTGAGTACAGTGACAACCCAAGCTGTGACGGTGAGTACAGTGACTTCCCACGCTGTGACGGTGAGTACAGTGACTTCCCACGCTGTGACGGTGAGTACTGTGACACCCCCCGTTGTGAGGGTGAGTACTGTGACACCCCCCCTTTGTGACCACGCTGTGACGGTGAGCATTGTGACAACCTACGCTGTGACGGTGAGTACTGTGACAACCCAAGCTGTGACGGTGAGTACTGTGACAACCCCCGTTGTGAGGGTGAGTACTGTGACCACCACGCTGTGACGGTGAGTACAGTGACCACCACGCTGTGACGGTGAGTACTGTGACCACCAAGCTGTGACGGTGAGTACAGTGACCACCAAGATGTGACGGTGAGTACTGTTATACCCCACGACATGACGGTGAGTACAGTGACAACCCAAGCTGTGACGGTGAGTACAGTGACTTCCCACGCTGTGACGTTGAGTGCAGTGACCACCCAAGCTGTGACGGTGAGTACTGTGACCACCACGATGTGACGGTGAGTACTGTGGCACCCCACGCTGTGACGGTGAGTACTGTGACCACCACGATGTGACGGTGAGTACTGTGGCACCCCACGCTGTGACGGTGAGTCAAGTGACTCCCCACGTTGTGACGGTGTGTACTGTGGCACCCCAAGCTGTGACGGTGAGTACTCTAACCACCACAATGTGGCTGTGAGTAATGTGATACCCCACGACATGATGGTGAGCTCTGTAACCACCAAGCTGTGACGGTGAGCATTGTGACAACCCACGCTGTGACGGTGAGTACTGTGCCAGCCCAAGCTGTGACGGTGAGTACTGTGACACCCCCCGTTGTGAGGGTGAGTACTGTAATTCCCCCGTTGTGAGGGTGAGTACTGTGACCACCACGCTGTGACGGTGAGTACTGTGACCACCACGATGTGACAGTGTGTACAGTGACAACCCAAGCTGTGACGATCAGTACTGTGACCACCACAACGTGCCGATGAGTACTATGCTGTGACGGTGAGTACTGTGAACACCGCGATGTGACGGTGAGTACTGTGATCACCACGATGTGACAGTGAGTACTGTGACAACCCAAGCTGTGACGGTGAGTACTGTGACCACAAGGATGCGACTGTGAGTACTGCGAACACCACGTTGTGACGGTGAGTACTCTGACACCCCGCGATGTGACGGTGAGTACTGTGACACCCCGCGATGTGACGGTGAGTACTGTAACCACCACGCTGTGACGGTGAGTACTGTGACCACCACGATGTGACGGTGAGTACTGTGACCACCGCGATGTGACGGTGAGTACTGTGACACCCGCGATGTGACGGTGAATACTGTAACCACCACGCTGTGACGGTGAGTACTGTGACACCCCGCGATGTGACGGTGAGTACTGTAACCACCACGCTGTGACGGTGTGTACTGTGACACCCCGTAATGTGACGGTGTGTACAGTGACAACCCAAGCTGTGACGATCAGTACTGTGACCACCACAACGTGCTGATGAGTACTATGCTGTGACGGTGAGTACTGTGAACACCGCGATGTGACGGTGAATACTGTAACCACCACGCTGTGACGGTGAGTACTGTGACACCCCGCGATGTGACGGTGTGTACTGTGGCACCCCACGCTGTGACGGTGAGTACTGTGACCACCACGATATGACACTGAGTACTGTGACCACCACGACGTCATGCAGAAAATCATTTAGAAGGTATCTTTATGCTAAACCCTAACGAAGAGAAGAGACATGTGAACGCCCAGTACATATTTGTGCCTCGACAATTGATGATGAAAATGGGGGGGGGGGGGGGGGGGTATTTGCGTTCCTCGGAATTGGGCTTTTCATTTCACCGTCAACTGGGAATGAAGAAAATAATTCTTCGTGAACTGAGAATGGGGCATTAGCCGACCGCCATGATCAAAGATTTTCATTAATCGTGAACTGGGAATTTTAATATGAAATAACCGTGAGTCGGCAAATCGTCAATTTAGTATCGTGTGCCTGCCCTTCCATTACATGCAGAGAGTTTTGCTTGTATTCATCGTGACCTGGTGATAAAGAAATGTACTCTTCGTGATTTGGGAACACGACCCCCCTTGCCCCCCCCCCCCCCCCATATTGGCTTGCTGTTAGAAAATTATATAGGGGCGTTATCATGGCCTCGTGCCGTGGTGACTCTCTCTATTATAATATTATTATTTTAAATGCATTCAACACATTTTCTTCGTTTCATGGCGGTCGACAGCCTATGATATTGGGTCCGAATTTTTGGTTTCGAATGAAATGTTCGACGCGTCGGAGCTGTTTGATGGACGCACGAACCCTTGCCAGGAAGTGACGTCAGCTGCACGGCAACAAGATCTCGCGATACGAGTCCTAGTAGATCAACCAGTCGATGTCGTCACCATGACGATTGTTGTCAAGGACATGGAATGCGACCAACGAAATGTGATCAAAGTGTATCGCGCTCATCTCATGATAAACGACGGACAGGGATTCAGCGGCAACTTTCAGTACTGCGAATTGGGCGCCGTCACCGATGTCATCAACAGCGTCCAAAGATGCCAGTTTCACTGCGACATCAGTGTGGAGAGGTTTGTATTCCTCCGCGTGATGAGGGAAGCCACTCTGGTTACAGGAAAAAGTCCGGCCCTTTGTGAGGTCCGCTTGTCCGGCATCTAGACGCCAGGGGGCACTGCCTGTTGCTGCGCGTACAGCCGTGGCTTGAACGGGTGATTCAGAATGGTGTCGAACATAGCGACGTTGTCTCTTCAGTAGCCATACTGTTGTCTTTGATGTAATGGTTTTCAAGCTATTGGAGAAACGTGTGTGACGTCACACATTTGTGATGAGGTCGCCAGCGAGTGAACGCCAAAAGAAGTATCGTCGATGGTTTGTTTCTTGTTCGAAATAAGGATTGTCTATGGATGTACAGTAAGCTGTTATAAATATATGTCCCAGCCAAACTGAACAAAACTCAAAAACTCAAAATTACGAACTGATTTTTGGCAATATAAACTGGAGGGAAATCTACAGTAGATCTCTTAAAGTACACTAAGCATCTTAGTTTTCACTGTAATATTATGCAAGTAATTGTATCTGCAAACGAACAACTATATAAATGGGGAATTATTGATTTTTCGAACGGGAAGCCGTACTTCCAAGAAACGCAGCAAGTAAAAGCTCATCTATGGCCATATGTTGACATCAATATACACAGCATATAACATTGTCTTTGTGCAGTGAAGGCCTCAATAAAAGCTCTTTTGCTGACATATTTACGCGCTTCTCATGAGACAATTCGCTGCTTTATGCACAAGGTAAAAGACCGTTCTCCGGCGATTCCCCATTCATCTCTCTCACCCGGAATCTGATTTTGGCATTGTTCTTGCGGAACTGGAGCCAAAGGCCCTAACCGTTCGTTGCATGTTCACCGTAGAGGAAGTACTTGTGGCGCGCGATGACCATATGGCATGCATAGACACGCAAATAGAAGTTTAGAAATACTGGAAGTTCTTGTGTCAATGTAATGCGTGCACACTGCACTACATAGCTAATAAATAGGTTTACAGAGATGCTGGCATGATTGTTATTTTCATTATGATAACTTAATATAACCAGCTCATGTCATTTTATTAATGTGTTGTTATTAATTGCTGTTCTTCATATGCTTTTACATGCCGACATTAAACAAAACTTGATATTACCTTGTCTTACCACATACACGCGAAATCGACAGTGGTCGCTGTCACGTGGTCACATGAAGGCTAAATTTGGCAAAGCAACCTCCCCGGACAACGAAATGGCGTTCGATGAATTTTCCCGATATGCAGGTGCAACGGGTAGAAACCCCTCCCGACACGGAATGTCATGGTTTGTAGCGGCCATTAGCAAATGGTGCGGGAGCGTGTAGTTGTTAGCGGCACCTAGCGGGGGAGAGCCAGAAGAGCACTCTCCAGAGGGAGCTAGTCGTACATCTCGCGGGATGTTTGTACGGGAAGTTATTCAGAAAAGATAAAAATCAGTTCAATAGAGAAGGAGAAGACCGTGAACACCTTGTTAAGTTTCGCGGGTAAGAGCTAATTCATTTTCCTATCGTGTTTTGGGGGCTTTCATCTAGGAATAAAGCACATTTATTCATTCATTATACTACCAAGTAACTGATACGTAAAGTGGAGAGGCAGGTAATTTAGTATTCATGAAAGCGACCTCTGCTTCCTTGATTATCGCTCATTGGCTGAGGAGGGGTAGGGGACGCTTGGGGCTCAGCCTAGTATAAATAGAGGTGCATGGGGGGTGGGGGGGGCCTATGGAGAAATGCTGGATGCTGCTGCTGACTCCTGGAGAACACACCTCTGCGTAGCTGTAGATGAGGTAATTACTATCTTTTATGCGCGGTAGGCCCCGGTACCTATTTTTTAATGCGCGGGTAGCTCCGGTGCCTATCTTTAAATGCACGGTAGTTTTCAAGTGCCTATCTTTTAATGCGCAGTAGTTCCGGAGCCTATCTTTTAATGCGCAGTAGTTCCGGTGCCTATCTTTTAATGCGCGGTATCTCCGGTGCCTATCTTTTAATGCGCGGTAGCTCCGATGCCTATCTTTTAATGCGCGGTAGCTACGGTGCCTATCTTTTAATGCGCGGTAGCTACGGTGCCTATCTTTTAATGCGCAGTAGTTCCGGTGCCTATCTTTTAATGCGCGGTAGCTCCGGTGCCTATCTTTTAATGCGCGGTAGCTACGGTGCCTATCTTTTAATGCGCGGTAGCTACGGTGCTTATCTTTTAATGCGCGGTAGCTCCGGTGCCTATCTTTTAATGCGTGGTAGCTACGGTGCCTAGCTTTTAATGCGCGGTAGCTCCGGTGCCTATCTTTTAATGCGTGGTAGCTATGGTACCTATCTTTTAATGCGCGGTAGCTCCGGTGCCTATCTTTTAATGCGTGGTAGCTACGGTGCCTATCTTTTAATGCGCGGTAGCTACGGTGCTTATCTTTTAATGCGCGGTAGCTCCGGTGCCTATCTTTTAATGCGTGGTAGCTACGGTGCCTAGCTTTTAATGCGCGGTAGCTCCGGTGCCTATCTTTTAATGCGTGGTAGCTATGGTACCTATCTTTTAATGCGCGGTAGCTCCGGTGCCTATCTTTTAATGCGTGGTAGCTACGGTGCCTATCTTTTAATGCGCGGTAGCTCCGGTGCCTATCTTTCAATGCGTGGTAGCTACGGTACCTATCTTTTAATGCGTGGTAGCTACGGTGCCTATCTTTTAATGCGTGGTAGCTATGGTACCTATCTTTTAATGCGTGGTAGCTATGGTACCTATCTTTTAATGCGCGGTAGCTCCGGTGCCTATCTTTTAATGCGTGGTAGCTACGGTGCCTATCTTTTAATGCGTGGTAGCTATGGTACCTATCTTTTAATGCGCGGTAGCTCCGGTGCCTATCTTTTAATGCGTGGTAGCTACGGTGCCTATCTTTTAATGCGCGGTAGCTCCGGTGCCTATCTTTCAATGCGTGGTAGCTACGGTACCTATCTTTTAATGCGCGGTAGCTCCGGTGTCTATCTTTCAATGCGTGGTAGCTACGGTACCTATCTTTTAATGCGTGGTAGCTACGGTACCTATCTTTTAATGCGTGGTAGCTCCGGTGCCTATCTTTTAATGCGTGGTAGCTACGGTGCCTATCTTTTAATGCGCGGTAGCTCCGGTGCCTATGTTTTAATGCGCGGTAGCTACGGTGCCTATCTTTTAATGCGCGGTAGCTCCGGTGCCTATGTTTTAATGCGCTGTAGCCCCGGTGCCTATCTTTTAATGCGCGGTACTCCCGGTGCCTATCTTTTAATGCGCGGTAGCGACGGTGCCTATTTTTTAATGCGTGGTAGCTACGGTGACTATCTTTTAATGCGTGGTAGCTCCGGTGCCTATCTTTTAATGCGCGGTCGTTTTCAAGGGCCTATGTTTTAATGCGCGGTAGCCCCGGTGCCTATCTTTTAATGCGTGGTATCTACGATGCCTATCTTTTAATGCGCGGTAGCTCCGGTGCCTATCTTTAAATGCACGGTAGTTGTCAAGGGCCTATGTTTTAATGCGCGGTAGCCCCGGTGCCTATCTTTTAATGCGTGGTAGCTCCGGTGTCTATCTTTAAATGCACGGTAGTTTTCAAGGGCCTATGTTTTAATGCGCGGTAGCTACGGTGCTTATCTTTTAATGCGTGGTAGCTACGGTGCCTATCTTTTAATGCGCGGTAGCTACGGTGCCTATCTTTTAATGCGTGGTAGTTTTCAAGGGCCTATCTTTTAGTGCGCGGTAGCTACGGTGCCGGATTATCGGTGTCTATGTCTTAATGCGCAGCAGCCCCTCAAGAATTGTTTTCAGTCAGTGCTAGCGCAAAGATTTAGGGAGAGGGATTGCTGATTGATTTAGTATGCCGCAATTGCCTTGTTCCTGAGGGGGGGGGGGTTAATCTCGGGTTAGGTATACAAGTATTTATACAGGTTTATTTGGTGAGACTGTTTATAGGAAGATTGGAAGCTAGTTTGTAGTTTTAGGATTACTGCTAATTATTCAGTGCTGTCAATAGTTCTTGCTATTAGTTTAGCATGAAGAAGAAGCGAATATATGAAGAGCTTGGGGTGTGCTACATATAGGGATAATGGCATGATTAGTAATTTTCATACCAACACAATATGCTACCATTAACTCCATAGGGAGAGTAAGCCACGAGCACGCTACGGCACCCCACCCAATTGGCACGTCCCCAACCAAGAATGAAAAATCGGCAAGTTATGTCAAATTTGGGCTACTTACAGCTGCATGATATTCCGTTAATGGACACAATATAGTGAGTTATCGAGTAATGCAGTAATGTAAAGTGACGGAATACAGTGCGGAATACTGTCAATCGCTCATCTCGTGTCACGGGGTGAGAACGTGTTATATACTAGACTGCCATTCTATGCCGTGTTGAATGTTGGGGAAATTGATAAAAGTGTATACTTTTTGTCAGTAAAATTTCCTTCACGAAAATATGAATGATCTCTAAATTACTGAAATATAGAAATAAAAGTTGAAGTGCTCATAATTTCTCTAATTGCTGTAATTTCTCAAAATAAGTTTTCTTTTCCCCAAAAAAGCATGAAATATTCCTAACATTCATCCCATCTGTTCTAAAATTCCCTGAAAACTAGTAACATAGTTCTTAAAATCAAGTGTAGAATTCCTTCCAAACTAGCGTAAAATTCCTTCCAAACTAGTCTAAAATTATTTAAAAAATAGTCTCAAATTCCTTAAAAACCAGTGTAAAATTCCTTAAAATGGAAGTTAAAGTCTTTAAAACCGGTCTAAAATTCCTACAAAAAACAGTAAAATTCATGAAAAACTACTCTCAAATTCCTGAAAAACTAGTATAAGATTCCTGAAAAACTAGTCTAAGATTCATAAAAACTAATCTAAAATTCCTAAGAAACTAGGAAAATTTCTGAGAATCTAGTCTTAAATTCCTGAGAAACTAGTGTAAAATTCCTGAAAAAGTAGTCTGCAATTCCTGAAAAACTGATCTAAAATTAAGTAAAAAGCAGTATAAAATTCCTGTATAGATAAGACAATTCCAAAAAAAACAGGTCTAAATTTCCTAAAAAAATTAGTGTAGACTTCCTGCAAATAATGTTAAAAATTCCTAAAAATAGTCTAAATTTGTACTAAATTTGTACTAATGAATAAGTCACATTCCACAAAAGTAAATTGGTGCTGTGGTGTGCAGGCACGAGGTGGTAAAAGACAGCAGGCTGAACCATAGGAAACAGCCCGAAACGGTGGGGGTAGTAAAGTCAGACCAACTCGTGGCTGATTTCAGCTGGGGTGGTGCTACGTCTATAATAGTCAAAGATGACATTGGTTCGTGGTTAGTCATTTGTTGTACATTATTGGTGGTTCAGACTGGGGCTGTGATATCCTGCCACTTATTATGGTTCGACTTATCAATGCTGTCGTCATGTCCCCGTCGCTGCTTGCTATATACCACCACCACGCCGACTGCTCTCACTCAAGCGAAATAGAAAAGGAAACGGTGGCGACCTTCCAAATTTATTTTCTGAAACTCACAGTCGGGAATGTACGACTAAGATGTTCGATGAGAGCATCCGGTTCCTTTGTGTCGGCCAGACGACCCGGATGATGAACTTCTATTTCCGGATCAGATGCAGACCCCACACAAGCCGCCATCGAGGGCATGGTCTGGATCAGACACAATCCCCACACAAGCCGCCATCGAGGGCATGGCCTGGATCAGACACTGGATGAGAGCATCCGGTTCCTTCGTTTCGGCCAGACGATCCGGCGGCTGACCGTTGCATTCTGGATCAGTCGCAGTCACCGCACAAGCCGCCAGAGAGGGCCGGGTTTGGATCAGTCGCAGTCCCCGCACAAGCCGCCATTGATGGTATGGTCTCCGGGGAAGAAGATCATGGAGTTGTCTGCCGAGTAGTAACGCAGGCTCCAGCCACAAGGGGAGTTGGGGAGTGATAAAGCGGGGGAGTAAGGGGGTAGGGGAGTTGTGGAGTTGGGGAGTGGGGGAGTGGGGGAGTAGGGGAGTAGGGGAGTGGGGAGTGATGGAGTGGCGAGTAAGGAAGTAGGGGAGTAGGGGAGTGATATAGTGGGGGAGGGGGGGGTAGGGGAGTGATAGAGCGGGGGAGTAGGAGAGTCGGGAATGATGGTGTAGCGGAGTGGGGGAGTAGGGGAGTGGGGGATTAGGGGAGTGAAGGAATGGGGGAGTAGGGCAGTGATGGAGTGAGGGAGTGGGGGAGTGGCGAGTAAGGAAGTAGGGGAGTAGGGGAGTGATATAGTGGGGGAGTGGGGGAGTAGGGGAGTGATAGAGCGGGGGAGTAGGAGAGTCGGGAATGATGGTGTAGCGGAGTGGGGGAGTAGGGGAGTGGGGGATTAGGGGAGTGAAGGAATGGGGGAGTAGGGCAGTGATGGAGTGAGGGATTGGGGGAGTGATGGAGTGGGGGAGTAGGGGAGTAGGGGAATAGGGGAGTAAGGGATTGATGGAGTGGGGGAGTAGGGGAGTAGAGGGGTGGGGGAGTGGGGGAGTGGTGGAGTAGGGGAGTGGTGGAGTAGGGGAGTAAGGGAGTGGGGGACTGATGGAGTGGGGGAGTAGTGGAGTAGAGGATTGGGGGAGTGATGGAGTGGTGAAGTGGGGGAGTGGGGCAGTGATGGAGTGGTGGAGTGGTGGAGTAGCGGACTGGGGGAATGGTGGAGTGGGAGGGGGGAGGGGGGAGTGGGGGGGAGGGTGGTAGAGGATTGGCGGATACATTGGCGACAGGAGAATCTGTAAGTGCCTTCAGGTCAATGAATCTGTATCAGTGAGTTTTGCTTTAATAACTCGGCTGATAAAAGTATTGATTAAATAAGTTAACTTGCTGGCTTTCAAATTATTTTGTAAGCAGTATTTCTGTATGCGATATTGCAGTCTTCTGATTCTCTTTGTAGCCATGCATTAAATGAACAAATATACTTGACAATTGCATTAATGGCTATAGCATAAAACCTACTTGGAACAGCAAACAATTTGCCGTGTGGGCAGTTTTATAGCTTCCTGACAGATTTAAAGATTTCGGACGCTACAAGTTGTTGAAGGAGCGGAACCTGATCTTGCCTTTGGTTCAGTGCTATTCTATTGCTAAAGACCACTCATCGCCTGTCGCCGAAATCTGATGTTGCCCTTGGCTGAGCGTCAACCTATTGCCAAATACCTCTCACCCCTTCTCTCACCAGGCATACAATCTTGGCCTTGGCTGAGAGTCATCCTATTACCAAATACCACTCAGCCCTTCCATCACCGGGTGTGCAACCTTGGCCTTTTTCCTGCGGAACTTGATCCGAATACCATAACCGTCAGCTTTGGAGGGATGGTGACCGAACAACAAGACGACCATCCTCAGGATGTACTTTCCGTCCAGTGATGACAGCACCACGACGAGTCGGAATCGACAGTTGTCGTTGGCGTCGCTCCGTGCCAGGATTAGTCTCTTGGTCTGGAACTCCGAGACCGGCAGGAACTCCGTGTTGTCGAATGCCGCGATGCGGTCGATCACGTGACAAGCACACGTTGTGGCATGACAGTTCCCATTCACGCCATGTATCCCGCTAACAATTAAACATGATGCCGCCTTTATCTGGCATTTATTGTTGGAATATGTTATTGATCTTACATTTACAATACACATCGCAGTAATATAGAATATAGCTATGATTTCAACTTGATGAAATGACGATTAATAGCTGAAGGTACAAACAGTGGTGATAGATATAACACTGAAGTTGATCGTAGATATGGGCAGGAATATAATTACAAATTCAGTATTAAAATTTTATGTTTTATTGTTTAATGGGATTTGTGTTGAATATTTAATTGACACCTACTTTGTAAATATGATATCCGTGTTATTTATGCTACAGCTTGCTATTTGCAATTGGATGTTGATACATTTTTTTATTCAAGCAGCTCATATGTCATATATTCGTACTTGTCACCCACACAAACTGGGTCACCTACACTGACATGGATTATCCGGGTCACCCACACAGACAGGACGTCTCTGGATCATCTACTCAGAGAGAAAGTCTCTAGATCACCTACACAGACAGTAGGTCCCTGGATCACCGACTCAGAGAGAAAGTCTCTGGATCAACTACACAGACAGGAGGTCCCTGGATCACCGATTCAGAGAGAAAGTTTATGGATCACCTACACAGAGATAAAGTCTCTAGATCACCTACACAGAGATAAAGTCTCTAGGTCACCTACACAGACAGGACGTCTCTGGATCACCGACTCAGAAAGTCTATGGATCACCTACACAGACATAAAGTCCCTGGATCACCTACACAGATAGCCTGAAAACAAGACGTTACAGTCGAACACAAAGAATTTCCCAAATTCACCAGGCATACGGACATAAGAGAACCCAAAGCTCTAGGTTTGCGACTGTCGGAAATGTCCAAAGAATATGATTTTTGGAATAGACGAGGACGAAGACTCGCGGCCAGACGCTTAGCGCGACAGCAGGAGCAGGAGCAGGAGATCCAAGAAGAGCCAATGCAGTAGCGATTAGTGAGCAATTTCTGATAAACAAGAACTTGCATATGGTCTTGTCTTTTTGTGCAATGTTTTTTTCACAGCGGGACATGTAAGAAGGGGTATAGAGAATAGCCCTGCCTCGCATACCATTCATTTCGCTGCGACCAACGTCCTGCAAACTAAACATCGCTTACATCTCTATCAATCAACGTTATAGCGCCACCTGTGGATTGAGTGTGAAGATTGTATCATGGCTGCTCATGAAATCTTTTACTTTGGTACCTGCAAAACTTCGCATATACACATTTATCTGTGATTACATTTCTTCAACATCGTGTGCGTAGTCAAAGATGACATTGGTTCGTGGTTAGTCATTTGTTGTACATTATTGGTGGTTCAGACTGGGGCTGTGATATCCTGCCACTTATTATGGTTCGACTTATCAATGCTGTCGTCATGTCCCCGTCGCTGCTTGCTATATACCACCACCACGCCGACTGCTCTCACTCAAGCGAAATAGAAAAGGAAACGGTGGCGACCTTCCAAATTTATTTTCTGAAACTCACAGTCGGGAATGTACGACTAAGATGTTCGATGAGAGCATCCGGTTCCTTTGTGTCGGCCAGACGACCCGGATGATGAACTTCTATTTCCGGATCAGATGCAGACCCCACACAAGCCGCCATCGAGGGCATGGTCTGGATCAGACACAATCCCCACACAAGCCGCCATCGAGGGCATGGCCTGGATCAGACACTGGATGAGAGCATCCGGTTCCTTCGTTTCGGTCAGACGATCCGGCGGCTGACCGTTGCATTCTGGATCAGTCGCAGTCACCGCACAAGCCGCCAGAGAGGGCCGGGTTTGGATCAGTCGCAGTCCCCGCACAAGCCGCCATTGATGGTATGGTCTCCGGGGAAGAAGATCATGGAGTTGTCTGCCGAGTAGTAACGCAGGCTCCAGCCACAAGGGGAGTTGGGGAGTGATAAAGCGGGGGAGTAAGGGGGTAGGGGAGTTGTGGAGTTGGGGAGTGGGGGAGTGGGGGAGTAGGGGAGTAGGGGAGTGGGGAGTGGGGAGTGATGGAGTGGCGAGTAAGGAAGTAGGGGAGTAGGGGAGTGATATAGTGGGGGAGTGGGGGAGTAGGGGAGTGATAGAGCGGGGGAGTAGGAGAGTCGGGAATGATGGTGTAGCGGAGTGGGGGAGTAGGGGAGTGGGGGATTAGGGGAGTGAAGGAATGGGGGAGTAGGGCAGTGATGGAGTGAGGGAGTGGGGGAGTGGCGAGTAAGGAAGTAGGGGAGTAGGGGAGTGATATAGTGGGGGAGTAGGGGAGTAGGGGAGTGATAGAGCGGGGGAGTAGGAGAGTCGGGAATGATGGTGTAGCGGAGTGGGGGAGTAGGGGAGTGGGGGATTAGGGGAGTGAAGGAATGGGGGAGTAGGGCAGTGATGGAGTGAGGGATTGGGGGAGTGATGGAGTGGGGGAGTAGGGGAGTAGGGGAATAGGGGAGTAAGGGATTGATGGAGTGGGGGAGTAGGGGAGTAGAGGGGTGGGGGAGTGGGGGAGTGGTGGAGTAGGGGAGTGGTGGAGTAGGGGAGTAAGGGAGTGGGGGACTGATGGAATGGGGGAGTAGTGGAGTAGAGGATTGGGGGAGTGATGGAGTGGTGAAGTGGGGGAGTGGGGCAGTGATGGAGTGGTGGAGTGGTGGAGTAGCGGACTGGGGGAATGGTGGAGTGGGAGGGGGGAGGGGGGAGTGGGGGGGAGGGTGGTAGAGGATTGGCGGATACATTGGCGACAGGAGAATCTGTAAGTGCCTTCAGGTCAATGAATCTGTATCAGTGAGTTTTGCTTTAATAATTCGGCTGATAAAAGTATTGATTAAATAAGTTAACTTGCTGGCTTTCAAATTATTTTGTAAGCAGTATTTCTGTATGCGATATTGCAGTCTTCTGATTCTCTTTGTAGCCATGCATTAAATGAACAAATATACTTGACAATTGCATTAATGGCTATAGCATAAAACCTACTTGGAACAGCAAACAATTTGCCGTGTGGGCAGTTTTATATCTTCCTGACAGATTTAAAGATTTCGGACGCTACAATTTGTTGAAGGAGCGGAACCTGATCTTGCCTTTGGTTCAGTGCTATTCTATTGCTAAAGACCACTCATCGCCTGTCGCCGAAATCTGATGTTGCCCTTGGCTGAGCGTCAACCTATTGCCAAATACCTCTCACCCCTTCTCTCACCAGGCATACAATCTTGGCCTTGGCTGAGAGTCATCCTATTACAAAATACCACTCAGCCCTTCCATCACCGGGTGTGCAACCTTGGCCTTTTTCCTGCGGAACTTGATCCGAATACCATAACCGTCAGCTTTGGAGGGATGGTGACCGAACAACAAGACGACTCTCCTCAGGAAGTACTTTCCGTCCAGTGATGACACCACCACGACGAAGCGGAATCGACAGTTGTCGTTGGCGTCGCTCCGTGCCAGGACCAGTCTCTTGGTCTGGAACTCCGAGACCGGCAGGAACTCCGTGTTGTCGAATGCCGCGATGCGGTCGATCACGTGACAAGCACACGTTGTGGCATGACAGTTCCCATTCACGCCATGTATCCCGCTAACAATTAAACATGATGCCGCCTTTATCTGGCATTTATTGTTGGAATATGTTATTGATCTTACATTTACAATACACATCGCAGTAATATAGAATATAGCTATGATTTCAACTTGATGAAATGACGATTAATAGCTGAAGGTACAAACAGTGGTGATAGATATAACACTGAAGTTGATCGTAGATATGGGCAGGAATATAATTACAAATTCAGTATTAAAATTTTATGTTTTATTGTGTAATGGGATTTGTGTTGAATATTTAATTGACACCTACTTTGTAAATATGATATCCGTGTTATTTATGCTACAGCTTGCTATTTGCAATTGGATGTTGATACATTTTTTTATTCAAGCAGCTCATATGTCATATATTCGTACTGGTCACCCACACAAACTGGGTCACCTACACTGACATGGATTATCCGGGTCACCCACACAGACAGGACGTCTCTGGATCATCTACTCAGAGAGAAAGTCTCTAGATCACCTACACAGACAGTAGGTCCCTGGATCACCGACTCAGAGAGAAAGTCTCTGGATCAACTACACAGACAGGAGGTCCCTGGATCACCGATTCAGAGAGAAAGTTTATGGATCACCTACACAGAGATAAAGTCTCTAGATCACCTACACAGAGATAAAGTCTCTAGGTCACCTACACAGACAGGACGTCCCTGGATCACCTACACAGACTGGACGTCTCTGGATCACCGACTCAGAAAGTCTATGGATCACCTACACAGACATAAAGTCCCTGGATCACCTACACAGATAGCCTGAAAACAAGACGTTACAGTCGAACACAAAGAATTTCCCAAATTCACCAGGGATACGGACATAAGAGAACCCAAAGCTCTAGGTTTGCGACTGTCGGAAATGTCCAAAGAATATGATTTTTGGAATAGACGAGGACGAAGACTCGCGGCCAGACGCCTAGCGCGACAGCAGGAGCAGGAGATCCAAGAAGAGCCAATGCAGCAGCGATTAGTGAGCAATTTCTGATAAACAAGAACTTGCATATGGTCTTGTCTTTTTGTGCAATGTTTTTCAATCTCTATCAATCAACGTTATAGCGCCACCTGTGGATTGAGTGTGAAGATTGTATCATGGCTGCTCATGAAATCTTTTACTTTGGTACCTGCAAAACTTCGCATATACACATTTATCTGTGATTACATTTCTTCAACATCGTGTGCGCATGCATCATTCTTGATTGAGGAACATTTGTGTAATTTCACATTTCGTCTAACAGGTGAGTGTTTCGATATTTTGCACAAAATAGGTATTACTAACAGAGACCGGGGCGGATGAGTTCAGACGTTACTATGTCGTCCCATCCCCTAACTGCCTTACGACTGCAACGTCTTGTTTTCAGGCTACTACACAGACAGGACGCCCCTGGACCACATACACAGACTGGGCGTCTCTGGATCACCGACTCAGAGAGAAAGTCTATGGATCACCTACACGGTGAGGACGTCTCTAGTTCACCTACTCGGACAGGGCGTCTATACGGATTATCTGGATCACATACTCAGATCGGGATTCTCCGGTTCACAGGGCGTGTCCATCCCGGCGCTGTCCATGCGATAGGCAAACACTCCGGGGAAATGCCACCCTGGACGTGGACGTGAGCTGCCTCCCCAATCTACTTACCTCAGCCCACGGCTGTCCGTCCCCGACTCCCTATTCTACTTACCTCAGCCCACGGCTGTCCGTCCCCAGCTCCCCATTCTGCTTACCTCAGCCCACGGCTGTCCGTCCCCAGCTCCCCATTCTGCTTACCTCAGCCCACGGCTGTCCGTCCCTGGCTCCCCATTCTACTTACCTCAGCCCACGGCTGTCCGTCCCCAGCTCCCCATTCTGCTTACCTCAGCCCACGGCTGTCCGTCCCTGGCTCCCCATTCTACTTACCTCAGCCCACGGCTGTCCGTCCCCAGCTCCCCATTCTGCTTACCTCAGCCCACGGCTGTCCGTCCCCGGCTCTCCATTCCAATTTTAGATATAAAGGCAGACATATCCTTAGGTGGTAGGCATATTCACACCCTTATCTGTTGTTCATCTGCGTCAGAGCCATACGTCACTGTTTGGTATTGTGCCATACACACCCCTTAACTCCTCATAGAATATGAAACCGGTATGGCACCATGTAGCCTTACATGCTGAAAGTGCCGCTAAGCTACAATCAAATCAATGGACCAGGTTTCTGAGTTTTCTGCAAGTTGTGATATATATGTCGCACGGGCTTAGATTTGGCGCGAAAAGCTCGACAAGCAGCATTAACTTTGATCGAGCACCACGAAGATTTCACCAATCTGTTGGACGCATGTACCCCCGTAAAAGTGATGGTATGGTATATATGGTGGCTTCATGGCATCGCCTTATTAACTATAAACACATACATGTTTGATTAATTGTAAAGATACTTCTCTGTGACTAGGTTCTACGCCTCAGTACGGACACGTGGCCGCCGTGTCGTCCCTCAGTCTGGCGTTAGACATGGCTTGTGGTGGAGATCTACACGCCTTTCTCGCCGAAAACTGGTCTGACGCCTACCAGAAAACCGTCACTAAGGAAACGATGATGAACATGGCTTTGGAAGTGGAGACAGGTGCGCCGGATGTGCATGACAGCTGTAGGACATTAATATTTTGCCTAAGTATCAAATCTGGAACGATTCTGATGCTTCGTGTGTGAGGGCATACCTAGGTAAACGGCGAATGACACTATGGACAGTTGTCGCAGTTGGTGGTTACATAGTGGTGTATCGACTGAACATGTTAGGTACTAGCGCGTAGAATAACTAATCTTTGCCATTGATAGTTGTCGTACATGCCAATGCATCGCCTATGCTATGTCGTCTACTGTTCCCACCTTTACTACTTTATGCGGAGAAAGCAGGTGTTGCCGAACGGCCGTGGTGTGTGGGGGGTGACGGGCTCTCCACGGCAAGAGGCGATACACAATATAACAATATAATTTTCAAGAATAAAGCATAAAAATAACGAAATATGGGTATTTCATACAGCAAACACATCTTGTACCCTTTTGCAAACGTTATATTTGTGACTGAAATCTTACTTTTCATCACCTGATACCGTGTGTTGGGTCCCCAACACTAATATTCAGAAATGCGCGGGGAATGGACTTAGATTTATCGCGAATAGCTCGACAAGCAGCATTAACTTTGATCGAGCACCATGATGATTCACCAAAATCATGATCATGGTATATATGGTGGCATCATGCCATCACCTTATTAACTATGAACACATACATGCTTGATTAATTGCAAAGATACTTCTTTGTGACCAGGTTCTAGGGCTACGGACACGTGGCCGCCGTGTCGTCCCTCAGTCTGGTGTTGGACATGGCTTGTGGTGGAGATCTCCACGCCTTTCTCGCCGAAAACTGGTCTGACGCCTACCAGAAAACCGTCACTAAGAAAACGATGATGAACATGGCTTTGGAAGTGGCGACAGGCGCGCTGGATGTGCATAAGAGCTATAGGACATAAATAGTTTGCCTAAGTATCAAATCTGGAACGATTCTGATGCTTCGTGTGTGAGGGCATGACGTTTGTCGCAGTTGGTGGTTACGTAGCGGTGTATAGTCTGAGCATGTTAGGTACTAGCGCGTAGAATAACTAATCTTTGCCATTGATAGTTGGCGTGCATGCAATGCATCCCCAGCCAAGAGGCGATACACAAGGTAACTTGATATGGTATCACGCGGCTAAAGTCGTTGTTCAGAGAAACAAAATGTGCATATCTTGAACAGTTCCATCATAGAGAGAATTGAGAGGCAACACGCAAGTTAATCTGAAGAAGTTGTAACGAGCGGTTCGATTTCTGGGGTGGTAGGTCATGATAATCTTTGTTCTGGGCGATGACGCGGTGTAAGCGATCACAGTCGGATGAATAACAGCGAATTGAATGATTGTAATTGCCAAGTCCAAATATACACTGAACAGTATACCTGTCCTCTTACATGTATATTACACATCAACGGCATCAAGTGAATCAAGCTCCCCGACCTGTGGCGCTACGCAAACTCCGCTTTTACAGCTGCTGTCGGCCGGGGACAAATTTCAAGATTCTTGCAAAACGGTCAAATCAGCTGTATTTTCCTGCAACACTATAATTTTTAAGAATAAACCATAAACATAACGAGCTATGGGTATTTCAAACACATCTTGTACCATTTCGCAAAAGTTATAATTGTGACAACTCTTTCTTTTCGTCCCCTGATACCGTGTGTTAATAGGCTTAGAGTGGGTCCCCGGCAATAAGTTGTAGAAATGCGTGGGGAATTTTGCCTATCAATTTGCGCAGCGCCGCCCTGGCGAGTGAGTGTGAAAATGTATTGAGAACGCAGGCGACAACAGAGATATAATGGAGCCCTGGCGGAGTGAGTCGACGGCAGAGAATGCAAGCGAATATGCCTTTGATGGTTGATCGCCTTGTCATTGGTGCAATACGATATGGAAGATGTTTCACTGGTTCCAGGAGAAGCGCCCAGTGCGCTGGATGTCGGCGCAGACACTGGATCATCTGGAACACACGACCACGTCCGACGTCTGGAGCTTTGGCGTTGTGATCTGGGGACTTCTCTCTCTAGATAACGTAGACGTTGGACGTCTGGAGCTTTGGCATTGTGATGTGGGAACTTCTCTTTCTGGGTAACGTAGACGTTGGACGTCTGGAGCTTTGGCATTGTGATCTGGGAACTTCTCTCTCTAGGTAACGTAGACGTTGGACGTCTGTGCTATGTGCTGTGCGGCTGTAGGGAACGTGTAGGAAAATGCAGAGCGACATGAACTTGTAATCCCCGTAATATATGCTTTGCCACAATAACCCTTAGTTGCTGACACGCTATGAGAGTTTGTCGCAGAACATCATTAACTCATATCTCGAGATATAGTATAACCGTAGGAAACGAAGTTTCTGGAATATGGGAGCGTCTATTTACTAAAAATTGTTGACTCGAATCAAATCATACAATGGTAACACAAACGTAAGACTCCGATGCACGGAATAAAGGGTTATACCTGATCTTGTTTCCTTTTCTTCTTTCTCGATGTTGCATCGAGGATACTTTACTTCACTACCTTGCTCAACGCAAACAATATCTGATAGTAGAGACATCGTTCTGTATCCAGGGGAGACGCCGTAGGCAGGGCTGGGTGACGCAGGTGTTTGGGTAGCGACCCAGGAGGGACATCGACTGGACAAGCCTAACAGCGTCGACCCCACCAAGTAAGTCTCTGATGGCACAAAGCGTGTCAATAATGTACACCGATTGTACCAAAGCTCAAGCTTGTGCAATAATGCTTTAATTATTGTGTCCCAGTGTCCAACCGGAAATGTCACATCGTCTCCCTTGTCTCCTTACTTTAAGCACGTTGACTTTTAGAACGGCGCTCGCAAGTAAAGGTCAGTGACTGGACCATCAGTTAATCAGATTGTTCGTTGATATGGTGTCTTAACTCACAGCATCGATAAAACAATATGATGATGTGGATGTGATCGTCTTTTGATATTTTGAGAGATGTAAGAGTTCACTTCATTTAATAATATATCTTAAAGGGGGGCATGTATATATTCTAAGATTGATAGTTTACATATATATATAATATGCATGCGCAATTACTTCAATCAGCATCCTGGCACTATCACACACCAGATTGGAACATGACTAGGTTCGGCTTTCTCGCTCTTATAGATATGAGCTAATGCTGGATTGCTGGGTGCGCCAGGCAGAGCGACGCCCCGAGTTTGAACACAGCAAGCAGCAACTGTCGAATTGCCCATCTGTCGCTACCTCTGCGTCATCCTATACCGATGAACCCATATACTTAAAGGGGCTTAACCTCTAAAATATCATGTCTGAATCGGAATAAGACACGTGTACTGCGCTTAAGTCCTTCTGGAAGGATAATTGCGTTCGTAAAGATATATGCTGTACAAAGCCATTGCGCTGTAATGCGTAGAACCGCCAGTGGGTACTAATGGGTTCCTAACAATTGCCAGATGTCGGGGATTATGGGTCCTGCGCATGCGCACCGCTTGAAGATGCAACATAGGTTATAGGGCAGTCCGATCGCCGGCCTCCAGAGGCATGCAACTGCACATCACATAAGGATCCAACGGTAGTCCACTTCTCGCGGTTTAAAAGATGTAAGTAAACATAGGAACACCAATACAGACTTAACACCTCATATTTAACTAGAATGAAGGTGTGTCAAATGACATAACTCACCGTGCATTCTTTTCATTGTTTTACTGTCCAGACGTAATATACATGTGTGGTGATTATCGCCGAGACCACAATGATCAAGATGCATATTTAGCCAGATATACAAGGTTACGACATATGTAATGTTTTGATACGCCGCATTCATTTATTGTTCACGTTTCATCACTGAATTTAACGGAGACGATAACACAATTGGATACGACTTAAATTGCTGATGCAGCATATTGGCTGATGATAATCAACGCGAATAGTGTTTATTTGTCTTTAATATTTTATATGGGGGGTTGGTGTTTAGTCTGTCATCAAATTATAACAATGTTTGCTAGACGTTTAACACGTCTTACACGCATTTCGTTAAAAGTTAGCACATTAATAAAGCAACGTGAACAAAATCAGACAGGGGTACATTTCATAGCGTGCATATTCTACTTTCTTATATATGGGCTGATTTACAATTCAGTCCTGCATCATTTTTTTTGGCTCATATATATATAAACAATTTTAGATGGAAGGGTACTCATTGCATCAATGTATATATTTCAGATGTAACTAATTACATGGTTTGTAAGATATTATTCGCCGTACCGATGCATTTCTCGCGAGAAAGTAAGACTGTCATGTGTACTAGCGGATTTTACTAACCTTAGAATTGTTCTGACGATAGATATAACAGGATTTTTCATTTCTTTGAACAAAGGTTAACATTGACAAGATCGGTTGAACCGTGCAATACATTTATAAAGAAACATGTATTTTATCGGCAACAAATCGTTGTGTGCTGAACCACAAAAACTGAAGAATAGAGTGCAAGATCTCTTGACAGTTATTATACCTTTATTTTGTCTAGATATAGGCTATGGGCGTCAAGTAATTTATTATTTTTCAAGATTAAAACAGCGTCCAATGCATTTATATACATACAGTACTTGCGATTCGGTATACAGTATACGCAATGGAGTTATTGAATCAATTGCAATACACGGATAGATACATAAATTTTACTTGTATGAATATATATATTACTGGGTAATTATGTTATTCGATTTTGGTCTCAATCGTAATACTAGTCCCTTAGTTCCACATAATTGATAAGGCAACAACGTGTATGTATACACAAGTTCTGATCTGACCGATACCTTTGAGTAGCAGTCCATATTAGCTTAGGGGTGAAATGAAACCCTAAGTAGTTATACACAGATACACAATCTATTCTGTTCCCAGATAACATCCATCGTTCATTCCCTTTTAATGGCCCTCCACTTCTAAAACCATAACTTTAGTTTTGTTTAGATTCACAGACATTCCTCATTTGTGGCAATAATCAGTACACATTTTTCTGCTCGTAATCTGCCTACAGTATCGGCCATATTCGACAGATCGTCCGCGTACATGAAGCCTAGTAAATATGGAAAGTTTTCGTCTTTGCAGTTTTGACCTCCCAGCATATCCACATATTCATCTAGATATAAAACAAATAACAGCGGACTAAGTAGACAACCTTGTCTAGTTCCTAAAGTACAGTTGAATAATTCTGAGAGACTGCCCGCGCTTTAGACACAAGACCATTATTATTGACAAGCATGTAACTCTTATTTCCTGAAGCGTAACAACCACTACGGAATCGACACTATTTTCCACACTCGTGTTCGTTGCATTCATTTGATGGCGCCGTGAACACTGCAGCACAGATAATTGAACAGCAGGGCACCACGTGTTGACATAGCCTGGGCACCACGTGTTGACATAGCCTGGCCACCACGTGTTGACATAGCCTGGGCACCACGTGTTGACATAGTCTGGGCACCACGTGTTGACATAGCCTGGCCACCACGTGTTGACATAGCCTGGGCACCACGTGTTGACATAGCCTGGGCAGCATGACGTTCAGCCGCTGTCCAGGAGGCACAGACAATGACGCGGAAAGAAACAATTTACATTTACTTGAACGATATCTCTAGCACACATGTAGAATGACTTCATGCAACTGTTCAGTGATATATCACTACCATGAACGTTAAAGTGACGACATTGCTTTAGTGCAACATGTCATGTAGCGATGATTTACATATTAAAGCTTGCTATATCTAGTGCAAGTGCGTTCTTTGAAGTGCTGTTATATATATGTTATATATAGCACCACGCAACTAAGCATTTCCATGACCGTAACACTAACACCAGGCAACTAAATTACCATTTAGCTAAATTACCATTGAATTTAATTACCATTAAACTACCATTTCTCTGTCTTCAGACCACAGCTTCGTACGTGTGCTCATCGGCGCTGTCGTTTGTTTTCTCCGATTGGTATTTCATCAAGCAGTTCATGACATATTGAAAGCTGGGACGTCTCTCTGTGTTGCGCATCCAACATTCGACCATTAGGTCATAGCTGTGAAGGCGAAAACACAACATAATCTTGTAATTTGATTTACAACTGCGACATAATATCACGCCTATAAGGCTTTGCACTTCCACGTTGTCTTTATCTGTCATGCATAACTCTATCATCAAGTTCCGACCAAAACTAATTGCCCTGAATACCACTATATATCCGACACCCAAGGTCACACGTGTATATTACACTCGTTCATCATGGATTCTTAAGAAAATGCCTCAAACTAAATCAAAGTAGGCGTCAAGAAATTCTTATGCACCCACCTAGATGTACTGACAGTCGCCGAAGAAGAACGCTCGATGGCGCGGGAGTCCAAGGATGTTGTGTGACAATAGAGCATGTTCACAGCGGACTATGGCCACGACACAAGAATGATGACAATTGGCTATTGACGCCTCGACGTTTACCGGAATCCCAGAATCATTGTATCATCAAGTGCATCAACGTGTCGCCTTCTGACATACTTACGTTGTGGGGTCGCAATTATTCGGTTTCTCGAGGCGATTTCCATCCTGGATTGCTGTTTGCACTTCGTCGTCCTCAAGTCCCGGATATGGCATCTCCCCTTGATAACAAAGAAGTATTATGCAAAAAAATCATGTGTTTTATCTAGTGAAGGCCTTTCAGATATATCGATTTACCATATTACGTATGATATTACATCATTTCAATCTTGATCAACGCCTTCAGGCTGCAATTAAACCACCTTTGGCAGGGACTGCATGGGTTCGTCATTTAGTAACATCTGCTGTGACGTATCACACTGTGCCAGGTTTGTACATCCGGTATAGCATAATCCGCTGATCACAGGCTCACGCCTTCTACTCCCGAAGTCGCTGTTGATTTTTTTTTCTTTATTCAATTGGGGACAACTATTTTCTTCCTGAAAATATCCCATTGCTCGCTTGTGTTTAAAGAAATAAAAGATCGGAAATCGCCTTTTCCTCATTACACGTGATCATTGGAAATATTCCAATACCGAGAGAGAAGAGTTCCCAGAGGAAGACGGCGAAGCTCCAGACGTCGGATTTGGTCGTGTGTTCCAGATGATCCAGAGTTTCAGCTGACATCCATCGAACGGGACGCTCCGACTGAAACCAATGGTAACGTCATCAAAGCCGCCAGGACGTTGTACATATGTATGACCCTGACAGTTTTTATACCACCCTAGTGAACCATTTTGCTTTAAACTGGTGAGTTGTGCTTTCATCTAATGAGATAACAACATTGCAACGGTACGACGAAAAGATACCGTCTGGTGTATACATGAGTCCGGGTGGCATCCGCCGTGGAGAACCCCATCAGTTTACCTTGTGCATCGCCTCCCACTCCTCCCTGGCCCTGACGGCCTCCGCCGTGGAGAACCCCGTCAGTTTACACACCCCTCGGTCGTCCACTAACACGTGCTTGGCGCATATATAATGGTGCAATGCGGCGGGCTAAAGCGAAAAAAGGCCACAAGGGTATGATACGTTAGTAATAAGTTGGTCCACTAATAGGACTCTATCACACAAACATACAGACAAGCTAACCATACGGGATGACAAACACGGCAAACACATGCATGGTCGAAAAATAACGACATATTCCACTGACTAACGTAATCCAGCGTTCTAATACTTACTCGGCTTCGTTTTTCGTTCTTTAAAATACTTATTAACATGTGTCCCATTGACAAGATTTTCATCTGTGGGTCGCAAATAGCTCCAAGCATATCTGAAAATTACGGTTAGCGTAGGACTATCAACTTACTTATTAAATGAATACGTTATGTCAAACCTTGTTTTCAGACAGCGCATGTGCTCCAGTCGCGATACCGAGCGCCATGCCCATCATGGTTTCCATGGTAACCGTTTTCTGGTAGACGCCTGCTCCGTGTCCCGTCAGAAAGGTGTGAAGATCTCCCTGTGTGGCGGGTTCTATCACCAGACTGACGGATGACATGCTGGCCACGTTCTCGTACTCTCCACCGCAACCTGAATGATATATCCAATATTTGGGACTAGTATGATATATAGTATGACATTATCAGACCAGTAAAGTTCCCTGTCGCACCTCTCTGGAATCCAAGCAGTTTGACGACATTGGCAAGATTTAGACTCAGCAGCACTGACATCTGATCGGCCAGGTAACTAATGTCTGTTAGACCAGAGACGAATCATAATATTTAGCACGCGTTAAACTTATGACAATCAGACCAGTAAAGTTCCCTGTCGCACCTCTCTGGAATCCAAGCAGTTTGACGACATTGACATGCTTCAGACTCAGCAGCACTTCCATCTGACCGTCCAGGTACCGACTGTACACCTTAAGGGACGCAGCGTCTGGAAACAAAAAGGTGTATACAGTGATTAAATATTCGTGGTGCACCTGACGAGCGCCTACGATGACTTAAGTAGTTACACCCGATGAGCTGATGACCCACGTGATGGGCAGTCACGTGATGCCCATGGACTAATCAGCTCCGGCGTACAGCTCATTCATCAAAATCAAGCTCACAATATTTCTGTATTATTGTGTAATTAGCTGACGCTCATCACAAGGGGTTTGTATTGTACCCGCCTTTCACTCTTTTGATGACCGCTGCATGCAGAGACAGGCCGATCTGGACCTGAGCCGAATACACTTGGAACCCTGTCCCGTCACTCAGCAGGGTCTGCATTTCCACTTGGCTTGCTTCAAACTCCGTGGCTGCTCCTGTCTCTGTCGACTTGTGTTGGACTGCATCCTTGAACAATATCCCATATCACAGCAATATACTTTGAGTACATTAAACAAATAACAAACACATTACATGCAGTTTCTTTGGAGCCATGCTCATCGTGTTATGTTGGTACGTAATCGATTTTGGCTAATTCTGGCCGTATTATATACACCAGTCACGGACGATACAGAAATATTGTTCTGGATACAATTGAGCGAATCCGTATTGAGACTCACCGTCGCTGATCTATCATTCTGATAGGCGGTGTTTTCATACAATGGCGTCGCATCTGAAATATGAACAATGTGAATGTCAGTCCGGTACATGAATACAACTAGCCGGACGCTTCCCGAGCCCCGCTATACCCATACATTTTTGAACACATTAGCACCGTTTATACTGTTGTTCAGCTGATCTGTATTATTTTGTCGAAGATCTGAATACATACTAATTATTTAACTCAATTGGTGGCACGTGTCTCCGGTCTGCCGTAGCAACATGGGGCGCCATTTACACAGCCAGCCAAATCCAGTGTTAGATCACAGTTTTGCTTACGTCGCTCACGTCTCTTGCTGACGCGATGTTTACGTCACTCACCTCTCTTGCTGAGCGGATGGTTACGGGACTCACCTCTCTTGCTGACCCGATGCTTACGTCACTCACCTCTCTTGCTGACGCGATGTTTACGTCTCACACCTCTCCTGCTGACGCAACATTTACGTCACTCACCTCTCTTGCTGACCCGTTGTTTACCTCACTCACCTCGCTTGCTGACCCGTTGTTTACGTCACTCACCTCTCTTGCCGACGCGATGTTTACCTCACTCACCTCTCTTGCTGACGCGACATTTACGTCACTCACTTCTCTTGCTGACGGGATGTTTACCTCACTCACCTCGCTTGCTGACCCGTTGTTTACGTCACTCACCTCTCTTGCTGACGCGACGTTTACCTCACTCACCTCTCTTGCTGACGCGATGTTTACGTCAATTACCTCTCTTGCCGACGCGATGTTTACGTCACTTACCTCTCTTGCCGACGCGATGTTTACGCCACTCACCTCTCTTGCTGACGCGATGTTTACGTCACTCACATCTCTTGCTGACGCGATGTTTACGCCACTGACCTCTCTTGCCGACGCGATGTTTACGCCACTCACCTCTCTTGCCGACGCGATGTTAACGTCACTCACCTCTCTTGCCGACGTGATGTTTACGCCACTGACCTCTCTTGCTGACGCGATGTTTACGTCGCTCACCTCTCTTGCCGACCCGATGTTTACGCCACTCACCTCTCTTGCCGACGCGATGTTTACGTCGCTCACCTCTCTTGCCGACGCGATGTTTACGCCACTCACCCCTCTTGCCGACGCGATGTTTAAGCCACTCACCTCTCTTGCTGACGCGATGTTTACGTCACTCACCTCTCTTGCCGACGCTATGTTTACGTCACTCACCTCTCCTGTGGACGCGATGTCTACGTCACTCACCTCTCTTGCTGACCCGATGTTTACGCCACTCACCCCTCTTGCCGACGCGATGTTTACGCCACTGACCTCTCTTGCTGACGCGATGTTTACGTCGCTCACCTCTCTTGCTGACGCGATGTTTACGCCACTCACCTCTCTTGCTGACGCGATGTTTACGTCACTCACCTCTCTTGCTGACGCGATGTTTACGCCACTCACCTCTCTTGCTGACGCGATGTTTACGTCACTCACCTCTCTTGCCGACGCGATGTTTACGCCACTGACCTCTCTTGCTGACGCGATGTTTACGTCACTCACCTCTCTTGCTGACGCGATGTTTACGTCACTCACCTCTCTTGCTGACGGGATGTTTACGTCACTCACCCCTCTTGCCGACGCTATGTTTACGTCACTCACCTCTCTTGCTGACGCGATGTTTACGTCACTCACCTCTCTTGCCGACGCGATGTTTAGGTCACTCACCTCTCTTGCGGACGCGATGTTTATGCCACTCACATCTCTTGCTGACGCGATGCTTACGCCACTGACCTCTCTTGCTGACGCGATGTTTACGCCACTCACCTCTCTTGCTGACGCTATGTTTACGTCACTCACCTCTCTTGCTGACGCGATGTTTACGTCACTCAGCTCTCTTGCCGACGCGATGTTTACGCCACTCACCTCTCTTGCTGACGCGATGTTTACGTCACTCACCTCTCTTGCTGACCCGATGTTTACGTCACTCACCTCTCTTGCTGACCCGATGTTTATGCCACTCAAATCTCTTGCTGACGCGATGCTTACGCCACTGACCTCTCTTGCTGACGCGATGTTTACGCCACTCACCTCTCTTGCTGACGCTATGTTTACGTCACTCACCTCTCTTGCTGACGCGATGTTTACGTCACTCAGCTCTCTTGCCGACGCGATGTTTACGCCACTCACCTCTCTTGCTGACGCGATGTTTACGTCACTCACCTCTCTTGCTGACCCGATGTTTACGTCACTCACCCCTCTTGCCGACGCGATGTTTACGCCACTCACCTCTCTTGCTGACGCGATGTTTACGCCACTCACCTCTCTTGTTGACGCTATGTTTACGTCACTCACCTCTCTTGCTGACGCGATGTTTACGTCACTCACCTCTCTTGCTGACGCGATGTTTACGCCACTCACCTCTCTTGCTGACGCGATGTTTACGCCACTCACCTCTCTTGCTGACGCGATGTTTACGTCACTCACCTCTCTTGCTGACCCGATGTTTACGCCACTCACCTCTCTTGCTGACCCGATGTTTACGTCACTCACCTCTCTTGCCGACGCGATGTTTACGTCACTCACCTCTCTTGCCGACGCGATGTTTAGGTCACTCACCTCTCTTGCTGACGCGATGTTTACGTCACTCACCTCTCTTGCTGACGCGATGTTTACGTCACTCACCTCTCTTGCCGACGCGATGTTTACGCCACTCACCTCTCTTGCTGACGCGATGCTTACGTCACTCACCTCTCTTGCTGACGCGATGTTTACGTCACTCACCTCTCTTGCTGACGCGATGTTTACGTCACTCACCTCTCTTGCTGACGCGACGTTTACGTCACTCACCTCTCTTGCTGACGCGATGTTTACGCCACTCACCTCTCTTGCTGACGCGATGTTTACGCCACTCACCTCTCTTGCTGACGTGATGTTTACGCCACTCACCTCTCTTGCTGACGCGATGTTTACGTCACTCACCTTTCTTGCTGACGCGATGTTTACGTCACTCACCTCTCTTGCTGACGCGATGTTTACGTCACTCACCTCTCTTGCTGACGCGATGTTTACGCCACTCACCTCTCTTGCCGACGCGATGTTTACGCCACTCACCTCTCTTGCTGACGCGATGTTTACGCCACTCACCTCTCTTGCCGACGCGATGTTTACGCCACTCACCTCTCTTGCTGACGCGATGTTTACGTCACTCACCTCTCTTGTTGACGCTATGTTTACGTCACTCACCTCTCTTGCTGACGCGATGTTTACGCCACTCACCCCTCTTGCTGACGCGATGTTTACGCCACTCACCTCTCTTGCCGACGCGATGTTTACGCCACTCACCTCTCTTGCTGACGCGATGTTTACGCCACTCACCCCTCTTGCTGACGCGATGTTTACGCCACTCACCTCTCTTGCTGACCCGATGTTTACGTCACTCACCTCTCTTGCTGACGCGATGTTTACGCCACTCACCCCTCTTGCTGACGCGATGTTTACGCCACTCACCTCTCTTGCCGACGCGATGTTTACGCCACTCACCTCTCTTGCTGACCCGATGTTTACGTCACTCACCTCTCTTGCCGACGCGATGTTTACGCCACTCACCTCTCTTGCTGACGCGATGTTTACGTCACTCACCTCTCTTGTTGACGCTATGTTTACGTCACTCACCTCTCTTGCTGACGCGATGTTTACGTCACTCACCTCTCTTGCCGACGCGATGTTTACGTCACTCACCTCTCTTGCTGACGCGATGTTTACGTCACTCACCTCTCTTGCTGACGCGATGTTTACGCCACTCACCTCTCTTGCTGACGCGATGTTTACGCCACTCACCTCTCTTGCCGACGCGATGTTTACGTCACTCACCTCTCTTGTTGACGCTATGTTTACGTCACTCACCTCTCTTGCTGACGCGATGTTTACGTCACTCACCTCTCTTGCCGACGCGATGTTTACGTCACTCACCTCTCTTGCTGACGCGATGTTTACGTCACTCACCTCTCTTGCTGACGCGATGTTTACGTCACTCACCTCTCTTGCCGACGCGATGTTTACGTCACTCACCTCTCTTGCTGACGCGATGTTTACGCCACTCACCTCTCTTGCTGACGCGATGTTTACGCCACTCACCTCTCTTGCTGACGCGATGTTTACGCCACTCACCTCTCTTGCCGACGCGATGTTTACGCCACTCACCTCTCTTGCTGACGCGATGTTTACGTCACTCACCTCTCTTGTTGACGCTATGTTTACGTCACTCACCTCTCTTGCTGACGCGATGTTTACGCCACTCACCCCTCTTGCTGACGCGATGTTTACGCCACTCACCTCTCTTGCCGACGCGATGTTTACGCCACTCACCTCTCTTGCTGACGCGATGTTTACGCCACTCACCCCTCTTGCTGACGCGATGTTTACGCCACTCACCTCTCTTGCCGACGCGATGTTTACGCCACTCACCTCTCTTGCTGACGCGATGTTTACGTCACTCACCTCTCTTGTTGACGCTATGTTTACGTCACTCACCTCTCTTGCTGACGCGATGTTTACGTCACTCACCTCTCTTGCCGACGCGATGTTTACGTCACTCACCTCTCTTGCTGACGCGATGTTTACGTCACTCACCTCTCTTGCCGACGCGATGTTTACGTCACTCACCTCTCTTGCCGACGCGATGTTTAGGTCACTCACCTCTCTTGCTGACGCGATGTTTACGCCACTCACCCCTCTTGCTGACGCGATGTTTACGCCACTCACCTCTCTTGCCGACGCGATGTTTACGCCACTCACCTCTCTTGCTGACGCGATGTTTACGTCACTCACCTCTCTTGTTGACGCTATGTTTACGTCACTCACCTCTCTTGCTGACGCGATGTTTACGTCACTCACCTCTCTTGCCGACGCGATGTTTACGTCACTCACCTCTCTTGCTGACGCGATGTTTACGTCACTCACCTCTCTTCCTGACCCGATGCTTACGCCACTCACCTCTCTTGCCGACGCGATGTTTACGTCACTCACCTCTCTTGCCGACGCGATGTTTACGTCACTCACCTCTCTTGCTGACGCGATGTTTACGTCGCTCACCTCTCTTGCTGACGCGATGTTTACATCACTCACCTCTCTTGCTGACGCGATGTTTACGCCACTCACCTCTCTTGCTGACGCGATGTTTACGCCACTCACCTCTCTTGCCGACGCGATGTTTACGCCACTCACCTCTCTTGCTGACGCGATGTTTTCGTCACTCACCTCTCTTGCTGACGCGATGTTTACGTCGCTCACCTCTCTTGCCGACGCGATGTTTACGTCACTCACCTCTCTTGCTGACGCGATGTTTACGCCACTCACCTCTCTTGCTGACGCGATGTTTACGCCACTCACCTCTCTTACCGACGCGATGTTTACGCCACTCACCTCTCTTGCTGACGCGATGTTTACGCCACTGACCTCTCTTGCTGACGCGATGTTTACGTCACTCACATCTCTTGCTGACGCAATGTTTACGCCACACACCTCTCTTGTTGACCCGATGTTTACGTCACTCACCTCTCTTGCTGACGCGATGTTTACGTCGCTCACCTCTCTTGCCGACGCGATGTTTACGTCACTCACCTCTCTTGCTGACGCGATGTTTACGTCGCTCACCTCTCTTGCTGACGCGATGTTTACGTCGCTCACCTCTCTTGCTGACGCGATGTTTACATCACTCACCTCTCTTGCCGACGCGATGTTTACGTCACTCACCTCTCTTGCTGACGCGATGTTTACGTCGCTCACCTCTCTTGCTGACGCGATGTTTACGTCGCTCACCTCTCTTGCTGACGCGATGTTTACATCACTCACCTCTCTTGCTGACGCGATGTTTACGCCACTCACCTCTCTTGCTGACGCGATGTTTACGCCACTCACCTCTCTTGCCGACGCGATGTTTACGCCACTCACCTCTCTTGCTGACGCGATGTTTTCGTCACTCACCTCTCTTGCTGACGCGATGTTTACGTCGCTCACCTCTCTTGCCGACGCGATGTTTACGTCACTCACCTCTCTTGCTGACGCGATGTTTACGCCACTCACCTCTCTTGCTGACGCGATGTTTACGCCACTCACCTCTCTTACCGACGCGATGTTTACGCCACTCACCTCTCTTGCTGACGCGATGTTTACGCCACTGACCTCTCTTGCTGACGCGATGTTTACGTCACTCACATCTCTTGCTGACGCAATGTTTACGCCACACACCTCTCTTGTTGACCCGATGTTTACGTCACTCACATCTCTTGCCGACGCAATGTTTACGCCACACACCTCTCTTGTTGACCCGATGTTTACGTCACTCACATCTCTTGCTGACGCGATGTTTACGTCACTCACCTCTCTTGCCGACACGATGTTTACGTCACTCACCTCTCTTGCTCACGCGATGTTTACGTCACTCACCTCTCTTGCTGACGCGATGTTTACGTCACTCACCTCTCTTGCTGACGCGATGTTTACGCCACTCACCTCTCTTGCTGACGCGATGTTTACGTCACTTACCTCTCTTGCCGACGCGATGTTTACGCCACTCACCTCTCTTGCTGACGCGATGTTTACGCCACTCACCCCTCTTGCCGACGCGATGTTTACGCCACTCACCTCTCTTGCCGACGCTATGTTTACGCCACTCACCTCTCTTGCCGACGCGATATTTACGCCACTCACCTCTCTTGCTGACGCGATGTTTACGTCACTCACCTCTCTTGCTGACGCGATGTTTACGCCACTCACCTCTCTTGCCGACGCGATGTTTACGTCACTCACCTCTCTTGCTGACGCGATGTTTACGCCACTCACCTCTCTTGCCGACGCGATGTTTACGTCACTCACCTCTCTTGCCGACGCGATGTTTACGTCACTCACCTCTCTTGCCGACGCGATGTTTACGTCACTCACCTCTCTTGCCGACGCGATGTTTACGTCACTCACCTCTCTTGCCGACGCGATGTTTACGTCACTCACCTCTCTTGCTGACTCGATGTTTACGCCACTCACCTCTCTTGCCGACGCGATGTTTACGTCACTCACCTCTCTTGCTGACGCGATGTTTACGCCACTCACCTCTCTTGCTGACGCGATGCTTACGTCACTCACCTCTCTTGCCGACGCGATGTTTACGCCACTCACCTCTCTTGCTGACGCGATGTTTACGTCACTCACCTCTCTTGCTGACGCGATGTTTACGCCACTCACCTCTCTTACCGACGCGATGTTTACGCCACTCACCTCTCTTGCCGACGCGATGTTTACGTCACTCACATCTCTTGCTGACGCGATGTTTACGTCACTCACATCTCTTGCTGACGCGATGTTTACGTCACTCACCTCTCTTGCCGACGCGATGTTTACGTCACTCACATCTCTTGCTGACGCGATGTTTACGTCACTCACCTCTCTTGCTGACGCGATGTTTACGTCACTCACCTCTCTTGCTGACGCGATGTTTACGTCACTCACCCCTCTTGCCGACGCGATGTTTACGCCACTCACCTCTCTTGCTGACGCGATGTTTACGTCACTCACCTCTCTTGCTGACGCGATGTTTACGTCACTCACCTCTCTTGCTGACGCGATGTTTACGTCACTCACCCCTCTTGCCGACGCTATGTTCACGCCACTCACCTCTCTTGCCGACGCTATGTTTACGTCACTCACCTCTCTTGCTGACGCGATGTTTACGTCACTCACCTCTCTTGCTGACGCGATGTTTACGCCACTCACCTCTCTTGCTGACGCGATGTTTACGTCACTCACCTCTCTTGCTGACGCGATGTTTACGTCACTCACCTCTCTTGCTGACGCGATGTTTACGTCACTCACCTCTCTTGCTGACACGATGTTTACGCCACTCACCTCTCTTGCTGACGCGATGTTTACGCCACTCACCTCTCTTGCCGACGCGATGTTTAGGTCACTCACCTCTCTTGCTGACGCGATGTTTACGTCACTCACCTCTCTTGCTGACGCGATGTTTACGTCACTCACCTCTCTTGCTGACACGATGTTTACGCCACTCACCTCTCTTGCTGACGCGATGTTTACGCCACTCACCTCTCTTGCCGACGCGATGTTTAGGTCACTCACCTCTCTTGCTGACGCGATGTTTACGTCACTCACCTCTCTTGCTGACGCGATGTTTACGTCACTCACCCCTCTTGCTGACGCGATGTTTACGTCACTCACCTCTCTTGCTGACGCGATGTTTACGTCACTCACCTCTCTTGCTGACGCGATGTTTACGTCGCTCACCTCTCTTGCCGACGCGATGTTTACGTCACTCACCTCTCTTGCTGACGCTATGTTTACGCCACTCACCTCTCTTGCTGACGCGATGTTTACGTCGCTCACCTCTCTTGCTGACGCGATGTTTACGTCACTCACCCCTCTTGCCGACGCTATGTTTACGTCACTCACCTCTCTTGCTGACGCGATGTTTACGTCACTCACCTCTCTTGCCGACGCGATGTTTAGGTCACTCACCTCTCTTGCTGACGCGATGTTTACGCCACTGACCTCTCTTGCTGACGCGATGCTTACGCCACTTACCTGTCTTGATGACGCGATGTTTACGCCACTCACCTCTCTTGCTGACGCGATGTTTACGCCACTCACCTCTCTTGCTGACGCGATGTTTACGTCACTCAGCTCTCTTGCTGACGCGATGTTTACGCCACTCACCTCTCTTGCTGACGCGATGTTTACGCCACTCACCTCTCTTGATGACGCGATGTTTACGCCACTCACCTCTCTTGCCGACGCGATGTTTACGTCACTCACCTCTCTTGCTGACGCGATGTTTACGTCACTCACCCCTCTTGCCGACGCGATGTTTACGCCACTGACCTCTCTTGCTGACGCGATGCTTACGCCACTCACCTCTCTTGCCGACGCGATGTTTACGCCACTCACCTCTCTTGCTGACGCTATGTTTACGTCACTCACCTCTCTTGCTGACGCGATGTTTACGTCACTCACCCCTCTTGCCGACGCGATGTTTACGCCACTCACCTCTCTTGCTGACGCGATGTTTACGTCACTCACCTCTCTTGCTGACGCGATGTTTACGTCACTCACCTCTCTTGCTGACGCGATGTTTACGTCACTCACCCCTCTTGCCGACGCTATGTTCACGCCACTCACCTCTCTTGCCGACGCTATGTTTACGTCACTCACCTCTCTTGCTGACGCGATGTTTAGGTCACTCACCTCTCTTGCTGACGCGATGTTTACGCCACTCACCTCTCTTGCTGACGCGATGTTTACGTCACTCACCCCTCTTGCCGACGCTATGTTTACGTCACTCACCTCTCTTGCCGACGCGATGTTTAGGTCACTCACCTCTCTTGCTGACGCGATGTTTACGTCACTCACCTCTCTTGCCGACGCGATGTTTACGTCACTCACCCCTCTTGCCGACCCGATGTTTACGCCACTCACCTCTCTTGCTGACGCGATGTTTACGTCACTCACCTCTCTTGCTGACGCGATGTTTACGTCACTCACCTCTCTTGCTGACGCGATGTTTACGTCACTCACCCCTCTTGCCGACGCTATGTTCACGCCACTCACCTCTCTTGCCGACGCTATGTTTACGTCACTCACCTCTCTTGCTGACGCGATGTTTACGTCACTCACCTCTCTTGCTGACGCGATGTTTACGTCACTCACCTCTCTTGCTGACGCGATGTTTACGTCACTCACCCCTCTTGCCGACGCTATGTTCACGCCACTCACCTCTCTTGCCGACGCTATGTTTACGTCACTCACCTCTCTTGCCGACGCTATGTTCACGCCACTCACCTCTCTTGCCGACGCTATGTTTACGTCACTCACCTCTCTTGCTGACGCGATGTTTACGTCACTCACCTCTCTTGCTGACGCGATGTTTACGTCACTCACCCCTCTTGCCGACGCGATGTTTACGCCACTCACCTCTCTTGCTGACGCGATGTTTACGTCACTCACCTCTCTTGCTGACGCGATGTTTACGTCACTCACCTCTCTTGCTGACGCGATGTTTACGTCACTCACCCCTCTTGCCGACGCTATGTTCACGCCACTCACCTCTCTTGCCGACGCTATGTTTACGTCACTCACCTCTCTTGCTGACGCGATGTTTAGGTCACTCACCTCTCTTGCTGACGCGATGTTTACGCCACTCACCTCTCTTGCTGACGCCATGTTTACGTCACTCACCCCTCTTGCCGACGCTATGTTTACGTCACTCACCTCTCTTGCCGACGCGATGTTTAGGTCACTCACCTCTCTTGCTGACGCGATGTTTACGTCACTCACCTCTCTTGCCGACGCGATGTTTAGGTCACTCACCTCTCTTGCTGACGCGATGTTTAGGTCACTCACCTCTCTTGCCGACGCGATGTTTAGGTCACTCACCCCTCTTGCCGACGCTATGTTTACGTCACTCACCTCTCTTGCCGACGCGATGTTTAGGTCACTCACCTCTCTTGCTGACGCGATGTTTAGGTCACTCACCTCTCTTGCCGACGCGATGTTTAGGTCACTTACCTCTCTTGCTGACGCGATGCTTACGCCACTCACCCCTCTTGCCGACGCGATGTTTAGGTCACTCACCTCTCTTGCTGACGCGATGTTTAGGTCACTCACCTCTCTTGCCGACGCGATGTTTAGGTCACTCACCTCTCTTGCTGACGCGATGTTTAGGTCACTCACCTCTCTTGCCGACGCGATGTTTACGTCACTCACCTCTCTTGCTGACGCGATGTTTACGCCACTCACCTCTCTTGCCGACGCGATGTTTACGTCACTCACCTCTCTTGCTGACGCGATGTTTACGCCACTCACCTCTCTTGCTGATGCGATGTTTACGCCACTCACCTCTCTTGCTGACCCGATGTTTACGTCACTTACCTCTCTTGCTGACGCGATGTTTACGTCACTCACCCCTCTTGCCGACGCGATGTTTACGTCACTTACCTCTCTTGCTGACGCGATGTTTATGTCACTCACCCCTCTTGCCGACGCTATGTTTACGTCACTCACATCTCTTGCTGACGCGATGTTTAGGTCACTCACCTCTCTTGCTGACGCGATGTTTACGCCACTCACCTCTCTTGCTGACGCGATGTTTACGTCACTCACCGCTCTTACCGACGCGATGTCTACGTCACTCACCTCTCTTGCTGACGCGATGCTTACGCCACTCACCTCTCTTGCTGACGCGATGTTTACGTCACTCACCTCTCTTGCCGACACGATGTTTACGTCACTCACCTCTCTTGCCGACGCTATGTTTACGTCACTCACCTCTCTTGCTGACGCGATGTTTACGTCACTCACCTCTCTTGCCGACGCGATGTTTAGGTCACTCACCTCTCTTGCTGACCCGATGTTTACGTCACTCACCTCTCTTGCTGACGCGATGTTTACGTCACTCACCTCTCTTGCTGACGCGATGTTTACGTCACTCACCTCTCTTGATGACGCGATGTTTACGCCACTCACCTCTCTTGCTGACCCGATGTTTACGCCACTCACCTCTCTTGTTGACGCGATGTTTACGTCACTCACCTCTCTTGCTGACGCGATGTTTACGTCACTCACCTCTCTTGCCGACGCGATGTTTAGGTCACTCACCTCTCTTGCTGACCCGATGTTTACGTCACTCACCTCTCTTGATGACGCGATGTTTACGCCACTGACCTCTCTTGCTGACGCGATGTTTACGTCACTCACCCCTCTTGCCGACGCGATGTTTACGCCACTCACCTCTCTTGCTGACGCGATGTCTACGTCACTCACCTCTCTTGCCGACGCGATGTTTAGGTCACTCACCTCTCTTGCTGACCCGATGTTTACGTCACTCACCCCTCTTGCTGACGCGATGTTTACGCCACTCACCTCTCTTGCCGACGCGATGTTTACGTCACTCACCTCTCTTGCTGACGCGATGTCTACGTCGCTCACCTCTCTTGCTGACGCGATGTTTACGCCACTCACCTCTCTTGCTGACGCGATGTTTACGTCACTCACCTCTCTTGCTGACGCGATGTTTACGTCACTCACCTCGCTTGCTGACGCGATGTTTACGTCACTCACCTCTCTTGCTGACGCGATGTTTACGCCACTCACCTCTCTTGCCGACGCGATGTTTACGTCACTCACCTCTCTTGCTGACGCGATGTCTACGTCGCTCACCTCTCTTGCTGACGCGATGTTTACGCCACTCACCTCTCTTGCTGACGCGATGTTTACGTCACTCACCTCTCTTGCTGACGCGATGTTTACGTCACTCACCTCGCTTGCTGACGCGATGTTTACGTCACTCACCTCTCTTGCTGACGCGATGTTTACGCCACTCACCTCTCTTGCTGACGCGATGTTTACGTCACTCACCTCTCTTGCTGACGCGATGTCTACGTCACTCACCTCTTTTGCTGACGCGACGTTTACGTCACTCACCTCTCTTGCTGACGCGATGTTTACGTCACTCACCCCTCTTGCTGACGCGATGTTTACGCCACTCACCTCTCTTGCCGACGCGATGTTTTCGCCACTCACCTCTCTTGCTGACGCGATGTTTACGTCACTCACCTCTCTTGCTGACGCGATGTCTACGTCACTCACCTCTTTTGCTGACGCGACGTTTACGTCACTCACCTCTCTTGCTGACGCGATGTTTACGTCACTCACCCCTCTTGCTGACGCGATGTTTACGTCACTCACCTCTCTTGCTGACGCGATGTTTTTCGTCACTCACCTCTCTTGCTGACGCGACGTTTACGTCACTCACCTCTCTTGCTGACGCGACGTTTCCGTCGAAGCACGATGACGGCGATGACGACAACGATGACGATGATGACGACGATGACAGTCGTTGTCACGGCAGCGATTATCGCAGCGTTGTTCCCTGATTGTAATGTGATATTAATTGCAGTTCAAGACAAGCGTGTACGCACGCAGTACAAAGTAGATGTCACGTGACATTTCAGCATGGACTAAATAAGTGTCACGTGATTTTAACGGTTTTCCATTTTGTGTATCATGAAAACGTAAATGACTGCAGACCAACCTACAGGAAAGGGCAATAAAGGGTCACACTTCTGCAGCACATGTATCACGAATAACATCAACCGTCAGTGTTGTTACGCTGAACAGTGTTATTTCGTCATTGGTATTTTAATATAAATTGTCTATAATTTGGAACCTGAAAAATAAGTTAAAAGACAATAAAGCTTGCACTACCTCGATTATAAATTAAGCATTTTCTTTCGCCTTCCGTCCGCAATACAAGTTTTATATTTAACAAGTCAGAATGTTAGACATTTATACGGCAATGACCTACCAGGATCACATAACGGTGCGAGTCGTTCCATACCTGGATAGTGTTCAGGTTTCATTTCATGGGAGAAAACCAATTCGCCATCCTGGAATAACTTGAAAGTGAAGATGTAATTCTGGCTCCCTGGAGGTATCTCCATCGTGATCGGTTGTTGCGCTGTTGGTTGGTCAACTGAACGGTTCGTACATACACCAGGATCGTTACAACACTTCACGTGCACTCGGTCCACCCTTTGTGTAAACTCCCAGGATATCGTGGCGATGTTATCTTCTATAGATATCTCCAGTGAGTCCGGCACGAACTTGGGGCAAGCTGAAATAAAAGTACAAGCAATGTCTCATACAAGTGAAGTGACGGTAACAGCGCCAGTTGGAATATGAAATAAAATGTTTTTTTTAATCTATTTAACGGGGTTACTGATAACGAATGCACATATCAAGGGCCACCTCAACATGTGGGTACCTAATGCCACTTTGGTACACATAAAGGCGAAGTCGCTACAAGAAGCCTCCCATGGCAATGATATAGGCTTGGGTGACCCATGTCCCAGATGCAGAAACCAGGGCGAGAACCCACGACCTGTTAATATGCCGCTCAGCCTGCTTACCAACTAAGACAGAGAGGCTGCGAAGATCACGTGTCAAGCTCGATTTCTATTTTTGAATTTAATTAATTCACTAATTCATTACTTATTTCTTTGTTGCTAAACATGTGATTCTCAGTCTAAACTGCTTCAGCTGATACAGCTAAGAGTTTGCTGAGCTCGCAATTTACGTTATGCCTATCCAAATTCGACATATATTGCATTTTCTCATATAACTGAAAGTCATAAGCAAGGGTGGGAGGGTGGGTTAAAAATATCACTTCAAATAGTAGAACGACAGAAAGATCGATAAATATGGCTGACCCGAAATGGCATTTTTATACTGTACAGGTCATGTTTATCAGACAATTCTTCTAGGGTATGTATCCTATAAGAGCCAATAACTAATATATGATGGAAACACAGGTGTCGCCATTTGTAGTTCTAATACAGCTCGGTGTTCACTAACTCGGCGTGCAATAGAGTTACGTTAAACTTAATCATACAGCACTTTTCACATGTAAAACGTAAGCTCTTCAATAGAAATTATATATTTAGGTCATTAATCGCATAGATATCAATATGTAATGTGCAGTAAAAAAGACATGTTATTAGGGCTCGTTTGATTTCGATCTTTTGTATCTTGTGCACTACGCCATCAAAAGGTGGGCATTGCCGCCGTGTTTTGCCCTAGAACTTGAAGATACACTGGGCGCATTTCTTCGGTAACCCGGGTGTATCCCTACGGTGGACCGAATACGCACATTACACATCGGTTCACCACCCGACACTTCTTTCACCCGGGTATGGGTGCGGGCATAAATTTGGTATGCTGATGTGCCCCGTTCAAAACAGCACGGGACATTCGGGAGAATATGGCGGGTGATTGAAAGGTGATGAGAGTAGGTTGGTTCCAGGGGCCGGTTTCATGTAGCGGTCATAAGGCAGTCATAGCGCAGTTTACGACCAGGCACGGTCATAGCGCCAAATCTCGGTTTTATGTGGCGGTCATAGCCGCTTACACTTAGTAACTTGTTCATAGTGGCGGTCTTAACTTATGACAGCTACCAGGCTATGACCCGGGCACGAGCCAGTTGTTGACATTTTCAAGTATGTATTAACTGGCATATTGCAGGATCACGATGCAAATAAAACGGTTATACACATATTAGGGCAAAAGTAAAAGTCAACAATGTATTTTAGTAGTGTGCCATTTAATGCATAGTCATAGCCCGGAGCCTTACCCCGGTGCCCGGAGCCATAGCCTGACGCCCGGAGCCTTACTCCGGCTCCCGGAGCTTTACCCCGGTGCCCGGAGCCTTACCCCGGTGCCCGGAGCCTTACCCCGATGCTCGGAGCCTTACATCGGGGACTGGAGCCATAGCCCAGCGCCCGGAGCCATAGCCCGGAGCCATAGCCCGGAGCCATAGCACGCAGCTATAACTCGGAGCCACAGCCCGGAGCGATAGCCCGAAGCCGTAGCCTGGAACCATAGCCCTGCGACCGCTCGGAGCCATAGCCCGGCGCCCGGAGCCATAACCCGGCGCTCGGAGCCATAGCTAGGCGCTCGGAGCCATAGCCCGGCGTTCAGAGCCATAGCCCGGCGCTCGGAGCCATAGCCCGGCGCCCGGAGCCTTACTACGGCGCCCGGAGCCTTACCCCGGCGCTCGGAGCCATAGCCCGGCGCCCGGAGCCTTACTACGGCGCCCGGAGCCTTACCCCGGGGACTGGAGCCATAGCCCGGCGCCCGGAGCCATAGCCTGGCGCTCGGAGCCGTATCTCGGCGCTCAAACCATAGCCCGGCACGCGGAGCCTTAGCCAGGCGACCCGAGCTAAAGCCCGGAACCACAGCTTGAAGCATAGCCTGGAGCCATAGGCCGGCGCCCAGAGCCATAGCCCGGCGCCCTGAGCCTTAGCCGGAGCCACAGCCCGAGGCATAGCCTCGAGCCATAGGCCGGCACCCGGAGCCATAGCCCGCGCCTGAAGCCATAGACCAGCGCCCGGAGCCTTACTACGGCGCCCGGAGCCTTAAACCGACGCCCGTGAGCCTTAACCCTGGGACGGGAGCCATAACACGGAACAATAGCCCGGACCTATAGCCCGAAGCCATAGCCCGGAGCCATATCCCGAAGCGATAGCCCGGAGCCATATCCAGGAACGACAGCCCGGAACCATAGCCCAGCGTTCTGAGCCATAGCCCGGAGCCATAACCCGGCATTCAGAGCCATTGCCCGGAGACATAGCCCGGAGCTATAGCCTGGAGCCACTGCCTGGAGCCACAGCCTGGAGCCATATCCAGGAGCTATAGCCCGGAACCATAGCCCGGAGCCACATCCCAGAGTTATATCCCGGAGCCATAGCCCGGAGCCATAGCCCGGAGCCGTAGCCGGGAGCCACATCCCCGACCCATAACCCGGAGCCATAGGCCGGAGACGTAGCCCGGAGTTATATCCCGGAGTCATAGCCCATAGCCATAGCACGGAGCCGTAACCATGGCCCAGCGCTCTGAGCCATAGTCTGGCGCCCGAAGACATAGCTCGGAGATATCGCCCGGAGTTATATCCCGGAGCCATAGCCCAGAGCTGTAGCCCAGAACCACATCCCGGAGGCATAGCCCGGAGCCATAGCCCGAAGCATAGCCCGGAGCCATAGGCCGGCGCCCAGAGCTATAGTCGAGCTTTGGGAAGCGAGGGCGATATCGCGAAAACGCGAGAGGAGGATCGCCAGTGCGAGATCGCGAGTGGCACAAAAATGCCACCATACTGGACTTTATGATGTGATTGTTTATACAGTGGGCGTGACGCAATTTCGAGGAAGCACCCAGTCATATCTAAAAATAGATGGTTCTCTCCGGTCTTAGTGCCGACCGGCAGCTTTTTTGCTTATGAAACGCGGTTGGTCTTAGTTTATGACCGAGTCGTTAGTATGATCAATTTAGAGTCTTAGCGCTATGTCCGGTCATACTTTAAGACCATTCTTCATGAAACCGGCCCCAGTGCCCCTACGTGCACCCAATGTGAACAGTGTGTTCATTTCATTAGAATAGGTATATCCCTATCGGCACACTCAAAAGGTATCTGTCACGTGTTGCGGGCCCGGGGCGGGATACCGAATCTGGCTCAAAAAATGCGCCCAGTTTTTCATGTAAACACTTCTGAGCTGTTCCTCATAAGTTTTAACAAAATTCTTTTAACGTCATGACATAACATGATTAACAAGATTTACCCTACAGTTTGAACGCGCTAATGATGGGTGGACTGGACCCAGGAACGTCCCCGGATAATGAGACGGGTTTGGGTGCTCCATATGTAAATATCGGAACACATCGTATCTACCTGATTCCTATAGTAAGACGCGATGGGCTGTTTACAACGAAGTACATGTATTGATCTTTTCGAATGTTTGAACATGATTGGACATTAGAGACCAGCGACGAATGAATATGGCGGATGAAAGCATTATGAAACGATGGTTTCGACATTTGTAGTTAAAAGATATACTGGAATTGACAAAAAATAAGAGTGTGTGGACAAAGTTCTAAGATGAGTTCTAACCTACGAGCCCCACGGATTGGCTTACCGGTGGTTTTGGTAGTAAGCGCTTTATCTTCAGTGCTGCCATCAGCATTCTGCGCAAACAACTTGAATTCGTAGCTCGTTAGTTCCTGTATGTCCTCATACACTTTATGCATGATGACGTCCTGCCCCGAGTCCTTCACCGTCTCAGTCCGCCATTCCGTGGCACCAGACCTCCTGTAGCTGAGGTGGAAGGTCTGCGGGGAGCCGCCACTGAACCCAGCTCGCCACTGTAACGTCACACTGGCACACGTGACGTTACGCACTTCAAACTTCTCAGGTGACTCTGGTGGACCTGGAACATGGAAACCATGTATACGTCATCTACTGTACTATATTACATATGACGATTATGACGTCACCTACTGCATTATACAATGTATGACGACCATGATGCCACCTACCGCACTATATTGTATATGCATAATAAAGGGAGACTATATACTAGTTAGATAATTTCCCGTGGCCGTATGGTGACATGATGACCGATTTTCTTCTAGCGTGGGATTGAAAATTAGGGATATTCAATTACATATCAAGGGGACGCGACCAATTGGTGGGTAACCTTCAGTATATATGAGGAGGCATATATATTTGCAGGCAGATGATCCCACAGACGGAAGTGAAAGGGCTTTCTACTGCGTATGATCAAGGGTTCATTATTGCAAGCATTTGGAAAATCAGATACCGCATACTTTATCTATTTTATCATATTTTCCCGCCAGTAGCAATATTCGGTGTAGCTGACCATGTCATGCGCCGCGCCACTGTGATGACATGGTCATCACAGACCATGCCATGCGCCACTGTACAACGTATTAAGGCGTTAGACAGCGCCTCGGTGTATCATGCTAACACATAATCAATGATTAAACCGACCGAAGCAGTTAACACAATTAGAAAATAAAACGCATAAGCCACACCTGCATGGTCGATGCTGACATACTAAGCCGCTTCAAAGATCAAACTAGATTGCCAATACGGCAGGCATGGAAACCGCTTCGCACGGTTAGACATCAAAGAATGGTGATTTTTGGCTTCTAGTGCCAAAAATTACATTCCAAACCAAGGCAGAATTTAACTACTAAACATACAGGCCTTCAATACAAAGATGTTGTATGACTCCCATGATGTGCAGCAAACCCTGCTAAATCAGCACTTGGGTTTATGTCCCATTGGGGCTTATGTCCACCGAGCTGCTTACCAGCTGAGCTAGAGCGGTTCCCCATGTGACCCAGAACATGTGTGGCATCGAAGCGGGGTCGAGGGTGTTGGGGGAGGAGGGAGGGAGGGGGGTGGTAAGCTTAAAGGTGTGGGTGTATGGGTTCAAGACCCATGGTATGGGTGAGAATGGGGGGCGTGGGGGAGGGTTTAGGGTGTGTTTGGGGATCAGGTCTAGGTTGTGGTTTAAGAGTGGTGGCGGGGGGTGGGGGTGGGGGTGGAGAGCAAGATTGCAACACTTAACGCTGCTGTGTGTTTAGTTACTGGAGATGTAATAGTATGCGGACATATTATTACTCCCTCCCTGGGGCAGGTAAGCTATGTAACCCAATTAATGACCCCAGCGTGATGCCAGCGCCCTCAAATCGAGATTTTTAGTTTAATTCTTACCACCATTTTTCAAGAGTTAAATCGGACACAACTTCAAGACAAAATAAGATGAGAGATGTTGACAAAAAAGCGACATCAACATACAGTTCAGGCGGGAAACCAGGGAGTTAGTTGATATGTTTCGCACTTAAGAAGAGTGGAATGGCCTAGCCACTCAGCCACCAGGGGGCACCGCCTCTGGTAGTCTGTAATACTCTGTATGGCTTGGACTCCGGGGTGGGCGAAGGGTTACGAGGGAGAAAGAAATGAAATGTTGGTGTTTTAGGCCGCGTTTGTGCCCACAAGGGCTACACTGGACAAGGCACCTCCAGGGACGGTGCAAGGTGAAAGGATGAAAGGTGCCGCAGATTAGGTCCCCGGGCCCGAGTTCGAACCCAGCACCTGCTGAGCTGCGGTCTAAGAACTGGGCCCAGGTAACAGTGGAACCAAATGTACAATACGTGAGCCATTCGAATTCGTGAATGACGGCTAAACGGATCGGTGTTTTGGATCATTATTGTGCACACATGCTAAGCCTAAAGCTATGGAACCTCCGTGGGACAATGAGACGAAAGGGGCAAACAACTCACGAATGGCTCAGGGGTCAGCCACGGGTGGACGGAGGGTTCGGCGTTTTAGGCCAGCTGTATGCACACATTGGGATACACCATGCCAAGTAACTTCGCGAGATAATAGTGGAGATTCAGGAGACATACGATACGTAAGAACATGTGACATTTTAAAGACCTAACCACTCTTTTTTTGTAATTACTTTTGACTGGATTTTTTAACTTTATGTATTTTGTGAGGTTATCAACAGCGAATACACAAGTGAATGAGCACCTGACACGAGATACTAAACAACTGTGAACTAAACGGGTCAAATAATTTAAATAAAGAATTAAATCATAAGGCAAAAGTAAAAAAATAGGTAAAAAAGTGGTTAAAAAAACAAATGTTAGTTTACGACTGCAAGCTGGACAAAAAACACAGAGCAGGACTTCTGGACGACAGTATTAGAAACAAACAACCCATACGTGGTGCAAGCCGGCGGATGTTGTTGAACATACGGTTGGCACTCCATTGGCATTTGTGATGGGAAGGAATTGGAGTTGCTGAGGATTTCTAGCATCAACGATTACCAGTTGGCTCAAGGAATTTAAATATGTCCATAGCGTCGTGAAATATGGATTATTTGTTGTGTTCTGGCTTGGATTTTTTTTATGTTTCTATCTTTATGTTAAAGTTGCATGTCGAGCTCTTTCCCGCCAAAACTAAAGAGGTCCAAATACAAATACGAATCAGTCCTTGAATCATTCAAGATTTCTTTTGTCCATACTCCATCCATGCCAGACTGCCAAATAGCGTCCCTTAGCCTTGCCGCTGTTTTATCTTTTTATATTAGTGGTAAACGTCATCAGTTTGTGTGCTTCGCGATGCTTTGTTATAAGTAGCAGTGCCGCGACAGAGTTCTGTGGTGTCCGGGGATAGACACGTTTGCCACACCACAGCCGAAACGGCGATGCTTATCAGATTTCTGAATTTATACAATGAAACAAAGGGTTTAGTCTTGGCGGGAAAGAACTCGACATGGAACTTTAACTGTTTGCCTGCATTAAACGGCAGTTGACACTGTGATTGGCTCAGATATACGCCTAACGGCCCGTCGACATACGTGCCGAACTACCAGAGTGCAATCAGCAGAGCGTTGAGCCACTTGTCTTTAAGGAGGCGGATTTCAAAGCGGCCGGTGGAGGGGATAAGCTTGGAACTTACTGGGTGTGTGAGGCAATCAGGCAGATAATAGGGCCAGGCAAGGTGGACGGAGCTCAGGCCCCGGACCCCTCAACCAGAGGCGGTTGGCGCATATACTATGCGACCAAGCAAGGGAGAATCGACTTCCTATTGTAGACAGAACTGACCATATATGGAGTCAAGATACCACTTTACGACCGAGACCGAACAGAGTGGGCACAACGCAGGATACAGCTGCTGCCAAGGCGCACACTCGAAGGACAACATCACGGCCTTCAACGGGCACCAGTTAGTGTTGTCAAGATGCCATCCAACGCAAATTGATGCTTACGACACGCACTTCCAAAGCATTGAACACGCCTATCAGTGGAAAAAAAGACAACTATAACTAAGCGTGATGATCTCAAGTAAAAGATACAGGCTGCTACACATACCGGCATCACGCGTAGGCTGGGAAAAGCTATTCCCGAGGTTCCAGTGGATCAGTGCTTATATTTTGAGCACTCGAAAAATTCAATTGAAATATCAAGTCAAGGATGTCCGCTGTCGGCTCTGTTATTCATTATTGCGGTGGAGCTAATGGCTCTCAGAATAAAACAGAATAAAGATATCAAGGGATTCATGATGACATTTTTTTGGGAAAAGTAAAAAATTAACGATATCTCAGTATGCAGATGATGCCGTTATTTTCTTACAAGGTAATGACCAAATTAAAACTGTACTTTGTGAACTAGATCTGTTTGGTCTGGTAGCTGGCCCAAAAAATAATATTGACAAAACGATCGGTTTACGGCGGGGGTAAAACCGTATCCTGTTAACAGAATACTGTAAGTGGAATTCGCATGACATCCGAGCCAGTAAAGTGTTCGGGGGTATTGGTTGGAACGGAACCTGACAAGTGCGCACTACTTAATTGGGAAGATAACATCGAACGCATTGAACGTCTTCTAAACTCCTGGAGTAAAAGAGACCTAACACTTTTTGGCAAAGTCACTATTATCAAAACTGTGGTACTGTCAAAAATAACTTCTTGGTCAGTTGCATGCCTATTCCTGAAAATATATTGAAGCGTCTAAATCGGCTTTTCTGTAACTTTATATGAAGGAAAAAAGCACGAATTAAACGAAATGAACTAATTGAGTCGAAAGCAAAGGGAGGGATGGGCATGATCGAACTAGGCTTTTATTTCTTGTCACTGAAAGCCACGTGGGCGGCAAAAATTGTAAATAGTGACGAACACGTAAACTGGGCGTTCCCAGGGAAAGGATACATAGTAAATATATGTATTCTTGGTACGGAATTGAGCTTTCAAGACAAAGGGAATTTTCCTTATCTAGATGCAAATAATTCTTGTTATCAGGAAATAGTGTGCGCCTTCGCCACATCTGATGTATCTCCGAAGACAAGTACGATGGATGAACTGCTCGACCAGACTATATGGGGAAACAGACACTTCGTATATGACTCTCAGAAGAAGAAAAGGCAACGCTTGTACTTCAAAGAGTTTATTAAGTCAGGCATAATCAAGTTTAGCCACCTGGTGTTTAAAAATGAAACACTCGTGGTGAAACCTATTTGCATGAGAGCATAAGAGACAAAAGGGACATTTATAACTAAATTATCATATTAAAAAGAATAAGTAAGCCTTTCAAAGCTATAGTTAAAGACCAGATGCAATAAATAATTAACCTATGGAATCTGGTACCTGCATGCAACTTTGTGAATAACGAACCTGTAAAGAGTTGTGATTTCTATAAGGCAATAGTCGACCAAAAAAGACAAAAGCCTAGTTGCCTTAGCAAACTACGGCAATGAAGGGGCGACGCATAGCTGGATACAAATAGAGTATTCAGAAGAAAAGTGGTAATTGTCAAGGATTTTAAGCTTGCCGAGTTAAACTAGAAAAATTTGCATAACATCCTGCAATATAATTATAATTGAAAAAATGGCCAGTAAGGGACAGTGATAAATGTTGTTTTGTGGATGAAGTGCAAACTATATCTCATATGCTATATAATTGTAAGAACGTTGCAAAAACGACCTGGGAAAAGGTATCTCATAGCCTGCAAAGTGTATTTAGTTTCCGCGACGTCCTATTTAAAGTGTAAGATAATTTTTTTATTATGTCTATTTTATGTCCGTACGTATCTGTAACATCTTTGTGCAATAAATGTTATCAAAAACAACAAGAACAATTCATACTTGATTCCCTGCTCTACTTGCCATACTGATTCTTAAACAATGGCGTACGGGAGAGGGGCGATTCTAAGGGTTTTAAGCTTGCTGAGTTTAAATACAAAATTTTGCATAAATTCCATGTCAAGAAAATTGAAGAAATGGCGAATAAGTGACAGTGATAAATGTTGTTTTTGGGATGAAATCCAAACTATAACTCATATGCTATATAAGACAACTAAGACATATATGGAGGCTGCTTTGTTAGATTGGACTCACCTTTTGTTTGCAGTTTCAGCTGAATGACCAGCGGTTGATCCTGATCATTAGTCACCGTGATGTCATAGTTTCCATAGTGATGGGGCTGCACACTTGCGATCGTCAAGGTCCCCGGGTTACCGCTGGGGCTCAGCGTGACGCCATTGACATTGTTATCGTAGGTAGATTGGTTTTCTGTTGTCAGCGTGTAGGTCCAGGACTCCGGGGCGGGGTTCGCTATCACATACACCAGGAAGGTGGCATTTCCCCCGAGAAGAACAGCATGTTGGTCGATCAGGCGTTCAGCGGGATCCAACCGCGGGGGACCTGGGTTAAACAAAGGAAAGCAAACAAATATTCCAATGAGCAATACAATTTGATAAGATGGTGTTTTAGGCCGCTTTTGTGCCCACAAGGGCTACACTGGGTCAAGGAACCTTCCGGGACGATGAAGGATGAATGGATGGATGAAAACTTGAAACAAACAATGCAGCACAAACCGGCTTTGGTCAGAGTGCGACTTCGTCCATTCTGTTCGCACACAATTGTTGTCTTTACCTATGATGAAGGTGTCATACCACATGCTATGACTCATAGCCCCCTGATTTATAATCTTAACCTGACAGAATAGATTATCACGAACGTTTCACCTGTGAGTTTCCGTGGTCGTAAGAACACAGTGTAACAATGCAAATTGAATCAATTGATAAGGTAGCATGGGGCAGAACAATAACAAAAACAGCACATTACTTTTAACCACTTTAATTACTTTTTGTGCATATGGGAAAGTTGGGTTGAGTAGGACGTTTTAACCAATGTACGTCATTTGGCGACAACGGCAAGGGTCCGTGGGGGTCACTAGATACAGAAACGTACACGGACATGCCGCTGGGAGCCCCAAAATCTGACTCATCCAAGTACCACAAACGCCGTAAAATTAGGGCACATCTACGTACCATCTGAGTAGGTTGCACGACTTTAGCAAAATCTACGGCCACGAAAATTCTTAGGATCGGCCCCTCACCAGATTGAAAGTTGGTTGGTTGGTTAGTTCTATATTCAAGACGTATTAACCACTTTTGGGTAACCCCCTACTCTTTGCGAAGAAGGACATGGAATCTTTATCCTGCGACCACACAGACATGGTCACAGCAGGGCTCGAACCATCGATCCACGTGCCGTTAGGCTCTCAGGTGGCCAGAGCACTCAATGCGAGCGCTCTAGCCCTCTGAGCTACCGAGCCGGCCCCCTTGAATATTGAGCGGACCCATTGGCGTACCAACTGCACCCCAAAGTAGACCCAAGCAGGTACCAAAAGCGCATAAGTCAGGACCCATTGGCGAACCAAAATGCACGAGAAAGACCCCCTTTCCAGCGCTACCTCCCCAACAGTCCATTACCTTAAGATACCCGGCGGGGAAGGGTCGAGGGGTAGAGAGGAGCCAAGTTTCCTGGTATACCCCTCCCCCCCTACACATGGTATCTTGATGCTGTACAAATATAGACGCACACCTGGCAGAGTGCACTCGATTGTAGCCGAACGCCCTACCCACTAAGCCATAGGGTGACCCCACACAGTCATTTGCACAGGTGGGGTCGGAACCACCCACCCGCTTGTACCGACCCAACCGAGGACACTCGACTGTAGCTGAACGCGCTACCCGCTAGGCCACGGGGTGAGCCCATGAAGAAAAGCAACTCACAGAAGACGTTGAGTTCCCTCTGGTCGCTGGCCGCGGACTTGACGCCGTTGTCTGCCGTACACTTGATGGTGCCAGAGTCTAGACAGTCGGCAGGGTCCAGGGTGAGAGTGGGCTGTCTCTGTCCAACGATCACCGTCCCGCGTGGAATACCGGAGCCGGTCACGTTTGTCCACGTGACTTGGGAGAGCGGTCTGCTGTCGACCTCACACTTGATCTCCACTCGGTCACCGCGTGATCCCTCCTCAGGGTCGATCGTCATGGTGACGGTGGGGGGATCTGAAAACAAACAGCGCACACCACTCAGGCTTATTAAAACATATCATCATGCAAAAGAAAAAGGTGACTATTAGGCCTACAAAGAAAATGCGAACCCGCATAAAATAATATTCAGATTAGTTTTAGAATCATCGACTAGGATCGAGGATTTTTTTTCAAAACGTGACCCCCACTGGAAGGACCACATTTTTCAGAAAAAAAGGTTGTTGCTATCGGTAAATACAAACTAAAAACGTAAAACAAATTCCGCTATCGGGAATTTAACGCACAACCTTTGAACGCAGAATCGAAAGTTTATGTTCTACCGACAGAGCTACCCAGGGTTCATAGCGGAATAGAGGCGGTTAAATGCGCCTACTTCTCAACTCAAGAACACAACTTCAAGCGGCGCCACCGGTTCACTTGATACATGTTGTTGTAATAGTAAATTTAAATTAAATTACAACATATCCATCGAACAATTAATGACACTATATCTACGATTGATGTACTGTAGGTTACCTTCACTTTTTATGTTATCGCACATAAACATAACGTACAATGTTTTATCGATGCATTGTAAACCATAGCTGATACACAATACATGCTACTTCAGATGATAAAATAAAAAGAACCTTTGCTTAGTGAAATAGGGTATAGTTACTATTTCAGCTAGGGCGCGGGGCCGCAAGCATTTGGTAGGAACGGTTTTTGGGGTTCAAAAGCGGACGCCTTCAAACACCGCCAGTCGGTATAGAGCCCGGGTAGCTCAGTCAGTATGGAACCCGGGTAGCTCAGTCGGTATGGAGCCCGGGTAGCTCAGTCCGTATGGAGCCCGGGTAGCTCAGTCGGTATGGAGCCCGGGTAGCTCAGCCGGTAAAAAGCCCGGGTAGCTCAGTCGGTATAAAGCCCGGGTAGCTCAGTCGGTATGGAGCCCGGGTAGCTCAGTTGGTATGGAGCCCGGGTAGCTCAGTCCGTATGGAGCCCGGGTAGCTCAGTCGGTATGAAACCCGGGTAGCTCAGTCGGTATGGAACCCGGGTAGCTCAGTCGGTATGGAGCCCGGGTAGCTCAGTCGGTATGGAGCCCGGGTACCTCAGTCGGTATGTAGCCCGGGTAGCTCAGTCGGTATGGAACCCGGGTAGCTCAGTCAGTATGGAACCCGGGTAGCTCAGTCGGTATGGAGCCCGGGTAGCTCAGTCCGTATGGAGCCCGGGTAGCTCAGTCCGTATGGAGCCCGGGTAGCTCAGTCGGTATGGAACCCGGGTAGCTCAGTCGGTATGGAACCCGGGTAGCTCAGTCGGTATGGAACCCGGGTAGCTCAGTCGGTATGAAGCCCGGGTAGCTCAGTCGGTATGGAGCCCGGGTACCTCAGTCGGTATGGAGCCCGGGTAGCTCAGTCCGTATGGAGCCCGGGTAGCTCAGTCGGTATGGAACCCGGGTAGCTCAGTCGGTATGGAACCCGGGTAGCTCAGTCGGTATGGAGCCCGGGTACCTCAGTCGGTATGGAGCCCAGGCAGCTCAGTCGGCATGGAGCCCGGGTAGCTCAGTCGGTATGAAACCCGGGTAGCTCAGTCGGTATGAAGCCAGGGTAGCTCAGTCGGTATGAAGCCCAGGTAGCTCAGTCGTTATGGAACCCGGGTAGCTCAGTCGGTATGGAGCCCAGGCAGCTCAGTCGGCATGGAGCCCGGGTAGCTCAGTCGGTATGGAGCCCGGGTAGCTCAGTCCGTATAAGGCCCGAATAGCTCAGTCGGTATGGAGCCCGGGTAGCTCAGTCAGTAGAGCGGTGGACTACTGATCGTACGGTTACGCGATCAATTCGTGATAGAGGTAGATGTGGGCACTTACTGAATTTACTAATTACAGCACCCCCTAATTTAGCTGTACAATGTGGTCATCCCCATGGTAGCCACTTTGGGAAGACAGTCCTCCATTGTAATCAGTCGTTCTAAGACTGATCAGAATATTAAGTCTGATCAGCCCACTGTGGCCCATTATGACACTAGGTCCGGGATAAACCCATCCAGCACTCTGTGACTGGGTACTGTGGCCCATTATGACACTAGGTCCGGGATAAACCCATCCCGCGCTCTGGGACTGGACATTTAGTCAGAAAGCATCATGGATCCCGTGGGAATTTCTTAACGAAATGATAGTATCCATTTAAATAACTTCGAATGACACTACATAACAAATAAATAAATTGGTGGCAGTCTGCAAATTTGATGCACAGGAACATTTTGATGCACAGATCTTCACTTGCGGTGTTTTTGTGTGTGTTTTTCAGGGACGAAAACTGATCAACATAAATTCTTGAGCTCTTCAGAATTTGCTATGTTGGCCATGGCGGCCATT